>CM060966.1:107945696-109145696 GCA_030765045.1 Tenodera sinensis | reverse complement strand
GACGGATATTTGTCGTTTTGTCACAGTATAATAAACAAAGAATGAGCATGGGCATTCATGGGGTCAGACTACCCTCCGTTGCAAACTACCACAGCTTCTTAGGGGTGCACATAGAAGGCAAACTTTAATTTTCTTTAGCAGAATAAAAAAAGAAGTATTAACAAGTAAAATTTGGCGAGGATTCCAAAGCAACCGGTGAGTGAAATTCAGATCACTTTTATTTTAAAAAATAATTACTTTAAAAGTACAAGCATGTGAAATTTTTATACGGTATCTAAAAGTTGTCGTTTAATATACACCCCTATTTAGTGTTCAAAAACATGCTACCTTTCTAAGTAATTTTCCCAGCTTTGATTTTTACTAAATGGTTATGAATATAATCAAAAGTAAACGGGATCTACAAATTAGGTGCTATAAGACTGAAATTATTACTGCATGTCCCGAAATAACGACAAAGAAATTAAAATGTGGAGTTTACACTTAATTAGCAGTTTTTGGAAATAATAAAATGTGTGTGCACAGAAGTTATTATTCTTGAACGTTGAATGTGTGCAATATATGTATTAAAACAAGCCCTTATGAAGTTTGCTACAAACAAAGTGTGGAGAAATTTAATTTTCAGACACTTCTTTGTATCCAATAATTTAAATACTTACAAATTTGCAGAAATGAAAATCTGCTAAGCTTGCGTGTTATATTCTAAATGTTAAAAAGATCGAATAATGAATAATTTCTAATTTAAAAAATAAAATATCACAAAATTAGTGTTAATTAAACACATTATGCAGATTTAAATATTTCAAAAATAGATAGCTCACCCATCATTCCCTTAGGGAGGCAAATCGTAATTGCACATTATGTATGTGTTCATAATTGCATTATTTTTAAAAATTAAGAACGATATCTAACTCCATGACACTCCATAATGTTACATACAGCTGTACAAACTAAATCTAAGACGGGAAACAAGACGTGCCATTCTGATCTATCGATCTTCAGCTTTCACAAAAACACACTTTTCCTATAGGATGGAAATAAATGTGTTTTCCAGAGACGGCGAGTCACAGAGAGAAAGTGGCGCTCCCTTCAGCGTATTGGATTCCATAAAATGGTATTAGACTACTTTTAGACCTCCAGCATAAAGAACGAGACGCTACGCCTGGAAGTTTCGAAAACAGAAGATTCAGTGGTAGCGTAAATTTAATGTCTTATGTGTATATTGCAAACATAAATACAAAAGATGCACACTTCGTTTAGAAAAGGAGGAAGATACATGTCATTTTAACCATAAATATGAACTTTTACTACTTTCACGAGTAGCATAATAGGTGGGTGAAAATTGCTCTAGCATCCCAGAGCTGGGGCCGAACCTCGGAATCAGAGTGAGGAAACTCGGAAAATTATTGAAATTAGGGCCGTAGAGAATCTAGATTGACGGTATGCAGACGCCTCACGGTAAATAATATTTGAATAATAGAGTAAATGTAGGTACACAAGTTGTGTATAAGTTGTATGCTACTTGGCAAGACCACGAGGCGTATCGGAAAGAATGTGAAACTGCCCAACTGTTTACGCGAGCTTATCACACATATATACGGCCTGTCACAGAGGGTCAACAGTTGTCTAACACAGCGCTCCCTCCGTGGACTCTTGGACACGTGACGAAGCAGGATTGTATGGATAGGGATGAGATGTTGAAGGCTAATTTGTCCGTCGCACCCCTTTTACGAGAATCTCGTAACAGATACGTCGCGATATGACTAGTAGTTAAGGTGACGTAAAAGAAATAGAGAAAGAAAAGGTTCACACTTGAGCTACATGTTAGCGAACCGATGGGTCAATATAGTTGCACAAATTTTAATACAGAGGACTTTAGGGGGTCTGAACTAGTAATTGTGAGTTGCATATTAAGCTGAACCCCTATAAGCTGCAACAATGATTTAGTAAGTCGGCAGAAAATATGCGACTCGTACAGTTCAAACTCATATAACAAGTGTTGTCAAAGAATGTATCACGGGAATAACACCGTCATGTACAGAAAAATGGCTAATTTATTTTCTATTGGAAATGACAAAAATTAGGGTCAGCAGAATGCTGTCACCTCAGTTAAACTTCGCATTTGGCTTATTAAAAAAAAAAAAAAAAAATAAATAAAAAAAAAAAAGTTCTCTACTTTAACACAATTTCCAATTACGTAGGTTTTGATATGCTTGTTTCTTTTTATAGCTGTAGACAGCACATAAACCAACAGACAAAACAACCTAATACGCTTCTGACAGAAATATGGCTGTGAAAGTAAAAATAAAAAGGTAAACCATTCAGCTAGACAAGAACGCAACAAAATTACTAAAGCTGCTTTAACTCAACGGAAAAAAAGACCTAATGGAAGAGAAAGCTAGATTTATTAACTGAAGCACATTTCCGAAACATCCATCTTTACAATGTAATTAGTTCAGGAGCAACTTTGTGGAATTCGCTTAATCCAGATTTGCCTCGACGTTTTAACGTCTCTCTAAGATTTGGAGACGAGTGAAACAAATGAACTGCGGAGCCAAAGTTCCTCGAGGCTTAAAGGACAGCCGTTACCTCTACATTATTGTGGTGAGTTTTCTTGTTCTTTCTGAGCAAGGCTCTCTTTCTGCTTTACTTCACAAAGAAATGATATATCAAAATAATACTAAGGAAAACTTCTCAAATTTGATAACAAGGGGAAAACAATACCTATTAACTAAGTTCTTCCGAAATCAAACTACGAAAAAGACTAAGAATTAAAATGTATTCACCACGCTATTTTGTTGACATGAGACATGGCTTTGATTCTATGCTCGTTACGTCACGAAGCTCAAGTTAAAGGAAAGAAAGAAAAAAGGGTTAAATCTGTGATTCTTGCTCTATCAACTCGGCCGATAACCTCACGCCCACATGCGCAAGGCAGAGCTAGACGTACAGTTGCTACGGAGAGCTGTGATCTATACTACCTGGCAAAACCACCAGGAATACTGACCTTGGTTGTCAGAGCGCTTCGCTCGCTTGTTATCTTGTTTATTAGAACAGCGAAATACCAGTAACTTGGCATACAGTCAGTAATGCAACACAAATGGATGATCTCTCGCGCATGACACATTGCTGTTCTGAAGACACGAGTGTATCTAAACAGAGTGTACATACGTTGGCTCGCCGTGTGTGTGCAATAGGTTTGAATAAACAACACTGCAGTTCCACATTCTTTCCGATACGCACCATGGATTTGTCACTTAGTACCATAATTCCCCCAGCCGGAACGTTGGCTTTTGTGACCTATAGATCGCTACCTACCGCAACTGCTAAATTTATCACGATGCCGAAAGGGCACCGTTCTTATACATAGGCCGAGAAACCCACTTCCCCATGACCGGACCCAGCATTCCGGCTGGGAACTGGAGTACCACGTTCCAACCCATTATGTCGCAACACAGGACAACTATAGTTCTCCTAGGAGTAAATTATTTCTTTAGCCAACTGTTGGGTGTATTTTCAGTGAATATTAAATGTCAAGATCCTGTAGCATTGGAGCTGTCGATTGTCTCGTGCCTCTAGTTGCTACAGATAATATTCAAAGTTGTTGGGCCTTCTCCTACGCTATACAGTGATGAAAATAATTGATTTCTACAGTGAAATATTTTACTTAACTAATCGGTGCTTGGATTTATAGTTTATAGCTACCTATCAACTACACCTATGTGGAGTCGAAGAGGAGAGAGGATTGCCACGAGAGGATTTTTGCCCATCATTGAGTAATATTGCATTGTAACACAATACATTAAATACAGGATTTGCTTCAGATCGCCCCATTTGAAGACACCGAATACGATTTATTTAAATATATGATTACTATCCACCAAAATATTAATAGAAGAGTAATCCAGGAATCAGTCTTGAAGAGTTAGATTAAATTTAAATAATCATTTAAGCCTTGCGATTAACGTCCAAAACTGAGAAACTACCGAGACCTGATGTGTTTGAGGTTATTGGCATACGGAATTTTGACTAGTGTGTATTGAGCTTGCACGAATTTCCTTCCATAAGCGTGTAGCCTCGTAAGGGTTTGCGGCAATAACCTCTCAAAACAGAATTTAATAATCGTTTATGATGAAAGAAGCCTTTCATCTTCCTCATCATGTTTGCCTCTACGCAAACATACAAAGGAGAAAACTCACTCGGTTAGAAATTGGTGTTTTCGTTACAGTAATGTGATGCATGCCCAAAACATCGGTCAAGTGATTTAGGTTTGAATAACACAGGATGTACCCTTGTGAACGTTCGCTAAAACACAACCACTGGTTGAGGAAAACGCTTCTATATGCACTGTAATTTATAGAAAACGTTCTTAATGCTTTCTAGTGGCATTAAGAATTTACTCTGCTATTGTCTCGAGTTCAAGTTCAAGTTATTTATTGTAAAAGTATTGGCCTGGTGCCGGTACATTGGGCCCGGCTTACAGGCTATATTTACATTTGACTTTGTTCATATTTACAGTTTTCGCTATATTAAAAAACCCATACGGTGACCATCATTTTTATCCTAGTATGCTTGCGGTGCTTCGACTCGCCTTTGCCAATGTTGGCGATCACGTCATTTTCGTGGTTCCTAATGCTCTTTTGTCTATTGCCTGCGGGATGAACGCGATACGTGTTTTGAGGTGAAGGGTTTGGTTAGTGGTGAGGAGTGGAGATCGAATTCAAATCGGTTCCTACTTGGCATTTAAGGGGATTCTGAGAAGTTCGTTGAGAAAAAAAAAAAAAAACGGCAGTAATTCTACCAATAACACTGTGAAGATAAGTTTCTTCACCAACATATAACGAGCTGCTTCTCATCATCTCCCTATCAAGAGGATTATTATACAAATGTTTATCTCGTTTACATTAAACAGATGGGAAAATGAATTTTCGTATGATGCCATTAAAACTGTTGTTACATTCGCATGATTTTCCCTGCTCTCTACCGTTTATTAGTGAATATACTAACTAATCTTACGAAAGTTTTATTTTTCTATGAAATTCCATCTTTGCATTACACTGCATTGCACATTTCGTTATATAAGTAAAGGGAATAGCGATAATCAAACCGTCAAACGGATATCTCGGAAATGGCCCAAGCTGCAAAAAGCTTATTTTAAATACTTACGTGACAATTTTTTCTATCGATTAACGTATACCTAACAATTATTAAAGATCATACAAAACTCCTTCCGAATGGACTTCAAGGTATACATTTTATTTATGATGTAAATATCTTTAATATATGGTATTTTAATCAAAATCCTTAGCTTTTTTATTTATATATTTATTTATTTCTTTTTTTTTGTTTTTGTTTTTGAGAGAGAGAGAGAGAGAAAGAATCGAAAATTAGAAATATGTTCTATGTAAAGATAGCTTGGCATGGGTAGTATTTCTTTAAAATCATCTTGTTGCATCTTTGGAAAATACTGAACTTAAATATGAAGCAGGAGCCATCTATCGCCCCGAGATTAATTTCGTGACATCGCTTGTTTTGTTTTGATTAACTTGATATAAGGATTTGCTGATATTTTGCTTACAATGTTTACGTTATTCAATGTTCATACTTGTCTTTTTCCGTCCATGCATAAGATGTCCCGAGGCAGACTTAAGAAATCGAAGCTGAACATCCGGCTGGATTATTGCCTCAGTAGCTTTTGTTAGAATTGTGAGGAGAGAACCGTTTTGGTCTTTTGTCAAACTGGAGAGGAGTTGGGGATAGTAAAAATGCTGGGTAAATAATGGTACTGTCCTATTGTATGAATATGTGAAGCATGATACCAAAATTCAGCCTGTGGGATCACGACTTTGAAATTGGCCAGCTAAAAGTACACCAATGAGGTGCATTTAAGATCATAGTCCTGGAGTATGGGAGATTTGTATATGAACTGCAAGATTTAGCCATCAGCATTCCAGTCTCACCATATAACGCGAGGCAAAATCCCCGAAACTGAGACGATTTCCCGCCAAAATTCCGATAAGTGATAAAGAAAGATTACGCGAAAGGATAATTAAATAGGCACCATCTTCAAGTGACCGATGTAATATTCCAGATGTGTTATTCAGAAAAGAGTATTTACAGACCAGGTTTCAGCAACAAAGTGGCGCGAATTAGTGCAAGTAGGCATTGGGGAACTAGTTACGAACATCTTAGCATTTGACGTGCGTTTGTGCCACTGAACTACAGCTAGGGCAACATTAATATATAGTTTACATCATCGACTACGGAGACGCGGGACCTCCAAACAAACATCAAAGACAACACCAACTAAATCTTCCAGCCTCCACTCCAGTGTCGGATAAGTCGACACTTTGGTGGATCGAACCCGATTTCGCCTTAGCTTGATATTTATCCGACATTTCGTATTTGACTCATATTCACAGACAGATGCGGGCGTATCTTTTTCTAAAAATATTGTTTTTTTTTTAATTCAGGGCCCTCAAAACATATACTTCCGGTGAAATCTCGGGCTCGAATTTTTGGGCGGAATGTAATGCCTTCTCTATCCACTAAGTAGTTGGCAGAGAAAGTTGTGTGAATGTAACATCTTTTTTAGAATATCCAACGTCCGCTCTTGCTTTACACGGCATCAAAGACACTGGTGATACGTGAATTGAAATAATTCGCTAAGAAAATTAGGGAAGGAAACGCAACAGATACTCCGAAGCTAATATTATCTATTGTTGTATTAAGAACAACTTGCAGAGCATTAAAGGGGAAAAATTCCCAAAGGTGTCAAGGAGAACCAAGTTCAGTAGCAGGAGCAAGACTACTGCGGTAAAAGTTGCAGAAAATGATACAGAAAAGAAAACTTCTATAACTGTAACTGTAGGGCATCCTCGTTATTCGCCAGTTGTGAGAGTCCAGATTTTTCGGAAATGCATATGCGCATATGCAAATGCATATTTTGAGGGTTAATGCATATTTAAGGATATATGCATATTTCGACATTTATTTACCTTATGTATGATCGATTACCTGATATTTCTAAATAAACTAAAAAGTCTAATAAATCTATGTGTTGAACATTCTTTGCCAACTATCCTTATTTCAAGTAATCAAATTCGTAATACATGTGTTCGTGAATTTGAATGTGGAACTGTATATCAGGTATTCTACATTATTCGTCACATTCAAACCCTATTAACGGTCGAAAAAATCGCGGTAATTCCTCTACGAATCTCTTCAGTTGATTGATAACACAATTTGTTCTTTAAATGCCGTCCCTGGGAACACTGAAAAAAAGAAGTTAAAACTAACTCAATCCAGGACTGAAGAAAATTAAGTCGGTTAACAATATGCAAGTGGAATCAATCTTCGCCAGATGAATGCTCCGAGCAGTCACTATACGAGTGAAAGTATTGCCCGATTACGTCCGTTCACGTGATATAATAATTTTCAACTTATAAAAGTCATAGAAAATCCTTAACCGATTATATGTGATTCATCATTCTGCAAGAAGTGAAACATGTATATCAATGAATTAAAATAACAATGCCTACGATAAAGATATATTTTAATTTCAGTACATATTTTCGACATTTTTAGTGCATACCTACTTGTAAGCATAGTGTGACGCCGGGGCGGCACACAACAAAACACAGTCGGGACTAAGCTACTTCACAGCACATATCGGGTCCACGTAAACAAAGGCACTCACGTCAGGATGCCTCGCGCGACTGTTTGCATATACGTGACTAACAATGGGCCCGGCGCGTATCAAAGGCGCTCACGGTCAAGCTTCCCTAGACCACTCACGCGAGCAAACACGTGAGAACAGTCAGAGCGCCAGAACCAAAAGAGGTTTTCTCCAAATGATTCGAGAAGCGCCCGGTGGCCAGCTTGTTTGAAGAAGTTTCCGAAAGGTCTGTGTCACATCATCCCTGTTATATAAGGGGACGAGTAAACAGCAGAGAAGAGTCTGTCAATGATTCAGTGAGTGCGAGAGGCGAGCGTGCGCGCGCGTGCGGGCGCGTGTGTCTGTGTGTGTGTGTGTGTGTGTATGTGTGTGTGTGTGTGTGTGTTTGTGATACCGTCATCGTGAAAGGTACTAAATCTTCTTCACTTTGTCGAAGTAAAGATTTAACGAGCGCTGAGTGATTATCATCGGAAATAGTGTATGACAGAGAAAATGAAAAAACAGTGGACGAATTGAGTCAAGGTTAGAAATAAACAGTTGTGAGTTGTAATATCACGAAGACTGTAGACTATGTTAACGTCAGTAGAAGAGAACTGTGTATTTGTGCAACACTTTCAGAAGAAAATAAAGTGATGGAAAAGTAACTGGACTGGATTTTGTCGTTTTGTCAATATTTTACGTGTTTTAAATATATATATATCCGGGCCCTAGTTATGAGAACTGAGGCAAACACTGGCGGGGTTTGAACCGTAGGACTCCCGTTCAGGGGCCCGTGTGCCTGAAAAGCCTCGGGTCGGTTTTTGTCTAAGCCTACCATTTTTTTACGTTAAAATACGGGACGCCTGAAAAGATTGTAATCAACTAATCATTACTATCAGAAATCGTATTAACATCATATTAGAATGAAGGAAACTTGATATTGAATAAACACACTTTGCATCAGTCCACTGTTTCTTAATACCCTAAGTGAAGCGCACTTACAGATCCTTCATATTACCAGAATCTTGTTTGTATTTTTCACTTGAGTGAATTTGGTCACATAACTGCTTTTTGCATAACAATTTATCGTAATGTCTGCACATGAAATGTTTAGATTTCACTGGAGGATCAGTGCACTGACAATTGTATCTAAAATATTTGTTTTATTACATGACCAATAACGATTCAGTTTTGAAAACAAACGCTCAATTCCTGCATTCGACCCCAAATAATTCACAGAGAAAGCTCTACAATTTTAGGCAGGACTTTTAAATGTATGCATTTTTCCTTTAGCACTTTAAATATTCCAACACAACTATTATTTACTTCTTCCTTGACAACGTTCTAGCAATTTAATTTTTCAGCAACAATCGTTTTGGCAACACAACATTCATCAAACAGTTTTGCACTATCAATTTCTACACTGCTTAATTTCTGAATCAAAGGTATACTTGATTCTTTGTCATTCTACTTTGCTCTTTTTCCAAACTGGTCCAATGAAGTGAGTTATAATCTAAAAACTGCCGCCCCCTTGAATTCAAATATTGAAGTGCTACATTAAGGATGAATGAACTATAATTATGCTTTGTCTCTTCGAGGAAAGGATTATTATTCCTTTAAATAGGAACAGAAGGTGCATTTCCGTTTAGGCATAATATCTTAAGTTTACGGAAATGGCACAGCATAACAACTGCCAACACTAGACTAGGCAAACTTCGTCTGTCTTCACTGTTCACAGAGTTCGCTAAACTGACAATAAGTGTGATGAGCGTCGACTCGGCATTTCTCACAAGAAATGGCAACAATAAAGTTTTCAAATTAGGAAGAGGGTATCAAAAAATACGGGACATATTTGCGTCCCTACAAAAATTCTCGGGACGCGGGACACACAAGTAAGAAAAGGGTACTGTCCAATTTTTTAAGGCACGAATGGGTGTGTTAGTTCTGTTAGCAAGGCAGGCAAGGACACCGAACAATAACACGAATAAAAACGGCGCTGTGCCGTATTTCAGTTAGCGCCTGCTAACTGCTTACGACTGGAGGATGCCGCGACCCGATGAAAGGCCAAAGCTGTACAAAATACAGCTGGAATGACGGAAATAAATACAGTATATCAGGAATACTGCAGGCGAGCAGACGAGAGCTGTCAAACAAACTACGGCCTGTAGACAGATAAATACACAAACAAGAAGGAGGAGGGGTTAACGGCCTGCCTACCTTCTCACTCCGTTTTCATTCATTCCTTCACTTCCTGAACATCGCACCGGCGGCTATGTTTATTCCCCGCTGCCGGCCGCCTGAAGGGACTGTTTATTCTGGGCCCACCGCGTGTCGAACCCAATTTAGAAACCTCTACACACGTGCCCCGGTGTCAAAGAAAAGTCCTTGTGTTTTCAAACCTGTTCTCTGTGGTACACCGCGAGTATTTGCTGGAACGAATAAAGGTCGGTAATTAGCAGCTTTGGCGTTTAATCAAACAACGTAGTAACTGTTCGACGATCAGAAGAATTCCAACGAGAGCACTCAATGTTTATCTGTTCACGTGCAACATTTACCCTATCACTGTCACGCCAAACTTGGATACTGCACACCGGTTGCAGTTAATGACATAATGTGAATCTCGCTTCATTTGGCGACGGAGACGCCAGAAAAGATGACAAACGCATTGACCCTGTCACCTAAAATCTATAGGTCTATCAAAGCTGTATATACGGGACACATAACAAAAACAGCGACAACGCTTAGTATGTTGTGTAGGATGGCAAACTGATCCTTTTCAAGGAGGAACCCCTATCCTGAAACGCACGATATGGACATTGTAGTGCATCGAAGTGTGAGATGTGTGTACGTTCACATTCCGTCAATAAACCCAACATGAGTAACACATCGAGCTGTGTACATTACAGATGGGCTTCGAACTATCTCATACATCATTGCAGAGCCAATATCGGGAGTGCTGAACCTCATGCACATGCTGTTGTCTTTGAAGATTTTCAATCATTCCATGGACTCAATAAATGAGGTCCTCTGCTGATGTTACAGGAGTGCAATACACCATATTCTTCATACTACCCCAGAAAATAGTCGAGAGGTCTCAGAGCTGGAGGCCGTGCTGGCTATGGAACTGGTCCACCTGTACCAATCCATCGATTTGGATGCGTGACATTGAGGTGATTCCGCACCAAATTGTGCTGTCGGTCCTTTCCACAGCTGTGTACTGGTACATGTCGCACTGCCGATAACAATGTTACTGTACTGAAAACCACACAAGTAACGCAATAGATGCGCCAAGGACTATGGAGGAATGTAACGTACAGTGCACAGATGGCTAAAGAATTGCGTACGCTCCGTATTAAGACGCTAAAACAAACTGCAACAAATTGCCACAACCGTTCGTTGTCAGACCGACGCTCTATAGTGCCCAAACTGAGCATTTCCAGAAGGGAAAACCGATCAGTTTGCCATCTCACACAACATACTAAGCGTAACTGGTGATTTTTTTTTCTTTTTTTTTTTCTCGGGGGGGGGGGGGGGGCACCTTATATATAGAAGTAACTTAAGAGTAAAGGACAACGAAGATCATTTGCCCGCCCTCCCTCCCCCCTTAGAATATCCATAGCTAAAATTTGATAAACATTTCTCATTTTATTTCTAATGTTTTTACTCTTTTATTTTTTATTACACTTGTGCATTAAATAAGTTTCAAGTGATGTAGTTTGTAACCATTCTTATTCAAATTTTCAGCACAAACTCAGAGAAAAGGAACTTCAAAAACTGATATATGTTACACTTTCCAACTACTCACGATAGGTAATTCGAGTACTAAGGATAAACAGTCAAAAATATTATTTTAAGGTTTAAACATATTTTCTTAGATAAGCAGAGGGTAGTGATTAAAATTCTGTATGCCAGTTTCGTGCACTAATATTTAAATTATATGATACTAATTCTTTTTTTTTTTTTTTTTTTTTTTTTTTTTTTTTTCAAAATTCCAATTTCTGCATCATGTGGAACTCCTGACTAATTTCTCGTTCTTCTTAGTCCATCTAATCCATCTGGTTTGAACCGGAAACCAGAGGCTAGCATGTTTTCCACGCCAATAAGACAATAAAAATGTTGCTTAAAAGTAATGAAAATTGAAACATAAGGTTGTTGGAAATAGCTTAAATTTGTGTTCTGAAATATACAATTCTGAAACAGTTTAATATGCAAGCACCAAAACTTTGCAATTGCACTTCTTGATATAGACATAAAATGTGATAAAAAATTAAAAGCCCTCAGTGGAGTTCTTCGGATTTTGGAAAATTCGGTTCCTTTATTTAAAAGCATAAATTCTATTTTATATTTTAATTCCACTAAAATATATTGCACATTAGAAACGATTTAATCACAATTACCTTATAAGGAGCTAGAAATTAGGGTATTGACCTTGGAGTTTTAATGCTAACGAGTGTTTATATGATCGTCTCCTGCTGCTTATCAAGCAGGATACGGGATTCGATTCTCGGTACCGGCGTGGGGATTTTCTCCCGTTGAGAGATCTGGTCCAGAGTGCACTCAGCCTCGTTAGGTCCAGTGACGCTGGGAGAGACATCAATCATATGGGATCATCGCTGTTTCTTTTCTCTTTCTTCTACTTCATGGATTAAGGACCTTGGCCTATTTTCGCATCAAGAGATCGAGTCTCTCCATCTTAATAATGGTCAATCAGTGTTTCGTTCCTTCTCTTTTTTCCCCTACCCCTTCAGGTGGTAATGGAATAGTATGTATGGTAATTTGTTAGCTGGTATTCTTACATTGTGATTAAGCCAAATTGATTTTTTCATCGGGTTGTACATACATGTTAATTCTGTGTTCGTTTCTTCTGATCTGCTCTACTCTCTGTCCAGCTTTCAGATACATATATTGGCAATGCAATAGTTTATTACAAGTTCAGTTTTGGGGACCTTAAGATTTTGTTTTCGATTCTTACGTCCCATACAACTTATAGAATTACGTTTGTATTAATATTATCTAATTCTTATGGCAGAAAGCTGCATTAAATCTTAAATAACTGAAATTATTTACCTAAATACTAGTTTCTAGTTTCTTATTACTAATTATTTCAATATTTTATTCTTTTCATTAAAATACCTTATTAAGGGTTTTAGTACTAAATTAAAAGTCATAAAGCAATCGGTTTTATTTAATGTTAAGGTTGCAATTAGCAATTCACCTTCAGTATTGCTAAAAAACACTTGATCGTCTGCGAATACCATCGTATTCAAGTGTATGCCATCTATCCTTAAATCTTACTTAAATGCTCTTGTCATTATGTCTAATGACTTTGATATTAACACTAAAAAATGCAAGTTTTATTTGGGAGGGGAGAGTTATGTAATATATTTTAATGTGTTCTAGGATGTCAATATCACAATGGAGGTAAGTAACGTTACAAACCACTGTTGGTTGTTGTTTCCTTTCTCATTATCTATGCAACGTTTGTAACTTCATAGCTTAACTACAGGTTCTTGACAGTCTCGTATTTGAAAACATTTCCTGCGAATATTTACGATGAGTAAAAGGAAGCAGGTAAAATAGTAAACATTAAAATCCTATGAATAACATGTAGACAAGCTGTGAAAAGTACGATGTCGTAAATAAGTTTTAAATAAAAACTAAAATTGTTTAACGTAGTGTATTATTATTATTATTATTATTATTATTATTATTATTATTATTATTATTATTATTATTATTATTATTATTATTATTATTATTATCATTATCATTATTATTATTATTATTATTATTATTATTATTATTATTATTATTATTATTATTATTATTATTATTATTATTATTATTATTATTATTATTATTATTATTATTATTATTACTATTATTATTACTATTATTATTATTATTATTATTATTATTATTATTATTATTATTATTATTATTATTATTATTATTATTATTAATAATAATAATAATAATAATAATAATAATATTTTCAAACAATGTTCTATTGCCCCTGAAAACGTATTTTGTGGCCTTCATTTGCTTTGCTGCTTCCCCAAAGCCGGATGCCAAGCTACAAGTAGATAGTTTATAAGCGCTTAAACTTATCCTTAATCTCCACTAATTTCAAACCTGCTTCAAGTTATCGCAGCTAATGATCCCTGGTGGGAAGGAGGAAAGCACTTAGGTTGAATCATCTAGCTACTAACATGGCGTTGCATAATTCTGTCATCAAAACATTAACTCGCACTACATGGTAAAGGTAACAAGAGTATTGATTGGCCTTGAGATCAAAGCGCTACATTCCTGGTTATCTCATTATTAGAAGCTGTGAAACACAATAGCTTAGTAATAATCATGACCCAGGCTTTAGTTTTCTTTGAATATTCATCAGATAATGTGACACGTGTTTCGACGTTCATTCACTCTTATGTATGAATCATATTGAACCAAAAATACGTATTTTTAAAGCACTAACGTTACCTTTTAACAACTAAGTCTGCAGTGACAGTGCAAGAAATGGCTAAAATGATACTCAAGTGCTCAGACCAACTAAGCTGAAAAAGCGATTGCTTCAGATGAGAAGTAGCTTTCAAACTAACTCTATACTTCCCTTAATACATTTAAAACACAATTTTTTGTGTTTAAAAATTACAATGGCTCAATGCAACTAACACATGAAGTTAGTTGCGAGAGCGTGTGCGGTACTTGAACCACTCTACTGTGCTGGTTGAGGCAAATGGGAGGGTGAGCATATCTTCGCTCTTGTGTAAAATGTCCCTAATCAAGAGTTTTGGGCAAAAATACTGATGCCATTTATGCATGTAGGAAAATGTATTTTGTTGTTGTTCTATATCAGCCATGTCCAAATGCAAGCTCATGAGCCGACCTTGGCTCACTCTCCCTGTGCGTCATGTGGACTTCGTACCTATCGACCTATCGCCATCGTACTTGTAACAATGGTTGACTGTAACGGAGTTATGTCACTGTCTGAGAGTATTCTTAAAAATATTAGTAAAAAGCGTTCACGAATCGAAGTAATTAAACTTGCAACAAGAAATAAATGTCCTCGTCCTAGGGGATTTAGCGCTCGCATATTGGCAATGTTTACCTCCACACACATTTGCGATCAACTTTTTTTCTCAAATGAAGCAAATAAAGCCTAAAAATAATGCTACAGTATCATATTTCCATCTCCCAGTACAGCGAAAGGTATCTATAACAGATATGCCGAATTTAGAAGTTAATTTACTGTTTATTGCAGATAATAGCTTATTATACACTATGTCTAAATGCATGAGAGGCCTTTCTGATGCAAAATGTTCAGTTGTGACTTAAGATAACACAACTTGTCAATGCAAAAGTAGATTTATTCCTCTTCCTCCTTCCAAATACATGTCATGCGGGAAGTATCAAAGACTAGCTCAGCGTTTGGAATGGCTGTTCTAGACTATATGACGGAGAGAGGTGAATCAATTATAAAAGACGAGCTTATATTTTGTTCCAAAGCCTATTGCGATCAAGGTTTTCTTCCGCATTCTAAAGCTTATAGGCGGTGTCATTAGCCTCAGCATGCAGTTATGTTCGAAGGATTCACCGATTCATAAGCCTAAGCGCTACATATATACCGCTCGCAAAAGTTAAAGGCATGTGAACGCTGGCCAATGCTCAAGCAGAGCGCTGTTGCCAAGCGTAGTGCGTGTACCGGCAGAGGTTCTGTACATAAGAGCGCGTGAGATGCGTGTACCACATCCGGCAGCGCTGGTAGGAGGGGCAAGCTTAGGATTCACTGTAGTCTGCAGTACGGCCCGTCTCCATATGCCTCTAACTTTTGCGAAGATTATAGTAACAGTTTACGCGCGAATTCCGAGTACGTTGAGGGAATGGCACTTTGTCTACATGGTACGTCCACTAAAACTAGGCAAACCACAAAGACCATTAAAATTCTGTGTGAAGATAATGGAAGACAGAATGAAAAGGTCCAACTCATGCAATCAGGGACAACCATGGGGTTACATTTAATATCTGAAGTGAAGAAGAGCAACTATGCCTCTTAGATTTCAGTTAATTATTTTTGTCCCACCTCCTCCAAAACATTCGTTAACTAATTTCATCCGCCTTAACTCTTGTGTTTTGAATTCTATTTTAATCTTTGCTCGTGTTTATGTTACCTCCCTTTACTGAAATCCTGAGCCATCGTTAAGTTCAAATCTTAGGTTTCCCATATTATACCCATCATGACGTGAGTTTCACACGTAATGGAATGTCGATGTACATAACGAAATACACATATCAACAAACACCGGAACAATGGCAAGATGCCGTGATAATTGTACCAGTATTATACACAGCCACAATGCAGAGTAATGAAAAGAAAATAGACTTGCACAATGACATTCTGCTGTCCTCGAGCTGAGAACACGTGAACCTCCGGATGCCGCTTATTATTGCTATGCTATTCAACCGAACAGGGGTAAATGCCTACCAAACAGAGGTAATCTCAGACTATGTTAACCATTGAAAGACTTATTTGTCAGTTCGATTTGGTTGCGGTTTCAACGAGGAACGTGGTAGAAAAGCGACAACAGTACTGAAAGGAAGAATAAAAACGCGCTCTAAGGAAATAGCTATTGCAACCCTTCTGGTAATGTTGGGAACGCCGTAAAAGCCAAAGGGGCAATTCTGTGCAACCGCTAGAGTCCGTATAAGCGGAGGGACAGTATCACGGTTTGTTCCTTCATAGCATTACGTATTTATTTCATTTCGTTAGTTCTTTCACGATCGTATTTCTGAAATAGTCCTGATCAAACCATAGCACTAAATTCGGCAATATAGCACTTGCATTTGCAAACTAGTCCAAATATAGGATGTATCAGTAGTGATGACAAAACTGAAACAGCGAGGTACACACCTTAGAGGCGCATTACCACTACCGTGAAGGTTGCAAATTTATGGTTTTGATCCTCTAGTGCAGGGGTGTCAAACAGCACTCACCAGGCGTGAAAAATTTTCCGCTATTTTCCCTCCCTCCGTGATGATCAAATCGGAAAACGGGAAAAACAAAGTGAAAACCGGTTCTACTAGCGCGTGCTACTGCAGTTAAGGAGGGGTGGACTCCTCTCTTCACACCCTGGGAGTGATGTTTGACATGCCTGCTCTAGTGACTTAAGTTATACGTGGACCAATTGATAGTCGGTCTGGGTGGCTCAGTTGGTTAGACGCTGGTCTACTGTTCCCAAGGTCGCGGGTTCAAATCCGGCCCAGGCCGATGGTTTTTAAGTGTGCTTAAAAACGACAGCTCCATGTCAGTAGATTTACTGGCATGTAAAAGAACTCCTGCGGGCCAAAATTCCGGCACACCGGCGACGCTGATGTGATCCTGGCAATTGACAGTGTCGTTAAACAACAAAATATTTTTTTACCAATTGATAGGTTTTTACTTTCTCTGACACCTATTGAAAGTAGTAGTATTGTAATCCACCAAAAAAATTCGATAACGACATTTCATCAGAAAATAGCATTTTGAGGTAAAAAATGCGTGACTTAGTCAGGCTATTGTATGTCAGACCGCGGGAGGGCGGAAGTGAAAGTACCCAACGGGCGAGAGGCGAGAGCCAGTGTTGAGTCCCTAAACGTGTGCTGAAGACGTTTCATCTCGACGCCAGGTTTCTTTGTACAGTCGCAGCCTCACTATTTCCGACAATGCCCCCCAGGGTGCCCCTACGCCGAGAACAGCAGTTAGAGAGCGCAAATTGCACAACACAGCTGCGCCACACTCGCCTTTTGCCGACTGGATTAAATGATGGTGAAATGAAATGAAGAGACGGGAAGTATCCAACCCAGTATTCATCTAGTGACCAAGCAAACCGGCGATAAAACATTTGGTTAGCTTGGTTAGTCAGCTTGGTGGTCACCGGACATCAATCCGGGACCTCCCGAATGGAGTCCTAAGTGTTACCGCCTGAGCCACCCCGCTCAATCATACGTGCTATTAATATCCAGCAACCTATTTTAGAAGCATCTATTCATGCCGGAAGCACTGCAAACATTTAGGTCTTTAATTATGTAAATAGTAGGCAAATAAATTCCATTCAGACCATTAAAATGCATTTGAAAAATATATGAAAGTCAATATGCATATCGATTAGCATGCATGCTGAGTTCGCATTGGAACTACACGTGGCACTTGAAAACAAAGCTGTATGGCTTGAGCTAATGGGTTTCAGAGTGTCATTATAGCTTCTTATAAAAGCGCAGGCTAAGGTTAGATGAAGGGAGCGCTTAAAGGGGGAAAACTAGATGACCCAGTGAAAGCCTTATGGATCCTTGGTAACGATAAACAGGGGGAGAAAATATCGGAGACCTATATTAAAGCGAGAATCGCACGTGTATGGATGCTAAAGGCGCCGTAAAATGCTTATGGCGTGATCATCGATAGCACTATTAAGGCTCGTATACAGGGAATGTATGAGCACGTTTGCCGTAGTTTTTAACGATGTATATTTCAAAGGGACTATGCGTTCCTTTCGCTTCACCGTCAATTAAGGTATAGAATTCCAAGAAAAACATTACGCTGAACTTTGTATTAAGCAAACTCAATGGATGAAGCCTTTTAGTTCTTAAACAGCCAAGAAGGCCGTAAATGTGAGCATAGCGTTAAATGTCAGGGCATCCACAAAATTTGTGACTTCCATTATCATAGTCATATATATCTTGTGAGATAATCCTAAGAATTATACAGTTTTAGGGGATTACCCTTAACTTTGTAAGAGTTAAACAAAATGAAATGAGTTAACAAATTTTCTTTCCCGCACTGCACTGGTAACATTGCTTGCTTATGCTACGAGAGTTCGATCTCGGGAACTCATGTGGGTTTCTTCTCGTGCTGGTAGGAGGCCATTGTGAGACCAATTGGCTCGCTACTTTTCTGTAAACATTGTGTGTCTGGAAATCCGCGGTTGGGCAATCCGGTCACATTCCCATGTTTCTGCTGGATGAAGGTAAAAGAAGTAATGCTCGTGTGGTTGCCCAAGAAGCTCACACAATAAGAAGCAACACTACTCTCATAACCTTCCGCAATGATGTATCTTCTTACGAATAATAAGTACCGATAATTGAGCACATCAACGTGATAATTCCTCATCCCTACCTGAGATACTTAACAATACGAACCCTACTCGTACCCTCACTTCATCGAAGGAAAGGAATCCAAAAAGACAATCAATCGCAAAAGAAATCTAGGTGCAAATCCAACAAATCTAAGGTGATCCATCCTCGACGCCAAACCCAGCTAGCTGGTGCGTAACGATTAGACTAACGAGTGGCGACGCCGAGAGGGTAGCCTCAGATTCAAGCACCCCGAAAAATTAATGAGAACAAGGAGGTCGACTCCAACGTTGCACTTGGCTAAAGAAAAATAATTACTCAAGCTTCCTTTTCAGTACCAGTGAAGTGAGGAAGAGGTGTTCCCTCCAGCATGTGCTCATACGAGTATACCCCATGCTTGGCATATACGATTATTTTGAAAAGAAATGAAAACGACAGAAACAAAAGTACTTACTAGGAATAATATTAGCTGTACAGTTACAGGCAGAAAAATTTGTGCACTCCCCAGATTGCGTCAGTGATTTTATTCCCTGCCATAATTATCTAATAACGACTCCCCTTAGTATTCTAACCGCCATA
The DNA here is from genome assembly GCA_030765045.1 of Tenodera sinensis. NCBI lineage: Eukaryota > Metazoa > Arthropoda > Insecta > Mantodea > Mantidae > Tenodera > Tenodera sinensis. The sequence goes on along the minus strand of CM060966.1, from coordinate 109,126,354 downwards.
GCTGATTTAACTGAATGTATAATAATAGAGCGAGAGTCTGATATCTCACTTTTGGGGATATAAAATGAAAAACTCCAACGGTTAGATTTCGAGGTATTTGGGTGGTGTTGTGAACACTAACAGAGGAGCAGATAAAGATGTATAAGCGAGAATAAACGAAGCTCGAAGTGTATTTGGCATGTTAAAGACAGTCTAAGGGCCATTCATAAAAATGTCCAGGCGTTGGTTCTGTATGGCTGTGAAACTAAAAACATTATTAACCAGTTGCGAGTCTTCATAAATAGATTTTAAGAATATTCTAGCCGGTACAGATCACAAATGGAGAGTGAAGCCGAAATTGTGAACGCCATAATTATGGATATAATACTGCATCACATGGCGGAATTAAATAATCAGAAAATGTTAAAATCGTTACATGCATAAAGCTACAGAATCTGGAGTATTAGTTGTGGTTAAAATTGTCAGAAGGGACACGTAATGTTGCAAGCAAGTCATTAGTGGTAAATTCCAGGTAGTCAGTCTGATACATAGTAATACCGGTTTTCCTGGAAATCGCTCAGTGCAGGTGTTGAGCAGGAAAACAAGGTAGGGCCTCGGAGACTTCTTCGAAACCCGTAATTATGAGATAATTAGGAGATGAAGAACATTGAGAGTATCATGACGCGAGTTTTCGCGCCATGAAATTGGAGGGGTTTTTGAGGGGAAGTCCGAGGTGATTTCTGACCGGGAGTGCACGGAGCAGGCACTTGCCCTCCAGAACCGGACGGAACGGGTCACTACACTCGTCGCCCATATCTCCGAGCGAGCACTTCAGTCACGGGACTTGCATTCTGGATCCTCGAGTGTGAGGATACATTATATTTAATAGTAACAATCTTCGGTCTTAGTAAAGACACAGTAACGACTTAACGTTGTTAATAACGATCGGCAAATCTCACGCATTCCTATTTTGGTGAAAATAAAAGTTTCCACGAGAGTTCTGGTTTTATTCGCAAACACCCACGCACACCCTGAGGTTAAAATCACATGCCAGAGTAGCCGGAGCAGAAATCACCAGAAAGCAGCATTCCGCGTAGGATAGCGGAACGAAGGAGCGGGTAATACCGCATCAAGAGTTATGGGCAGTAACCAAACAAAGACCAACTGGACTGGAAATTCGAATGAGGAAGTGGGGATGGCTAGGCCATACACTTCGCCTACTCTCAAATGACAGCCAAGGGGCCGACGACTAAATTCTTCAGGGTAGTTGTAGCGGAGGCAGACCCAGGATAACATGGAAAAGAACGAATATAGAGGAAGCACTAAGAAGTGGCAAATCTTGGGGAGAGATAAAGGAGGTCGCCAAAAATAGAATAAGATGGCTTGGTATTATGAGGGCCATATGTTCCCCAAGGAGGAATTACGGAAATTTTGGCTGATTGGTAAACGGGAGAGACTAATTGACGAAAACTCCCACAAAATGACATGTTTAGTTTTTTTAATGTAATCCCATTAACTGGCATTTCCTTTTTAATTTGATATATATTTTAACATTTAGATACAATGCTTATGTTTTAATTGTACTTTTAAACATGGCACTATATCAATAATCTTATACGTGAATTCTGCATCATTTCTAACATATTTGGAGTACACTGGTCAATTTTTACGCAAAATTTCGCTACGAAAACTGGTGTTCTGGAGTATGGCACTTCCGCAGACATAAGATTTGTGGTTTCTTTCCTTGCAAGTATATGCGATTTTGTTTTCTCCAATTTTGCTGTCAACTGCTTTGTCTGTGAACAACATTTTCTGGTGTAAGTAACAGTTTTCTCAGTAACTATTGAAGATAGCTAAATTAAATTTTAGAATGACAAGGATAATCGAGATAGTGTTATTGATCTGCTTGATGCTAATAGTACAATTGGTTATTTTTAAAGTAAATAGACTGCTGATATATTTTAAGAAAATTATAGCATAATTAAGTAAATAATCTTAATAAACAAACATTGGATAAAAATAGATCAATAAACTGAAAAGGTGTGAATCTATATCCTGCAAAAATGTCAGTCTGTTGTAATAGTTTTTGAGACAAAAAGTCCTGGATTTAGCAATTTAACATTGGCGGGATAGCGCTTTTAATGTACCCATGAAACAAACCACGATAGTAATGAGCAAAGTTATGAACTTTCTGCAAGAAATGTTTAGTGGCACGCTTCTGTAGGAAGAGGGTGAAAAATGTTGCAGAAACGCATTACATCTAATTTGGAAGGGGAGAAGTTTGGACTGGCAGAGATACGAGTTGTTGGAAATGTCTACCGTAAGAAACTGCTACACTCTACTGGCAGTTTTGTTGCTCGCTTACGTGTTTACTTCGATATCGTCTCTACTCTGTTGCTGTTGAAGTATGCCCTGGAGGTGTACACAAGCAAATGCATGCAATTTACTCACTTCGAACTTGTACTTGTGGCTGCCGAGCGAAGTGCGCTGTTTCTGCCAGAAGTTGTCCGGCTTGATGATATAGGCCACATGGACGGAGCCAGGGAAGTGTTCCTGCAGCACCTTGAGGATGGGTTTCACTGTACTCCAGGTGGCACCCCGCATGTCGATCACCACCGTGAAGCCCTGCTCCCGTACCTCGTCGCTGTAACAAACAATCCAACATAACCAATCTGCCAAATGTTTACCACTTTAACTTAATACTGTGACAATGACAATTTCAGATACATTTTCTATAACTTCAATTCCCTTAAAACTGAATCACAAAGCCATAGTTCGCTTTTTTATTGTTAACACAGTCTACAATTCGTCGTGACCTTGCAACAGCTGTTCTGTCCAGTCGTAATCTTACACACACTTCAGTAAGATTCTGTCTGTCTCACAAACTACTCCCGACGATACACTCACTCTTAGCTTAACTAAAAACTGCTAACAATTGTAGCTGTCTGTCAAAAACAATATATGATCTAAGTTCGGTTTCTGGTAGTATAGGACAAAAAGGGAAAGAGAATTGTGTAATTTCAAAAAAATTCTGGTTACAAACATATCTGCGATATTCGAGACATCATCGAAAGAAAATAAGTTGTCACACCAAGAGACCTGACTCTCTCTCTCTCTCTCTCTCTCTCTCTCTCTCTCTCTCTCTCTCTCTCTGTGAAGCAGGTAACATCAATTAAATATGCCCCAGTAACATCTTGTGACGTGGAGAGAAGTATTTCACGTTACGAAAGTGTTTTGCGAGACAACAGGTGATGTTTTACATTTGAGAATTTGTGCAAAGTGTTGGTTCTGGACTGCAATTTAGCAGTTAATACTAGCAGCGGGACCACTTCTACTTCAACCTTTAAGGAATAATGAAAACTTATTCATTATTTATTTATGCTAACTTGTCTATTGCCAAGGGACATTAATTGTTTTAATTAAATAGTGCATATTTATTGGCATATTTTCGAATTTTAAAAGCATATTTCCATGCATATTTCAGTTTTTTAGGGCCTCAAGTTTCGAGCCCTAGTTATCCCTTTCTGCCACATTTGAACATCACTGTTCCCATTCCATTCATCGTCTTTGCACACAAGAGTTCATAAAACGGAAGTTGAAATTAACATACAAAAACAAACAAAACAAAAACTATGAATGGTCTTGAAAAAAGGTATACATTTTACTTGAAACTGTGCGTCTAGAAGGAACAATATACAAAATGCCGGTGTATTGGTGTTACTGAATCTCTCTTCACTGGATTTGTACACTCAACATCGCCTTTACCGACAGAGAATACAAGCTCTTGCCACATTATATGCATCTAAGGAAAGTTAAGGTAGTTTCAAACTGCAATATAACGCAACAGAATTTAATGGATCATTCTGTACGTACTGAAAATCAGTAACACGCCCTGCACACAAAGAAGTATAAACCTGACCTTTATCGTAAAGTCGTAAAAATGCCTCCAGTCCCGTACATTTTACGGGAAACCCATAAAAGCTGGCAAGTATGAATATGGTTTGCCCTTTCGGAACGGACACTCCTTGAAAAGAAATTCTGCCACCTATGCCGAAATACGTAATAAAAGTCAATTTATAAAATCACGTATAAAGGGTGCTAGCCATCGCATATCTTACAGAGAACAGTTTGAAAGCAAGCAGTAAATCCAAAGCTTCTGCATCTATAACCACAAGTAGCGGCTTTGTGGCACGGTAGGTTATGGCGCATAATGGTCTGTTTATTTCGCTACCTAAATGGAATGCAACATTAATTGAGAAATGCCTGCGGTTGCGTTTCCTGGCTAGCAGCGCCACACTCTGGAATGCTGCTGTTTATTTGGCTTTAGTCTAACCTGCATGGGCTGCAGACCAAGGGCAAATTCAAACGAAAATACAAACAAAACAATAAGTGTTCTTTTATAGTGTTTGAATAGCCCAGGCCAAAGGTGACATGCAGGAATACCGTGATTATAAGATAAGATCGCAGACCTTGAAGCAAGTGAAGAGTGAATTATTGGTGTTTATGCTTTCTAACGCCAACACCTTCTCTAGAGCAACCAAAAATCAGGCAAAAAATAAATAAAGCATCAAATATTCACTCCTGTAGTATCGAGGCAAAGATATAACATTCTGTACCGCTTGCATGCCCCCATTTTATTCCGCATTATTAACATTAAATTCAGGGCGTTTCTGCCGACGTCAGAAAGACAGCCCAGGTCGACCACCTCACCTCAGTACGCGGCGAATTAACGTGATAATGAGCGCGCGCGGCAGAACAAAGCGATTTTAAACAATTCTCGAAGCTGTTCATGTGTCGGGCTCGTTTATAAGTTTCAAGAAAAAGTGTATTTTCCTGAGAATTCGCCTGGGACATAAAAGCCAGACAGTCCGGATACAGAGTCACTTTTAAAGTATTGAACAAGAGCCTTAAAGTGAAGCAGTTTTAATGAGTGTTGAGTGAGTGCACTACCAAAATCAGCTGTTTATGTGACAGGGAGAGTAGTTAGAGACAGTGGAGTACGTGCAAAGTTACCATGGGATAGAGTAGCCGTGAATCGCAAGGGCACGAGGAATTGTAATTTGTGTCAACGATAAAATGAGAACTGTCTTTTGTAATGCAGCTTTAGAAGAGAAATAAAGTGAAAAGAAAAAGTAACAAAATGTGACTTGTCACAATATTTTAACCCTCATAATGCCAAATAGTAAAAGAAGCACAGGCAAGTATTCAATCAAAAGAACATAAATTCCTTCCTTGGTATAAGACCAGGATGCAAGAAACTTTTTCTCTTGATTAAATATGCCACTATTTTTGAAATATACATTTATGCTATTCAATGTATACCTATGATTTTGGGTTCCAAGTAAGTTATTTTATAATTAAAACACCTTGAGTTAAGTGAATTTTAATGCGGAGTTCATAGCTCAATTTTAAAACAGTTGCCTGGAGGGAGCCAGCGTGTGCAGTTGTTAAAAAATCTCGGGTAGACAAACATTTTACCCATGGTATAAAAGAACAGGGAGGCGGCGTGGCCGAACGGTGACAGAGTTCGCTTACCACCTAGGCGGCCCAAGTTCAATCCCACGGACCCGTATGTGGTATTCGTGGTTGACGAAGTGGCGTCAGGGCGGGTTTTCTCCGGGTTCTCTGGTTTCCCCCGCCACTCATTCCACCACTTTCTCCATTATCACCTTTCCAATCATCGATTTCGCCTGCATTTCATATCATCCCCTTCCTTACTGGAAATTCGACAAATATGTCTTAGTGTATGCGACAAGAATTTTTTAGACAACCTGCACAAAGGCCATTTTTCTGGAGTTATCGCTTCGAGAATAAACAACTAACTTCCGCGTTTAGCTTATGTCTGCAACTTCCAATTTTGCCTGTGTGTTTTATTCCTTTTCATTAAGCAGTTACGGAGTAAGACATTACGAAGTGTCGTTAGATGCTGCGTATATTTAGTTAATAAATTAACTGACCACAGATCACTGCAGTTGCACGCGAATTCTTTAGTTCAGTTCAAGACCCGTCCGTAACGCAAATTGTGCTTTGTGTAACTGTGACAATAAGCAGAAAATTGACATGTTTACACTGTGTTTAGTGAAGTGTTAACAATGTCACTTTCAAAGCCTGGTACCAGTGGCGCAGGTACTAAGGGTAAATTACTCCGCTCTCAGGCCAGCAATACTATTTTTAAAGTGTACAGTTTTTTAAAGGAATTGGCATCTGAGGAAGTGCGTGTAAATAAGTACGTTAATATTGAGTGTTACAGTTTATAATGTTATCATCATTATCCTTTGCTGTGTAAGTTTATGTTCTGACAATTTCTGACACGAGAAATGTTTCTTTCCTCGTTCCCTCCCCGTAACTTCCGCTCTCTGGCGCATCACTTGGCAGCAATGCAGCCACCGTGTGCACGCATTGGTTCAGCTCATGTGCCTTCTAAAACCGTACACCGTATAGACGTACGATTCCTGCTTCCGATATCGCTATGTACCTAGAATTGCTTACTGATGTATTGGCTGACTGCTTTGCTGCTGGGACTATGAGCTGGTGAACATACTGTATGAGGCAATGTTTGACTGTATAATTTTCTGAATAACTTGGAGAAATAAAACTGATTTGAGGACCTAATAAAACGTGAACAGTATCACATTAATGCTGCATTATATTGCATGTTTTCCTTAACTTCTACTAATGATATTTGACCTCTTTTCTTGTGGTATTGTAGCATCAATTTCAATACATTCAATAGGTTGGAACAACGCTGGCGTTCGATGACTCTTCATTCTCGGTATGTTTATCATTTGTTCACAGCTCGTTTGATTTTAATTTGCAGAATGGAAGTAACAATCAAGCCAGTTGATGAAGTACGTTATTTACTGAAGAAGTGGGAGTTTAAACACAGAAGGTCATATTTCTGGGTTGTTTTACCACAGGTATATGATATATGTGCCGCTTCAATGGAGAGATACACGCATGCGGTCGTCAAATGTGCGTGCATGTCGTAAAAGTGTTGTAATAAATGAGAGCTTTTGGAATGTTGAGGCCTGATATATGAGCTTCAGTGAGCAAAACGCTGCTAAAACAGCCGTCGCCCGCAGTTGGCTCTAAAACTGTGACAAATGTAACATTCTTTGCAAAAATGTACAACTGTACTACTCATTTAGAACTGTTAGCGCAAGCTTTCAGTGAAAATGAACCAGTGGATGTGAGAGTTTTGTTGCGAAAAAGAATATTACATTACGTGCATAAACTGCAAACTGTGTGGCTAACATAACTTGCTGCATTTTTTAACAGAATACGGGGATGGCGAACTTGTGACATTTCTGAGGCACTGCATAAACGCATTAAATTCCACCATTGCTATTAGCACTTTTTTGTTTGTTTTCCCTTTACGAAAAGGAAATTCAGTTAGGGCGTCGTAACTCTTGGGGGAAAGAGTGGAAGACGAATTAGATTTACAGGAAAATATCTTAGACATATGTCAATCCGAATGGGAGGGAAGGATACTGGTAGAATGGTGTTTTCATTTTTCCCATGTGTAAGGGAGCGACGCCTTTTAAGGTTTTTAATGCCAACTAGAGGTTTTATACACTATGTAACAGGTCACGGCTCGTACGAAACTACCTTTTTAGATTTGGCCAATCCGAAAATTCGATATCTAAAATGGAGCGTTAGACTCGCCGCAGCATTCCTTATGGGAATGTCCGATCCGATGGGCCTATAATGCAGCAATGCACTGGTTACTAGCAAACCAGCAAATGGAGAGGTACTAGAGGTACAGAGGTACTAGTTTGAAGTGATTAACAAATTAGCAGATAGAATTTCCACATCAAAATACTTAGAATTTGTAAATAGATAGTTTACATTTTATGCATGTAATTATATTGTTACGTTTATCAAAGTTAATTTTGTTACTGAAATTGCTGTTATTCTAGTAAATTGTAATATATATTGTTAAGTTTGTTAAAGCTAATTTTGTTAAAGAAACTCTTCTATTCTCCTGTAATTGTTATAAATTGTAATACTGGTGTACTGAAATAATAAAGAAGTCCAAAGAGTCCAGTATATATAATAGAGGCGGACTTAATGGATATATAATTTAATCCCTTTGGGGTCTGTGCTTTGATCTTGGGCATGGTACCCTTTCTGGCAGAAATGCAAAGGTAAAACAATACGCGTGTTACTTTCGAAATGACTGCATCCCACATAATTGTATATGTTCAAAAACAATTTTCTCGACGACAAAACAGAAATTAAACAATGATACCGTCCTGTGCTTAGGTAGAAATATCTCGCAAAGCTAACACAGATAATCATTTCGAGACCAATCATTCGAAATGTCTTGTTAAGAAAGAATTGAAATAATAACCAGTGAATACAGATAAACAAGGGCCTACCTTCATAGATTTAAGACTGTAGATAATCCAAACCGTCCATGAACATACATAGAAGAACAAACTATAAATCACGTGTGTCCAGTGTTAAACAAAGAAAGACAAAAATTGATTAATAGAACTCGTAATGAATGGCTAGTGAATATAAGTGCATTAGTCAATTCTTATTTCACGCACTTTAAATCGATTGTTAATTCCATTGATTTCGACAAACTGAAAGACTAACAATTGCATCAAATATCCATCTGTTCATACTTGTAAAATTGTTTTTTGACAACTACATTCTGTAACTAATTCATCTTTAGCATGTATCAGTATGGTAAGGGAGCATGCCTTATTAATAATATAAATAAACATATAGTATTGTTGTACAGCAAACAATAATTTCAATAACAAAATAAAAAAAAAATCCAAAGGAAATATGAAGAGAATTCGAATCTATGTAAATTATTACCAGACACTGGCGTCTGACCGTTCATCCATTACAACAAACTACCAGATTCGTATGGATTTTATTTCTACCTCCATCTTGTAAACGAGACGTTAGCAAATGCTTCCGAAGTTTTCAGAATAGGTATATTCGCTTTTTAAGCGTTTCCCCCTTTTCAATTTTACAGGATATACATACACATATTAGCGTACCTTTTGGTATACAAAAAATGTACCTACTTATTTGTTATAGGTGCACACAAATCGTACACCTAAGTTTAACAAGTAATATTAATGAAGGGGGGAAATACTAGCACAAATTTGTTATACAAACTGAAATAGACTATAGCAAATACTTTTAAAAATACTTTTTCCAAAAATGTGATGTCTAGGGTTTACGCTTCAGACTTTCATTAATTTTAAAGCACAAGAATTGCCGAAGTTTAAACGTATCCTTCATTAACTCTGTAAACGCTGCAGCTAAACAACTCTCTGGTGTATCCTCGGCAGATCTGTTTACGAGACAATGGATGTGCGGCTGGCGGACAAGAAAGATCCATAAGATGCATTTCCTATGAACTCCAAGAAAGAGGAGATAAAAGCTATTCTACAGACCTGGCCGTATATATAACAGACAGCAAGTAAAAAAGGACACAAACAAGGGCAAACCACCTGAGAACGACCTAGGCGGTAATTGGAAGATCGGCTTTATTCAAATATATATTTACTATATAATTATTATACATATGTATAAAGAAATATAAATGCAAGGGTAAAAACAAGGGCTATATTTGAATATTTCAGGGTAAAAGATGGCCGGTATTATTGCAATAATAATCAACTGGCACTAGCAACCTGTAGTTCATTCTCTTCTAATTATTATTACAGTTGTCTGTTATCTCTTTCAGAATATTGCCGGAACAATTAAATCATTGTTCGACTGACAGAATCGTCACCCGTTGTTGCTATAACGTTATTATGCCATTGTTATACACATGTGGAAGAGGTAGAGACATTATCTTGTAAGCCAGAGGTAGGTCTGCATGAACGCAATGAAAAAAGTTTCAACTTTCTTTCCCTTCTTTTCTATAGATTTGTAGAAAAGACTTTACAATTTAGAATGTGCGCTTCCTTTCCGATGTCATCGCAAGTTGATGCTGCATTACAGGAACCATTTTGACAGTGGTATTTAATTGCTAAGGCAATTTTTTCGCCATTTTCGGCGAAACGTTTAATGTAAGCGACTAAAACCGTTGAACATGTATTAAGTTGATAAACTCCAATACCGGTTGACCGATCACCATGAAAACTACACACCTAAGTGAGCAGAAAGTTTTGAGCAAGTTCTTATGCTATTCATTTTACGACCCAATGTATTATATTCACACGGTTTTCACCACTCACGTTTCTTTGTATAGTATTTGTACTTGTTCAACAGTGTTTTTGAATGTCTTCCCAGTGTTTTTATTCATCTATTTGTTGTGCTAACATTTTGTTCCTTATAGTATCCTAAGAACTGTTTGTCTAAGCAATATTTTATAAAGAGGAGAATAATGAGTTGCAAAATAAGTAAAGGAGCAAGGAGTTAAGGGATACTTAACTCTTTAAGGTACAAGGGGCAAGCCTAACCGAACCTTACCGAAAATTGAACACGCTATTATTCTATGAAAATGGGCATATTATGTGCATGTCACCGTACTCCTTTTACTTATTATATCAATTTACCTTCACTGTCCATTTTGAAGAAAAGAATACTAATTAAATGTAGACTTCTAAGCATAAAAACTAACCTGTGAACCCATGCGGCAAATGTGTATAGAATTAGAGAAGTTCTTGAGGAAAATATATTCCTTAAAACTCCTTTCCTCCAGCGGTTCCCGTACCTCCTGCAATAAATTTGCCTTTCTTTATATCCCCGTTTTTCCTCCCTAACAAGTAACTTGAGTTCTTTTCCACTTTCTCAAAATTAACTGCAGCTGCTCAGCATGAATTAACGCACAAGCCCCCAGTCCAACATATTCACATTTCTGTTTGAAAAATGCGAAGACTGGACCATTTCTGGATGTTTGTACAGAAACTCTTTTCATCCAACAGCAAGTCAAAGAAATGCGAAACGTCATAATGGGTAAAGTCACTTAATACTTTTGAGTTTAACATACATATTGTCCTGCAATAAGTTCTCCAGGTTAAAGTTTCTCACTTGTAGGTATGTCATTCCATGAAGAGTACTTCAAAGGCTTAATAAAATTCAGACATTGCTATTTTTACATAATTTCTATTTTTAAAATGTAAAATTAATCAAAATAGTCATAGGCAACTTGATTTGGGAGGAATTTAAAAAAAAAATCTTCTCAACTTGTACGTAATACTAGGTACCTGGTTTGAATATGGTATTTGTACCATATCCGAGGTTTTCTTTTGTGCTTTAAAATCTAGCAACCAATATAGTTTTTTACTAAAACATTATTTAAAGGGATTTTTAAAAAACCTTTCTAAATTCCAATATCAGATTTTTTGGTGGACTGTAATAAGTTCCTTCCTAAGCAGCAGAGAAAGTAAAGACCTTCTGCCTTCTGTCTTCTGAAATGAGCGTACAAATAATAAGGTATATTCTTCAAACACTGAACATATGATCATTAAGAATTAATTCATTAATTTATATATTATAATAAAAAGTAGAATATTTTTTGGAGGGTACTTATTTTGCGAACAAGAGCGCCAGAGACAGGTTTGTTCGATGCCTGAAATTGCGCAAGCCGTGAGGCTTGAAGAGCTCTTGGAAGATCTTCAAGGCATGCTCTCTAATTAAAGGATGCCATTTGAGGAAATAAAAGAGCACACAGACACGCCTCTCAAAGAACTGTTTTCTCATTTTCTGGAACGAAGAGTTGTATTCCGGTATGGTTAACAATTAGCTGTACTCACGGAAGAACTTCGAGTGAATTTAAAGTAATTTATGCACCAATTTCTTCCTTAACGAAGTAAAAACTTATATCAAGTCTACTGTTGTAAAGTTGCGAAGAATACGAATCATCAAGACATCGTTATTTTAAACTCTGGATTGTTAAATTTCCATGGTTCAAACAGGCGAAAAATCCTGCACAACGTCAAATGTCATGGCAAGGCTTTTTTGTTGAAAAGCTACTGAGCGGAAAATGTTCTTGGTCCAAAAATGTATTCCCTTTTGTTTGCAACTATATATAAAGCTGCCCTTCCTCTTCTGCCAGTAATTCTTTCAGCTAACCAGAAAGAACTGGAGTGGAAGGAAATGATGAATGGAACGGAAGAACGAGAAATGGATGGAAAAAAAGGAATTATATGACTTGGACTGGAGGCTGTTGTGTGCGCGTGCACGTATGTGCACGTTATTTAAATGTGTTTTCCGGCTAAGAGAATTACCAATTCCTTTAGCAGTTACTAGAGAAAGAATGCAATAAAATTACGTTTGTTCTATGGGCAATTTAACTCCACAGTTGTCTATTTTTAGTTGGTAATTCAAGTTATTGTATTTTAAGAAAACCGACGTTTTTAGTTGAGTCTTACTGGTCTATTCACAACGTTCTTTTAGTTTAAAAATTCATTCCCCATCGTCATTCTGTAACAATAACAATAATCGTACTAACATATTTTATTACTGTCATGCATTACAGAAATACCATAGCAAACACGCCATGTCTTAGCAATGATGGAAAATTTCAGCAATGACAAAGAAGGCCAAAAGTTTCAGTTTAAGGCAAACAACTCAGTCAAAACAGTTTGCACCGTTGCATCTTTGATTTGTTATAATATTGGCAGTTTGATTACTTTGCGCCGTCAGGTTGACACTTTTCTGTCTCTTTGTTTTCTGTTGCATGCCATGCACGCTCCAACGATCGAATTGAGATTTGCTGCTCTGCTTGTCAGCTGCTACAACGTACGAAATTTCCACTGTTGAATCTCAGTAGTGTTTCAGTTTCTATGTACTACATTAAATTCAAGTACTCCCCTCAAATGTCTGTGCCCGTTACCTATAGGTCAAACTGTGTTAGCTGCTGTGTGTTAGTGGTGAGTTAAATAAGGACTTTTAATGTTATATCTCAAACGTACAGAAGCTGCAGTTGTGTAAATCTGAGGTTAGATGAACTGTGTGTATCGTTTTGCTACCTATTCAGTGGTTGAACAGAATACGGATGCCCTCTTAGGGGGATGGCTGGGATGGGGAGATGCGGAGAGACCGAGTTCGAGTACCAGTTCAAGTGAGTAGCAAGTGGTTTTGTCCGCAAGTGGGATGCCCAATGGTTGCTTTCAAAATTGTTTCGCTAACAGTTATTTACGTTGGATAATTTCATCGCTGTTATGGTAAAGTGGGCATTAAAATCGCTTTTCATGTGCAAAAATATAAAATGATGTCACTAATGCAGAAAAAAGTTACGGAACTGATATACACCAAATATTTGTGGCTTAAAAGCTTTTTGAAGCATTTTCTTTCAACCTGCCCAGAAAAAATGCACCTCAAATGATTGGACGATATCCGCAACTTTTACAGAGTAGCCAAAATAAAGAGAATAACACGGGGGCTAAACTAATACAGTGAGTGAGTGATCTGGGTTTAAGGGCCCGTCGACAACTAGATCATTAGAGCCCTAAACTAATACATAATTCACAGGAAAGATCTATATCAGAACTCAGTGTCTAGTAAACCACTCATACCACTGTCAAGATTTACGATTTTTAAATAACTGGAACCGCTATGGAATATTCAGTGTTTGTTCTTTAAACTGCAACGAGTACTAGAGGTATCGCTTCTGGGAAAAGTATCCCACGTGTATCGCGGAAATGCTAACTGCATATAAAAGAACATCTGTATTGCTCTCTATTATCCTTCAACAAATTTGCACATTTCAACACTAAAATGACGTAATTTTTGCTTTTCCACAATGCCTAAAGCCAATGAACGGCTGTATAAAACTTCTGTTACTCAAAAATCTGCACCTAGTTCACATTTCGTGAGTTCAGGCTGCAACGTGTTAGGGTTAAAATACACCAAGTTTGAAAAATATCAGTTTGCGGAAATACCTTAAAAAGTACAGTTGTGTGAACAAAAGAATCTCACTAATCCGAATCCTGCAAATCCAAAATTCCGGATAATCCGATGACAAAATCGGAACACGGTGGAACATAAGAAGCACATGCTCTGTATTAATTTATGAGTGAAAAGTACAAATTACTCTACAATGACTGCTAACAATAGTGAAATAAATAGAACTACCGACGTACCGCCACTATCGCATGCGATCAACTATGTTTACAGGATGTGCGACAAGCTTTTGTCAGTCCGTCACGTGCTGCTGGAGTGTTTCGCCCTAGTGCACCTCCGAAACTCTCTGCAGCTGCCTGTGTGCCTTGCAGAGGTCCGTGCGGACGATAAGCAAGCAGTCAAAAGCGTTTTGCGGAGATGTATATGTACTTGAGAATCTGAAACGTTAGAAATCTAATTTTTATACTCTTTTGACATCTTTGTCACTTTTTTTTATTCTGGCTTTTGCCTGTTTTGTATATTCAAGTATATTTATTTTCCATTTTACTAGTAATTTTATTTTATGTTGAAGTTTATATCTGGCTTTTGTCGTGAATTGTCTTTTTAGGGCGCTGATGACCATGCAGTTGAGCGCCCTTAAACCTGAATCTTCTCTCCTCCTCTGTGTTCACCGGTAAGAAGAATACATTGTCACTATGTTGAACACATTGTCATTATGTTATGGTAATCGCAACTTCCTAACTTCGCTATGCTACGTTTCCTTGTAACTACTAATCCTACAGCTGAATTTGAATACATTTTTTTTTTTCGTTTTTCGGGTAATCCAAACATTTCCGAATTCGAGCAGACCACGTCCTCAAGTAGTTCGGATAAGCAGGGTTCTACTCTACTTAAACAATTGTCAAACAGTTCTCACATTGGTTGCTTCTACCTGTCCTACCATCAGCCAAGCAAGCGGTACCACCGTTTATTTAACCTAGACCCACCCCATCCATATCCACCCGGCGGATCTAGCTAGACAACACTAACAGCATATTTCCGGCCTCCCGATAGACTGATATGCGGTAGAGAGCAGTTCCACTCGCACCAAGCAGTTACCGTTACTCTCTTGGCTTACGTAACACTATGCTCTCGCAAAAAAGATCCGTGAACGTTGGCGTTATTAAATATTTAATATTTGCTAACGCTTTGCCAGAGTAAATAATATGACGGGACTCAAATGAAAATCCTTAACAAATATATCAAAAAGTCGAATCTTTACACCATTGCTCCCTAAGTTTGCAGTACTGTTACCAATGCTTTAAAGAAAGCCCAATAGGTGGTAGTGCACTGCAGACAAGCGAAACGCTGCCTCAATAAACAGTTTAACAATTTAAAATGGCTGCCCCGCTTGATACATGCACCAGCAAATAACAACGTTCTGTCATACGTTTTCTAAGGAGTGAAGGCACGAAACCTATTGAAACTCAACGGCAAAGGAATTCCCAGGATGGTGATGCATGTTTATCACTGCAGTAAGTGTACAAGTGGACTAGAACGTTCAGAAACGGCGTGACCTCTGTGTCAGACGCTTGTCATCCAGGTCATGCAAACCACGTTGTGACATCAGTCTATTGTAGTAGTTGAAGCCCTTATGATGGAAAATCCCAGTGTGACAGTGGATGAAATAGCCACAGATGTGAACATCAGTCATGGCTCAGCACATCGCATTATTCATGACATGCTTAAGTTTCGCACAGTGTGTGAAAGGTGGATGCTAGGGCAGCCCCCTCCAGCACTTCCACATCCGCCATACTCACCAGAACTCGCCCCGAGCGATTACCACATGTTTGGACCACTCAGAGAGGCGATGGGAAGAAAGAAATTTCGTTCGATGGAAAGGTGCATCAGGTGGTGGGCGAGTGGCTGCCCACATGACCACTTGATTCCTCTCCCCGAAGAATCCGCGCTGGAGGATGTATGTTCATCGCCATGGAAACCATGTAGATACTTTGTTCCACTTTTATTCAATTAATTAAATTAAAAATGCTTAAGGTTTTCATTTTACCTCTCCCCCTTCATACGTGTAATATCATATTGAACAACTTGAGAGGCGTTATTTTACTATATCTACCACATGAAATCTATGTGTTCAAATAAAATTAAGTAAACTAAAACAATCTACACTTGGGTTTTAATTTAACACACATCCTCCCTTTATGCATAATAATTAGAATGTTCCAATATAACCTCCTCTCACGATTGATAAAGAGAGCATTATGACCGTTGCACATACATGTCTGGTTAAAACGTGACACTCGGAACTAAGTTTCTCGTCTACCAACGTCTCCGTAGAGAGTGTAACTTGGTGTAACTTTATGCGGGGGAGCGTCAATTTAAACTTTATGTTAGTACTTTAAAACTTTTGCCATAGCTTTAAGTTTCCCTACAGGATATTATTTTCAAGACAAGCCTCGAATAACCATGTAAATAATATTATGGGATTCTTTAAGCAGTCTAAAGACACCATGTATTTTCAACAAAATATTTAATCATTTATGCGAAGTGACACACAAGAAGCTTCTCCAAAGCTGGAATATACCAATATTTGAACGCCTGTACTACGAAGTTCTAATTTAGAAAAAGAAAAAGTGTCAAAATAACGCATATATTTCATCGAGGGTGATATATGAAATTAATATTCGGAAGGTGTTGCGTTTTACACTGGAGGTGAATGACCATCCTGACTAGGGGTAGTCCATGTGTTTACTGATTGCTAAATGTGTGCTGGGATGGATTTATAGGTACCATGAATGTCTCATTTATTCATTATTTCATTTCCTCCCTCAGTTTCAAGGTCGCACGGCTAAGTAGAGGATATGCTTTGAAGACAAAAAAATTATACATACAACTTATGAAGAAGTTCTGCATAGAAGCTTTCTGCTTGACCCTATGCATGAGGGCGAGGGGGGCATGGAAGAGTGGCTGTGCTGAGCTGCACAGTAACATTAGGGACCCTGCTGGGAGATGAATTAATTCACAAAATCTGGTCGTTCTTTGCAATCTAGTTTCTTCCTTTTACCGGAGATAATATACTAGTAGTCAAATATGAAAGAGACCCGGTTGTCATTAGTAATAGCTGAAACAGGCCAACCGTGGGTTGCAATATTGAAAATTTCTCTGTCCCCAATCAATACCGTTAGGTTTAGAATCACAATAGAATTTTATTCCATATCTCTGTAATAGCTTTCAATCAAGATTTAGAAGGCAGAATCTTGGAATTTCCACCTACGATGTAGGACTAACGTAACACAACTATTAAAGTGCTTCGTCAAACGGCGTTGTTTGGTGGAGTCATGTGTGACCATCTGGCTGCACACCACACTAGTCTTATGCCAATATCTGCAGTCTATGTGTGACCATCTGGCTGCACTCCACACTAGTCTTATCCCAATATCTGCAGTCTATGTGTTCCATTGTTTATGCCTCAAAATAATGAAGTACATGCCATCAAAGAGACTAATGTTCGAATACCGGTATCACTAGTCTAGCTAAAATTAAGCAATGTAAAGCATTTTACAGAATGCAAAGATAGAAAGGATAAACACCTTCCAAACTTGTTAAAATATTATGTAAGCAGGAAAACGGTGTTGATAAAAGTGAGCGCTCAAATCTCTCAATGATAACTGGAAATAAAGTTTAATATTTGTATTCCTCTTAATTCAACAGTTTCTCGTATTTCTAAAATGGCCTCTACAACGGAATGTATGAGGGAAGCATATTGATCAAGTATATACAATGGACCGATAATATATCATTGAACTTTGTTGAACGTTTGCTTCGGTATTTCACGTTTATTATCGAAATACTGTGATGATATTTTGACCAAAAGCTAAATTTGTATGCCTATACGTATAATAAAACTGAAAACAAATTTGAATTTGTATAAATAACTAATCTTGGAAGTTATAATGTGATATTCTTGAGTCAAAAATATTCCAAAATGTTTATACCTCTCTTTTGTTGTAGTGTTTAACGCCCGCTTTTACTACTACGGCACCGCAGGCGGTGACACTGATGATACATGGAATGAAGATGGAGCACCGGTGGAATGAGATGGCGGGGGAAACCGGAGCACCCGGAGAAAACCCACCCAGACGCCGCTTCGTCCACCACGAATACCACATGCGGGTCCCTGGGATCGAACCCGGGCCGCCTAGGTGGTAGGCGAGCGCGCTAACCGCTCGGCCACTACCTCTCTTTTAAAACAATGGCTAATTAGACTTGCTGTGGAGGTTGGTGCATAAAGTACTATAAGTCCCACTTGCATTTGCAATTGGTGAACAGATTTTATATCCTAATGTGGTCGAGAAACAACAAATATTTTAATTATCCTTGAGCTCTATTTTTAAACACTCTACAACCAAACGTTATAATTATTCTGATATTATAAGTTTTGTTATTCAAAAATGTCGAGGTTAAGTGTTGAGTTACACTTGCTTTTACTTTATTTTTAGGGTACACGATTCAAATGCCTAATATATTCTTTGAATTATAACAAACGTTTGAAGAATAACAACGTTTCTCTTAATTTTTAGCATGAAAATAGCGATTAGTGATCCAGATTCTATCTTTGCGAGCAAATTTTGGAAATATAATATCCGATTTGATTTAAACAAACCAAGAATATGCGTCCAACGAGAGTTCAATGCCAATAATTCCTCCGCAAGGTGCACTGAGAGCTTTACATGGGTGTGACAAACCCTCAAGTAATACACGCAAGCGAAGGTATGTATACAAGGCCTGCATTCTCCGTAAGTAAATTCTTAATGAGGTACTCTGTGTATCACAATAGAATGGAGACAAAACGGGTGCCACTTTGTTTACATTTAATGAATAAACAAACAATGGTTTACAACAGCACTTATGGAATAATTGTGCATTTATAACTGCTGCAAAAGTTCGCTCTTGTCCCGCAGCATATGGCCTTGGGAAGGGAAAAAATATAAGCTACGGCTTAAAATTATTGTGCAACAAAACCACTGCAGAGGTCATACAGGGTTATCCAAATTAACTTCGCCTGTACAAAGCACGACGTACATCAATGTCAAACGTTATTACAGAAAGCAGAGCAAACACAAGCTGGAAGAAGGGGAAAAGGGAATGAATTTGGAGAGGATATGTTTACATTCCGGTTGAGTTTAATATTTAATATTCTTCCGTGGCCAAAGAGATTTAAACTGAATCCTGGCAACAGAAGTTAATTTATTAAGATCGGTTGAAGGATTCATAAGACGAAGTTATAAATTTAAAACAATATAATGTTACACTGACAAGACTTTCTTTATTCGAAGTTGTACTTAAAAACACAAGCGGACTGGCTCATCTATTGTCACACAACTACTGTCCTGCCCCTTCACACGGCAACAATTGTCTCGACAGTACTGTATTCCGGGTGGTGGGGGAAGCAGCTGGGCCCAGCTGATTCTTCATGGTCTACTTCTCGAGACAATAGATTGCCGTGGCAATTCTGAGGCAGTAGGAGGCAAAACTGAAGTGTTCACACGTAGCCAATACTTTAATGCCAGTCAACCGTCTTCTAACAATTGTCCCAGCAACTGGCATCATGTATTACCTGGCAAAGCGTTGAGGCGTATTGACCTTGGTGGTCGAGCGCTACGATCGCTTCTTATCTTGTTTAATACAAAAGCGAAATATCAGTAACTTGGAGTATAGTCAATGATATAACACAAATAGATGATCTCTCGCGCCTGCCGATATATGAGACGTTGCTGTCCTGGAGATATGATTGCATCTGAACAGAGTGTACGCACACAGTCTAGCCATGTTTATGCGATAAGCTCGCATAGACAACTGGGCAGTTTCACATTCTTTCCGACATAAGCGCGGCATTATATTATATTAGGGTACGCGCGTGCGCAAACACGCACCCGCGCACGCACACCTACTGTTGTTCACTGGGTCTTGGGATAACATGCCAGCCACTGATTTCCGAGGTCGCGGGTTCAAACCCGGTGGAAGGAGATAGATGGGGGATTGCCTTTTAAGTATTTGGGTCTCTCTCTCACCATACACACAGATGTCTTGAATATATATTTTATTCCAACCCCTACAGGCATTTTTGAGTAAATTAATAATAAAACTATTCATACAAAGGGAAGTTTGGAGATGGGGATTGCCTTAAAATTCTTCGTGTCACTTTCTCTTTGTATCTATTAATCACACATATATCAGTCAAAATCCTCGAGACTCTTTTAAGTAAATCAATAATAAAGGTATTACACATAAAGAGTAATTTGAAGATAGGGGATTCTCTTAAACTTCTTCGATCACACTTAGTCACACAGACACGCGCACGCGGCCATTTTTTAAATCTTTGTTTCCTTCTTTCATTCAGGGATCTCAAAACAGGTATTTTCAACAAACCTCGATATAAAATTTAAGGTAGAGTAAAATACTAGTTTGAACTGCCCTAGGTATATGGTAGAGAAAGTAAAACTTAATACGACTGGAAATCTAAGCATTAAATCATGAGAAGAAATAGTTGAAGTACAAGTTTTCGATTATCTTATAAGAAATCAAGAAATAAACATGGAAAATAGTGAACCTACTATGGTTATTAGTATTTATTAGTAGTATTTATTAATAATAGTATGAAAAAATTATAAATGCTAAGGATCGAATTTAAAATTACCATTGCCAGGAAGGAACAAACAACCACGAAGAAATTTTAAAAAGATTGCCTATACCATTAAACAGAACACACTTCCTAATCTGTTATTTGTGTCCTCTGTGTATTTAAGCGCACACAGTTTTAAAGAGAAGCAGTGAACAGAATTTCTAAGAGTTTACGGTTCCAAAATAATTGTAGGTACAAATGTTTTATGTATCAAAACGTTCAACTAACGTTAAAATTCTTCTTTGGTTACCAAACACAGCTTCATATGCCATGTTTCAAGGAAAATCTTAGAAGTCCATTGGAGCATTTGCGTTTCTGTGCGATACATTTTGCTGTAAAGTCTAAGTTTATTTAATTGAAATTCTTAGCGTATATAGGATATATTAAAAAAGAAACAGGACATTTCAATTCTTCGTATGAAAGAAGTTGTAAAAGACAGAAACACAATATTCATATTACTGGATATTGAAAAGACCAAAGAGTCGGGTTTTCGTTCCTTCAGGCTATATTTATGCATTTAACAAGATTACAATTTGTTGCTTCGAAAGATTTCTTCCACGGCAAATCCATTGGTTTTTTATGCACCATGTAAATTTACGGCGAATCGGGTGTTTGTAAAACAGTACACAAAAGATTTCTTGTATCTACTTGAAAAATAGATTCACAGCAAACTGCAGCATAAAATATCTGTGTGCAAAATCTTCTTACAAACGCTTATTCTTTTATCTAATTCATGTTAATCGCGACAAACATTTGAAGATCGCAGAGAAAGAAGATTCCAAGTCATATTTTCGAAGAAAATGATATTTTCTTTCTATCTAGTGGTACCACAGCCAAACTGAATTTTTAGTGAATAAGAAAGCACAGAAAAATTAAATTAAAGCATAGAAATTACGTTGCGAATATATGTTATGCACAGTAAGATCGTTCTATCTACAATTCTACAGCGAAAGAACATTTCAATCTCAGGTGAACAGATTTAAAACATTCTACCTGGTTATAGATGGCGTTACTTATGAAGCAAGAATATCATTAGAATGTTTATATTGAATATAAACAAAGACTCGCTTTGAAACCAGACCTATTAAGGAGATAAAGTAATTCACTTCTGAAAATGCGCAGTCTCGAGAACACTACGGGTCCTAGTAGCCTAGTTGTCGACGGGCCCTTAAACACAACTCACTCACTCATTCATTCACTCACTCGAGAACACTATAATGTCGCCCCTTCCTTTCAAATCCGGCCCAGATCGATGGTTTTTAAGTGTGTCACAGGTCAGTAGATTTACTAGCATATAAAAGAACTTCTGCGAGACGAAATTCCGGCACATTCACCATTCTTACTAAACGTGAAGGCAACATTACTTCAGAACAGTTTTTATTTATCACGTTCACTAACTTCTGCAAAGCATGAAGATTTGCGGGTTCTCCACAGATTTTGTGAACCGGAAGCTCAAAGTTTCTTTTTAAACCTTCCTTATATGTAACACAAGCTATAAAGTACGATGCTCAAAGTAAAAAACTGCGGAGGAAGAAGAAGAAGAAGAAGAAGAAGAAGAAGAAGAAGAAGAAGAAGAAGAAGAAGAAGAAGAAGAAGAAGAAGAAGAAAATGCATGCACAGTTATATTACAATAATATTTTGTTGCCATGCAAATTTCCATTTGAAACTCACACTCTAACCTTTGGTTTCAATTCTATAGATATATTCAATATGTGAAATATAATTATAATTTGCTTATAAACTTTGAAAAGCCAATATCTCAGAAGTAAGTTTTTATGACTTAGAATGTTCTTTCTATGTCATCTGCACTTCAATGTAAATGCATACATCAGATATTTTTTTAAATTAATTCAGCGATTAGAAATGAAATATCGAGATCAATTTTTGAATAGAGAAACTAAACTATATAAATTTATTGGGTTTCTACAATCCTGACAATAATTCTATTAATTCTCTGGTCATCCAATACATCGTTTTTGAACCGACAATGTTAACCAGAAGTGGTAAAGAAAATGGAGTAAAACAGCCAGGAAAGCGGTGAAACTAATTTGTTTTCCGTTTATTGCGACACAAGTTTTCAATATTTTGCAATGCGCGTTTCATGTACATTCCCCCTTTCTGCCTATCTTGTATCAACGAAGCGTCACATGCATATTTGAATTACCATTTAAAACACCATTAAATATTAGCTGTGTGACGGCATTTGCACAATGGGACGCAGTGCAGGTTTTAAATGAACTTGGTGCACACTCCCCTCTACAAGTGAAATCAAAATTACATAGCTACGTGTCGGCATCGACGACATTGACAGCTTTCGAATTCACAATGAAGCTATACGTTGACGTACGAATATATACACACATAAATAAAATGACAGCCGCGAAATTCCCTTTGCTAAACACGGTTCAGTTAGGTCGCTGATGAGGTTCTCTCTACCAGATCCTTAATTGAGTAATCAGCATACAGTTATGTTGGAGAGTCCCGAACTGAGCAACTATGAAATGTTAAACAGAAATGAAAGAGGTACACGGAATAAAAACAAGTAGCATGTAAATACTGCATCGCATTTTATTTTCATTTATACAGTTGCTCAGGGGAAACTGCATCTTAACACGTTACTATAAAGTGCAAATGACATAGTTTTATGGCTCATAGTAACGTGTGAGGCTCGCATTCAGGAGACCACGGTTTCGATTCCCGCCCCGATGTTCCTGACTAATGTGCTTTTTCGGAGTTATCCCCGGGTCACCAGGCTAGTACTGCAAAGAATAATCCCACTCCCCGAATTGCCCATCCATTTCATTTCCCCTTCATTTCAATCCAGTCTTTCAGGGTTCGGAAGTGTTGGCGATGAGCGAGTTAGACGCTGCTATGTGGGGACTTTGCTAACTGTAACTACGGTTCTCAGCGGATGTGTGGCGTTACAGTCGTCTGAACGGTGTCTGGCAGCGAGATGAAGAATCTCCAGCGCACGTTAGGAACCCTTACGCTGACTCGCGTTACTCGCCCGGGTTCCAACACGCCCGTAGAGCGCTCTAACTTCATCCCTTTCTCCCGGGGTCTTACATACAATAGCCTCAACATTTGGTTCAGTGTAGAATCCCCTCTGTGCATATTCCACATCTACAACAACAGTTCTAATATCATATTCTCCGCAATTTTGAATACAAAAAACTTTTTTTATTTTCTAGATCTGATAAGTGGGATATTTCTCCCAAAAAATGATTATTCGCGCGCATGTGTGTGTGTGTGTGTGTGTGTGTGTGTGTGTGTGTGTGTGTGTGTGTGTGTGAACAGCATACCTCAAAAACTTAACAGCTGAACAGATATTAAGCTTCATAAGTTCAGCATCTTCCAAGGGCCCGCCTCCGTAGCGTGATGGTTAGCGTGTCTGCCTCACGTTCAAGAGGTCGCGAGTTCGAATCTCGCTTACGATAAGTTATCCGGATAATGTTTCTCTCCGAGGTTTTCCCTTATCCTGAGAAGACGAATGTCGGGTAACTTAAAGCTCTATGTACTTCGGGCTCATTTCAGTCATTCACCGTCCGATATGACACTACGTTGGACGTTAATCCAAGGATGCGTGTACACTTTTGAGGTAATTCATCCAATCGAAATTACCATTTACCTGCAATGTTTTCGTTCATAACCACAGAAAACAAAACAGAACTATTCGCATTCCTCAGTAACCTTTTAATCATTAATGAATCCAAGCATAATTTGAACAAAAGATATACAGATGGCATACGTCTATTCAGTCTGGGCAACCTAACATTTTAAAGTAATTATTTAAGAAACGGCTAGTGCTAAGAAGAATGTGCATAAGTTGGATATGAATCGTGCATTGTATGAGACCTATATTTCTCCTGCATTAAGTTGTTATCTAACTTTATAGACCGAGTGAAGATTTTTTCAAGGCTCTTCATGGAAAATAATACGTGTTAGTACTAATACAAAACGTATTCTTAACGTGTATTTTAATAAAAGTCTTTAAACCATTTTTGAGAGAATGTAAAGAGTAGTTTTTCCTGAAAATCTTCCCTGGGATGCCTAGACCCAAGTATAAGAGTTAATGGTTTACCAGCTTTTCGTTTTTTAGTATTGCTGGTCTCTCCAACACACAAATACAACCACAACTGGAACTCCAACGTGTATTTCGAGCGAAATCTCGATATCGAATTTTTGGAAGGAATCCAACATTTTCTTTGCCAACTAAGGGAGGTGGTGGAGTGAGTAAAATGGTAGAGCGCATGAAGAATTTCATTAAATAAGGTAAAATGGAAAAATTGAATCTGCAAAGGATTGCAATATAATGAAATTCGAATTAGTGAACTTTGATTGAAGGAATGGGAACAATATGAAATTAGACTAAACAGGCCATAGTGTAGTAGCGGAGGGGGGATACTTCGACCCATCGCGACCCCAACATAGATCTTTCACGGATAGACATCCCTCCAGGGGGAAGGGGTGAGGCGAAGTGAGACCGTAGGCTTGTCAGAGAGCGGAGCCAGCGAAGCCCAGAGACGCAAAGAAGTCCCCAACAGTTACAGATATTGACACCTGGCGCACAACAGAAGTGTTTCCTCTACCCAGGGAGAGGGCGACAAGGCGACCCTTGCGGCCCGTGCAGCAACTTCGTGGGAGGACCAACGAAGAGGTACCAGAGCGCAAGCAAGCATCTGTCCGCATCCGCCGGAACGTACCGTGCTACCAACCAAACCTGAAAAAGGACAAGAGAGGGAAGTGACAAATAAAGGAAAAGGAAGCCGTGGAGAAGCATTCACCTAAGTGACATGGGGAAACCACGGAAAAACCCATGTCAGAGTGCGCGGTCACGGGGATCGAACCCGCGACCTCCCGAATGCGGGCCACAGACGTAACCGCCTGCGCCATCCCGCTCGGTCAGGTCATAGTGTACAAACTAAATGAACAACAAAATGAACATTTCTTCAGTTATACTCGTATTTTCGCTAATTTATCACGATTAATAGAGCTGAATTATTTAGTTACTGTAACCACAATAGAATTTCGCTGATATTGTGGCAGTTAATACCCAAGTTCGCCATGCTCCCCTTACAACCCCTCCACATAATCTCGAGCAGTTCTTTAAAGGAATTAACGCTCACCAAAATACGCAGCTTTTTGTATCCTCTCCTCTATTGGTATTTGTTCGGAAAGCAGGCCATTTCGGAGTGCTGTTGAAGTGAAATCCCCAAGAGCTTACACTCACGACCAACTTGCAGTAAGCAAATGCTGCACGAAGCACTTAAAACTATCACTTTGAACATCTAAATGGATGTTGCAACCGATGAGTAGTATAGAAGCGCAGAGCCAATTGAAGTAGCACACATAGGATACATGAAAACCACCACAAACGTTTAATGTTTCACGTCACGGGAGTTTCTATCCATGACGCTCTGCCCTTCGATGTGTCGTTCGCAGAAGAGTAGGTTGATTACGAAAAAAACAGCAGGAAAAGTGTCCCCAATGCGAACGAGACGATTTCAGTCGCTTCAAAAATCTGTATCTCGCCTTCTCCAAACGTCATTTTCTGCCTACCTCCTGCATAATTCCAGCTAGTTGACTGATAAGCTGCTTGCGTCATTCCAAAACATGGGCGGACCGTAACATTGTAAATGAACTCTAGTTTCTTTGTAGTCGAGTAACATTATGTTTAGCAGCAATAACAATAATAACAACAATAATAACAACAATAACGACAATACGGTTCTATTTTCCATCACTAAGGAGGGATATGGGCAAAAGAAGACGGCTCAGACGGTAGCGTCTGTGGCCCATACTCGCGAGGTCACCGGTTCGCTCCCCGTGGCCGACTTACCTCACTTATGGAGTTTTTCGGGGTTTCCCGGGGGCGCTAGGCGAATGCTGAGAAGGATAATTACGTTCCCCAAATTTCGTGTCCTGCATCTCCCCTCGCTTCTCATTTCATTTCATACTGATTGACTCTTTCAGAGTTCGAAGTGCAAGCGGGAGTTTTGACTGCATGGCAGGTACACTGCCCTCTGTATGAGCCGCTCCTGGGAATTTCACGCTGTAGTCGCTGCGGATTCTGCCTCTGCTGTCGTCTGTTCAGTTTGGCCTCTTAGTATCCTCTCGCCTCACCCCTTCCTCCTGGGGGCACCCCGTCAGAGGCATACCCACAAAATATTTAATTGGTCGAGGTGCGAAGTCCCCCTCCGAACTTTGTCACACTTCACATTTCAAGATCTTAATTCACATGACAGTACCAGTTGTCAAATCTTGAAGTGGAAACAGGCCAGCAAATATCGAAATGGTTATAGAGCAAACTGATTTCTAAAATTGACAACTGTCTACTTCAGAAAACGAGTGCAATAAATGTTATGGCTATTGTGTATTTCGGCACAGCACATAACTTTTCTCACTCACCCTACACTCTCAAGTTCGATTCCACGGCATGTGGCATTGGTGTTTCAATTTTTACTTCTTTGCTCGGTAAAAGTTGGAGTTGATATTGAAATGTTATTTCTGACGCCTTCTTCGTTGCACACCGAGCATATCATCATTCATCAGTTCATGGGATCTGTTTGCAGGCAGTCTCTTAGACAGACGTGATATCGGCTGAGCGAAAATCCTTAGATAAGTGTGGAAGCCGTAAAACACTTTTGCGATGCAGGGCAACGAGTTATTTTTACGAGTGCCCGCAAGTATATGTATTCGATGTAACCTGTTCTATGGTTCATATAATATATGGGTCAATAAAAACAATCTACACTTCGAACCATTCAGTCCCGTTTGCCGCGCACGTATCCAATCCAAGCTAAATAGTGACACCGCAAGGTTTCGCGCTTTGAACACAAGAAGTCAAGGAGTCTTCTTTTCAAATCTCCACTCAGTATCCTGGTTTAAAGCGCTCGCAGAAAATTTTACCTGATGTACCCGAAGTGGGAGGTGTGTTAACTCCTAACTGAGCATTTTAGATATTAACACCAATGTATTCCGCCCCTGATGCTAAAGCTGGCGCTGCACTCAACTGTCTCCTATACGACACAGCTCCGAAAATAACGCTTCAGCTCCAAAAGAAAAGTTGGATGGACAATGTGTTTGTCATTTGTCTCTCATTAAAACATACACAAATGGAACTATCACAGTCATCTATCGGGAACAGCAATGAAGATAACGTTCTAGAACGGGATATTTTCTTATAATACAATCACATGTGTCACATCCATAAATAATGACCTAATATTTTTAGAATAGGAATAGTTGCTACTGTCATTGCCCGTTTTCTTTTAAAATAAGATCAATTTAGATGGTTATATAGCGACTAATGTTGACTCGATCGACTTTGAGGATTATAATGCTGAAGAATTACAACAGACTGGGCAATCACACGGGAAGGCATAACTGTTGAAGGGGATTCAAGGAGAAGCGAAGAATTAAGCGTTTTCGGACCTATGTGCAAGGGAAAAAATTTCTAACATGCACTACTGCTACACGGTGTTTTACCTAGAAATTTATCAGAAAAATGTTGAGATATGGAAAATATAAACCATGTATTATACGAAAGGTATGCCCGATGGCCGAGATCAAAGTTATTGATGCCGATGAGTTTAAGAGGCGATCTATTTGGAAAAAGCAGCAACTGGCAACGTGTTCAATGTCGAAATTAACCGTTTCTAGGTACAGCGAGATAGATGTTGACAGACAGTGATATATGGAATGAAATGTACTAACAGCAAGTAGGAAATGGGATTAACTATGAGAATGACGTAAATTGTCGAGGAGAGATGCTAGTTATCGTGCCTTGTCTCACGTGGAAGGAATTCAATAAGGAGATGGGAATTTGGGGAATGCGATATGAAGGAGGACATGCACAGCAAGTTGCCAAGGCCTCTCCGTCTGTAGCAGGCTTGCAAGTGTGCATATCGGCCCCGATCAATACATGCCGCCCCTCAGCGGCTGCAGCAAGTTTCCAGAGGAACAACGGTCAACGGCTCTTCCGGTGCATCATTCTTCATTTACTCAAATTTCTACACTTTAAACTCGTTGAACTCAGTTTATTGATGAAAAGTAATTTAGCAGACATTCTTTGCCATAAAAAGATGTAAGTTTATTAGGCTCCATTTTGTAATATAATAAGGATTATCTCATCTTTTTGTTAATTTTGCTCTTGCTTCATGCTGGCCATGTGAAGGCAGTAAATCGGCAAGTTGTATACGTTTTGAGAAATCCATTGTTGTAGTCGGGACTCGGACCATAAATTTTGGGTTCACCGTGGTGACACTACCTGCTTGAGCTGCCATAGCGACATTTACCTGTACTTGAATCAGATGAGAGGGTTTAATACACGTAAGGGTATCTTGATTCAACTTACCAATCAAATAAAATATTGGGTTACAAATTTTGTGTAAGCTACTGCATGCTTCGGGCCATTTAACGAATACACAGCTGTTTCTCCAAAAACTATAGGTTCGTAAACCAATGTGGGTAAAGCAAGTAGGAGCGTCCTGTATGTCTTATATAAGAGACAAAAATAGTAGAATCGGTGAAATATCACATATTGGTTTCCATGCCAACTGCGATAGTGTATAATTACTATTTGCTTAGCATACTATAATCTTCGCAAAAGTTAAAGGCATATGGAGGCGGGCCGTACTACAGACTCCAGGGAATCCTAAGCTTGCCCCTCCTACCAGCGCTGCCGAATGTGGCACAGCATCTTATGTGCAGAACCTTTGCCGGTACCCGCACTACGCTTGGCAACAGCGTTTTGCTTGAGCATTGGCCAGCGTTCACATGCCTTTAACTTTTGCGAGCAGTATAGCTTTAGTTTTGTAAGCTACAAAATAAGATAACGTATTGCTCTTTAGATACTCAACAGTCAGTAAAGCGGTACGTCTAGTAACTTATTTTCCTCTTCTGTCACAGTCCAATAGTGTTAATGAATTAACACCAGTAAATAGGCCTCTTCTTCTTCCTCCTCTCCTCCTCCTTCCCCTTCTTTCCCTAACTCGTGCTGTTAAGCGTAGAGTATTAATCTCAGTCCATTTCTTCCATTTTACTTGCTCCCTGGCCATATTTTTCATTTCATTCATAGTTTTACCCCTTTCTCTACCTAATTTCTCAATGTATTCCAGGTACAGCTTCCGGGCCTTCTCCTTGGTCTTCCCCTTTCCTATTGTGCTTCATAGTGTGTCTGGGTTTCCCATTCTGTTACATGCGAGATACATGTACATATCATTTAAGTTGTCTTTGTTCTAATATGTGTATTGTTGAGAGGATACCCAACCGCTCTCTTATTGCTGTATTCCTAACCCCGTCTCTTCCAGTTTCCCCACGACTTGTCTAAGAAATCTCATTTCCATGGCTGTTATTTTACTGTCATGTGTCTACAAAAACGTCCAACTCACTGTTCTATAGAGTAGATTTGGTAATATGACTGTTTTAAAAGCCGTAATTTTTGTGTTATTAGATATTTCCTCTTTTCCTACTATTGTATTATTCAGTTCATAATAAACAGAATTGTCGTTTCTCGTTCTGTTTAATATTTCCCATTTTATTTTCCCGTCTTTACTTATTAACACTCTTAAGTATTTAATGCGCATCTGCCTACTTAATGGACAAGTAAAAACAATATGTATATCTAAAGAGTAGGGCCATCCTGCGTCGGTCACCTATAGCAAAATGTATGGAAAAGTTTTATGACGCTCATTTATAATTATTCGCCACTTGCGGTGGATGTCAGACCATCAGATCTTTTCTTTCAGGTCATCTAATGATTGTAGACAAGAGGTCCAGATCATCCTCGTGTATCTGCATTATATAAATGATACAAACTAACGAGTATTCATGCATCCAGGAATGGGGAAAAATGTAACAAAAACAATTAACGTTGATTAATACTCTTCTATTAGGATACTCCGGTTGTAGCCTACTTCTACCACCACTATACCCAATTTGTCAATGCAAAGACTTAAACAACGGCGGCCAAAACTCACTAACAGACAGTAAACACAGTGTGGCTGCTACCACAAACGCCAACAGAGTGTACGAATATTGGGGGTGATTTATACCCTGCGACGCCATCGCGTAAAATCTTTTCTTTCTAACTTAAGGATTAGATTTCTATGTCGGATCATGAGTTTACAGCCGTGCAATGTAAAAAACAAAAATATAACTTGTGGGAGGTTACCATCCTGGAGAAAAGAGCACAAACACAAAAATATAGGAACTCTGTGTTGCGGATTGTTAATGGTGTTTCCTTTGCAGTTTCCATTACGATGTTACATTCGGTTTAGGGGAAAAAAGTTATTTTGTGAAATCAGAAGCTAATTTCGTCCACACCAAATCATTTGTTACGTTGTCAAATTGACTTTGCTTCAGCACTACCATAAGGTAAGCCCATGTACTGATTTTTAACAATAACACTTCTCGTTCAAGGAGAAACTCTTCACTTTCATTTTCAACAGTGCAACACTCCTTGCATTTTTGCTGTAGAACATGATGAGACAGTGAATATTTTAAGTTTGAGTCTTCTCCCATGTGTAAAGTTCTGTAAAGAAAACATTTTTATTCTAACTGTAGCTTTCAAATAGGCACATCAGGAATTCTGTAACTGCAGACAGGCGATGTTTGCCATTACTTACATCATGATTCGTCTGTCATCGGTGGGCGACGTAAAGTTAGCTTAGACTGAAAAAAAAATCCTTTAGTTCCATGTGACGGTATAGCATTTTCTTATGTGGCGCAGGATTGTGGCGACGGAGGTTTCTGAACGCACTCTATCCGGAAATGAGGTCTCTTGCTTCCTGTTTAGTACTGCCAGAATCAATACGATCACTTCTTTTGTTTTTATCTTCTTGGGGCTTGGTGCTTTGTATTTGTGTTTCTGGAATAATACTGTATCCTGGAGCATCGCCCTTGGCACGTGGATGAAAACGTCGGGGTGTGGATATGAGAGATGCAGCTTTCTAGGTGTACTTATTACCTTGAAAGCAACTCACAATGAACACTTGCTGAGAAATGTCTCATTCAAGAGTGTACATTTTCATCTAGTTAAAATCAATATTAACGATGGAATAAGTCATGCTAGGATGTTTTAAATGCTGATTTTAAAATAAATGAAATATCAAGTATAAGCTATCTACAAATTTAATGCAATAACCTAAGACTAAGACTGGTTTCAAACAACAATTAAACTACTGCTTTTACTATACGTTAAAGACTACCAAGTACAAGAGCAGAAGGCACAGAATAAGCAATGGGCAAATGTCAACCCTTTAGCATTACACGAACTAAGTGAATATTCACTGAAGAATCTTCATACAAGCGATCCCTACGTTTCGCACTCTATAAAACAAACGACAACATGCACTGCAAATGAATGGTAAAGCCGCGTTATGACATCTGTTTAATACGATTTTAATTCATACACAAAATCGAGAACATGGGCAACACAAGATGTCAGCTTCTGAAGCAAAACACCCAGCAATAAATTATAAAAGCACACGGTACAAGAAGCCGAGCACACAACTAATGCAACCTGAATGGTACATGTCTGTGTTAAAGTACTGTGTTAAAAAGCCTACGGAACCGTCTTGAATTAAGTTAAAACATAACAGCAATACAAAGCGCATAATTATCGAGAATAATAAATAAAGAATTTTAAATACTTGGGAAGTTGTATGTCATATTGTTAAGGAGATGTAAATGAAAATCTGTATAGGTATCAGCCCATAAGCGGTGCCTTTAAGATATCTACTAAAATGCACAAAATACTGTGAGTTCGTCCAGTTTCCAAACTATCATTTCATTGTTTTTCACTTTCACTTAATAATCCAGTTTGACTTTCGCCGAAAGTTCGCTTAGCCCACTCTAGACTTCACGAGCTTGAATTTCTTCCGCGATGTAGCGGCATAAGGAAATACATCCGACACAGCCTCTTCATCCTGACTGTTCGCTCGCTGGGGAGCCGAACACAGATGTCTCTCACCCCGTGCAGTAACACACTCACTATACTTCACTACAGTTGTCACAAACTAGCTCAAAGAACAGAGCTTTTCACCGCACTCGCCAACTTGCTCGTTGATTCACTCACGTACCCACCCTGCGAGCTTGATTTCGCCAGACCTCACAGACTTTACCAGACTTCCTCATTCGCCAGACGCCCACACACTCAAACACCGCAAAACCCATACTTTGCGATGGCGCTCAACGGTAGACACTTGCAAGACCGTTCGAGATGTCGAAACTTCCAGAAGGTTCCCGCTTCCCGATTAAGCTTTTAAGCTAATTACCCATATGGGAGAATGGACATTGGTCCTACTGGATTGATGAGGAGGAACACATTCTGACTGTGGCTTAGGAACGGGTGGTAAGGTTCTAAACCTGTAGTTGGTAGGGGTTTATTAAATTAGAAGTAAGGACCCCATGAGCTCAAGAGACTATTACCAACTTATTCTAAAACTTTCCCATTATTTTAATCATATTGCCAGTAAACGTGACATGGAAACAATATTGGCACTATTGACCAGCTGAATCAGGCTTGCCATCAATGGAGGACTATAACAATAGGTAGTAGTAAATTGCTACTAATGGGCAAACGCTCAATGGAGCAAACCTCCTCACTTGGAGATCCAATGGCACAAATCAGCTGATCGGCAAACACAAATGAACTTAAAAGTCTAGGATATACTTCACAGATTTTAATTCACATTATCATGAGATCAACTTGGAGAAGATACATTCTACGTTCATTGTTGGTGCACATCGGTAGTTGAAAGCGTCTAGTTCAGCGATGTTCAATCTTGGCTCTTATGTGCAAAATGTCACCTTATCGATTCACCCCAACTCCTTCGTTTAATGAATTATACATTTCGCCTTCACTCATTCAGCCAGACATTAATAAGGCTTGCTTACGAGTCCCATGAGTCGGCGAAAAGTAGGTGGGGACTAATACGCTCTCCCCTTCTTCCCTTAAGGTTGGGCATCACTGGTCTGCTTGAAATACAGCTACCTATCTTATTGCCTTAGAATAGCAATCCTAAAGACGTTTTTACTAAGTAGCGGGAAGTGAATACAGTCCTTTTTACCGATATGCGTATTCCGCTAATGTAAGGACCCGTGAACGGGAGGTCTGTGGTTCAAATCCGACCAAGGCCGTCTTTTATAATTTTTTTCAGGTTCTCCCCTAACACTAACAGGCAAATGCCGGGACCTTAAATTACGTTCGGAACGTTTACTTCTCATATTTCCTTTCACGTATCACCAATGTGCGTGCCTGTGGTGCCACATGCGGTAAGGACGGTAAACACTACTTGCAGGGGGTAAAAAGAAGACCCCTCAGGTCTAAACTTTCTCGCTTAATTGAACAAAAACCAAAATACGTCAAGTCCAGCTGTCAGAATTATAACAACCTTAAAGCGCAGGTCGATAAAACATTTACTTTTCTAGTAAACCTTTTTGCTATTCTTCCCTGGCAGAAGAGTAAATGGATAGAATCCTGTTCTTACAGCGTTTAAACATGGGATAAATGCTCACGTGTCCAACTTCTCAATGACGGAGCTTAATTTCACGTGGCTTTCAACTACTATCGCAAAATATATTGGTATCTGCAAAACTACGAGTAAAAAATACAACGCGGAAAATAATATTTTTATTTTTGCGAAGAAAGGAAAAAAACTAGTATTTTATTGATCTTTTCCAAGCATATAATAGTTATGTTTGCAACACAGAAAAACATACGTTTTTCCTCCTCCACTGGCAAAACTTCTACTGGATGAAGAAATATATTTTAAATGTGTGATTATATGCGAAGAGATTCCTATTACATATATTTATGTACGGTTATATCTACATTATCTTATTTTATTTTTAATGTAGCACTTAAGCTCACTAAAAACTGACTTACACAATCACAGTTTTTACAGAAGAGATAATGCGAGTGGACTATTAAGCAAAATTCATTGTTGAACTCAGTGGACGCAAGCTGAATAGCGAGTGAGGAATATAAAGATAACTGTCCCTGATACTGCATATCTGTTCTAAAATTATGTTTTAAAGGAACTCCCTCTTTTACACATTGTGAATATAAAGCAGCCAAAAAGACCGAAGCTATCCGGGGAGAACACGCACTGTGGTGTACAAAATCCTGTTTACGAAAACACGAAATTTATGAGTCTTACAAAGCAGCACATGCAAGAAAATGCCTTCACGCTACACGATAAAGGTTATTTTTCATTCTGATATTCTGAACAACAACATGAAACTACGTTAAAAGCTACAACTTGGGGAATAGTTAAAATTAGTGTGTAATAAACATGCAATGTGCTCCTTTTAGTTTCTTTTTTAGTTTACAGCATCATCATTGCTGCATATATCACGGTGCTGGAGCAAGACGATCTCATCGTGTACTGCGCCATGAAAGTTCGGAGGACAACATACTAGACTATACTTCTCGCAAAGTTTAGAAGAGGTAGAAATGCTTCTTTGAGAGAGAGTATAAACCCAAGCAATCCATTTGTCATCGCTGTACGGTGTGGAACCAGCAGTCAAACGAACCAAGAGTTTTTTGGCCGTGTTTTCGCAAAACCATCAGGTCTCCTTATTTTCCCTTGCTTTTTCGAATAAACTGCGCTGTGCTGTTAATCCACCCCGTTTCCAGTATATCAATATGGCAAGAACGTCTAAATGTTGAGAAACCGCAGTAAATACTACACAAAATATGACACAAGTTCTCAATATGAACAAATGCAATATAAAACATAGAAATTACATTTATTAGACACGAATAACCCCGATCTTCACTGTACCAAGGACATTTATCGTTCCCGAGCACTACACACGCCAGCAGATGAGCTCACACAAGGTTTCAGAGCCCCATAATAACACTATATTTCTTCAAAGCTTAGACCTGAAATACAGACCAAGTTCTTCACTTTGTTCTCCGTCTTTAAGGTTTCTTTTTCTTCTTTTCTTTTCAAATCGGGTGCGGGTCTCCCTTCTTTAACCAACTCTACTTATCACAAATGAACGTGATTACAAAGTTTGTTTAAGCATGCGTAATATAACACACTTTAAGAATATGTATGCAAATTTTCAGCGGCAAAATGCACTGAAAGGTACTCAAGATAAACGGTTCGCCTGTTCGAACCTTGAGTACACTGACACATGGTGCATGTACTTTACGGTATCTCACAGTATGCAGTTTGGATGCCATGGTAGCAGGCCATGTAGTGAGAATACCTCAGCACGTCCCTACACTGTTGTAAGAGCTAATAAGCAATCACTCGCTCGCATTTGTGAGCACACCATGCGGTAGGTATTCATCCTAGTAGGCGTTTCTTAACAGGAACAGAATTCATAGTTTCCTTAGTCCATGGTCCTCTGCCATCTAAATGGTGCCATTTCGTCATTGCATTATCCTACAACGCATGCAGTGCATTCACTGCATCCATGGAGAACACGCCCTGGTTAGTACTTCCCCTTAAGAGATGCCACTTTTCTCGACTTTGACTAAGCATCTGTTTGCTGTATCTGGATGTGCTCTCAGAATGCGTTTTCAATCTCAGCCAGTAAAACGGTGAAGAAAGAATAGACGCAGGCAGGCGGAACATCGCACTATGACGGCTCCCATCCGTCAACACATTTTTCTCTCACAACCCCGCATAAACCTGACAAGATGCACTTAAAGAGAGCAGACAACGAGCAGGTTAAAGCTATTACCTTAACTTCTCCTCCGCCCCCTTCACTGGCTCAATACTGGAAAGCTATTTATAACAAGGCAGAGTGCCTAAACGTCTGCGTTTTCCCTTTGTTGAAAACGATCATCTCAAACTCGTGGTTTCTTCCAAACAACTGCGAGTCATCAAGATTTACGTCAGCTTAAGGCCACCGCTGATACGAGAATGTAGAGAGCTGTCTGAACTAAGACTTTCTTTCCTGGAGGAGTTGATCTTTGGGAAAACAACGAAACATCAAGCAGCACGCAACGTGTACAAAACTTGTAAATATGACAAATGGAGATGGTCACTCCCGAATAAGGTAGAACTTTGGAAGGGAAAATATAAATATGGCAAAGAAATAAACAACAAGCATTCATTGGTGCTACCGCCTTAATTGGTCACTAAACTTTTGTCTGTAATTCAATCTTCTTTTTATAGCTTAATATGAAGGAGTACAAAAGGAGGGGTTCTCAATTTTCGCTTCCTAGATTTTGTGGTCAATCGACTGGGCTCCTTTTATGTCTAAACCAACTTATTTTCACTTAATAAACAATACACCGGAAGTAATTATTACACGTGGAGAAAATGGTTGTTTTTTCAGTAATAATTTCAGTAATAATTCCGCTCAAAAAATCCTTGGGTTTCAAAAACTGGTCCAAAATAAAAGTCGCGCTTTTCCATGATTATTTAGTATTAGGAATAACAGCGAGGGACGCCATGTATGCAGCGGTGGGAACGCTCGCCTCTCACCAAGGGACCTATGTGGGATATATGGTGGGCAAAGTGGCATCTGCGCTGGTTTTCTACGGAATCTCCGGTTTCCCCTACCATTCATTCCAACAACTGCTCAATCATCTCCATTCCTTTCATCAATTTCATCTTCACTTCATAACATCTACATTCTCACTTTCACACTAGGCTAGGGCTGAATCATCTCTCTGATCTAACGCCAGTGTGCTGCTGAACAGGAATGTGACCCATGACGTCCACTTGTTAAGTCCTACCTAACAGAAGACTAATTAAAATAAGTCAGTCAATCAGTCAGTCAGTCAGTCAGTCAGTCAGTCAGTCAGTCAGTCAGTCAGTCAGTCAGTCAGTCAGTCAGACAGACAAACAGTAAAAGCAAAACATTCACATTAAATAGTGATTCTTAGTTCCAAAAGCATGTACATCACTGAGATAAAACATACAGGGAAAAGAAAAATTTGGAAACTAAAGAATTTGGTTGTGCTTTTAAATAACGTTAAAAGTAACTCATACAAATTATTGAGTACTTCTATATGGTTAGTTGCATGTGTGGAGTAATTAAATGCGGAACGCGATTGCATCTCTATGGTCAAAGGAACAGCATTTCAATTCCCCGAAATTAAAATCCATGCACAGTATGCACAGTATGCATGAACAGTGTCTATTCATCATGATAATTGTATACCTCTGAGCTATTTATTAATATGGATAATTCCGGTAATTAAAGCAATGATCAAATAAAACGCTTTTTATAAGTTCCCGAGACTATTCAGTTCTTTTGATGCATTTTCAATACAGCTCAATTTCCAATTTAAGCCACCTTAAGACATAAATGAAATCATTTGCCTTTATGAGTTTGTGAATGGTCACCTGAAAGTGATAGATATAATGATTTTTCCGATAAAACTGGCCGTTATTTACATTATAGTTGTTTAAGTAAGCGCGAAATTAAACCAACATCAAAAAAGTAATTTTGATTAAAAGATGACTGGTTAATTGAAAGCGTCGGATAAAGTGTCGCAAGTGAAGGTCCCATTCAGGATTTTCATCTTTTTCGAAGATGTATCTTTGACATAGGCATTACTTATTGCTTAGAAGAAACAGAAAATAAAAACAATGAAGCTACTGAAACTCGGAAGCACGAAGCAGGGGCGGTTCTAATGTTTGGTAACATACATAATTTTAGGTTGTTAGGCGAGTACTCTATGCGATCAGAACCGGTTATAAAAATACTCGAGTGATTGAGTTAGTGCACAATTGAAGGACTTATTTTGAAATTTTATAACTAGACTAAATGCTGTATTATTTTGTAATACGAAGCCATGGAAAATACATAGGTCAATCTATGAAAATTATATTCGCCTATTTGCAGCTTAAATAAAACAAGGAATTGAAAGCTGCGATTGGATGCAAATAAGTTGAGTTTGGACATGCGAAATTTAAATACCTTAAATACCTGCTAATTCCTGTTGCGTCTATTTCAGAGGTAGGGAAGACAACTGCCGTAGAAATGGAAGGGCATTTCTGACATTTCACCCTTCGGTGCCAACTGATGTGCCCAGTTAAAGTTTTAGATAAGCTTTCTTTTTTTCAAATGATCTTGTAAGATCTTCGTCTCTAGGACAGAATTTACGATTCAAGGAATGGCAAGGAATTCTATAATACCATATATCCACATGAGTTTATCTGCTGAAGAAGTTAGTTATCAAGAAAGATTAATGTGATGGGCACAGAGTGCTCCAGGGGCTGTTAGCAATTTAGCTTCCTTACAACAAGTTTGCCACCCGGGATGACTGCTAGGAGGAATATAAAAATTCTGTCGGTATAGCCAATGATGTGGCATTCCCCTTCAGCCGTGTCCTGTAATTAAGCTGAATTCCGGGTGGTGCCCCACGCACGGTTAGGGGATACCAGGAAATTAACTTGTTGGTCTGCCCTGACTCAGCCCTGATAATAATGTTGCCTTGAGGGTAGTCTAATCTATATTATGGACGAATGAGAAATAGCTGCACAGTAACATTCATTAAAATCCAATCTCCTTAATAGTTGTAATTGTATTCTCGTGGCCATTGACGATATTGAGCAAAGGCGTCTAAGAGCGAATAAGTTATAATCTGTCTCAAACTAGAACGATCCTGTAGTAAACATATGGGGGAGGGGAGAAAGAAAGAGAGAAAGAGAGAGAGAGACAGAGAGAGACTGCCTCTGAGCCCAGGTTGGTCCAAAGAGCAGAATTATATTGTCTATAAACCTTTATACATTTTATAAGGATAAAGGAAACAACATTTTGTAAAAGAATTTTATCGTATAATGTGACGGCAACTACACGACAATTTAATTGTAGGACATCACCTGACACAGAGGTTTACGGAAAGGTCAATAACGACAAAACCTACGACATAAACGATCATGAATCCGTGTGTAACACATCTGTTTCACTACTCGTAATCCTAGAAAAGCAATGAGTTCTCTTTCATATGTCTTAATGATCTTTCCCGACGCAGATCATGCTGTTGGTCTGTAAACACTTTTTACTTTCTCTGCCACGTATAGTAAGTAGAGGAAGTATTGTATTCCACCCTAAAGTTCGAGATTTCAACGGATATATATGTTTTGGGACCACCTGAATAAAAAAACGTGTTTAGAAAAAGGTGTGTGTCTGAGAGTTCGCGTGAGCCTTTGAACAGTATAACTCAAAAACGAAAAGTCGGTTAGAAATCAAATATGTTATTAAAGTTCAAGGGTGTAACACTAAGATTTTGAAGGAAATTCCTTCAACCTAAACTACCCTTTACTGCTACTTACCCTCCCTTCGTGACGAACAGAGAGGAAAACCCGTAGAGAAAACCGGTTTCACCTACTGCAGGAAAGAAGGGGAGGGATTACTCTGTTCACTCCTACGAAGTACTCTTCCAGGCTTGCCTTGGAAGAACGCCAGGGAAATGAAGGGAATGGGCTGCAAAACTTTTGTGGCATTATATAACCTCTTTCTAGTGAGAGAAAATCGCGAAAAATCCCATGGTCAGAGTTTCCGGACCCAACGAAATCGAACCCAGGAACAGTCGAGCACTAGACACATCTTAACGCGGGGTAAGGGTTTTATATATCCATAAAATAATTCGATGTATACAGAATTCAAAATGTAAACAACATATAGGTCAATTATGGAAAACAGAATTAAACTGATTTCTCCTACTTAATGTACATGCATGTATCACAAGGTTTCAACAGTTGTAAAAAAGAGCATTGTCGTTTCCATGCATATCAAGGCATCAGTATGTTAATTTATTTGAACTCTCTTACTAACAACGACTGATGCATTGCGAGTATTTTGTGTCCTAATTGGTAACGAGGCGGATATATCGACCAGGACATTACTTTCCTCAGTATTCGTCAGCTGCGGTTCCATCTGATTTATTTGCAGTAACATCTGTACATCTGGAATGCACAATATGACCTGAATTGTCTATGCTTATGGCTTTGAACCATTGAGTTTTTATTCTGGATACAGGGACAATTTTAGCTTTCACTGTTTACACAGCTAAGGACCATTGTTTATATGCTTTGTATGCAGGAATCACATACGCTGCGTACATTTGCCAGAAAGATGCTAACTCTGCTGAATGTTGATATAGCTGCTACTGCTTTCTGCGCACCGCGCAGCACGTAAACGCATTAGTACATATTTGTAAACAAGACACACAATCAAGTAAGCAGTTTCAAATCGAGCGCGGAAAGCATTCAACGTACAGCGAACAAGCCTTCATACAGCTATCGCGAAATGAGGCGATCACAAGTTACCTGGGCAGAGCGTGATGTCATTGCACGAGTACAGTGACAGTACAAAACACAACTAGACTAAGTGCCTACAGTGCATAGTGTCTTTCGAATGTGTTCACTGTTCCATACACCGTACAATGCTCCAACACGAAAACTGAAACTGATCATGTTACAGACCGACCTCTCCCACTTTCTATAGTCCACACTCCACAACTTTTCGTTCCCTGTATGAAGGTTCGCACCCTACTCATCATTGTTGCTGCTCCTATCTTTTTATTACTTCCTAAAGTTCCCACGCTGGAACCAAGAATTTGCATGTAAGTATATACGCAAAAATCAAATCTAGTCAAATATAAGGACAACTTTAGGAGACACTTTCTGGTGTTATAGTTCCAAATAGAGATGTTAGATGTTCTAGTTAATAAGTTTAGAACAATGGGTTCATACACGCTGAATCCCAACCCCGTTCTCCGGGTGTTACTACGTGTGGTTTCTAGTTTTGGGGAACTTCAAGAAAATAAATCTAATGGGAACAATCCGCACACCATAAACGAATTTAAGGAAAATGTCAAAACAGAAGGAAAAGTACGCAATAAGAACTTTGTGCATGTTTTTGTGTGGGAATGGAAATTTCTTCGGAAGATGCCCAAAATGTCTCAATGTGAATTTACACCCTTTCATCACCACTTACATATAGCATAGCTAGTACGCATAGCGTTATGAAAAGTAACGCCGGAGTTTTCGAATGGAAAACCTCCACCTGTACTAGACAGCCCGCGGAGCACGCATACACGCGGTCCGCGGCCTTACTATTAAACGACCGCTGTTCTAACAATTATTTTTCTCTTTAACTAATTAAACTTAAAGAAGCACGTGCACAATTTCTTAACGTTTGTATATTAAGCTCAAATTAAAATGATGGTAGCAAAAAGATAAAACAAGATAAGATTCAAGCTGCATTTCATATTACCTATAAAAAAGCAATTAATTATGAATAAACAAAATAATATTTTGACAAAACTTGTTAAAACTTTGTGGCCTATAACTTGTTTTATGTTCGGATTATATGGTAAAGCGGTCAAAGCAATCACAAGAAAAGTGTGGGTTTTGAGCTTTCATAAACACACTGCCTTAATAGCCTGCTAATGTTTCCAGCCAATACAATATCTAAGTTTGATAGGAAATTACAGTGCATTAAAAATACGTGTACGTCCTTAATGTTCGAAATAATCACTGTGAAATTACAGGCAAGTTTGTTAATATCTGATTACGGAATTATATATACGGCATTGGGTACTTAGTGTAAGTCCATAAAGCTTTAACTCAGCAATTTATCGATTCTTGTAGGTATCTCGAGCCATAGCCTGAGAAAAATCT
Source organism: Tenodera sinensis (assembly GCA_030765045.1). Classification (NCBI taxonomy): domain Eukaryota; kingdom Metazoa; phylum Arthropoda; class Insecta; order Mantodea; family Mantidae; genus Tenodera; species Tenodera sinensis. The sequence continues at coordinate 109,084,264 of CM060966.1, read as the reverse complement.
ATTAATCTCTTTTCGTGGAATAAAGTTACGTCCATTAACTAACATGCAAGCTTTATCATTAGTGCTGGCTGAAAATGCCAGTAAGAAAAAGAAGTAAAGAGTAAAAAGGATTATACCGAACTCCACTTCCCAACCGTGAATTTTCAGAGAAAACCACGGCTCTATACAAAATACGTAACTTACATGTTCCGCATTCATCGTATCTGACAAGCAAAAGGCACGTTCCAACACTGTACTGCGGCGCCTTTTATAAATAGGCACTCCAACGCTCTTCATTGATTGACTACTGCTTGATAGCACGCGGAACGCGCACCTGAGCCCCATAGCGAGATAGAATGTCATTAAAGGGCATTTTTCAAAAGCGCTCAATCCGAATAATAATTTCGAAATTACATATTGTTAAACAATACGTGCCGCTATTACATTAATTGCTGTCTGCAGAGAAACCTTAGAGGAGCAAAAGGCCTGTGAGAGCCATATTAGGTAATTGCAGCATAATTTTTCCAAATAAACTATTTTTGTTTACGATAGAAGAAACATCTGAACATTTTTACGTTGTGTTTTCGAGATTATTCGAGAGGTGTCCGGCAGCCGGTGTATTTTTAGGAATTCCAGAAAGGTCAAGTTCGATAAAGGTCCGTGTTATGTCATCCTCACTAAATAAGGAGGCGAGGCAACGAGAGTAGGGAGTCAGTTTTTAGTGTGTGTGTGTGTGTGTGTGTGTGTGTGTGTGTGTGTGTGTGTGTGTGTGTGTGTGTGTGTGTGTGTGTGTCAGCTGCGTGTGTAATGTCGCGTCGAAAGGAAGATAGCGAAGCAGTTAATGAATGTCGAGTGATTATATCGTCCAAGTCAGCTGTATGAGAGACAGAGAAAACAGAAAGGAATGAGTCGAGATTACGAGAAGAAACCAGTTGTAAGTTGTGACTGTAAACCGTGTTAACGTCAGTAAAAGAGAATTTCAAAAGTGTTAGAAGATAATAAAGTGAGAAAAAAATAACTGAACGGAACTTTTGTCGTCTTTGTCACACTGGTAACAGAAGTGGGATTTGTCAAATTAGTTCCTCAAAGTGTCAAATTGTTACAATATATTTCATTTTTCAGCGACGTTTTGCAAAACTGAATTTATTAAAGACTCTCTTATCCTACAACCCATCCTTGATGAATGGTAGTTAGCTACCACTAGAGCCTTTCAAATGGTAGTTTGTGCCTTTTAATTCATCACAATTACAGAGCTAAAAAAATTATTACAGATCTTGGCGTTTAGGATGCTAATCCCAAGCACTCTTACCTGCATCTCAAATGATGCCGATCAGGCTTCAATTAAACTGCTTCCTGGGGAGTGCCCTGAACACACAAACTAAACTAAATAATTTGATGCGCCAAATTAAACCTCTCACCTCCGAAAAATGCGATTCTCCCTGGCGAATTGCGAAAGCTCAAAAATTCAAATTTCCAGAACTGGCTCATTTACCTTTTCATAAAGAATTTGAACAGAATGCAAAATGTTTATTCAAGATAATTTTTAAGAATATGGCATAAGTTAATGTTTCTGTAGACACTACATATTATACAATCGTAACATTATAAAGTGTAGAAAATAAAATCAAGAGAAAACGCGGCATACATAGCTTACCTTCATATTTTATGAGGCATCAGCTTTACTCACTGTATTTGATTTATTACCTTGCGCGTTGAACCGATAAGCAGGACACCACTTGCACGCCTTCCATTTTTGGGGGCGAAGTAAGGAGATGTTACGGACTGTGATGTAGCGTATAATTGGAAAATTCAGATCTTAATTATTATATATTTAATAATTTACAGTTGCTTTGCATCTTTTTTACTCAAAAAAGGCATATCTCAAAGTGGTTTGACCTTCCCTCCACAGGGTACGGTAACTAAGAATACCCATACACGCCACTGCTATATGTAATATGTCACTGCATAGGCACGCGTGCTACAATGAACCAATTATGCACGATACTGAATACAGTTAACAGCCAGTTTATAATGGTAGGGTTGCATATAAAGGATCTTTCGAGCTCCCCTACAGTTATAGGTGCTTAGGAATTTACAAGGGTTATTCGAATTATTAACGGATATGCCCTGCACCATAGAAGAGTTGTTTGAAATACATTGTTTCCTAAACATAGCTAAATGTATTGGATAGTACGTCTTTGTCTATAACTAACGTTACTAGTTACACAACACTATACAAAATTCCTTCCGAGTGAAGAAGACTTCACAGGCTATTCCCACAAAATTCAAGATACATACTTGTTTTTAATGCAAAGATTTTTAACATTCATTGAAATCAACTGTGAGAAAATAGTTTCGGAAAATCTTCCAAAGATGGCTTAGGGCGGGGTGATTTAATGAAAATCTTCGTGTCATTTTCGGAAGACACTGAAAAGTTAAATTATTTATCCAACTTTCTTTTTTAAGTTATGTTGTTCACACACATGAACACATAGATGCACACGTTTTCTCGTTTCTTTAATTTAGGAGCCCTTAAAATGGGTATTTCTAGTGAAGTCTTGATATCGAAATTTTGGGAGAAGTACAATATCTTATTTTTCTTCGTTATAGAGAAAGTATTACAGTTGCCCAAATAAATTTACAAATTGAATTTAAGTCTCTTATGCGACAAATATTTTTAATGGCCACTTCTGTAATGTGGGCGAGCGTGTCTGCCTAACATGGAGGAGTTACGGCGAGCTACCTAGATAAGATTTTTTCTGGGTTTTCCCTTATGCTGAAAGATGAATGTCAAGCAACTCTAACAATAAGCTCTATGGAGCTCGACACATTTGAAGATCATTTCACCCATTTTATTCGTCGACCTATGTGACCTAACCGGTTAAAGGATGTAAAGGCTGGCTCACAACCATGAGCAATGGAAACGATAACCAGGACGAGAAAGTTAAGATACATGAATTCAAATGGGAGTGTTCACAACCGATGGGAAGCTGTCCCATGTCCGGGAACGGAAAAGAAGACATGCTCAAGTCTTAACTTTGTGTTCCCCTTGCCGGGCACATGTTAGATTCACGTTGTGCGTTTAGACTTTTCGTTGTAGAAATTATTCAAGGCAGCCGTGCCATGAAACAGCCGCCAGAGCTCTCTCTAGTCGTAAGTCGGGAAAATATCAGTGATCAGTTAGAAACAAATGAATTCCCAATGCAGCAATATCGACCTCCATTTTCTGTTCACGGGGTGATCGATAGGGTATCTTCTAGTTCTCGTTGCCGGACTGTTGTGAATCAAAATAAAATGCATCCTTGCTTCCTGTAGCCGGTATCGTTATGGTTACCGTGGCCGGAAGGCTGTAAAATAGCCTAAAACTTAGAAAAGAAAAAATAGTGTAACCACTATACCGAACCTTTTATAAGAAACAGTATTCCTCGTTAAAGAAATGAGCTTGGAGAAACCGAAGGGAGGAGACAAGAAAGAAAACTTGTGGTTATAGCTATAGACTGCTTAAATTAAAATAATATAATTTATGATTGTGTGTACACCGATTATGAAATATGTGTCATCTTATTGGAAGAAAATATTAAAACGGCTCTTAGTGATGCAGCTGCATCCGACGGAGCACTATTTATTTTAAGCTATTTTTTCTTTTTTTCTTTTTTTAAGCCACTGAGTTCCAGAGAGCTCAAGGAACAAAAGACAGTACTGTTCTACTTCAGTTTTTGTTCCCTTTGTTTTACTCTACTGCAAGTGACAGCAAGCACTTTAATCGAATAAGCAGTTGGATATGTTTATGTTCCCCGCAAATGAAGCGGAAAGTAACAAGCTCTCCTCTTCAGAGTCGTTCACAAAATGAAAACACATTATGACGGATGGTTTCCATTACAGAAGTCATTCGGAGAGAGCTTTACTTCTTGCAATATGACATAAAACACAGGAGGTTATGAGTGAACTAGAAGTTGTCACTGAATGCTGCTCTAGGCGACCAATTTCGGAGCGTTAACCCTTCGTCGCTAGACAAAGGGAAGGGATAAGTTCAACTGCAGCAGAAAACTGCAATGAAACAAGTAAGTCAGAGAAGCGGAAAGAAACGTGAGCAATTGAGAAATGGAAGAGAAAGAAATAGAGGAATAAGGTAGCTTGAAGTTTATCATCTTCAATCTGTGACATTACTTTCACATCGATGTGTTTTTGTGTACTTGGTGTCCCTTTTCAAGCACATAATTGCACTGGGATAAATCCTATTCTATTACCTCTGTCTGGTATCTCTTAACCAGAGCTGAGCAACTCAAGGAGCGACCTGAGTCTTTTTCACCTGCTAAACACAGTTATCAGAAAGGGCTCAAAGAGTAGTAGTTGCTCAGGCTTGCTCTTAACTGTCTCTTGAACTAGCCACGTCCCATTGGTTGCTGTCGTGGAATTGTTGTGAGAAACAAACAAGTTCCTTATTTAAGATGATCATTTGCTGCAATATATTCGAAAAGAATGATTTTAAAATTTACATATTTATAACCGTATGAATAGCATATTGTGGCGCCGGTCGACGGGAACACAGCAAAGGATTGGGACCGGGCTGCCTCACACCACAGGCAATACGCGTATCAAAGACGCTCAAGGTCAGGCTGCCGCACGCCACGACAAGTCAGATTTTTCGAGATTAATCGCGAAGGTGCCCGGCGGCTGACGTATTTGTAGAAGTTCCAGAAAAGGTCAAGTTCGAGAAAGGTCTGTGCTACGTGTTTAGACGTTGGCCTATTTATCCCAAGGTCGCGGGTTCAAATCCGGGCCAGACCGATGGTTTTTTTAAGTGTGCTTAAAAACGAGAGCTCCATGTCAGTAGATTTACTGGCATTTAAAAGAACTCCTCTGGGACGAAATTCTGGCACCCCAGCAACTAACAGCATCGTCAAACAACAAAATAATTTAATTTTGCGCGCTACGTCGCTATATAAGGAGGCGAGGCGACGAGAATTAGTGAGTAATAGAGAAGTTATTTACAGACATGAATCGTCGCAGTAGGCAGTGTTTTTGAGTGCGTGGTGTACAGTCGTCGGAAGAGATACGTCACGTCGAAAGGAAGATAGTGAAGCAGTTAATGAATGTTGAGTGATCGTATCGCCAGAATTAGTGTTTGAGAGACAGAGAAAGTGAAGAAAGACAGAAGTGAGTGAGTCAATGTTACAAGAAGAAAACAGGGGGAGTCGTAATATCACGGTTAATGACGAGAAGAGAACTTGGAGTTTTAGAAGAAAATAAAATGACAAAAAAGAAAAAAAACTGGACTGGACTTTTGTCATTTTCATGCAATATATTATGCAATGCATTTTGACTCAATGTATAGAGACACACAAACATTATTTGTGTCCTCTATATGAAGGGATGCACCCCTAACTTTTAAACTACAATTTAATTCTCTCTGAATAATCTCTAGCTATATTACAATTTATCTTGACGCACGTACGAATAAGACAGAAGGGAAGCACATGAATAGCGCACAAATTACAATATTAATTTGATTAACACCAGCACAGTCTTAAATGCTATGACGTAAAGTGATATAGCGTGAGAGTGCGCAAAAGAGGTTTGGAGGCGCCCCTGTGTTAGCTATTACTTTTTATAGTCGCGATTAAAACAGGGAAAGGCAATTTCTTCCCAGACATTTTCCAGTGCTACGAAGTTTAACTGCTGGGAATAAACTGGAAAAAAGAGATTCCATATCACGCCCTCACCCCATTCAAGTGTTTCCGCTCATACTATCTGGGGAAAACACTTTACAGTTAAAGTCACACTTGAACGAGGGTGTTCCATGGGCAGGTTTTAATAAGAGACAGTCAATGGCCGAAAAAGTTTTTTCCTTATTAAAACCAGTGCTTAGGTCTTTCGTATAGTTACACCGGGCATGTCAGTCAAAAGCATTTGGGACTATCAACTGGGACTTTATGTTTATAAATTGTTGCATCTGTGAGAACAACTAGTTTATTGGTATACAATTTTAAACACATCATGGCTTCTCAAGAATACCCTCTTCTTGATTTGTACTTGATATAAATGTGCAATTGCTGATGAAATAAGTAATTACTGAATAGATGGATCAACAGTTAGTACACAGGGATAACCCAGAAAGCGTTGAGAATAACCCATCGACTTTTGATGTATGAAAAGTTCATGATATTTGACCATTATTTAATTTTATGCACCACTAACTTCATTAAGCAACAAAGTGAATCATACTTCACATTCTAAGGAACAACGTGTTTAATTTGTCAGAGTCTAAATTGGGGTGCGATTAGCATCAGTGATCTAAGTGCCAAAACGAGAATAGTGACATTATCGCTTCACTGGTTTCGGACCCGTCTATTCTATTGTAGCAAAACAAGATCTAAGCGATAGCTCCAATGTGCTACCATCTAACAGAAGTTTCAAAGTTGGTTATTATAGAGGTTTTAGAAGATTTACAAAATGGTGAATATCTGTTTGTGATTTTGGAGCTTGAAGCACTATTGCTAATAGCAGTCAATTAAGCTTCCTTAATTTCTCTGCATTCTAAGCAAGGAAATGTTAAGCGGTGACAATGTCACAATTGTTTAAGAATATGCATACGAAACGAAATGGAGAGATTACCTGTAAAACCCAAGTAAGGAAGTACGAACCGTAAAGAAAGAGGAGACCACGGCTTCTCAGCACAAAACATACATCTGGACATACAACCTAGTTGACCTGTGGTACAATTCCTGACGCTAATTTAACAGTTTACTAACAGAATTACAAAGTAGTGAATGGGCTAAGGTGAGGAGCTGTGGCACGACCAGTGTTGATTTATGGGTATTGAGTCGGCTCCGGAGGGAGAGAATAGGACGATGAAATGCAGTAGAGGCAAAGGGTATTCCTGGTACAGGTTTCAAAATCAATGCCGGGTATAACCTCTGGAGGCTCTCTAGCACGGCACAAGATAACAGATTTAGGGAGAAGAAAGGGCATTCATTTTTAATCTAACAGTATGTAGTACTATGACTCAACAGAGAGATCGAGTGTCCTGTAGTTCACTACCGTGATATCGCCCATGGTATTGGCACCAGTTCAGGTGGCCCTTGACCTATCTCTAAAGTTTTAAATATGAAACACAAGCGCCATACGAATACGTATCACGTTACCCCTCGGAGAGGGCGTTAAAGCCGTCAGAGATGCCAACGCTAACAAGCACCACAAATGCATAAACAAATGGAGAAAAAATTTTACAAACGCAGGAACTAGAATGGCAATTTGTGAAAGCTCTACCAAAAGGAACCCAACAAACGGGGAAGGTTTCACTGAAGTGAACCAAATGAATTGGCGGAATTTTGGAAAGTAGTCTAGCATTCCCCTCAGCTGCTTCACGTTTAAGATTCACACCCTGGGAATTCACCGGAGGAGTTCAATAAAAGCCACAACCGCTATGGTCTGAACCATTCCGCTCCTTGAGCGAGACAAGCATTAAATTGCATTTTCTATTTCTTCATTCTCTAATTACCCTTCTCGTGGAGCACTTACATTCCCTCACCAGGACATATAGGTCAAGGTCTGGGGCCAGATGACTGTCGAGGAGCAGACGGACACTGGATCAGAGAGAATATCCACAACATAACTTACATTATTTCTTCTATGCCGCTGTTTAAGAATATAATTTTAGGTAATTTTCTGGATATAAGAGTAATTAAAATTTCAAGTCAAGGGCAGTAATCTGTAAGTTGAATAAAGGAGTGGTGTATTTATATACTAAAACTTAAAGTTTCTTTATTTATAGTTTTGAAGGATGTCTGAAATGAAAGAGTAGAAAGCGATGATATGAAATGACGGTGAAATGGACAAAAGGAAAGGTAATTATAGAGCAGCTGGTAGAATGAATGGCGGGGAAAACCTGAGGACCCGGAGAAAATCCGCTATTTGGTGTGCACAAATCCCACATACGGTTTTCCGGATTTGAACGCGGTGTAATTACATTTTTTTGTATCCAAAATCGAAGAAAACATACAATTAAATGTGTTGTCGAAAATCCGTGTTTTGAGTCCCGGGCTTAGTATTGAACTTTTCAAGCAACTACCATATTAGTTTCCACACACGATTAGTGTAAGAGAATTAACAAAGCACCACTAACACTAAAGAGACATTCCCTTCTAAGCATATCGTATGCAAATGATCGTTAGTGGCGAAAATAAACAGGACACCTTATACAAAAAGTAATTCTAACAATGTAAAAGAGTTCTTAAACAAGTGAAAATTTTAATGCCATTACAATATTACAACTGCTATGACTTTGAGACAATTTTCCTTTGTAAGCCCTTATGTAAAAAAATGTAAATTATAAAGAGGCTTTGGGGAGGGAACAGTGATATGTTACGGAAAAATACATTATACTAATATATCCAGAGCATCTGTACTTCAAGAGCGCATAAATCTTTGTAAATCAGAATAAAGAAGATAAAAAAGTCAATGATATATAAAGATTAAGTCTTGTCATTGTATAATAGCCTTTCCGTCGACAGTGCCTGCAGATAGTTTTCATGCAAATATCGACTGAGTTAAAACCGGGAACGACAAGCAGCAAAAAGGTAAGGAAGTAGGTTCCTGCTTTAGAAACAAAGGTAAAAGAACTGCATCTTACCACATACATATATGCCACGAGAAAGCATACGACATACAAAAGAAACTAAGGAGTAATACATGCTTTCATCTTTTAAGTAACTTAACACTGTAAACAGTATCCACAGTGACGCCTCTTATTCAAAACTCAGTATACTCCACGTTTTGAAAACAAAATTTATCGCCAGAGGCTCACTTCCTTTTCATTAGCCAACGTAGAAAAGCACAGTCACTTAAAGAAGCACATTATTAAAGGGCCTCCCTGGCCCTCTTATTTACTACCGACCGCGCAATTGCGCACGCTTTTATTGATCATCTCGCAGCTTAGAACGCGTGACCGGAAATGCTGCCGAGTTCTCCGTGATAAGACCCAAGAACGTTTCCCAAAGAAATAACAGGTCTTGCCAAAACACTAATTCAAAAGAAATGGGATACGCGATATGTTTACGGCTTACGTTCCACTACTTGGAAGGCATACTGTAGCAGCGGTAGGTATATATTAGTGTTCCCAGTTTAGGAGCAAAGCTAGCACGGGCATACCTCATTCCAAAAGCAGCTATAAATATGACTACTTTGTAGGTATATTGCACACACCATGCTGAAGATAAAGTCTTGAAGGAAACATAGCCGTATATTGCAAACAAAATTACAGAATGAGAACTAGGGCTGGCGGTTCAAGAGAATTATTTGGAAAGGCAAAATGCAATATATTTGACAGTGTAATCGCTTTCCTGAACTCGCGAAAGGAATAATATTACACCTTGGTAGTTACATGGTAATGTAGCATTCTTTTGATATGATATTATGCCTTTACCCGAGACAGCTAATACAACTAGAATAGTTAAAAGTCTAACTGCTGAGAAATTATGAATAGGTAACTTATACAAACTATAAAATACCAGAAAATTAAACTGCAACTTATATTAAAAGTTTTATTTTTTGTTGGTTAGCTTTCTGTTGGCCAGCCTATGAGTATTTAGGGCGATGTTTCATGCTGCTTTGATTCTATGCACTGCATTAAAATTTTCATAAAGAACGCATATGAATGTATTGCTGTGCGAAGCACTACCCATTGCTGTGACTTAACCGGTCGCTGCTCGGCAAACAATCTCTTGGCGCCGTCTAATGCCCACCGTTCTAAATTAGCGTACGTGTCGGTGTCTGCCTTATATACCACAATCGTGGCTTACATAATCGCTGGTTATGCCACCTCCTGCGTATTTAAACCTCTGACCCTTTGGTTTCGATTTCGTCAAGCGACATATTTATTTAGTTTGTTTTAAATCCTAATGTTGTTCTACCGTTTGTATTCCCTTAATGTAACACCTTTGCTTTTGACGTTAGGCTTGTTACCAAACTACTGGCTGGTAATAATGGCACGATACGAGTGATGTAGTGATTTGCTTTTAAAGAGAAGGTAAGAAGAAATTACTTTTACTGTGCATTTTATAATAATGGCATTATTTGTAACGATTTAGTTTGCGAAGTAGTCGTACTGAACACCACTCAAAGTTTGGAGTTTATTCAGGAAACTGAAGAACCTAGCCTTCTATGGCCGATGTCAATAGAACAAAAAAAGTTGTCCGGGCTACATCGCCATGGTCCATTTAGCTTCTCTCCATCTTTCCAGACGTTTTTTCAGCGGCTACGACAGACCGTCGAGCCCAGTGGTCCATGGCCATAAAGCCTGGAAAATTCTTTTCATTTTACTCAATTCAGGCAAGTTCGTGGGAGCTACTTATTCCTAAATCTCAAAAGGTTTACGGTATTACTTATAAGAATTGATTTTCAGACCGTAAAACGAGATAGAATGATAAAATGGCAGGAAATATTTATTTTCAAGAGAGAAGCAACGCAGTCGTGAATAACGAAACGTGTTCGGAAAAAAAAACCGAATGTGCTTAAACATTAAATGAAAATGTAATGAATTCCACTATTGCAACTATGGTTCTAAATGTGGAAACTTGTTCAAGGTCTTAGGTAATTATTATAAGGTGATTTATATTAACTTGTTTTTGTTGAATGCATATGCCACCTTTAATATCCATGATCCTATCGGGGGCGTTTTATCCTTTTAGAACATCAGTATACTGTTCACTCGCTTACAGTGTTAATCTTTGTGTTTGTGCTACTTTTGTTCATCATATTAAATTTACACACATAGTTTCACACACTCATTCTTACTTCCACGCTCTACGGAGAACGCGGAATAATGCTGTCTAAAGACAAATTTCCACTCCCTACCCGGGATTTGGAAGCAGAAGGTGAGCATGCCAACTACCAGACAACATGGTATTTATTTATATTAAACTGAAGAACTGCAGTGTGTTGATTGCGTAAAGGCAATGTAATCGCTAGTCCTTTTATGAGCCTTTGGAGTACGTGAACTCTGTTTTGGTGGAGTAAAGAGCACAGTAGGCGGTTTCTTTAGAAGCACGATATCTTTCGCAACGCATTAAAGAACACTCCAGTTGATAAAGCACACGCCAGGCTCCGGTATGCTCGGTAGGTGATTGGCTTGCGAGGTTTCCCGAGTATAACATTATACCAACAAGTCACAAAGTGGGAACTGATTCAAGAAAAAGGCAGGAAATTGAGCGCTAAAGAATCAAAGGAGCTGAAAGTTGAATTCTTGACTTCCTCTAAAGTTCAAATATGAAAGATTTTAGACTTCTGAAGGTAAAAAGGCTGCTGTTATTACAACGTGATTTACAGAGGGAACAATTACTCTACAACTAACATAAAATCACATGTTTACTTTCAAAGACATGCATTGGAGCACAAAGTCTGAAGTTCTTTATTGATGCGGTAATTCTATAGATCAGAGGCTCAGGATTGCTGGTTTTCTAAATTCTGAATTTGCATACAAACATATCTGTTGACATCTGGCTTACATTGTAAGAATAACTCGTGCTATTACAAATAACACAACAGTAGAATCCCGAAAACTCGACTCTTGATAATTCGACATTCCGTGTAACTCGACAGCCTCTTTCTTTTCTTTTTTTAATTGTTTAGCGTTAGATTTGACCTATAATTTCTATTATCTACTATACGGTATGAGTAGTATAGGTAAAGTTTAATTAATGTACGTGTACAGCCTACCGCAATCTCCCTCACAGTAACAAAACGGCTGACCACGTGTTGACCTTAGATATCTACTCAGAACATAAGCAACTGCCAGACCGTTGTCAGGAAACCAAAAGCTTGCCGGTAATAATGTGGATGCACAGCACAAACACCTGTTTGGAAGATTTGAAGATTTATTGCTGTACCCAGTACAAAGGTATTTCTAGACGTGAAAATTGCGCAGTGATTTATGATCGAGTTCACTTTTGTAGATATATATAAGACCATAGGGGTGTCAGTTTATCTTTCCGACTTGCTCTAGAAGAAATGACAAGTTAACATGACAAGGAAATTAAATTGGATGTGTTAAAGAGACCGGGTAAATGATAACATATTAATCCGCAATACATTTTAGAATATGTTATACTTCTGCTTCCTACATTGTGCCAGAGTATGCATTTATGTAATTTGCAATGTTATGTTATGGGTTGTAAATAACAGACCCCTTATTCCGTAAAACTCGACATTTCGGTAACTCCACAACCTCTCAGTCCACATTAGTTTGAGTTATCGAAATTCCACTGCATTTACAATTCAAAGCCTAGTTCACGTTGTGTAACAAGGTAAGTTTGATGCAAATCTGTAACATAAATTTTTATAGATCTCGGAAACTCCCGTAAAAGAATCCATGGATCCATGGATGAGGAAGCTCGGTTACGTGAACTTGTTTCTGCTGCCTTGATTGTTAACAGTCACGTACACAAGCAGTCCAGCGAGGTAGCCCGGCGTTGAACGTCTTTGCTCGCTCGACGACACGACACGTGGTGTGAAGTAGCCTGGATTAGTCCGTTCTTTGTTGAGCGCCGAACCCGACGTCACAAAATGTTGAAAAATAGCTCAACTTCCTGTATCAGTTCAAATAAATCTTTCCATTAAATTGTGATTTGTTTCTGTAAACGGCCCCAGGGAAACTTACTTAAGGTGCCTCAAATTTGCAATGCATAAAATTGCGATGTCTAGTAATAAGCGAAGATGGAATTGTGGAATATTCTCAGTAAACGTCAAGGTAGATGCGACGGTTTCATGATTTAAAAAGCTTGGGAGCATCTGACGTAATTAGATAAGCCCAACTAATGCAAGTAATCCAGGGAGCTTTAAGGTAAATGTCGCTTAGAATTCCCGGCAAGAAAATTAACTTACGAAAATGAGTCGCCGTTATGGAAAATATTCAGAAAAATACTCGAGGCATAAGAAAAAGAGAGAAAAAAGGATACCTACAACGCTAGATGAAGCCAGTTAAATCCACAGAGAACATTCCCGCTTAGGTGGAGTATCTACAGGGGTTGAGGCACTGAGGGAATCTCAGGTGCTCGCTCTTGTCTCTAGACCACCCTACACGACCTGACCTGCCTGTAAGAGGTCGGAGATAACGAGGGAGCCCCGACAAGACTCTTGACAGCAGACCAACCACCCACAAGAGTGGTAAAGTTGCTGCCGATTTGGTTCCTTCCGGCGCCTTTACTTTCCACGCTTTTTACTTCAGCTACTACTACTATACGGTAGCAATCCGTAGCATGCATTTGAAACCAAGATTAATGGTGTCCATTAATGTCCACCTTAAAGGAGCTATTTCCGACTGAAGAGCAAATGAAAATCGTAGGCGAAAAATAACCTAACTAAATGGAAGTATAATATAGAGTAAGTCTTTAAGAAATACCGATGTCATGTATGAGTAAGAAAAGGCATTTGTACTAGGAAAATGTATATGGCAAAATAGCTTACCTCTCTGGTGTGGCGGTAGCACGTCTGCCTCACTTTCTAGAGGACCCGAGTTCGATATCTCAGTGTGCCCTTGGCCTGGGTGTTCTAAGCAATGACCAGTTACCCGTCGATAAGGCGCAACAATTTAATGCTGCAATTGGGTTCGGAAAACAAGTTTATCTTGTGCCTTCTATTTTAATCTTTGGAGTTTTTTTAGACTTTTAGAATGTGATGGTCCTATTTTAGCATTGCAAGGTTTTAACGTTTTAGAGTTTTAACTTTTTGCTGTTTTACTCCTCACTTTTTCCTTGGGGGAACGTACAAAAACATGTTCAAAAAAATTTAATTTTTTTTTATTGTTTTGAAAAATAATATATAGTGTTAGCTATCAAACGCCAAAATATTATCACTGTACTTGGTCTGTATGTGCCTTTAAAAATTAAATGCCCTAGTACCAGCCACGCCCCCTTCTTTCTTAGCATTTTCTTCACTCTTTGTTTGTAAAAGATTTTTCCCGTCTATATGGACAGGCTGATTCTTAGATGGGTTGTGGAGCTATGGTGGGATTCAGAAGGCTGTGACAATGTACTTCCTGTTTATCTGGTCCATATGCTAACTTTGTTTTTATATGTATAAAAAGTTCGTGTGAGTTTTGAGAAGTGAAATTAGTGTTCTTTTTTCTGCTTTCGATATCTCGTTTCGAGATGGGGAATAGAAAACAGTTTAATAATGTGAAATTAACAGGAACACACGACGAGGACAACCTGCTATTATCTGGATACTAAACGTACACATGTCCATGGATAGATTTGGTGCAACTGAAGAAGACATACATGACAGAAATAAATGTCGTTCTATTATACAAAAACAGTGACGTGTTCTGTATGGTAGTATTTAATCTGCAAAATTATTTTTGTTATATGGTTATGTAACTGGATTACATTTTTATATTGTTCTAATGGAGACAAATCTCTGTACTGAGGAAATTTCTCGCTTTAATAATAATAATAATAATAATAATAATAATAATAATAATAATAATAATAATAATAATAATAATAATAATAATAATAATAATAATAATAATAATAATATTATTATTATTATTATTATTATTATTATTATTATTATTATTATTATTATTATTATTATTATTATTATTATTATTATTATTATTATTATTATTATTATTATTATTATTATTATTATTATTATTATTATTATTTGTACAGAACCCTTTCATTTCATAGTTATATTGGAGGTTTGGATATGTGTGAAATCACTGATGTATAACTCGACTGCAAGTATTTACACACTTTATTTTAAGATTGGTTTCATTAATATTTGCTATGCAATACACCCATTTAACTCAAATTCATATTGCTAGGCTCCACTGACAGTAGAGAATCATACTATAGGAAGACTGCGACCAAAATAACGTTGGGGGTGTGGCTTACCGAAACTGAAGCTCTTCTGCTTTCCCCCTCCACTGTCCTTTGGGTTGCCTCTCCTGCACTGCGTCGTCCTGCGGTCAGCTATTCACTCGCTGTCGCATTCATACAAGGGAATGCGAGAAGGGAGGGAAGTGTATCACGTGATGCATGGGTGGTGTGGAAGGGACATGACTGCTGACACATGCGCACACCGACTCTTTTTTTTTTTGCTCGCGATCTATCTATAATTCGAAAATTCTTCCATCGAAGCCGGGAATCGAAACTGGGACTTCTGGGTTTTTCACCGTTGTTCATTTGAAGTTTCGAATATTATCCAACATATTTTCAGTTGACTTCGGCTTGTTTCTCTTGCACTTATGCAAATATTATGCGATACAAAGGCACGTAAATAAAAACGGCTGACTCCGTATCAATTTCAATATGCTAGTTAAGTAGCTACTATAAAATGCTTATGTCAAACAATTATTGCCATTAGTTGAAAGGAGATAGGAAACAAGCTTTTGCATAAATAATATGCGCATGTACCGGGTGTCACTTAAAACTTCTACCCCAAATATGTGAAATAAAAATAGAAATTGAAAAATTGCCTTCACGGGCATGAACGCAGGAAGGCCTGACAAAAGCAGATGATAAACCAAGCGTCAACTTCACGTTACAATTTATTGAAATGTGTCGGACCTACTCACAGCAACAAACGTCATTCTTAATGTTGTTTTCCATGTTATTAGTTGCGTCAAAAATAATAGGAGTTTCCGTTTTAAAACTCATAAGTTAATGTTGAAAATCAGAACTACTTACCTTCTTGAATAGTCAATAGCATCTAGTTTTCGAGCCCTTCCCCTGTCTTCATTCTCTACAAAGTCGTTTTGCAATAGTCGTTTATACATACATTTTTGTTTCTGAGATATTTTCGGTGGGACGGCGCAGTGGCCGAGCAGTTAGACTGTTCGCCTACCACCTAGGCGGGGCGGGTTCGGTCCCAGGGATGCGCATATGGTAATCGTGGTCTGGGTGGGTTATTTTGATAATCCATATTACAACACTCTAAATCTGTCTCTCTCCCCCTCTCTTGCTCTGTCACACACACACGCATACACACACACACACACACACACACACACACACACACACACACACACACACACAAACACTCAAATGCCCAAATACAAATTATATTTTAACAATATCTTATCTCTTAGTATACGTACTTCCATATGCCCAAGATTGGCCAGTTTTGACTGTCCAGAATCAAGCCCCAGCATGCCATTTTCCGCATCTTGGAGAATCCGGTAATCATTTTTCCTCATTTTTCCGTCTGCACGCATGCTGCCAAAATACGTGTCCAGTCTCCTTGTTCCCCGCATAATCGGCAGATTCTCTTACCAGTATCATCAACAATTTTACGAGCTTTCGACTTTCCCAAACTAAGCCATGTTATTCCCAATGTCTACACTCGACCGTTACCCTAGCAAGATTCCTCGTGATACATAGGCAAAGTCAAGGAATCGTTTGATTTAATCACCCTGGAGTATTTTATAGACAATGTTAAAAACACTTATAATATAGATACAATTCCACTTTTAATAATAAATTGCATGTGCGCCTTTTCAATAGTAAATAGAAACAAGCAAGAATAATGATACAGCGTCAACAAACCGTCAATACCAGATTCAAAACCAAAGTGTTGATCAAAGTATATAGCATATATATCTGTGTGTGTGTGTGTGTGTGTGTGTGTGTGTGTGTGTGTGTGTGTGTGTGTGTGTGTGTGTGTGTGTGTTCATAGGCGTTTACATTTGGCACGTTGACACAAAGGCTTTAAAATTAGTTTCTTTGCTGTATCTCTAAGGCAGAACACAACTGAAAACAAATAAACCGTATAATTTTATGCCACCGCAATGCAGAGGTTTATGCGTGTGCCCCATGAACAAGTTAATAACAAGAAAAGTTAGTGTTCACCGCAGGGAAACTGAAAACAATAGAATTGCATTTCAGGGAAATTTCTCCCTGAACTTGGAATATCACCTTGGTGGTGTGTTGGTAGTTGTTGCTACATATATCTGGGTTACTCGGTAACTTGCCTCTTAAGTTTCAATTCCGAAATCTCAGCAGGAGTAGCTAAATCGATTGCAGGTACTACGTTTCAGTTTTACGTTTATGGCAAGTTTTATCGAGGATATGTGGAGGAAAAGGGCACACTGGAGGGGCAGGACGCATTAGAAGCTGACTCGCTTCCCAGCACTTTGATTTATTTGGCGTCGCGATGGCAGCGCCGCGCTGATTTATATGCCCCAAGGCAACTTCGCCACATCCACTATAGAAATGCGTGAGCAATTTCTGCTCCACATTTCTTCATCCTTGCAATCCACAACTTTGTTTTTAATCAATAACTGAGGGTTAAAACTAACAGTTAAAACATGTTTTAGAGCGTTTTTTAAAGTGAGAATCACTAGAATGCAGCACATCATGCATCGCTACTCATGAGTTGTAAAGTGACAACCAACGGGCATGCTGTTGCATTTATGTTGATTGAAACTAATGTGGTATGAAAACATACTAAGTATAATTGTTCTTCCACACTAGTGTGTAGGGCAAAGATGCAAAGGTGTGGAGTGAGACTGAAAAATTCAATGCCATAGCTGGGATTTGAACCACGGATATTTCGGTCTCCTTCCGGCTGTTCTAATCACTGAGCTACCAGAGCCAACGTTTCGACACATCATTTCAGTCGGCTTGTTTGGAATAACAATTAATTTCCACTGATTGACCTTCTAGTTGGTTAAACTATAAATCCCAGGACCTAAGTACTTAAAGCATAGTAAGTCGCCACTAAGGTATGTTATTTCATATGTATCTGAGATCCTCTTTTGAGGTTCACCATGAAAATGCGAGTGAGTTGGAGAATTTGATGTGTTCACTGGTTAGAGCGGCCCGGACGGAGACTGGAAGATCCGCGGTTCAAATTCCGGCTATGGCATTGAGTTTTTCAGTCTCACTCCACACCTTTGCATACTAAGGTATGATGAACGGGGTGTATTTTTATAATACCTACATGGATAGTCCTCCGAACATTGGTATAACACCTCTATTTAGATACTGAGCGAAAAGCACACAATATGCTGTTTGCCTTTTAAGATTCATCTTTACATGTTTCTATCTTCAGACTACTTCCCCAAGCACTCAGCAGAATTATGAACATTTGTCTGTTCAAAATAATTTAGAGTCAGTATTTGCATATCAATTTTGAGGAAATTACTCACGTTCACACTTGCAAGGCAGTACTTTACATAAATAGTGAAGATCATAGGGTACATGGACAAGGAGCGGCACCTGCAAGTAAGAATGCCTCGCGAGTCCCATTTTTTGCCACCCCTGGTTTACATAATTCCTTTATAGTGTAACTATGACAAATACAAATAATGAACATTAACACTCCAGATAATATATTTAAATGCATTTACTACAATTATATCCACTTAAATTCCTCAAAAAGAAGCAAGATACAGCTATCACACGCATCCCTCGCGAAGCATCATGGGAGCATTCCTTTTGCTGTTCATCTGTTGCCAACATCGGCACTCCAAATCTAGCGAAAGGCATACAGATTACAAACATGTTGCCGCTGATTTAGAGCCCTAAGCCGCAAAGCGGAGAATTCCCCCCCCCCCCCTGCCCCCCCGCTACCATAAGCAGAGAAAAGTGAAGTAGTTGCGGCCGGAACCGGGACGAAGTGTAGTCGAAGGATCAGTGAAACTAAACCCCAATGATGCAGGATAGCGTATATTCCGACGTTTTCTTCTGGTACTTGGTAAAAGATAGCCCTACTTTCGCTGCGTTTTCATACGTTGGCAACTTTGCTTTAGTGACTACTTACAACCCTACGTCTCAATATGACGCTAGTTTCTGCTATATAAGCAGCGATGCTTAAAAGGTCGGGTGGGTGGATCAAATGTCTTTGTCCGGGCAAGATATTATGCACAAACCATTCCTTAATTACTCCAAATTATTACTCAGTTACTCTATATTCGCTTAAGAAAGTATTGTGACGCCAGCCGGCCGTCACTGTCAAAGAGACCCTCCAGGCCAAGCTACCTCACACCACTGCTTGTAAATAAGCGGACCGACAACAATGGCGCGGCAGGACAAAACATTTCCAGACTGCTCGAGAAACTGGGGCAGAGCTTGTTCATGAAGAGGTGGATTTCGAGAAAAATCCGTGCTGCTTCATTCTCGCTATATAAGCGAGTCGTTAAGTGTTGAACGAGACAGTTGTTAGCAGTTAGTTTGAAGTGTGCGTGTGCCTGCGTGTGTGTATGTGTGTGCAGTCAGTGTTGAGAGAGTTGTAACATTTAATAGTCACGTCAGAGTTATTTATTGTCTGAACTAGTTTTTAGTTAAGCCTGTTTGAGTGAGTGTGGGTGTCATCGGAAGCATTTTGTGAGACAGAGAGAATAGAACTGAAAGACAGTGAAGTACGTATCAAGGTCACGGCAGGACAAAACATCTGAGTTGCAAGTTCACGACGTATTGTAGATTGTATTGATGATAGCAAAGAGGACTGTGTTTTGTGATTAAATTTTAACGGAAATATAGTGACAGAAAACGTAATTGAAGGTGTCATTTGTCATAGCATTTATCGCGTTTTACTTTTGATTCCTCTATTGGGAGTGAAACCCAACGAGGGTAGAAAAAGTCAGTAGTCCGAAAGAGTGTCAAACGCACTAAGCTGTTTGACCGCTCCCTTTTTCCATGAGATATTTCTAAAAATATCAATGGAGAAATATTTTATCTGTCACACAGAGAGAGGTATATCCCTCTGGAATACACAGGAAACTCAATCTCCATATTTCAGATAAAGCTCTCTTACTATACACGGATGGTGGAACAGCGCTTTGCCGATAATGTCCGCCATGCGAGCACTGTTGATTACTTCGAAGCCATGAATAATCTACGCAGAGCAAAAAAGTCGATGTTACACATTTACTATTGACTTGTGCTACGCTACTGGTTTTCATGCATATTTATTGGGCACGTCATGTAAATAACACTTGTGTTCTATAATGTATTGTTGCATTATTTCACTGATCATTAATTACGTATGTATAAATATGTACAACAAAAAAGAACAAAAAAATAAAATTACTCTTGCTGGGATGCGACACACTCCGTCATATGTAAATAAATGCTATTACATCACGTTGCTTTAATTCACATACGTTTCTGTGCTTCGCTTCAGCAACAATATGCAGGCCAATTTGCCGTTTAATTTTAGGGTAGCTGATATTTATGATATGGCACTAATATAAAACTCCTATTTCTTTGGTTACATTTATTCTCAGTTCATACAAGAGATTATTTTCAGGAATTTTCTATCTCTGAAAAACCTAGACGACAGCAATACGTATTTTCTAAGTATTATAAGTCGTACCTGAGCCAACAGTTGTCCCCTAGTATAGCTAATTTATAAGTGGAATACATTGATGTGTGTAAATAAACACAAAAATAAAAATATAACGTTAATGTATAACCAGGGCAAAGCATTTCAGTGCATTTCCGCTTCCACAAGAGCACTGCAGGTTAAAGGGTAAAGGATACAGGGACAGAGGGGGACACCTCGCTCACGTCGACCTAGACAAGTCTATTGTGGCTACCACTCCCCAGGAGGCAGGGATGAAATGAGGAAACCGAACGGGTGCTATCAGGCTCACCAGAGACGCGTGAAGGCCCTAACCAGTGCTGAGATGTCTTCATCCCGGCGCAAGGCCCCGCGAAGCAGCCAGCATCACACCGCGAGTACGGAGCGGTATCGCACGAATCGTCCCTCCCCTCTCGACGGAGGACAAGGGCCACCAGACGCCACCCAACGCCGAGAACAGCAGTTACCATGCGTAGTCATTCACGCCATCTGCCCGACATTGCCCACACTACATGGCTGGAACTGCACCACCTGAAAGATGATAAGGAAATGGAATGAAAGGAAGTGATGGAAAGGAAACCGTGGTATGAAATAATGCACCCCAGCATTCGCCTAAGTGACATGAAGAAACAACGGAACAACCCATATCAGCGTGCGCGGCCAAGGGGATCGAACCCGCGACCTCCCGAATGCGGGCCACAAACGTTACCGCCTGAGCCATTCCGCGTGGTGCACTGCAGGTTAAGATCACACGGAGATTAGGACAAGGTTACACTGGCTGTATTATGCACAGCCGCTCTTGGATGCATAGTACAGCACAGTGCAGTAGTTGCGAACAGGAAACCTAACTCTGGATTAATTTACAATTGAAATATGTCTCAAGTACAGGGCTTTAGTTATAAATTCATGAATATAATTGTGGAGGAATCAGACTCAATGCATTTCTCTACAAATGGAAAAAAGATTACATGTAAGGTGTGTCATGCAAGTTTTATTTTTGAAACAGTCAAAATGTATATGGAAATACAGTGCAACAGGTTTCAAAATATTAATGTTTATGTATACATTTATGAATGACATAAATAATTCAATCTGTCACATAATTAAAGTTTTTATTGTATTCGTTTTACATTACTCAATGTGCAATTTGATGACTACCCTGCATCTTACAATAATCCTGAATATAATTTCAAATTAGTTCCACATCCACAGGTATACGTTCACTTTGTATGCGACTGTATGTTTAAGAACCAGCTTTCTTTACGCTAAGGATTTCCACTATTTCGTGGGCTACGTCCAAGTGCACTAAACTTGAAGAGGCAGGTACTGAAATGTCTCGCCCTGTACACGAGTATAACTAAAGGTGCCCAGTGGACAAAAATGATATGTCTGTAACAACTCCACGAGTACCAAATAACTTGCAGTTTTCGACAAGTATGTCAGTCATATCTGTGTGTATGCATGTATGTATGTCTGCATATATCTATGTCTGTCTATGTATATGGTATGATCATAATGAAAGGCTAAGAAATGGAGTCTTCTGAGGTCTACATATTGCCGAGTCTTTGAGCCATTGCGTTTGAGATTGATCTGTTTTAGTTAGATGATGATGTAACCATAATGAAAATTAACTTAAAAAGCGGGCTTGATAAAATAAAACGGTTTCATGAAAGAATTATATTAAATTACGTCAAACTGGGAAAACCTAGTTCGTGAAATATTCCAAAATCACACTTATTTGAAATTGTAAAGGCGGTCGCAGAATATCACTGGCAATGTGACTATGGATAACCGTGGCTACAACATATCATTTTCATTATGAGTTTTATTTTTAAATATGTACTAATATGTTTTATAAAGCGATTGTCTGTGTAAAATACGACATATGCCACCCATCATTTCGACATTTTTTCAGATCGTAAGAGATATGTCGAAAAAGATTTATAACTAATTTCCTTTTTGTATTTTGCATAGTTGACTGCCTCCTTGGCACAGTTGGTAGTGTGTCTGTTTCTGGCGAGGAGAACCGGGGTTCGATCCCCGATACCGGCTGGGAGCTCTGGTATGGGGTTCACTCAGCCTCATTAGGTCCCTGAGGGGCCAATTGAGGAGCTATGCTGATAGAAAGGTAGCGTCTCTAAAACATCAAGTAGTCGCCTTACGGCCGGAGAGTCGGCGTGCTAACATCCGTCAACCCAACCTGCACTCCTCCGTGGCTTTGGCTGCGGCTGGAGGACACAGCGGCTGGGCGATGAGAAGACGCCCTAGGGGATATATTGCATAGTTAAGCTAATGAATAGTCAACATCTAGAATGAGATCTCGATGATCGAAGAAAGGCGTTTTGAGGCCATTTCATATTCGTTAGGTCTCAGTTCTGCATCCCAATCATGACGCTATGACTTCCTCATGGGCAGAGGTGGGAGACGCAATGGTCGGGCGGTAAGCATTTGGCCGGCGAAGGGCTATTGCGCTAGGTGTTATTTAAACAGGAGGCTCAGCCTGTCCACGAAATCGATGATGAGTTGACCACAATGTCATCAACTAATGCGGATGCTGTTCTCTATCACTAGATCAATCATGCTTCGCGGACAAAGCGCTGGTTGATTTGCTTCATTATCAGGATGTACTATAGCATGATTGTTGTACACATAACCGGATGTAATTTAGCACTCTCGCAGAGTAAAGAGCGACATACCGCAAGCATTAAAAGCACTGGTGCATGCAGGTAAGGGAGAGCGTAATTAAATTCCTACTAATGGATGGGTACCATCTCAGCAGAGGCCACTTTTACTTGATGCTAATTTACTGCTATGGAGTTTACTGGTATGTTGCTACACTGCTTCACACTCTCACTATTGGGTTTGAAAAGGAAAATGCACATGCTTAGTCCTTTGATAATTTAATCGATTAAAATAACTTAGAATCGCATGTTTTAACGACTTAAATTTAAGTAGTGTCTAGCAAGGAACCGTATATCCTCTATAATATTGTAACAAAAACGAAAATTTGACAAATCCCATTTGTGACACCGGTGTAGCAAACACAACAAAAATTCAGTCCAATTACTTCTTACTTTTTCTTCTAAATGAATGCACAACACAGTTCTCTATTACTGACGTTAACACAGCCCGCAGTCTTTCTGATATTACAACTCACAAGCGTTTTCTTCTCGTAACCTTGACTCTCCCCTTTCTGTCTTTCTTCAGTTTCTCTGCTCTCAAATATTTGACTTTGACGACACACTCACTCAATACTCATTAACTGCTTCGCTATCTTCCTTTCACGTACCCACGCAGCTGACACGCACACTAAAACTAAAAGCTGACTGACTTCCCGATGACTCATGTCTATAACTAACTAATAATTAACTCCACTCGTCGCCAAGCCTCCTTATATAGCGAGGATGACGTAACATGGACCTTTCTCGAAATTGTACGAATGCACCGGCTGCCGGACACTTCTCGAATAATCTGGAAAACCCTTTAGTGTTACCACTCTCATTGTTCTCACGTGCTTTCTCAGGTCAGCGAAGTGGGACAGCTTGACCTTAAGCGCCTTTGATACGCGACATGTCTGGCATGTGATGTGAGGTATCTTGGCCCCGACCATCCTTTGCTGTGCGCTGTGGTCGGCGTCATATTACGTAGTGTTTTCATCAGTATGAATTATCACAATAATGCTAATTCTATATCAATTTCCCCAACTTTCCGTGACATTCCTTATCACGTCGCTGGGAACACTGAAATGTTACCGGAAAGCCTATAGTAGATTGAGGAAGGATTTGAAAGAGACTTCACGACAAAAGAGTAACATGATGTATTGAACCTTACTAGGCGTAAACTGTACATACGCAATTTTATTTTTACAGTGTAGTGCTTACTAATTTGTAATATCCACATAGATCATGTCTTACCTGTGCACGATTTTGAGTAGGATATCCTTAATGTCTGAGCATTATTGCCACTTATCTTTGCGATAAAGCTTTTGAAGAATATAATTTCTCGGGAACCACAAGTGGTCCATTATTTTCTGGCTTCTTTCAAACTACCCTTATTTCTTCTTTTTTTCTTCTGCTCCTCACGTTTGAGGTCAGATGTCTGAATCACCTCCGGAGCAGTGTTTAATAATTGCTGTTGTTTAGACATTTTACTTTGCACAAAATATAGTTTCTGTAACACGATTTATGAGTGTATCCAATGTCAGCTTAAGACGCTATCGTAACACCGATTTTGAACATTGCCGTATACCCGTCTGTTTGGTAATACAGTGCGTTCACTTCAAAGAAATCTCCACCTCTGTCTTTGTGATTTTATTAGATAAATTTAAATTTATCTAGCGATAAAAATTATTTGTTTTAGCATTTAATATCAGATTAACTGAAACATTTTCCAAAATGACCCCTGGTTACTGATGTATCATTTGTGGATACACACATACTTTGTGTTCCTTTTATGGATTTGTGGACCACAAGCCTCAGCGTTACAGTTACATAATGAAATCAAAATGGAGTTTGATACGGAGAGCCCAATACAGAACATGTTACAGTGCTTATGCTATAGCAAATCCTGGCAATGATGTCCTCCTCGGATGCATACATCCAGACAAATTGCCATGATCGCAGCCATCTTACGCAGCACTTCTAAGATCACTATTTGCATGGCATCCCATGTGATACTTGAGAAATTGAGCGTTTATTTACGGACGCTCTTGAACTACTGTGGTTCTCAGCGGCCCATGTGCATCCCATTGGGCATCAAAGGCCACTTAACTTTGTTCAGAGACCTCTTTATCAGGCTTGAGGTTCTTTTACGTGCCGTAAATCTACAACATGGGACCATCCGCTAAAGATCTCTTCCGAAGGAAGCCATACTAAGGATATTTCACCGGAAAATAAATCCATTGCCCTCCACCGGCTTTGAACCTACGACCTCAGGCTAGCATGTTACCTGTAGATCACGGAATGTGATGCCTCAACTTTTGTAAAGTATATGGATTCTGCCTGTCAATTACTTAATCCAAATAACTCTAAGAAGTCAGGATTGTTGAGATCCGAGGACCTAGTGGAACATAGTGGAACATTGCCCTTTAGAAATAACCCTGTTGCCAAAGAACTCCCTCAACATTACGACATCAAGGGAGGAATTGAAAGATTAGCAGAGGTTTCATAAGCAAGTACTTGGAAATTTGAAGTTTAAAATTAACGTACGTGGCGGTACAAAGCTTTTAGATGTAATTCTGCAGCTGCAAATTATATGACTATATTCATTCATTACTACTGAGGAGAAAGGAATTAAACTTAGAGGTTGCTTAATGCGACAACTAGAACGCTAGGTCATTTAAAGCTATGTCATCAGACGTTACCCATTTCCCTCAGAATTCCAATTTGCGTGGAACTCCAGCTGTTGGAGATAAGGAGGCGAGCAAAAAGTAAAAGATAATACATAAAATGAAAGAGAAAAGAAACTGACATTAAATTTCACCTTGGCCCTTACAACCGTACATTCGAATACGTTTAGAGAAGGCAATGATTGCAATGCGGTTCACAATAGCTTGCTTCACTGTCCCGTAATACTTAAAGAAAACCTAAACTGACGAGTATCTATGTAATGGAACTGCTAATGATGGTACAGATGTGACCTAGAAACACATTTCGAAATATTAATATATAGAGTGTAACAGGGGTGGAGATCTCACCAACTTTGGAGACGTTTGTACTAGAAGGGAAAATGAACAAAATTACACCTAACGTTGATCCTTAGACATAATTTCAGTGTAAAAATATGTTTAGTTTCCTTTTAATCCTATCGTATTCCAAATCTGGAATGATTAAGGTAGGACTTACTGAGGTCTCTGACACGCCCGCAACAAACCTACATCTTTCGTTATCTTCATTTTCTTAAGATCCTCCTTGTAAATGCATAATGAGCATAAATCCTAATTTACGCTAGTCATTTCAAATTTGGCTTGAATGCACAACCTGTGAAATTACAACTTCCCAAGGTAGTTTTTTTTTTCTTCTTTTTCTTTCCCACTATGGAGCATGTTACTAAATGTCTTTTTTTCTGTTCTTCCTTTCTTTAGTGGAATGTTTTATAAAAGTTAAGACATTTTGGTTATTAGTCTATTTATTCCTCAAAGTGCATACGTGCAAATGCGATTTTCCTTCAATTTGTTTCAATTGAAAGTTTTATTTCTTTTATACAATATAAGTTACACATATTTGCTGCAACGTTTAAGTGCATATAACTAAATGTTTAAGTTAAAACACACTTTCCTTCAAGGCCGAAACAAGTATGTTTTGGTTATAGCCGCTTTCATTAAACATAATTTGCTATGAATACACCAAATAACTGTCTTGGGAATGAAATACCCCTAAGAAAAGTTTATTCCATTTTCTTAATACAGCAACGCAGCTGGGTTCGTCGTCGAAAACATAACACCTGTCTTGCTGGAATTATCTCACACGTCTGCATGGAAAACGTAGGTCTCTTTTTCTAAGGCGTTTTCCCTATTGAATTTTTAAAAATAGAATAGAACTCATCGGTTTTCAAATTAATCATCAATCGTTTCTCTGCGTTTGCACATGTACACTTCCTAAAACTGGATTGCTAAGCAAGTAACAATGTATACAACATCGACTGCAGTTTGCGGGTGATCTGTCTGAGCTCGTTTGGTGCATGATATACATATAAGGTATTTAAACTACAAATGAGAACAAATGTTTCATTCAAAACGAGTTTAAGATATAACGATGTCGTTCTACATTGAAATTATGCGGTCAAAACAGTTCTGCTTCCTACTGATAAGGCTTTTAAGAATGCAGATTTATGTGTAATTTATATTTCAATGAAGGCATAAAGGTAAATCTAACAGTTTATGCGTTTAAATTCACGAGCTTACATTCATTCTAGCTTTAAGGGTACAACACCCTTCTAGGGCCAAATGTGTGCGTGAGGTTTGTCTTCCACAAGTTATTTCCCGCCCCTGATGTTTCTTTTCTTTCTTTCTTTGCTTTTTTATGCGTCTCCAGTACTAAGGTACACGCCACTCGAGTTAATAACTGAAATCTATTTCTGCTCTGGTTATATGGAATTTAATTAACCACCTTCACGTTTCCTCACTGCCGAGTGCTTAAAAGTAAAACTGTTTTCTCTTCACTTATATTCGTTAAAATGGTGATTTTAAAGGAGTAGTTAGAATCCTATTATGTCTTAGCTTCTTCCCCCTTTAAAGTCCGTAATCCCCTATCTTATAAGTATATATCATACTTTTCCTAACTTTACGTCCAAATGTATGAAAACTGTACTCAGTAACTCAATCTATATTCATGACTGTATCCAGTGTTTAGCACATGATATGTCCCACAGCAAAACTTTGATTAATTTCCTTGTGGTAGCCTTTTGTTCGCTTTTCCCTCTCATTTCCTCATTCCGGATGCTGCAGTCCATTTTATCTTCAGCGCCCATGCTCTGTTACGCTCAGGTGGGATACAATTCTTCCGCTTGGATGCCTTGCAGTGACAGTTGCTTTGTGGCGACGCCAGCGTTGTCCAGACGTGACAAGAATAGATTCTTGCTGAGCAGACTACTAGAGAATGCTCTACTGGAACATCTACAACTCCACAATGGGAGAAGTTTTGGCCAACATTGCCAATCTGAAAGCCATCCTTCGAAGACAACTGCTCTCACAATTGCTTCGCCAACTTGCTCGTTGTGTATAAACAATGGTTTACAGATACCGCTGTTGATTACTTACACCCTGGCGCCTACAAAAGACGTAAGTGATATTCCCCTAATGAATTCACCGATGCCAACTGATGAAATGAAATCCAATGAAATGTTGCATAGACGCTTCGATATACATCAAGGTACTTATCTATGTACTTACGCATGTATGAATGCATGTACATACGTGAGCATGTATGTGTTTGCAGTTGTATAGCACTTTGTTGAAGGCATAGTGGGATTTCATTTTCACCTGCATTGTAGTTTGTATCTTAGTTGTTATTACTACCATTATTATTAGCAGTATTTATTTTTCTAATTTGGAGCATGAAACATGAAACTGCTTGCCTCAATCAGGCTGATAATGCTGTGAACGGATGTTCCAAAGTTCAGCACAATGTCTTAATAACTGAAAAACTAAAAAGCAGTTCCATCAGCAGTCAAAACAAGAAAATGCACGAATCTCCGTTTTCTATTTCTGAAGCCTGTTTGCAAATGAACTATTACTAATATGCAGTTCCCCCTTAGAAATGTTAGAAATCTCATACTCCGTTTCTTCTAACAGTCTCGATTATGTTCGTACACATTGTGTTTTAATGTAGCACAGGGATAAAACAGCAGAGGATTAAATAAACAGATCGTGGTATCTGAAGCCGAAATTGTGAACGCCATAATTATGGATATAATACCAGTTGTGAAAGAAAAGAAAAAAAGATCTATATAATCAGCTCAAGGTTTGCCGATCGATCGCGTAATATTTTTGAAGAAAATTGTTGTCGGGCAAGACATAAACATTGCAATATTATTGTATAATATGACAATGTCTATGGGGGGCATTTGAAGCCGAAATTGTGAACGCCATAATTATGGATATAATACTGCATCACATGGCGGAATTAGATAATCAGAAAATGTTAAAATTGTTACGTGTATAAATGTACGAGATCTGTGAATATCAGTTGTGACTAAAATTGTCAAAAGGCAGGAAAAGGTACAAGCAAGTCATTAGTGGTAAATTCCAGGTAGTTAGCCGGATACATAGGTATACCAGTTTTCCTGGAAATCGCTCAGCGCCGGTGTGAGCCGGAAAACAAGGGATGGTCGATTCTTCGAAACCCTGTTCCTAATTAGGAAGTGAAAGGTACAGAGAGCGTCATAACGCACAGGCACTTGCCTGCGAGAAACCGGAGAGAAAGGGTCGTTGAGAGTTGCCCTCCAGAACCCGGCGGGTCACTACACTCGTCGCCCACATCTTCAGTCACGAGACTTGTATTCCGGATCCTCAAGTGTGAGGGCACATTATAGTTAATATTAACGATTTTCTGTCTTAGTAGAGACACGGTAACGACTCAACTAATTTAATAACGATCGGCAAATCTCACACTTTCTTATTTTGGTGAGAATAAAAGTGTTTCAACGGAGTTCTGGTTTTATTCGCAAACATCCACGCATACCCTGAGATTAAAGTCGCATGCCAGAGCAGCCGGAGCAGAAGACATCCAGAAAGCAGCAGTCGGTGTAGGAGTACGGAAGTGAGGAGAGACGATTCGACATCATATCTTTTACTTATTAGCAAGACACTCAAAGAATATTCCCAGAGAATATGCCGCCGTATGCGCTGTATAAAGTCAACACGAAATAATGCTCTTCCTCGATTAATTGGACATGGAGCAACAACATTGCAAATATACATTTATCTTCATATTCCTGGTGAATTATACTGGACGAGAGTATTTTAAATAGTTTAATATACATAATATGTAATTTTCAACTCATTTAGTAATTCCATTTGAGATGTGCACACTACGAGATTTGTGTGAACATATAAAGTCCAGGGTCTGCCTCTCCTCGCTTGTCGTTAATACCGCATGAAGTTTCGATTTTGTTTACAGTGTCCAAGGTCCTTGTCAAACAGATTAGGTTTCTCAGGACTCCTGTGAAGTATTTTCTTTAGTAACACGCATGCAAAAAAAAGTCTGATGGTTGCAGTCACACGTTTCTCTGTTGTGCAAAATATTTCTTACAAACGCTTATTCACCTATCTACTTCATGTTAATCAAAATAAACATTTCTAAAAATTATCTTATTGCTAATTTTCTTGAAGGTACAAGGAAAATATGGAAACACAGTAGGCTTGAAGCGAAAGTCAAATCTTTTAAAACTGGTCACTATGTGATAGCTTTGAAATAGCGATCTCCTTGCATGTCCAAAAGATAAAAAAGATTATAACGACTTCTCATTCGCGAAAAGTGCATATAAGTGTTAAGAGAATTGAAAAATTCAGACGAAAAGAAACGAGAAGCATCTCCGAAATGGTTGGGATAAAAAAAATAATAGGCGTGTTTGAACGAGACCAATATTTTTTATTGTGTGTACTAAGATTTTGTCTCTTACGGTTTACCACTTACGCAAAAATCATCAAGAATAAAGAGGGCTTCTGAGGACATTCCCAGGAAATTCAAGTAATGTATATAATTTGTCATGAAGGCATCTTAAACATACGGTATTTTAATCAAAATCATTACAGACATTTTTGAGAAGATAAACATTTTCCACATGCCCTATGTAAAGAGTAGTCTGCGAGCGGGGATTTTGTTGAAAATCTTCGTGTCGCATCCTTGGAAAATACTGAACTTAAATAGCTTTGGTATTTAGCCGACTTTTCGTTTTTGAGTTATGGTGTTCACAGACGGTCACACACAATGCACATATACACACAAACACACACGGACATTTCTTTAAAATGGCTTTTTTTAGATTTAGGGGGTCCCAGAACAAGTATTTCCGGTGAAATCTTTGCATCAAATGTTTGGGTTGAACGCAATTCATAGAGAAAGTAAAAAAAGAGCCGCAATTCTATGTAAGAAGCTTGAATATATCTTGTGGAATATTCCAGAGAATACCGAAATTATCTTCAACTTCTGCAAGTATATTTCGTTGCTTTTGGCTTATCTGGATCACTTCTCGTTTCAATAAACTTATTCACTATCTATGAATTACAAAACTATCAGGAATTTTAACGCCTGCATATCTTCCTTTAAATACCGTCTTGGCAACCCAGATGATCTTGTACGTATCTACAAATCATGCATTAAGTTTTATACGCAGTTTATACTCAGTCATATTAAGTTAATTAAGAAATAATGAATAGCCCAGCCTGAGCGAATTGTTTGTCGCAAAAAATTACAACACAGATTGATGTGTAGACAGTTGTCTCCCTTTCAGCCGTAGGGCACACAGTCGGTTGACTCAAGACGAGGCACAGTTTGAAAGAACACCTTTCTTGTAAAATGAAGAACTATTAAATACAAGACAAAATTAAGCGCATTAAAGAATTATTTTTTCCGGTATCTAGCCCTAGAGTACTTGCATTGACTGTTTAAGTTATTCATTGCTACAAATGTCAATAACATTAAAATATAGACTTGCTGGAAGAAAACTGCGATTTCATAAATGCAACTGGACGAGCAAGCAGACCTCTAAGTTAATGTTCATATATACTACTTTTTAATTGCTTATTTCGTTCCCGCAGACGTTTTCAATTGCGTAAAGGGAATAAGTGTCCACTTTACGAGGACAATTCGTAAGCATTAGAGACATAAAGTTACTTTTATTTTGAATACTATTCCCATTCTCTTTTTATTAACCAGGTCAAGGGCGTGTCTGAAGCCCAAAAGAGTACGAAGTTTAAAATGGAGCTAAGAGAAGATAAGCAGCAGCACCAGGGTGACAATAGAGAAAACTTATTCCATTACCTAAACTTTCGTTGCATCAAAGGGAGAAAAAAAGTGTGAACCCTCCTCGGAAGAAAAATAATTATTTCCCTCATTTTCCTCGCTAATGTGAAACGTCCTGAAGGATTTATTATTATACACTTTGCTTGATCAGCACCCTCTTTAATAATGGATTACCTACGTCCCGTCCTTTTGATTAATGTTGTCTGCGTAATCCTAGAGAAGGAAGATTCATCACCGCAAACACACCAGGTTTCCACGAAATTTATTTCGTTACACAAAGGGTATAAACTAATTAGCATTGCTGAGAGTACCTTCACATTATTACTAAACATTACTTAACTGTATAGTCATTCCAGGCGTAATAAATGATTAAGCCCAATTCTAATATAACAATAAAATATTAATCTATGTTCATTTACAATTGTGCCTGAAGTATGGCAGCAGCCTTGATTTCTCTAGGCCGTTTCAAGGCCTTTCAGATTTATCACCATAAGCAACCATAATTTCGTATGAAATGACAGAAACGATCAGTCGTTTGGAAACACTACGAAACTTATGTACGAACAAAACTCGTACTAACAAAAACCATTGGGCATTAAAAATACACAAATATCCCGTGCATGCAAGTGTATTTCTGAGCGAAACGCTACTTTTTGGACCGTTCGTCGGTGTCAATTTTGCCATGAAAATTCCAGTCACAATTCTTTGACCTTTAAACTACTTTCCATAACACCCTGTATATGAACGCACAACTTAGTCGCATGTCTAGCTTAAGTTACTCACGCGAAACTTATAACTATTTGTGAAATACTGTGCGAAGAATCCACATTAAATGCACCTGAGAAGGTATCTCTAAAGAGATAATCCAGATGAGCAGCTAAATTACGACTTTAAAATTTCCGAGTGCTTTTCTGTAGCTCACGTTCTATAAAACATTTATGTTATAAAGAGGGATTTAGCGAATTCTGCACGCTCGGCTTGCCCTAAAAGTTATGTCTACCATTATTTTGTCAGTTTTTTTGCTACAGCATCACACCGTTCATTACGAGTTCCCCCAAATAAAACTATACAGATCCTGAGTACGGAGTGGTATTATGAAAAAGTAAACACAGTCATGAAGCTGAGGCTACGCCTAACACCGTTCATCAAAATCCATGCAGGGTAATGGCAGGTGGGGTGAAAGTGACGCGCGTCTGTAAATCATTCAGCACAACGACGTAGGGGTGCAATACAACCTGTCCGTTCATAATAGCGATCAATGCTTCACTGAACCGGCACATTGGTTGCTAGTTATTGCACATCTGTTGCTCCTCTGAGCCGCACCTATCTCAACATAGCACCACAGTTGCCAATAACACGTGTGAAATTTTAAAAGCATATTGAAAACAACTAAGAGTAAGAAAATATCTTTCTAATTTTCTTATAGATCTGGTACGTGCTAGTTAGAAACAAGGGCGAAGCGTGTTCCATCTCATTACATGCACAATGCTGCCAAAAGTACCTACTCCTGAACGGCACGCCGTAATAGAATTTAAAAAAAATTTAACGTGCGCTAACATGACTTTCTCTACTCGCTCTTGTACAAATTATTCTTAAAAACGCCTATTCTTCTATTTACTTCATGTTAATCGAGAAAAATGTTTGTAGAAATTGTTTTATTAATTGCAACATAGAATACCACAAGCTTAAACTATTTTAAGAGCTGGACGCAATAACGGCTTTCATACTCCATTCGCTTTGCATGGCCAGGGCATAAAAAACGAATAACGACTTCCTATTTGAGAAAATTGTAAGTATTTGAACATCAAACCAAAAAAAAAAAAAAAAAAAAGAGTATCTCGAAAAGATCCATTTTTGTAGCAGTATTTTGTCTATCTCAGGATCTATCAGTTTTGCAAAAGTCATCCAGAATGGAGAGAATTTTAGAGGCAATCCCTGGGAAATTCAAAATATACATTTCATTTGTCGTGAAAATAACTTAAACATGCGGTATTTTAATCAAAATCGTTAGAGCCATTTTAGTAAGATCAACATTTTTTAGGTATGTCAAAATGTAGTGTGGAAGGATTTTCTTGAAAATCTTCGTGCCGTATCCTTGGAAGATGCTGAACTTAAATACCAAATTTTGTATTTAATCGACTTTTTGTTTTTGAGTTATGCTGTTCTCAGACAGAGAGACACCGGATCTTTTTTCCAGATATATACTTTTTCATATTCAGGAGATCCCAAAACATGCATTTTTCGTGAAATCCCGACATCAAATGTAGGGAAAAAAAAACTGAAAAATAGGTGAGATTAGACATTTATACCTTAGGAGAGGTTGTTAAATTTTTACACAATTCAAAATTAGTACGGAGAAGAGAGTATGAAACACCCTTGTTAAAGGAGAAGAAGTAAGAGGAAGACAAAGAAAATCACATATGCATTGAAAAAAATAGTAACGGGTATATTTTGTCACTACTCACTTTGATTTAAAAATAAATTGCACTATTTGGTATACATTAACAAATTTAAAGCACAATTAAGCCCAGATTTGTAAGGCCTAGCAATCTATTTAATAAAACCTGACGTAATGGTGCGACATTTATCAAAGGAAATACCACAGCTCGTGTAAAACTGGAAGTTAGAAGATTGAAAAGGGGGAATGGAGGGTGTAGGCTTCAAATGGCTTAAGCATCGTCGTCCTGGATAACTTTACGACTCGCAATAAATGTGAACCTTAAGTTATCTGTTACTTCGACTAAAACTGACTACATCTGATTCTAATGAAATCACTTGGTCATGCTTTCTTCTTTGCACCAATGGAAAAAATAGTAAGATTTATTTTAATAAGTTAAATTGTTTCTTAGCAAAGCACACGGCTATTTTAAAACACTAAAACACTTTTGAAATGGAATATCGCAAAATCCAGGTAATTTCACAAAAATAACAAACTACAAATCAATAAAAATGTTCTTCATAAAGAAAATAAAAACTGGAGAGTTAAAAGAGTTTCCTTCCGTTATAGAAAATGCTACTTAGGTGTTCAGAGAGTAAGATTAAATTTTCAAACAGCTACGCATATATTTAGAGCTATAATACATATTTATAAACGAAAGCGGGGATGAAACTAGATAAATTACCCGATACTTCGTTCCTTTAAATCTAACCATAAGATGTAAGTTCTTAAAGTTGCAACCAATTATTAATAGAAACTTTTTGTAATACAATACGTTCCTTAGGAGCAGCGTTGCGAAATTGTTTATCGAGAGCGCACTTAAAACCTCTTAATTATTTGCAAATCCTCCAAAAGTTAGAAGTTTTACTGGCTTTCAATTTATTTCTCAATACGTGCCGTTAAGCGAGAGAAGTTTTCCCCTGCAGCACTTCTGTTTTCCTTGAAGCTGCACCTTACGATGAAGTCTCCCAAAAGGGGTTTGAGAAGTACGGTAGGAATTTTCCGTTTAACTGATCGGCGCAACAGAAGGTTTGTTATGGAAGAATTGATGTGCTGGTAAAGACCATTAGTCATCGGATTCCGTCGACAAGGAAACGAGAAAAACGAGGGGTTTGAATACTCAACCACCAGCGTGAAACCAATCTGTGACAGTTCTTAACAAAACGTTCGTTATTATATTCCGTTATCCTTCGATTCAGACGAATGTGTCCGCGGAAAGCATACGAACTAGCACAGTGATGCATGCACTACGCTTTTCCCTTAATTGACTATACCGTAACATCATGTTGGTTGTAAGCAGTGTTCGCGGGGAAGTCACAGTTCCAGGCTCGAAGGAGTTGCTTTGAGAGGATAATGAATGATCCGTCGGTCAAGCGGCCCTCTAGTGTCCACGGGGACACTTCTTTTCTTTGAACAAGCATCCACTAGCGGTTCGGCACCGTCATACGCCACGAAACATCAAGGTATATAAAAGATAACGAAATGGAATGAAAGGAAAATGATGGAAATGAAATCGTGGTAGATGAGAAACTACCCCCAACATTCGCATACTGACCAAGGAAAACAACAAAAAACCGAAGATCAAAGTGGGTAGTCGACAAGAATCGAATCTGGGAGTTTAATGATGTGAACCAAGTGGCGTCCTCAGCCTGATCGGACTGTATATTATGAAGTGACTTATCTAATTGAAACCGACCCAAGCCAAATTTCAGCTTTAGTCAAAGTGAAGGAGCGGTCGGTATCATCTACAAAATTTTCTCCGTAAAGAGAAGTTTTGGGGTTGCACAATACAAAATCATGATCGGGTGATTTCTAGTTATCTACCTACATCAAGTATTCAAGGGACGTAATCAGCAGCGGCTAAGGATCACTGAAGATAGGTAAACACGTTCTGCTGAGTGCTGCTTGCAACAGCCAATAGGCTGTACATACGAGGGATGAGGTGGTTTGTAATCTGCGACATCCTTGTGTAAAACCCAGTAACAGTTAAACTTTATTTCCTTTCGTCGAGGCTTGAATTCTTAGAAATTCCTATACCTGAGTCATGATATACTGGGAGAGTTTGGATACTACCGAATAATTTAAAGGCATGATTCAGGAGTTATAATGGAGAATTTTCTTATCAGAAATGTTTGTCTGTAAACGTCTTGTTACTGAGCTATATATGTATTTCAAAATGGACAACAACTTCAGTTAAACTACCCTTTCTTCTAAATATGAAAGATGTTTCAGTTTTCTAGAGCTAAATCTAGGTAACTAATTCTGTATCTATAATGGAATTTAGAATGCCTAACTTTAAGATGGTGCCAACCATTAGCCCAATTTTATTGCCATTAACGATAACGAGGAAAGCTTAAAGGATTCCGATACAGTGAATGTTATACCCTACTGGTGTGAACAAAGAATGTGTTTTTTCCATTAAACGAAGTGTAAGCAAGACAGAAAGTAGAAATTTATGAGACACTATTTTCCAAACAAAATCTATTTTGCTACGTCTAATAAAACAACTTGTAACCACCCTATGAATGGCCAGCTAACTAAAAGCTTAATGACGCTATTTCATCCATAGCGTCCCCTCGCTATCCCTTTATATCACAGTCTGGTAATTTATGAATCTCTGAAAACAGAATTTTGTTGGTGAAGGGCTGATATGAGTTCTGCTTATTTTACTTGCTACAACATTGTTTGTTCAGGCTTACGCATTGCAACACCGAGAGAAATATGGATACTGACTTATTACAGGATATATTGTTGCAAGTATATAGTATTCCATAACATAGAGGAAATGAAAATTTAAAAGTATGATAGTCTATATCCAGTATAACGAGGCTTTGTATTATGCTATAATGTTTCCAAACGCCCCGCTTCAAGGGAACAGTTGCCGAGGATGTTTACGAGAGTGCGCCACCATTGCAGAAGGGCCTACAAATTTTCAGCACCAGTTGTTAACGCTTGAAGCTTCCTATCTTACAGCGATAAACTACAACATACAATAAAAGGTAGGCAAAATATGAACATACGCATAATATTTTCCTAAGAGGTGGAACATTATGTTACGAGTAGTTAGTTTTTTTTTTTTTTTTTTTTTTTTTTTTGCTTCCCCTACTACGTATAGTAAGTAGAGGAAGCATTGTATTAGATTTTTTTTGTGTGTGTGTGTGTGTGTATGAGCGTGTGGTTTTTAACCGACTTTTCGTTTTTGAACAATTCTTTCACAGACAGCCACACTATACGAGAACAGACACAGACATGCACACACCTTTTTCTAGATTTTTTTTTTTTTTTTTTTTTTTTTATTCAGGGGGCCTCAAAGTATATATTTATGGTGAAATCCCGACATCGAATTTTTGGGTGGAATACAATACTTCCTCTGCTTACTATACGTAGTAGAGTAAGTACAAAAGAATGACTTCCCATTTGAGAAAAGTGTAAATATTGGAAAATTCAAACAAATAACCAAGAATATTTCGGAAGTGGTTCACTTCCAAAAACTTAATTTGACATAAATTGTGTGTTTTAACAAGATCTACATTTTCCTGTAGTCAGATTATGTCTACTTGTTAGGCTTTACCAGTTATGTAAAAGTCATCCAGAATGAAGGAGGCTTCTGAAGACATTCCCAGGAAAGTCAATAAATACATTTCATTTGTCATGAAAATATCCTACACATATGTATCTTAATTAAAGTCATTGGTAGTTTTGAGAAAGCCAAAATTGATATCGATGTTTCGAGTGGAATTCAATACTTCCCATACTCCGCGTAGTAGAGAAAGTACTCGTAACTAGTTTCTATGTAGAACAGGCATGTAGCATTTTGACCAAATCAGAATTAGTAGTTACACTCGAAGTTCGTCCACTTAATTTATTAATCATCTCTAATTGTAGGTTGTCAGTACAGGTTATAGACGTTTTTAAATATAGTTTGTACAAGAGTGAGTGGAGAATAGCATTTGAGTGCACCCATCAGATTTTTTTTTCATATTGTTTTGTGACTGGGTAAGCATAACAAACAGCAGATAGTTTCTCCGATCCACTCTAATTTTGCGTACGCCGCTACGTGATTACGAAGTTTCTTAGAGAAGGTAAGGTTAGCGGTGTCAAGGTTGCACAGACAATGCCACACTGGCACGTTGTAAGACCTCCGCGACGCTGCTGAAGAATCGGAGTGCAGTACTTACGTAGCTTTGTGGATACAAAAATAATGTTCCCTTCCCTCTGCTAACTACTTTTTGGGTACTTCAGGCGCTGAATTACCTACCAAGTCTCCACTAACAACTGCTATACCAAGTGAGATGGCTCCGCTGTAAAGTTCGGGGGGTTGTGGGTTCAATTTTTGCTTACCGATACAATGATTGCTTCTGTTTTCCTAGCAATTTTCCCTCAGTGCAGGTAAATGCTACAGAGCATCACATAATGCCGCGAATTTTCCTGTCATTTCATTATGATGTTTCAGGATTGAAGGATTAGGTGAGTGGACAGCGGACGAGGCATGTGGTCATGGCGTTTGCCTTGAAGTACCATGTGTCCTGACGTTTAGTATGACAGGCTCCCAGAGGGACCTCTCCAAAAGGAGAGGCAGCCTGTGTAAAGGTGGCACGGAATCAGATAATGTCTAGAGACCTTAGAAACCACACCTGCGTCATAGCCTACAGCGGATCTGTCGTCCACCATGTCCACTATACCACTTCCTCCCAGGGGGTTTCAGAAACACAATAGGTTTTCATGTACACTTCAGTGCAAAACTTCTCCTCTGCTTTTTTATAACCAGGATAGAAATTCTTAAGCAATTGGCTACTAGTTATTTACACTCAATCTATTTTCACTACAAAAATGTGAAACAACAGCAGACAAAGATGATTGACAGGCAAATAAAAATCGAACTGAGTGGTGTCTGTTCTGGAACTCAGACGGAATTAGTACTGTTTATTTTACTTGTGCGCCTATGGGAACGAATTAGTGTTGTTCATTTCAGTTATGCATCTGATGGAACCGAACTAGTATGAGCTCGTCTGGAAACACTAAAAGAGTGTACGGGCGCTGGGGTAGTTTTACCTGTTAGTCCTCGCCGATAATCTAGTGACAGTTCAACTTTATTTCATTTCGTCCTGGCCTTAATACTCAGAAATTCCTTTACCTGCTGATAAACAAAACCATCAACTGCTTTGAAAACTTGAATTTTGCTTATAGGTACATAAGAAGTAGTGGTATAGAGTCGCTTTCTGATGTACAGAAACAATAATGATATGAAATGTCCGTAATATTAGTTTAGGTTTCCGGACATGTACATTTCCAGTTACACCTGAACAGTCCATCGCCGCGAGAAAGGCTGTAGTACAACTTCATCATGAAAGAAACACATTTTTCAATGACGTTTCCCAAATAGAAAACTATTCTTCTACTTAGACATCTCTTCCAATGTAAACATACCCTAAAGGCAAATATAAGGAACAAGATTAACTTTTCCTTCCCTGTGGGATGAAAGTAGGCAATACATCCTGAGGATAGGGGAGCAAACATGGTTTAAATGTTCGCAATAAGGGGAAGAGAAAATGAGGGAGTAAAATCTTTTACGCATTTCCACAGCGGGGTGACTCCAACAACAGGCAGGGTACGCGATAAACGCATACCAGCACATGGCAAGACATTATTCATTGCTTCACATTTGAAATTCACTATTACCTACGGAGGAAAACTAGAAAGAGGTGGTAGACACGTGAATGAATGCATGAATTTCCATGCACGCTAATGTAGGCTGAATAATGCAAGATTCACTTGAACGACCGACACGAAAGTTATGCATCTGGTGGGAGGGAATGCTCCAAGTGGTACTCACTTTTTAGTTTTCGATTCTTAACTATTTTGTGGGTCGAGTTGAAAGTCAGTCCACAGTTCATTAAGAAGCATAGCTCATTGTTGACAGACTTCTCCCTCCATGTTCCTGTCAAATAAGCTAAGGTGGAATGCAGAAACTCATTGGGGATTCTTGAACAGTAATGCAAAGACCATTTACTTCAGCGATCTAACTTCTCCTTACTTTAACACAAAAGGCTGGAGCGGGGTGCAATTATCTTACTGCGACAGCAAAACACTACTGCTCTGTGTTTTAGCAAGGAGAATTACAGAGCCTACTGTTTCACTGCAATTGTTTGGTCGTAACCTAAGCACGTTCGTGTTTCATTTACTTCCATATTAACAGTGAGGTAGGAAAGAAAAAAGGGACAGGAATAAATGTCTTGCGTGCGTCACCTCCAGCCTAGCGCTTGGGGCAATCTCATGGTGGAAGTGATGGAACAGATGCTACTTTTCTCTTCGCATCAACCAGTCTTTTCCATCTCTGCTTTATCCATCGTGTTACGAAACTATAGTCCGATTCCTTCTTCTCCTCAATGAAACACTGGCGGTAAAATGCAGCCGTCTGACGTCACAGTGGCAATCTATTTCTTTAGTGCGTACGTTACCATGGTTACTGGCTGCTGTTAAGCCACGAGATTTTCATTTAAGCGCGAAACCTGTGGGAAATGTTGGAAGCTTATGCCATGGGACCGTGGAATTACTTTTTAAAAATACATACTATCATCAAGTTCGACTGCTAACAGAGAATGCTTAAAGAGGATGGCAATGGTGCGAAACTATTTAGGGACACTGGGAGTGAAATTTGAAAGTTCCACATTTCTTGATAGATTTTTCTGAAAAATTTTACTGTGTTTGTATTTACATGAGAATAGGATGTACACCAAATGTAATTAAAATTAGACAATTCGTTTATGATATATAAATTATTTTTATGAATTTAATAGGCACACTTTCAAAATGTGACTCGCGTATATTGACTTTTCAAAATTGGTTTATATTTCCAGAACTGGTACTCTAAAACATGGGTAACAATTGTATAAAGAGATATTTCAAATACGTTTGCTGATTATGCTGTACATATTTCTTTAATAACGAAGAAAATTTAATCTTAAAAATTATTGCTTTTTTCATACCAAAAAAAAAAAAAATGTTTTTTGGAATTCATGTTAATGATAACATCAATATTGAATCATAGTTTTGTTTAGCTGCTATTTATGAATACTTTTGGAAATTGTCATTGAATTTGAAGCAAAACTGAGGCGCGACCTTCTTTTGGAATATGCAGAAATGTATTTTTGAGAAAAACAGGCTTTTATATAGGAACATGCTGTGTACGTTAAGGGAAGAGCACTATTTGAAAGGGCCGTAATGACCACATGGAGTGGGCGATATGATAAATGTTAGCTGATCCAAATGTTTTAGAGCTCTATTAACATTTTAAGGTAAAAACGCAATTTCCGACTTTTTGATAATTTTGACCAAATTTTCACTCCCAGTGTCCCTTTTAAGTCTGCTGCTCTTATTTCCAAAAATTGCACTGAAAGCTATAGATCATAAAGTTTTAAAACTCCTAACAAAGCAGGAGTTAATAACTCATAAACGTAATTGAAACACTATGAAATGAGCTGCAGTTTACATATCTGGTACGTGCTTCACGAATCAATCAATGAGTCTTGAAGGATAGGACCTTCATCACGAATG
Source organism: Tenodera sinensis (assembly GCA_030765045.1). Lineage (NCBI taxonomy): Eukaryota > Metazoa > Arthropoda > Insecta > Mantodea > Mantidae > Tenodera > Tenodera sinensis. Next base: position 109,042,522 of record CM060966.1, on the reverse strand, counting down.
TAGACTCCTACATCTTTGAGCTTACCTTTTCGCCTCCACAAATTTAGGTTCGGAATCTTTTACGGTGTAAACAATCACCGTATCAGTTTTTACCGATAGATTTCCGTTGCTTTTAAAGTTACAAGGTAACCCTGGACCATCTGTAGGGATATTGGATTTGGCTAACCAGAACCTCAGACTTCACTGGATTCACCCGAAAGTTCATAGGATCAATCATGGGTTTTGAGCAGATCCAAGACCACAAAATTCTAATTGCTTTCTGCCTACTGACTCTACCTTTAGCATTTTAATGGGTTTTCATTTCTCTTTAGAAGTTGGTGTAAAATTGAAATTGAATACCCCTATGAACCTGAAACTTTCTACGATGATACAGCAGGTAAAATAATTCTGTGACGATACTATTATGGGTTATTACTACAGAACAAATGTGATGATATTTTGGTTGACAACTCAAATACGTATGTCGCCCTTTAACTGTGTGTTTTACGCGTTTAATATGTGCTGGATGACTTAATTCCTCGATTGAAAGACGAAGGGTGTAAATTTAGTGAGAATCCGATTTGTGCAACTTTACAATCAAGGCAAGACTATCAAAGCTTGGATAACTCGCTCGTTCTTCAGCGAGATCGGAGAATCTTGATCTGCAAAAGTTCATGCTTGAGTGCAAGATGTTCGATAACGTTTACTGAGAATGCCAAAGAAATAGTTTTGCCGATTAGGCCAAGAGACAGGCTACACACGTGGCAGATGTGAGATATCAGGAAAGCAACCGTGCCTAAGACTATAAAAAGCGCACGAGGAGTAGGTTCGTTTGACGCTGACATACTGCGTTTTAGTTCTTATAGAGCAGAAAGTGAAAGTAAAAGTATTCCAAGACTCAAATTTTAACAGTCGATACAGGTGATGTAAATAACTCGATAGAGTCATGAGTATGTAAGGATCCTAAACAATCGAAATTCTTCAATTTCTTCGCAATTTTCGACACTCGCGAAATACACCTTCATATCTCCGTGTACATATTTTGTGGTTATAGAGGAAAATTAAGCTAGGGCTTGTCGATCATAAGCCAACTTCTCTAAACTCTTAACTGCAGTCTACATTTTATGATGATGTATAATTGTCTTTAACCACATACTTAGATACCGGAAAACAATAATTTCGTGTAGATGTCATCTGGCAACGTTGCAGCCACTCCGGCTTTTCTTTACAACTCTTAGTTTGATGTGAATTATGTATAAACACAATAAAATCTATCCTGCTTAATTTTTAAAATATTAGAAAATTTTCTGCAAAGCAGCAATCTTGCATGTTACACCTAATATAGGAGAATTCTTTCTAAATTCTGAACGAAATGCAGCAAACATCAAACGGCTGCCCACTGTGTAGGCCAGTTTTAATACTTCATCTCACATGCAATTTCCATTGCAATCCATTTATGGCTTTCGTGCACCCCAAAGTCCCTGGGGGACCTTTAGCTGTTCGGAAACATCACTTACATAGAGACTCGTGGGCGAGTGCTTCCACGGCGGGGGCCAAATGAAAGATATAAATCAAGAAGTTTCTGTTCCTATAATCATATCAAACCGCAGTGGGCTCCATTTCTCAAGAAGCAATCCAATTTCTGTGCTCTATCACACTCAGCTAAGGCCTGCATTTTCTTATTTTGACCTCGAACAGCACAAGGTTATAATTCTGGGTTATTTATTTAACTTAGGGGAGTTATCCTTACTAAAGATCTGGCCATTCAGCAGAATAAGATTTACTGATAGCCCAGTTGGCTTGAACACTGCTATAAATGCAGAATCTCATGGCTGTAGAGCAGTTCTTGTGTTGGATAAACGGATTACTGCTTTCTGCCTTCCTGCAAGGAACACTTTCCTTTCATCTTGAACGGTTAGGAATAATATCAGCAGGTAAAGTTGTAATGATTCTTCAACCGCGTTTTAAACATCCGAAAAAAATATTAAGCTACAGATCGTGCTTATATCGCACATGGTATAAATATGCATTGCTGTGTGTGTCGTGTGTACAAAATACATTTAGTATTGTGAAGCATAATAATGCATATACAAAATGCGGGAAATTTTAGTAAAAATGCATGCTAAAATTAAAATTTTCCATCAATAAAACATTGCTCTTTGTGACGTCATATCAACAATACATAAACCTAAATCCTTAAACTGTAAAAACAAGTAATAATTGTTTACACAGCTTTGCAGCTCTACAATTTCTGCTTCCTGTAACTAACCAGTTAGCTATAACTATCTGATGTTTAACAAAGCTAACAATGGATACTTATCTTACAAATAAACGTTCATAATTACAAGCAACGCAATGTATCTCAAATGTGTATTCTTACGACGAATCTAATCGTATCCTTTCGATTTCGGATATCATTCTGTATAATAAGCTACTTTAAAGACAAGAACATTTTAAAAATGGTTGCTTGTGTATGTATTGTAACTATATTGACTTTCAATTATTTTTATTTTCTTTAACTTCACAATTAGTGTGGTCTGACATAAATTATCACTATTACACATAAAACTCGTTAAGCTACTCAAACTTTTACAACTAGCCTCTCTGAACTCCGAAAGTTATCCTCTCTCTCTCACTCTGCCTCCTTGGCAACGTGACGTCACCCAAGGAGCATTCAATTTGGATGCACCCACACGGAAACTCAAAGCTATGTCGCAGTATGTATCGGGTTTTCAGTTGGCAGAGTTACTAGACAAGAAGTATACCTGACATATTGGCACTTCCGCGTTGACCATGTCTGTTTGCGCAGTAAAATGACGATACTTAATAAATATATAGATTTTTTACCCAAGAATGGCTAATCGCATTGCTGCATATAACATTAAACTCCACTTGGAGAATGTCATTTTTCCTCAAAAAAGGGAGAGGTGTAATGGAGCATAAACTAACAATTATATAGATATCTCGTTTATTACTGACTTTTGTGAAAAGAGTACATTACGATAGCTCATATGTATAATGTGTTGATAAGCTTTGTTATTAAAAACTATGTGCAATAGCGCTGAAGTAAAAACATTAGTAAAAATTTATACCAATGTTCTGTTAATACTTATTATTCGTGTAGACTAGATAAAAATATTATTTCTGCATCATTTACCGATCGTTTTATAGTTGATCACGGTAAATGGTAAAGAATATCTGCCCGTTGTTGTAGATCCAGATCACCCTGATATCACCACATAATATTTTTAAGTATATTGTAAAATAAATTTTAAACATTAATCGAAAATAAAAAGGAAAAAATCAAAAAGAATGTTCAAACATCTGAATTTTTATATTTACTAGAGTTGTCAGAACGATGTAAGGAAACTGAGCACTGTTAGAGAATATGCAATGTTATCTTATGGATTTCAAGAAAGGTATCAAGAGAACTTTAAGAAGTTATACTATATCGATTTGCATAACGATTATCGAGCACTGAAAACCAGTACTGAACAGTCGAAAGCAAAAATTTTCTGTATATTTGGCTATGAAAAATAATATGGTAGCTAAAAATTATTTTTGTTGTGCTTGATTGATTTGGATATCCGTTAGCAAATCGAAAACATAAGCTTCATGCATAAATTTGTTTGAGTTTCAGATTTTCAAAACATCACATACCTGGTGCGTTATAGAGACGGAAACGGAGTGAAACGAGAATAAAGTAGTAGGAGAAGAAACAATGGAAAAAAGAGGGGGCAGTAACAAAAAGGAATGTGTAGAGTTAACGAAATAATGTGAACAGATTTGCGGGATCCACTAAGCTAATGCACACAACGGATTACTTCTGACATCTATCTATAAAATGAGAATATTGCTTTATTTAAGAGATAATAAAGCTCACATTTCTAAGACTTTCATATTCATGCTTCCTTGTTCATCTGTGATTATTTGAGGCCATCCCAAAAACATGTTTTTTTTTTTTTTTTTTTTTTTTTTTTTTTTTACAAAACTATCTTAGTAAAAGTGCGAGAAAAAGCGAGTGTGAATGAAGCATAACTCAAAAAGGGAAAATCGGCTAAATACCAAGCTTGGTACTTGTTCCAGCATATTTCAACGATGCGTTACAAAATCCCCTAAATTATCGCTAACATTCAAAAACTGAAGAGAAAAACGTATTACCTTGAACTTTCTGCGAAAATATTGAGAAAGGCCTCTGCATTCGGAATCAACTTTGTATGGTTTTGTGTAACTGGTACGCCACAAGAGAGAGGAAGTTAGTTCACGGAAGCTGTAGGATCTCGATAAAACACACAGTTAATGCCAATCCTTCTTTGTTGCGTTAAACATTTTCGATATATTCGTCATTATTAGTTTAAATTTTTCAACACCTAGATACATTTTCTGAATTGCTAAAGGCACCACTCTTTTGTTTTTCGCGTTATCATAAAAACAGCATAGAAATACATTGTTTTAGCCTCCTGTATCCGCTTTTACAACGATGTGTGAAATGGATCTCTGTAAATGTTTATCTCGACTAACATAAAATAGAAAAATTACACTCTGTAATCATAAATGATGAATATAGAGAATCAGGTGATTGTAACATAAGATATAATTATCATCATTGTTTTCTGTGTACAGGTAAATTTGCTTAACATTTACTAGCTATTGCCAATAACAAATGCCAATTATATTATATAAACAATGAATAGCCGTGCAACGGGTGCACTATTACTCTCAATAGTTCATAACGAAACTAATGAATCAATAAACAAATATACCCCACTCTATTACTTGCGTTTGGGTGTATTATACTGTATAGCCGAAAGCAAACACAATATGTGAGCATTAAGCGTATCACGCGATTAAAGAGTATTTGCTTTGTGTTAAAACGAGGGGATTTCATACGGTCGTTATTGTTGCATTTCCTGGAAAGATAAAAGCAAATGCAAGCTTTGCAGAATAAAAATTGGAGCACATGAAACTGACAGCAAAGGAACTTCGGCAACAAATATTTAGTGATCCAATCAATGGAGCATTTTTAAAACGAATGCACAACTGGTTTAAAAATCCCACTCCCCACAGGTTACAGATAGTGAAGCCTGAATATCTATTGCTTTGTTGTAGTATCACAGCGATATTATTTAGAAATACACAACTGATTCAGAAAAATCAGGTTTGAAAAACCAGTTTGATCAAGCATGAACAATATTTGATAACTAAAATATTTTATTAACACTACAGAAAATAAATCCACAGAACGCAGCTTTACGGAAACAGCCTATTCTCTGATAAACTCTGAATTCCAAAAGTTTTAGTAATTCTGAGAGCAAAACCTAAAACAAAACAACAAAAGCTATTGATTACTAATCTATACACATGTAATAATTCTGGTTAAAAGCCATCTTATACTAAACTGAATTTTCTTGCCGTTATATATATATATAAAATTGTGTGTGTGTGTTTTCAAAGATATTACACCATTTCTTTGACAAATACTGTCCTAAAGATAAATTAAGTGATCGGCAATTTCAAACCTAACAAACAGATCAGTTTAAATAAATATCCAAAATTAATCCCTCAGGCAATACACTCAAATGTAAAAAGTGTCTTGATTTTGACGGAAATAAGCTTTCACAAAACTGCACTGTTTAAAATCTGCAGTTCATAGCGTGTAAAACAGAATCTTGTAAAACCTGTATGTTCTAAATAGGTTCCAATTCTTAATCAAAATGATGTCTTCACGAAATAAATTACGTAATTGCTTACTCAAGAAGCAACATCTTGCTCGTAAGCAAAGGCGGCACTTCCTTGAGCAAATTATGAAAATACCTATAAATCAGTGTTATTGCTAGAGGAGGAGATGTAGGTTTAAGGGTGTTCAACTACTTGGTCATCAGCGCCCTTAAAAATGGATCATGGCAAAAGCCAGAGATAAACTTCAATATAAAATAAACGTACTAGTACAAAGGAAAACAAATAAACACGAAGAAGCGACCGCCAGAATAAAAACAAGCATAACGTTTCTATATCTAAGGTTTTAAATCCTCAGGTGCATGTCTATCTTTCCTAAGAACTTCAAAACTCCTTCAACCGCTTGTTTATTCTCCGCCAAGACCTCTGCAAGTCTGACAGGCAGTTGCAGAGAGTCTAGAAGGTGTGCTAGGGAAACACACTCAAGCAGGACGTGACGGACCGACAAAATGTAGTCGCATAGCGGAAATGTTATTACTGAAATATAAATCATTTAATTTCCTTCTAAAAAACGTTCATAGACAAAATTTTGTTGTATTATGGGTAGTGTCTTTTTCTTCACCCTCTTCGATCCATCGAGGGATGTAAAAGTCCTTATGTATATTATTCGTTTCACCAGTCCCTTGCCTTATCGTTACCTCATTCCACCAAACAAAGAACGATAGGGATCTTTGGGGTAGAATCTGCGGTTGTTGTCAAGTTTGTTGTAAAGCTTGTATCCCTCATTTTCTTTATGTATACAATTGTCCGCCAAAGCCCAAAACTAGTAATGCTGATTCCAAAAGGATCTACTCTTGTCTTTCTTTGTTGGTCCCTTCTCTAATTGAACTCCATGCCAGTTAGTCTCTTTTCATTGAGAAACGAAGAACAGCGTCCTTCCAAAGGTGATCTTCTGCGGAAGTTTTTTCCCGTTCCTTGTCTAGTGCGAACCAGCAGCATTCACTAGAAATATTAGATCCCTGCCTGCTCATTTGTAAGCGACAGCGATATGTCAGTCAAAGAGGAACAGTGTAGAAAGTAATTTAAAAAGTGGGTGGAGAAAGCTCTCAAGATGATACATTCAAAAGAATAGGGGGAAAGCTTAGAAAACATGGAGCAAACACTGAAGAAGTTAGTTTCATAATAAGATGTGTACGAACAGGAAATGAAATTCCAGCAGGAGCGGGCGACAGGAAATAGAATAAAATGGAAGTAAGGGAGGCAGAGAACGTCTCGAAGGGAAATCAGAGAGAAATGGGTGAGAAATTAAAAAGTATGGTATTTTTTACAGGAACAGTAACAGAGTGTAATTAGAAAATGTCTCCAATGAAGTACCTGCGAAAAATGCATCACAATAAGAGAAGCAGATGATTAATTTAGGGCAATATCTGGAATCTAGAGATACTTCGAGCAATAGGATTATTTGTTAAATAAATTATCCAACATAAGACGGGAAAACGGCACTACATACAGGAGAGCAAAAATCCTCCTAACGGGCTGCGTGATGTTTTGCCTTTCCGAGTCCTCCGCGCTCGTTACCGTCTGCCGCTATCATACAATGACACGGATGAAACCATACACCATTTTTAAAACTACTTTTAAAGGCTTTACTTACCAACTTCACGAAACGAGATGCCGCCGTCGTTGTCCATACATTCTTGGCACATCTTTAGGAAACTATCCATCACTCGCCATAGTTCACGTTAAGAAATGCAATTCCTGGCGGACATTTTGTTTAAATTCTTCCGGAGTGTGTGGGTTTGTCTTGCACACTTTATGTTTTAAATTATCCCAGTGATAGAAATCGCGGGAGATTATGTCGGGGGACCGAGGAGGGTCACAAATCTCTACTAATAATTCTGTCCTGAAAATCAGTGGAAAAACACCGCGCAGCCCTTTCGGAGGTATTTTGCTCTCCCATTATATCACATGAAAGAATGCTGTGAATTTCTATTACTTATCAATAACAATTATCAACTAATCCTCTTCTTTGTTCCTTGATTTATAGAAAGGAAAATAAGCATAACCATGAAAATTAATAACCGTAAATTAAAAAACTTACATTATGGTTATACACGAGTGCTTTCATCGTGATCGATCTCGTTTTAGTAATTGGGAGCTGGTATTTTTCTTTTCCGTTAGCCCTCTTCTACGACGGGTGCACTAAATGTTCTCGATCTGATTCAGATATAATGTCGCTAAGATGGCCAAATTACAATATTAGTTCAATATATTCCTTTACATGGTGCGCTGTATAGATCTGGACGCGATAATATAGTCACTTGTTTTAAACAAATTATTGTTTAACGTTTTTACAAAATGGGTAAAGCTGCAATACGAGCTGTGAGAAAATGCTTCATTTTAAAAGGTTTAATCCCAACATATCAAAAAGCGTCAGATAGGACATTAAAGGATTCTTTCTTTGGTTTTCGATACCTAAAAGCAATGAAATTAAGCTTCAAGATGTGCACTTAGGCCGTTCCAAAACCTCTGCGAACGACGTGATAATAGATTAAAGCCAATGCTGCTGTACTCCACGATCGCCTATATAAAGTTCATGAGTTGACTGATATTGCAGTCCTAGGTGGCCCTGTTCTACTACATTTTGCCCAAAGTTTTGGGTTAGGAGAATGTTTTCCATCGGATAGGTGTTGTGATTGTTAATATACCCAAACAATTTGAATGAGCATTTCTCAAGAGTATTTTACACTTGTTTAAAGGCAATTCTATCGAGTTTCTCAGATGTTTGATAACAGTAAATGGAACATGGATTTATCACTACACGCCAGAAAAAACGAAGAGAAGCCCAAACACTGGGGTAACACACGAAGTGCATCAAAGAAGGTAAAAAAGGATTCCATCTACAGGAACAATGGTGCCCACGGTTTTGGAAAATTCTCATTGCCTAGGGTTCATAGACTACCTCCGAGGGGCAAAGTATCACATTGGGTTAAGAGAATGTTTTCCATCGGATAAGTGCTGTGACTGTTAATATACCCCAACAATTTGAATGAGCATTTCTCAAGAGTGTTTTAGACTTGTTTACAGCCAATTCTATCGAGTTTCTCAGATGTTTGATAACAATAAATGGAACATTGATTCATCACTACACGCCAGAAAAAAGAAAGGAAAAGCCCAAACACTGGGTAACACATGAAGTGCATCAAAGAAGGCAAAAAGGCATTCCATCTACAGGAACAATGGTGCCCACGGTTTTGGAAAATTCTCATTGCCCAGGGTTCATAGACTACCTTCAAGTCTCACATGGAATTATTGCGTTTCACTCCTGGCCAACCGAGGGATTTAGCTACTCAAGATAAATGTTTACACCTTGCAAAAAACAAAGTCCTTTTTCATCACAGTAAGGCGCATTGGGACTTATGCTTCCAATCACTTCCACATCAAATGTTAAAATAGTATATTCTGAAATACATTTATGTAATATTTTATTAAACATAGTGAGCTGTAATCTCGCCATTTGATGTAGATCCTCTCGAAACCATTTCTTTATGTTAAGGGAACAAAATGAGCTTTGTGCAATGGAAGATAAGGTGATAAAACAATCTACCAGGGTAGATGGAGGTGTTTTCGGTATGAGGCAGGTTTCCATTGAAGGATGCTCCTATCTATTTTATAACAATTTACATGTATTCCACATGCATTAACTCTGTTACGTAATATATATCAAATGTAAATTTGATAATTTTCTTTGAATGTACACAAGATACGTGGTCATGTTCAATAAGGAACAAATATGTATCGCATAGAAACATTCCGCGATTAGTGCACGTAATAGTTAAGAGATACAGAGTTTAGGCGGATATAGCTCAATCTTTCCTGCTTGATCTTAAAATGTGATAATTGTTTAACTCACCAAGGGATGGCAAGGAGGTACTGGAGCAGGCGACGGTAATCGTCAGGTTTGGCACGTTCGCGGCGAGGGGTAGCGGGGAAGGAGAGGACGGGTCCCCCGCGTCGATCCCTGCCGCCTGTCAGCACAGCCAGGCGCTCCTGCAGCAGCGCCATCACGTCCAGCGCCCGCAGGCCGTCCATCCTGCGCCAGGCGCCGCCGCAACCTGTAACACAGACAACAATAGTTGTTTTAAAACTCAGTAACTACATATTTTAAAGTTCTGAGTGAGTGAGCGGGTGGGTGAGTGACTGAGTGTGTGAGTGAGGGGTCTGTGAGTGGGTGAGTGAATGGGTGGGTGTGTGAATGCACCTACTTTAATAGGTTGATAACATTCATAGAGTCTAACGGAATAATAAATATCGTATATCAAACAGCACAAGCATGAAACGGTAGATATAAAATAAATGCAAAACAAAAATAACTATACTTTGTTAAGAGTCTTTTGAGACAGTGGCAGCTTATATTTCCCCCTTCTAGTGTCTCAAATGACTCTGAACAAAGTATACATAGAATATAGAAATATAAAGTAATGAACACATACGTTATGAATGCACCGAAAATAAAATTAAACAACAACATACATAAAGCCATCTAAGACATTTGTTTTGGATGACATTCCCCATTTATAAATACCTTCAGTACTGAACTATCATACAAGTGGCTTTACTACAGAAGCCCTAAATCATTGTCAATTATCAATATTTACGAATAATATACATGAATAACTTGTGAAGAGATGACATTTATGGTATTTGGCGAGACACCTGTTGACCAGTTACAAGCTGTAAACATTTGTCAACCAGCCTACATTATGACTCAATTCACTCACTGAAAATCCAAATTCGGCGTTAAATACCAATACAGCTATGACTTGTTCATCTATAATGTGAGTTAAACCTCAACGGAGAGTAAAAATTAAACAAATACAACAAAACTGACAGATATTAAACTTCAAGGAGTACTATTGTAAACAATGCTGACATAATTGGATTGGAAAACTAGAATGTCCAGCAATTTAGCGATTGTGTGGATTGTTTCTGGATTCGCCGTCGTGTGTGTTGTGTTCAACTAAAGGGATTTTCTCCACTTCCATTACATAGGAAGAAGAAGACACGTGCAGGAATCTCAGAGTGATGCACAAAGCATTTTGCGCACACTGGCCGCGCTTCGAGATGTCAGACTCTGAGTAAGAGAATTTCCTGTGTGTCACCTAGATCTTCCCCTGAAGGCTATTTCTGGAAACGGAGACAGCACTCGAATCTTCTGTGGAGACCTGCCTGTTAGAGATTACAGCCTGCTTATAATAAATATTTGCTTAAAAAAGAATCTGTAGCTGATGAATAGGGAAAACCGAAAACGAAAATAGAAATAGGGAATCCCGGCCCCAAGTAAATACTCTGTTTATCTACTCTGTTGAACTGGACTACAATGCTACCATATATCACAGTATCTACTCTCTTCACCTGTATATCCAGTTTTGGCGGCATATTTGAAATAAAGTTGTTTAGTATATGTTTGAACACACTTTATTTCGAAAGCTCTCCTAACCCTATGTGCTCCTCTTCCATCCTTGTTTAAAGCAACATTTTGTTATGTAAATGCATACGTCACCGGAATTTTAGAAACATAAAATACTGTTGTTTCTGAAATGCTAATCAAGTAAAACCTTGCCGTTTGTGATTTATTGGTTGGCATCCGCAAGTCCTAAGTTTGACTCCTATCTAGAAGAAAATGTCTCTTTTATTTGGATGTTCCACAGACTCCCTAGAGTCAGTCTGGAAGTATGAATGGTGGTGAATGCGCATGTGATTCAATCTGCTATCGAAATAATGAAACACAAAGCAACAACCTGTATAAAATATGCAGATGAACAACTATTGCGAATTTACACCTTCTGACTTGGATTGGCGTATGCAGAGAAAATAAATGACTATATTATTGCTCAAGCATGTACCCTTTTCTTCTTATCTTGTGCGTATAGAACAAGTGTTTCCCATGATAACCAGAAAAGTATAGGAAAAAGCCCAGGACTCTGGTGCATAAGCAGCAGCTAGTTTACAACACGAAAATTTAAATATTCATGTCAAAATTTTCCGAATAAGTAAAACTGTCAGTAAGAGAGGTAAGCTAAATCAATGTTTCGCCTAAATGAATAATCAAGATATTATGATTTGCACTTGCATTTCTATTACATATAACCCCACTTTTGGGATTAGTAATTTAGATGTCAAGTTACCCACTCTCTAAGCGTCAATCGGCTCAACCATTCTGAGTACATACATGCTTGTCTATACTTATAATTCTTTTAAATGCTATTCTTTTGTTACAGGTTAGTCCATTAAACACGTTTAATATCACGTACATATAAACCAAAATCGTAAATTAGCAGAAAGCCTTTTTTTAATTTGGTTTTATTATATAGGGTTATCGAGAAGTCGCCCCACAGCTCTCATGTATTCAAAATTCCCCTAGAGATGGGAATGCCGATGGTACCACTGGCTGCCGCCATCGTATGTTTATAGCGTTCTGTGAAAACAAGTCTGTTAGATTCACGCATGTAATTCATAAAAGTAAATGTATTACCAGCGTTATCTCGAGCGGTAAGCACCGGCACGGTGCGGAGGAACTTCTTGATAATCCTTTATCATCAATTAGCAGCTTTGCTCGCATTATGACATTAATTGCAAAGATTTCTTCGCCTTTTTTCCCTATCTTTTTGAATTACTTTATTACCCTCTCTCTGTGCAACGCACATGTCACCGGTGGTTTCTAAGTGTGCTTAAAAGCAACAGCTCCATGTCAGTAGATTTAAAATAATTTCCGAGGGACAACATTCTGGCACACCGGCGACTCCCATGTGATCCTGGCAATTGACAGCATCATTAAATAGCAAAATAATTGTTTCCTCATGTCACTTGATGTTTCAAAAATCGCTGGACCTTAATGAGTGAGTAAAACATTTAAAACTACACAAAGTTGACTTTTCATTAATATCATTACACAAAGTAAGATATTCTGGAATATATAAGTTCGTAACTCGTTTATTCTGAATTAAATGAACATTGATATGATGTCTTTAAATATTCAAACACATGGTAATTATTATTTATTTATGCCAACAAACTTACTGTTGGTGTTTTTAAACACACAAGCCGTGTGTGGGCAAAGTTTAAGAGGTAGAACTGGAACTTAAAAATTCAATGCCACAACTGGGATTTGAACCACAGACCTTCCGCTTGCCGGGCGGACGCTCTACCACTGAGCTATTGTGACAAACTGCCAGAATGGCATTAAATTCTCAAGCCAGTTCGTATTTCTCCTGGTAAACCACAAAGGCAGTCTCACATCAGAAACAATTACCCCAATGGTGACTTACTATTGTAAGTACTTTATATCCCAGGATTAAATAACCTTCACATGGTAATTATTATTTATTTATGCCAACAAACTTACTGTTGGTGTTTTTAAACACACAAGCCGTGTGTGGGCAAAGTTTAAGAGGTAGAACTGGAACTTAAAAATTCAATGCGGAAGGTCTGTGGTTCAAATCCCAGTTGTGGCATTGAATTTTTAAGTTCCAGTTCTACCTCTTATTCAAACACATATTCATTCGGTCACATCCACATTTTTCAGACTCTATGGAGAGAACGTATGAAATCGACGTTCATGTAATCTGTGGTTCAAACTCGAAACGCCAGGTTTAAAAAGCCAATATGATGGTAAATTGGACCACTACACTGAGTTTATCTAGGGTGATAATATTCCAATCTCAACTGATATATACACAATTTTCTGTTTTGCAATTTTGGCACATTTGTGTATGAATGATATCTGTACAGTAGTCATTTGTTTTATTTTCCTCCTGTGGCACCCTGCACCGAAGGCTGATACCATACAAACAATTTTCTACAATTTTTGCAAGTAAGTGGTATTATAGTCTTATTCTTAAAGTACGTTTACTGTATAACTATATAGAAATTAATTTTTGGAAACACATCATTTCCATTTAAAGCCCAGTGTAAACAACATGCGTATCTAATGCAGTTAATAAAGAATAAGAAAACTGCACTGCGTTCGTGTACATCTAAAATTTCACCAGACTTCAGCATTAAAATGTACATTGTAAAGTTGTACTTTTCCCATAACCAAACAAACACATTGAAAAGCATTGTTTTAGCAAATGTTCAATTACTTATTGTTATTATGTTGGAGTAGGTTAAAATATATTGATTCCAAACAAACATAACCTCAATTGATTTTGTTTTATCTTACGTATGTAATTGTGTTACACACATACAGTGTGGCTCAGTTGGTTAGACGCTGACCTACTAATCCCAAAGACGCGAATTCAAATCCAGCCTAGTCCGATGGTCCTTAAGTGTGCTTAAAACGACAGCTCCATGTCAGTAGATTTACTGGAAAATAAAAGAACCCCTGCGGGACGAAATTCCGGCACATCGGCAATGCTGATGTGATCCTGGCGATTAACAGCGTCGTTAAACAACAAAATAATTTTAATTTTACACACACAGAGCTCGTTCGAACAAAACAGCGCTCCTATCTTTTGGTTAGTAGTGAAATTCGTCAACGAATTATCTTTAATTATCTTTAAAGAAGTAAAGACTTCACAAAGTGACGCAATGAGACGATCCTTAAAGAAAACGGAACCTAAATTGAGTGCAAGCAACAATCACATTACATGTAATTGTTGAACTGCCATTACGCTCATGAGAACAGCCTAGTAAAGGTAAATATAAAAGAAACCTGAACCTCATTATCCTTAACTTGATTTGCCCATTGTGTGGGGAATATTTGTCTTTCCAAAATAAAATGTTGAGGTTTTTTTTTCTAGGAAGCTCAGTGGGTTGGGCGATGGCTTATTGGTCTAAAGGTCGCGGGTTCAAATCCGACCCACAACGATGGTTTTAAGTGTGCCGTAAAGAGGCAGTCCCATGTCAATAGATTTGCTGCCATGTAAACCAACTCCTGGGGGACGAAAGTTCTGTACACCGGCAGCGATGTTATGATTCTGGTAATTGACAGCGTCGTTAAAAAAAGTAGTTTTATATATATGGAGGATAAGGAGATAAAAGTAGTCACACGGAGACAGCTCCAGTAACTGGAGCACAGCTGTTTATAGTTGGTCTTTTATGTCTCGTAATTTATGGAATTCATTCTGAAGAGCAAACAATAGAGTTAGAAATGCCACATAACAAGTATGAAGCGAGCTTCAACCATCAGTGAAACGATAGGATCCTGTGGTTTCGAGATTTACCCGAAGCTAGGTTAAGGTTAGTTGTATGGGTTGGCAGTTTCCTCTGCGCATGTGCTATATTAACACAATGGCGGTCTTTTTTCCCACGATGGTTTTACTGCTTAAGAAAGTGTATTAAATGGCCGGACGGATGGACTGGAGCTTTCTTAAATAATCACACACATCTCTTAAGGCGACTATTCTAGTCATTTTTCTTCCCTATGCTACCACATTTTACCAAATTAGAAGTTAAGTGTAGAATATATTCGCAACTTTCTAAGATTCCTTAATTGATAGCCACACTTTGTATAACTGCTTAACGCTTTTCAAGCCAATTGCCATTTAACACCAGGAATCATAATCATTTACACCAGATTTATGCAGTTCATCCATTCACTTGCCATATCATTATTTCCGTACCTCTCCATATTGTCATTTCATTTATTTCTGCAGCTTAGGTCCCGTAAACGTGTGGACATAAAATTACAATGAACTTAATTTAAACCCAGCCAGATAACCATGGGATGCCATGGTTCACACGATATTAGTGAACGAGTGAGTGAGTGAGTGAGTGTGTTGGGTTTAAGGGCCCGTCGACAACTTGGTCATTAGGGCCCCGAGTCCAGAAGTAAAATTACATACCGTCAAGTGTTAAAACATCACCCATTAAAAACTAAAAATCTACGGTTAAAATAGATAAAAAACCTCTAAACAACTATTAAAACGTTTCATTTAAAATGCTAAAAACAGAAACTTAAAATTGCTACAAAGTAAAAAACACTAAAACGTTAAAAAACCCAAAAAATACGGCCATCTAAAAGGCTAAAATCTCTGAAATAAAATATCCTTACACTTGCTTCATAAAATCAATTCTGGAACAGAACCGCAGCACTGTATTTACAGATACTGGGTCGTTGCCTAAAACTGATGACAGTGTAAGGCCCAGGCCAACGGACTGGCGCTCACAAGCGTATCGCGGACAATCAAGAAGGACATGTGCGACGGAGATTGGAATGCTACACGTCGTACAGGCAGGCTCCGGATCACCACGCAAAAGGTGTCCATGCGTGGCTCGGGTATGGCCTATCCTCAGGCGGGTTAAAACCACTTCTTCCCGCCTGGAATTCCTGCAGCTGGTATGCCAGGGTTGTACCGTGTCCTTGATTGTCCGTAATTGAGTGCCAGATAACGCTTCCCAAGATTCCTGCCAGATAGCAAATAGATGGCGACGGAAATATTTCTGCGCATCTATATAGGGGAGCGTACGGGTGGAATACTCCGGAAGACGACATGCAGACTTTGCAGCCGCATCCGCCGCCTCGTTACCCGGAATACCCACATGGCCTGGGATCCACGTAAAAACAAACTGGTATCCGCGAGACAGTAGCTGAGAAATCAACGTCTGGATTTTAACAAGCAATGCCGAGGTGCCGATAAACTGTTGCAGGGCCTGGAGAGCGCTAAAAGAATCGGAACAAACGATAAAACTTCCAGGACCTGAACTGGAGATAAAAAGGAGGAAATAAAATATGGCAAACAACTCGGCGGTAAATACTGAACTGGCGTCCGGTAGGCGGTACGTATGAGCGTCACCGTTGTATATAAAGGCGCAACCCGTCGAACTACCCATCTGGGACCCATCGGTAAATACCGGACAGGAAGTCCGGTATCGCCCCAGTAGTTCCGTGAATAGTTGGCGAAACACGGAATGAGGGGTAGCTATCTTAACACAGCCCGACAGCTCCAGGTCAAAGCGTGCGCGCTGGAGTTGCCAGGGAGGACATCGGCCACGTGAATGCCGCTCTACGGCTGGCAGTCGAAGGGCGTGTGCAGCAAGCAGTTCACGAAACCGGATACCACTTGGACGGGAGATGGTTGTATTTCGCATATAACGGTGCGCGAGGTCTGGACGCAACACGGGTGGAAACGAAGGGTGACCTGGATGTGCGGCCAGCCTTGCCACGTAAGAACAAAGTAATAAAGAGCGTCGAACAGACAGTGGAGGTTCGCCAGAATCAGCATACAGACAATCGATTCTGCTAGTGCGGAAAGCCCCAGTAGCGAGACGGATACCAGTGTGATGTACTGTGTCTAAAAGCCGGAGTTTAGACGCAGACGCCGCGCCATAAATAAAACAGCCGTAGTCTAATTTGGACCGGACCAGAGAGCCATACAACCTCAACATGACGGTGCGATCGCCGCCCCAAGATGCCCCAGATAAGACCCTGAGTACCCGAAGCGAACGATCGCACGAAGCACGAAGATAGCGGATATGGTGCTCCCATGTGAGTTTACTGTCGAGGTGTAAGCCCAAGAACTTAAGGTGCGGTACAAAAGGAAGACGTGTGTCGCGCAGATGAAGATCAGGAGGAGGGTGTACTCCTCGCAGTCGGTGAAAGTGTAGACACTGTGTTTTCGTAGGGGACAGCCGAAAGCCCGTGCGTAATGCCCACTCGGCGATGGAGGTTATGGTCAGCTGCAGTTGACGCTCGATGTGCTCCAAACTATAAGAGCTATAGTAGATCGCAAAGTCTTCAACATACAGCGACATCGGGATACCGCTACGAACAACACTAGTGATGCCATTAATGGCAACTGCGAAAAGTGTGACACTGAGGATGGATCCCTGGGGTACACCATTCTCCTGGATCTTCTCTTGGGACAGCGTGTTACCTATACGGACACGAAAACGGCGAATGAGTAAAAAGTTAAAAAGGAAAACGGCTAAGTGACCGCGCAAACCATAACCGTGTAGAGTACGGAGAATGCCATAGCGCCAAGTAGTATCGTAGGCCTTCTCCAGATCAAAGAAGACACCCACGACATGCTGCTTCAGGAGAAACGCATTCTGTATGTATGCCTCCATGCGCGTCAGGTTGTCGACACTGGAGCGATAGCGACGAAATCCGCACTGAACATTGCTCAGCAGGTTATTCGTCTCTAGCCACCACACTAAGCGAGTGTTAATCATCCGTTCCAAGGTCTTGCAGACGACACTCGTCAGGCAAATAGGGCGGTAGCTAGAGGGAAGTGTCCGGTCTTTTCCTGGTCGAGGGATAGGGATGACAATGCCCTCTCGCCAGGAAGACGGAAAAACCTGCTGATGCCAGATGCGGTTATACATGCTCAACATGAAGGAAAGAGCTGCAGGTGGAAGATGAAGCAGCATTTGGCGGTGGATGTCATCAGGACCGGGAGAAGAATTCTTTGCTAGGGACAAGGAATGCGCTAGCTCCGCCTCGGTAAATGGTGCATTGTACGGTTCACTTTGGGTACTGTTAAAACTAAGGCCTATCTGCTCCGCAGATTCCTTGATAGCTAAAAACGCTCTATCATAGCTTTGGGTTTGGCTAGTACAGGCAAAATACTCGGCAAGGGCGTCGGCGATGTCCTGCTCGCTGGTGTAACGGGAGCCCTGTACGGCAAGGCCGGGGATGATCGTCCGGCGACACTTGCCGTACATTCGCCGAACAGCAGTCCACACCTTTTGCGCCGAACTTCGACGGGAAAGAGAAGATACATACTTTTCCCACGATTTGCGTTTTGCGTCTCGAAGTATAAATCTTGCCCTAGCACGAGCACGCTTAAAAGCGACAAAGTTCGCCTGCGTAGGATGTAATGTAAAGATACGCAATGCACGCTTGCGTGCTTTAGTAGCCAAACGGCATTCCTCGGACCACCAAGGCACAGGAACGTGACGAGGTGTAGTGGAACCACGAGGAATGCTGGAATCCGCTGCACGAAGGATAGAGTAAGTAAAATACTCCACCATGTCGTCAATGGTGGTAAAACCATCGTCGGTTAGGTGAATGAGGGAACGAAACTTCCCCCAGTCAGCCTTGGAAATAATCCAGTGAGGAAAGCGTGTTGGCACAGAATTGTGGCCCGATAGGTGAATGCTAATGGGGTAATGATCACTGCCAAATAAGTCGGAAAGTACCGACCAGTCGAGTAGAGGTACCAGTGACGGACTGCTAAATGAAACGTCAAGTGCGGAGTGTGTACCATAGGCAGATGATAAGTAAGTAGGCACGCCAGTGTTTAATATGACTAGGCCGGACATATGGCAAACGTCTGCTACAAGGCACCCACGGGCATCGTCAATGTCGGAGCCCCAATGAGAGTGCTTGGCATTCAGATCGCCGAGAAAGATGAGCGGTGGCGGAATCTGTGCCAAGAGAGCCCGAAGATCGTTCGTGTGTACGACACTGACCGGTGGCAGATAGACATTGCAAAGGGAGAAACAGAGGCTCTGCAGCTGCACACGCACCGCTACAGCTTGTAGCGGCGTTTTGAGTGGCACACTGGTGGCAGAGATATCATGCGCCACCAGGATAGCAACACCCCCGCTGGCTCGCCTATCAGCTGCAGAGTCATGTCTAAATGCCGAAAAACCACGAAGTTGTAATGCGTGGTTAGGGTGCAAGTGCGTTTCTTGTAGACAGACGATTGATGGAGACCGTTGCGAAACGAGATGCTGTACGTCCGGAACACGTGCCCGGAACCCATTAACATTCCACTGGATTATTTCCATGGTAAAGAAGAATTAGGGATTCGTCTTCATCTTTTTCTTTTTCATCTTTACCTTAACCGACTTCGGACGGGGTAGGTTAAATTCGCCATCGTCTGGTGACTCCGCCGACGTCCGGGAGTCTGAAGATCCCCGGCGGCTCGCTGAACGAGAGCGGGAGCGGGACTTCATGGACGATGTGCGACTGCTGGCGCGACCAGAAGGCCTAGAATAATGGCTGTCAACAGGCTGGCTGCGGCTAGTTGTCTTCTGAGCTGGTGTCTGCACGGCTATAGATGTAGTAGCAGGTGCAGCTGTGGCACGAGACAGTGAAGGGGTATTCGCAGGTAGGTCAGTCTGTGTAGAAGCATCTGACACAGGAACGTGCTGGATCGCTACGCTGCTGGCAGGAGCGCGTCGGGCAGCCAAGGCATAACCTGTGGTGGTAGCAGGTTTCAGCTGCTCAAAGCGACGACGCGCTTCTGGAAACGTGAGATGTTCTTTCACGCGCAATTCTTGTATACACTTCTCATCCAAGAACTTCGCACACTGACGCGAGCTGGATGGATGCTTCCCTTCACAGTTCACACAGAGGGGATCCCGTGTACATGTCGGGTCCTCATGGGCTGCTAAACCACAGCGCTCACATATAGCAGGATTATTACACAGGGTCTTAGTATGGCCGAACCGTTGGCACCTAAAACAACGCATGGGGTTCGGCACATACTGGCGTACGGCGGCACGTTCGTAGCCACAAAAGATGTACTCGGGCAATTTAGTTCCTCTGAACGTCAGAAACACCGTACGCAAAGGCACATCCTTGCCATCCTGCTTTTTGGTAAGACGGTAAGCCTGACACACACGCTGGTCGGAGAGACAGGTGGTAATCTCATCGTTCGACAGATTGTCCAGACTGGAGGTGGTGACAACTCCCCTACATGTGTTGAGCGATTTGTGTGGGGCTACCCGAATTGGGTAGGAGCCCAACAAACTCGCCTTTAAAAGTTTCTGGGTCTGGTCTGCCGTGTTGGTTTCGATCAACAGCGTACCGTCTCGAACTCTGGTCGCGTTCTTAACCGGGCCACATATTCTGTCGACTTCTCGTTTTATATAAAATGGGCTAAGGTCCTTTATCGTTTTCCCGTCACATGCCAAAGTCAAAACCAAGAAAGGGTCAAAGGAAGAGGGGTTGCGCGGAGACATGATTATTTGGACCCCCATCCGGAACTGTCGGCGTCAGCCTGCCATCCGGGGGTCAAAGGATAAAAGACACCAAAATCTCCACGGTCTGTGCCGCCATGGAGACCCCTCCATGACTGACCTCAAGGCGTACTTCAGAGGAGCTACCCTCCGATCTCCACTGCTTGTCCGCATGGGTAAACCGTTCACCACGTGACACCCCGGTTTTATGCCCCCACCACAGGAATAACCGCCTGTGGCTCCCCGCTTTAGCACACGCTGCCTCAACGGAGTCAGCGTGGATTCAGGGGACTTCGGGTTGATTACACCGGGGCTCCGTCAGCGGTAACACGTCCGGCCGGTGATACTAACCCGACGGCACGCGGCCGTCGGGAGATTAACACCGGCCGTGCCCTCAAGGAGCTACGTGGGTGTACATGACGTGTGGACGGGCTCCGCACCTAAGGCTACACATGGGGGCAGTGTGAAGGGTCCGCACAACCTTCGCGCCTGAGACCTCCGAAGAGCACACAAGTCGGGGGCCGCGCAGAAAACCGTGGGACAGGACCACGGAGATAGGAAAGATCCCTGCTGGTGAGACAGGAGTTATAAATCTAGGAACTTACAAACTAATAATCAGAATAAACCTAGAAGAGGAAGAGGGTGATATAAAAAGCAACATAAAACGTCGCACGTGGCACAGTTAATGAAGGTGGAGGGGGTGAAATGATTGTGCGCAGCTCGGGGCCCCGGGTGCGCCAAACCCGGACCTACCGCGGTAGGTTCCCCTGGGGGAGTTTGATTTCGGAGTCCTCTTCTCCTAGATGAGTTGTCGACCAAGACTAACGAGCCTCATCTACCCGTTGGAATGTTCTTAGCTTCCCCTCACCTCTTGCCCACCAGTGGTCACAAAGACACACTTAGTAGGCCGTCTGGATCGGGTACTGAGCCCCTCCGCCACGGCAAGGCGACACTCCTTCGGAGGGGCTATTAGTGAACGATGTATTTGTGAATTAAGGTTAAGTGAGGGGTCCATATCAAAGCGCCATCTTAATATAGTAATCTTAATAACGAAGTTCATAACTACCAACAAAGAGATGCTTGATGAACTGGAAAACAACTTGTCCTTTCATCAATTGATGTATTTTTTGCTAAATAGGAGCAGGTCCTTCGCAACAATGAACACCAGTAGCCTGATTTCCAGCAAACAGATGATATCTGCAACTTCCAAGGTAATACTCAAAGTAAAGTTTCTTAGGATAAAACATAGAATGAACATTTCTATTTTAAATAACCTGAATGCATATAACTAACCCATTTCACAAATGTAGTGTAACATATACCTTAATAAAAGTATCATTGGGATAACAAAGTTTCCGAAATGGGTAATATATAAGTTGATCAACAAGATAACCTTATCTTAAGCCCATAACCTCGAATGATGGTACTACAGCAACAGGGCGAATGAAATCTATAGAGATAATAGAATTATTACTACAGCACAGATTAATAAATTAGCATGTAGCTGTTAGCAAGAAATACACATGGTTGTATGGCCATCTACGTCAATTACTACCAGGAGGAGTATCTATCTCGCTTTACTATGTATTTAATCTAAAAACATGTCATTTTATATGCAACATAATATTTCAAGATGCATGAAAGTATTAGTTTAATAACATCTAATGTGTGGATTCACATGATTTTTCCACTATTGTTCAAACTATTGTTACAAACGCTCATTCCTCTTTATGTTAATTTGATTTAATTTTTCATGTTGATTTAATTTCATAATAATTTTAATCGTGTTATTAATTCCTAATTCATGTTATTTGGGATAAACCTCTGCAGAAATTATTTAACTGTTAATTTGTTAGTAAGTCCAAGGGAAATGTGGCAATGCAGTATACTTTAACCGCAGTAAAATCTTGAAAGAGCTTGTGGCTATATGATGAATCTGAAATCCCATTCTCTTTGCGTGGCCGGGACATAAAAATGATTTCCCACTTGAGAAGTTTAAGTATGGGAAAATTCAAACACATCAGAAGGAAAGTTTCGGAAATGCTTTAGTGCATTTGACAGAAATTGTGTGCTTTAACCGGATCTACATTCTTTGTGTAATAAGATTTTGTCTATCTCTTACGATTTACCAGCTACGTAAGTCATAAAGAGAACTTCTTAGAACACTCCCAGGAAATTCAAGAAGTACGTATGATTTCTCATGAAAATGTCTTTCTTGAAAATCTTCGTGTTGTATCCTTAGAAAGTGCTGAAATCAAATACCAAATTTGATGTCTAATGGGGGGGGGGGGAAGCAAAAACAAAAGAAAAAAACCTCTAACGTCTAGGTTCATTGGTTTAGAGATTTAACACTATTTTAATTCCACTATAATTCAAGAGAACCTTTAAATGATATTCATATATCAAAGGCAGCCCCCGGAACCTATTGCAATGCAATGATTTTACTAGTGCATATATCTACAGCTTACGAATAACGATATTAAAACAGGATCATCCGTTAATCCAGTTTGGCAAATTTTCAGCCTTGGCCTATATTTTATCAATACAATCCCGTATAAAATCACCGACGAATATTTATGATGTCTTAAATGTGGAGCGGAAAATTAATTTAACATTGTATACGTCTGAAATCATTCACACATCATTTAGGGCTGAAACGTATACATATCAAAGAGCTTTCAATTATTTCCACTAAGCGCATAATTGGATTTATTTAACATCAGAGAAATCATCTACCTTAAATTCATTGGTCAGCAGATAAATTCAACACTGGAATTAGCCGTCCTTGGCTCAGCTTGCCTCTCTGCTGAATTAGAGATTCTCTTGACGAAACGAGCTTAAAGTTAAGCACTAGTTAAATCGATTTGCTCCTTCATCTCCTTCACAACTTAGCGTCTGAGAACGTGTGTCTTTCTTGTTTGATTGAATAAAAGACTATCTTTACAGAGGAGCACATTAAACCAACCATATTGGAAATAGCAATAGTGCTGACCAGTAGTGTGTTTGAATTGTACGTCCCCTCGACCTATTTTCAATAAGCTAGGAGTGAAGAATTCCAAAATAAACCTAATGTCTATAGTTGATTATTTAGGACAAAACTGTCAATGAAAAAGTTGTTGTGCTAATGTTGGATTTCTGACAATGAAGTTATTAATCCTCTTATCCTCCAATATTTTTCACTGATTGCTGGGGAGCTAGAAGTGGCCGGGCATATTTGAAGGTGGTCTTGGTCCAGTTCCTCTTGCAGATCACATAAAGGACAGACTGGTGAAGAATATATCCCAATTATGTTCAAATGCTCAATGAAAAAGTATGTTCTATTGTATCTACATCTCACTATTCAAAGTACTCTTACAGAAAGATTCTTCTTCTGCCTACTTCTTATTAATACAGATAAACCTTCACTATACATTTACACGCTTCTTTGTAGATATAAGAAGAATACAATAAGCTAAAGCAATATTCAAAACTTTTCAGGTTGCCGCTTCTAATGGTTTTAAAATTCCATTCCCTTTGTATGAATACAAAAAACGAATAACCTTTTGCAGTTGAGGCAAAGTATTTGAACATTCAAAACAGTACAAAGAACACCTCGAAAATGGTTAACTCCACAAAAAATGATATTTAACAAATTGTGTGTGTGCTTTGGCGATTATACATCTTGTTTACGTAGTATGATTTATGGTTCAGCACTTATATAAATGTAAATGAAGGGGGTTACAAGGCTATTCCATGAAAATTTAAAATATATATTTTAACTGTCATGCAATTATATAAAATATATGTTTGCAATTCTTCGTGTCGCAGCCTTGGAAGGCATTAGACTTAAATGTCATGTTTGGTAATTAACCCTTCTCGTTTTTAAGTTTTACAGTAAGGAACTTTTTTAATTACTTCTTTTCTGTTCAATGAATCTTATGAATATTTCTGGCTAAATCTCGGTATAGCCTTTTCGGTCGAATAGGAAGTTTCTACTTGCTATATGTAAGTAGTTGAGAAAGTAAAGAACAAGCACTTTTATGCCCTAAAATGTATCCGTCCAAGTCTGACTGGCAGTGCTATCTTAATTAATGACACCATGGCGTAAGGTAAAAAAGCATGGCATTTATACAAAAATTATTCACATATTTCTCGACCTCGAGAAGGCTCCTATTTGTCCTATTTATCAGTCCGTCACGTGCTGCTAGAGCGTGTTTACCTAGCGCACCTTCGAAACCCTCTGCAACTGCCTGTCACACTTGCAGAGGTCCTGGCGGACGATAAGCAAGCGGTCGAAAGCGTTTTGAAGTTTTTATCAATAGCAAACGTGAAATTACGAATTTAGAACTTTAGAGATCGAAATTGTTTACCTTTTGGTCCCTTTTTTAAATTTTGTTTTTTATTCTGGCTTTTGCCTCTTTATTCGTATATCTATGTAAATTTGTTTTTAGGAGTATTTTTATTTTATATAAAATTTATTTCCAGCTTTTGTCATCATATCTGTTGAAAGGGCAATGATGCCCTAGTAGTTAAGCGCCGTTAAACCTTCCTTCTTCCCCGCAATGTATTTATGAGATGACGCCATGATTATACATGTACTATTACCATTTTAGGGATAAACCAGCAATGGATCTGCTCAAATTCTCTTTTTACAAACTTTTCGAATCTTAATAATTATTTCAATAATTCAACTCATAACGGTTTCTCGTTGATACTTAAATACTTTGATATCCACACAAGTACATCTTATGTACAACTCATCCTGATTAATTCAAAAATGCTTTCCCAAACAGGGGCGCCATCTAGACAAAGCGTAACAAAGGACAATTAGTTACTTGAAAAACAGCTCAATATCCTTCAACTCCGATAGTCATATCGGTGACCTATCCTGTGGAATGGTATTACTCA
This sequence comes from Tenodera sinensis, assembly GCA_030765045.1. Classification (NCBI taxonomy): domain Eukaryota; kingdom Metazoa; phylum Arthropoda; class Insecta; order Mantodea; family Mantidae; genus Tenodera; species Tenodera sinensis. The sequence continues at coordinate 109,017,064 of CM060966.1, read as the reverse complement.
TTTGGCAGTGGGTTTTGAGTCTTTAAACTCACACACATATTCGCACTCTGATTCATACTTTCAGACCCTGAGGAGGATAGGAAACAACTGTGGCTAGAGAAAATTCCCCGCTCCCCAGCCAGGATCCCTTGCACAGTAAGCAGGCGCTCTACCAACTGATCTACGGAGTTAGTTTGAATATAGATAATTTTGCAAGATCTGGTTGAACCTTTGAGGGCAAAAACTGCAGCACTGTACATACAATCGGTCCTCAGATGAAATTTTTTTTTGGTTGCAAAATTTAGCGAAAAGGGTAGGTATAGTTCCTCTCGTCCTATCCATTAATCCAGTAACTTCAACGTGAAATTGTACTTCTCAAGGAAACAGAGGATTGAAAGATTCTCAGCATGTACTTCAGGTGGCTGTTGCTCGCTCTGGTCCATTCTCACTGTTGAATCGATTATATCTCCAAATGATGCGCCTGAGGGACGGTGAGGATATCAATCCGACAAGAGGAGCCACCTCGAGAGTGCATGGGTCTCTTCAAACACTCTGTGACCTTTTACTTTCAAAGCTCCTGCAAGACAGAATCTAATTTTATGATGTCGACAGTTCCGCAGAGCCTCACCTAGGGACTGGTACCCAAGACGTGACCAAGATTTTCTATCTCACTATAACGGTGACAGTGGCACTTTTGTGGCATAGCACGCAGCGGACAGATATTGGCAGTTATTTTTGTGATTTTTTCATTCACCGCTGGTAAGCAGGGCAGGTTGTCGAGTACATTTACTAGATGAATGCATTGCTTATAGAGCACAACCCCTTTACCTGCTAGTAAAAGATTCCACCAAGATTGAAATTCACTCTCTCTCTCTCTCTCTCTCTCTCTCTCTCTCTCTCTCTCTCTCTCTCTCTCACTCACTTCTCTTCTATTACCTGAACTCTCACTGGTTCGTTCGGTATGTTATTCTATTTCACTCAAAGAAACAGTGAAAGGAAATGGAAATTCAATTGTGATGAAAGTGTGTTTCAGGTACGATGTATATGACTGAATGCGCAGGCAAACAAAAGTCTTCCTTATTAGGGAACTGCACATGATTGCATATCGAAAGCTAACCTGAAACATCGCACAAAAGTAGAAAATCATTATAGTCAGATACACGCAAAACATCAACTGCGTAAATTACTTAAATGCTTGAAAATACATGTAGCATGTTGCACACCGCAACACGGAATTACGGTGAGTGCTGGAGAGACTAGGTCGTTATCTGTGTCTGAGTTTAAGAAGCCTAGGCTCGCCTGAGCTCGGCAGGGGCACGGCACGGCATTGGCTGCCCCAGCACGACACCTTACAAAGGCTCAATATTTCAAATTTGCAATTTTAACGTTTTTCAATTTCACCAACTTCCAGCTCATTTAAGCACCTAATGTTTCGTATCTAACTGGAGTATATATATATATATATATATATATATATATATATATATATATATATATATATATGCGAAGTTTGAACATCGCTTTCGGTATGCATTCATGTTAGAGAAATTCGTTCGTTTGGCGCAACTTGTTTGATTCTTTAGATTATGTGAACACATTCCAAAATTTCTGTTGCGTTTGGAGTGCGATGTCCTTTAATGCCATGAGAAATAAAAGCTACAAAATCAGGGTCGTAGTTAATGTACAGCCATTATGATACAACGAATATGAAAGGATAACATTTTAAATTCAGTGAAGGTAGCTCATTATACTAACTCTCCCCTGTCATATTTCTGACAATTTACATTTGCGCTTAAGTGATTTCCAATACAATCCGTGTGGTATGCAGAGAGGAAGTCAGTGTTCATGATTCCCAATGCTGAAGATAATCACGCACAAATTCCGATTAGATAAAATATAACGCAGCAAAACAAATACCATTTATTTCTTAATTTTTACATCAAAGCCAATAACAATGAGCAGAGTATAAAACTTAATTGAATGAGGTTTACATTTCTACTTATTTAAATATTCAATAGGATGCTTTCTATGTGTTCAACATTCTGTGGGGGAAAATGGGATGATTGCAACCACAGATAAAATTTGTGTTTGAAAAGTATTATTATGTAAATTTGGACGCATTATAATTTAATTATAGCTCCCATGAATATTGTTTCCATTCTGAGCTTCTTTTCCTTCAAAGCCGATTCAGTGCATACTTAAATTAAGTCTCTTTTGGACATATATATCATGTATGGGATTTTCTGTGTAAATTTCTAAGTGCTAATTATATAACGCTATGTTATGCATTTATTTCAGTAGCCAGGATGACTTCAGAGCCACCAAGGATTACATTTACAAGGTTAACAAAGTTACGCAAGACCGAGGGAATAGAAGAAACAGCAGCGGAAGTAGAAGAGGAACATGAGGATATTGACGCCCTATTTATTGACGAGGATGAACGTGCGGTAATTTAAAAGGGCCAAAGGCGTTGAGGGGTTGTTTTTCGGCTAAATATCTATCACTTGATCACAATGGTTGTGGGGAACAAGCAATTCAGTATTGGCTTAAAGATACGAAGTACAGATGCCTTTAAGGGCAATAATGGGTGAAATTTCCAATTTTTAAATTTGTACAGCCAGTAATAAGTCATTAGCACATATAAATACTTAATTGCAGTGTTTTTAAATTATTAATCATTTAATTAATTGTCTTCAACGATAAAAAGGTTTCCCAGAGGATAAAACCTTCATTTCTTTGATATATATTTACTCCAACGGATATTTAAGAAAACATTTTGGAAGCAAATTGTTTATTGATCTTCTTGGTTTTTAGAAAACAATTATAATCATATGGGGAAAATATTTCCTACTTTTATGCTGGGTTGCAAGAAAACTGTCATATAAGAAGCTACTCCCTTCTTTAGTAAATCCTTGGGTAAACGAGTGAAGTCTCCAAACTTCAGGCAGTTGCAAGAACAGTATACGATTAGTTAACTACTCTGGTCTTCAAGAAGAGAAGATGCAATTCCACAGAGCCGGCATAGTTTGATACACAGTTATCTTAATCACACAAATGATGTCGCTGCAAGGCAACAGCCCACGTAGTCGGCATTCATAATCACTCGTGTGATATCGCTGCAACAAACAACTGCCAGGTGTTCAAGATTGCACTTCTAATTTTGTTGATCAAGTCGTTTCGCGTTTTCTGCAAGCCAAAACCAAAAGCAATAGAAGTAAAATGTTCGCTTAAAAGGGACAGTGGGTGGCTCCGACTTTAATCAGGCAACATCATGTACTTAAACCACCACTTATGAACTCAGGATAACTTTGCAGCTATCCAGGATTCACTAAAATATGCTGGCAGCTCTAACGGTGGAGTGACGTAAACAACGTGGTTAGCGAGTTGCGTAAACAAGGAGATGGCGGACAGAGGAAGCTCTTCATTTTCTCGCATTGGGTACGGTAGCTTGTCGAAATTGGAAACATGCATAAGTGCTGAAAATATAATAAAAAGGTATTTTGTGACGAAAGAGAATTTTCATCACATACACAATCTTAAACGAAATGCACTCAGATCCACTGTAACCTCTTTGTCAAATGAAGATTCCTTAATGAAAAACAGAATAGAAATACAACCCTTTCCGGCATAAAACTATAATTCAATACACACATCAACCGACAGTAATGCATAAAGTATAATTGTTATTTTCTTGCATATGAGGATGTAAAGATACGAAAACAATTAAGAGGAAACTATGATATGAATGCAATAATGGCGGCTATTGACTGTTTATAGATCCGACATTCGACCTATAGTGATACTCGTACGATTAGCGTTGTACATCGGTCTTGCAACTCATTTCAGGGGCAAATGAACGCTTTAACACCAACGAAACATTTAAGTGCATTCTTGCAATCCAGCAATAGTGTGTTAATTAGACATTTTAATTAATATTCCTCAAATGAAAATGACCAAGAAAATTCACTAACACTTTTAAACTTTCAGTTTTAGGGCATTTATCTAAAAAATTCAGAAAATTGCACAAAAATTGCATCCGTGGTACATTTTAAACAATAAAAATGCAGAAAAAACAAAGGAGAAAAACAGCTTTGAAATGCTATAGGTCTGTCCGGCAGACACATTTAATATTCATGTAAATCTTTTTCTGTCAGCAAGAGACAAAGGTACAGATATGGAGCTAGATCATTCATTCTTAACAATAAACTGAACTTTTTAATACATTAACCACACAAAGCGATCATTAAAGCTCTCAAAAATTAAGAGTAATCATTATTTCCCTTCTCCTTTCAATTATGATATTGATTATGAACTCATGTGTAAAAGAAAAGCGGGCAGTCTTTATATTGGTGGAAAAAGAAGGAACATGTATTGCCGAATTCATAAAATTAATTTTCATTTTCAGGAAATGAAGACAATTTTTGATATTTTTGACAAGGATGGAGATGGATCAATTACTACGAAGGAGTTGGGGACTGTCATGAAAGCCCTCGGACACAATTCCACGGAGGCGGAACTTCTGGACATCATTGCAATAATTGACAAAGATGGGAACGGTGTCATTGACTTCTATGAGTTTTCTTGTATGTTAAAAGACCAACAGAAGGGACCGATTAATGATGACGACTTGAAAGAAGCCTTCAAGTTAATGAACCGTAGCGGGAGCAAATTCATCACCAAAGACGAAATCAGAACTGTAAGTGAAATATTTATTTATCCATTACTTGTAACGTAACTAAATACCCATAACTTGCCTATGGATATGATACACCGTAACTAAAATGTTTACAGTAATATTTCAATATTGGTTAAATAACTACAGTTGTCATACATAATGAACTATCCTGAACACAAAAATAGCATTTTAAAATTGTTTTGAGTGTACCTGTGTGTGTGGGTTGGCTTTTCAGTCAAGAATGGTAGAATATATTGTTATCAAACTTACGAGATGACAAATTATAGCCAGAGATGTCAAGGAGATATATTTTACTCCGTTTCATGTGGCACATGCGGTACTCTTTCCTTCGAATTCAACTGGTCCATTATTACTGAGCAAAATAATTATTATATAACATTACTTTACGCAAAACCATGTCGTATTTCAGGATAATCAAGGGACATAAATACGTTTCAAATGATACTGTATGAATCAACGCCCCATTCCTGTCCAGCATTTCATTCAAGCACAAAGAAACTGAATCCACCGTGTCCCCATTGAGCGAGGAAACAGCTTCAACAACCGGCGAGTTTGCATTCGTTTGCACTGAGCTAGAGGGGTACTGATGCCGGTGTGACGTTAGCTCATATCGCTTCATGGCTAACGAGAAAGACAGGCTACGGTGCGAATCATAGTTATGTACTAATGGTAGTCTGATACATGGGCATTGTATACCACCTTGATAAAACTGTATATTTTATAAGAATTCAACGAGCAACTCCTTTGATTGTTTAGAATATGGATGTATTAGGCGATTGTGGTTTTACTTTATTGGGCCATGAGTGGACTAGGAGAATTGCGTCACTGCATTTCGCGCTGTAGTCTGTCTTTTTCGTTAGCCACGACATCACTTAACATATTCGCATGTATAACGGGTTCAGTGTATGACGTTACCATTCTCTGTACTGTTGCTGCATGGGAAGAGTAAATAGTTTGAAGCACGCGGGATCCAGCAATGTAGGAAAGACAAGAAACGCATCTGGTGTTTATAACACAACCAACGTTTTGGATGCTGTAATATTAATGCTGATCTGTTTTAATTATGCACAACATTGGTCACAGATTACAAACAATTACATGTCGGCTCTATACTATATTAAATATATATAACAAGTAAATAGAACATAATGCCATTTTCGCTGCAAATTAGAAGAGTCGTGCAGAGCATTTTCGTGAACATTTTCTAACATTTTGTTTCGTTTTTCTTTTACTAGTTCATCAATGTTTGGACGCAATGTCTGGGAAATCTGTAATCGAAAACTGTGTGTTACGTTGTGATAGGTACTTCGGGATTTGGACTCAGCTAATTGCATAACAAAACCAGACAGAAATAGTGGCTGTTCTATTTTGACTGAACCTTTCAGCGTCGTTTATCTTGGCAATATGGTATTACACGGCTCTTGCTTGACGTCACACGAACTGATAAGCATGCTCCTCCTTCCAATACGTACACCACTTGCAACTGTTTTCCTCTGAACCGAGCCAACATCTTACAAGTATGTAGGTATGTTATAGAGACGAATGGTTAAGGGCGGGAGAGGGTGGAAAGGGGGTAAGTGGGGCGGTGGTGAAAGAGGGGAAGAGGGTTTGGAAAGAGTTCAGAATCAATTAATTATTTATCAGAATAACGTTACTTGGGGAAGCTACGGGTTATAATAGATATTAAGATAAACAACGGAATGAAAAAGAAAGAACTAGGAAGAAAACTTAAGTAAAAATCCGATGTCTTATGAAAATTCAATGTTCTCTTAATGTCATATCTCCTTTAAAGGCTTTCTACCCCCGCAGAACGCGACCGCAGAGAGGAAGCGTAATGCAGTAAATACACAGTTGTTCCCGAAAGATTGGAATGACAGTCATTTCCTAAGCAAAAACCATTTCCTTCATATACGAAAGGAAAAGATGTAAAATATTGACGTGCTTTATATGACACTTTCCGCTTTCAGTCGGAATAAAAGTAATTTCTTAGCATGCGTTAATTTGGTTTTCAGCCTCATTCGCCTCCCTAAGTCTTAGCAAACGGATAAAAGTATTTCTTCGCTAGTAATTTCAAATAGGTCCCTCTTTTTCGAACACGGATGAGCCAAATACGCTATCGGTCAAATTGCATTTACTGATATTATGCATGGCGAATAATAGTAATATAACAATTCAGAATAGAACGGATGTGCAATCATTAAATTTAGTTTTAAATACATTAAATTAAATACATTGGTAATTATTATTTATTTATGCCAACAAACTTACTGTTGATGTTTTTAAACACACGAGCCGTGTATGAGCAATGTTTGAGAGGTAGAATTGGAACTAAAAAATTTAATGCCACAGCTGGGATTTGAACAACAGCCCCACAGACCTCCTGAGCCATCCCACTCGGTTGCATCTGTTTACACCAAGGCCTGATTTTGCTCCCATATTGCATTAGAAGCTCCAAACCAAGACTTAAAGTTGTTACAGGGTCTACTGTCTTACGAGCAAATAGATATCTCAAGCAACTTAAAAAAAGTTATGGCCTAATCTTTGGTATCTTACACCTGAGAATACTGCACTAGCATTTTTTGCCAGGAAAGTTCCCACATTTAACATTCCACACATTTCTTGTCCTTAGAACCCTAGCACAGTGAAAAGAATGAATTTTATTTGCAGGGATATGAGATTGTTATATATTTAAAAGTAGCAAATGATTCAGCAGAAAGATGTCTCGTATTAAGTTGATTAACTAACTAAACCCTAGCGTAACAGTCCATGAGGGGCAAAGCTTGCCGCCCAGCCGCTGCGTCTCCACCTCTGCCCACTACAGGCGTCATTGGTGGGGTGCAGTACTGGAGGGTGGGACGTGGTCATCGCCCTGAGCCCTCCCGGTCAGTTATGCGGCCTTCACGACCTCGGGCCGCTACTTCTCCATCAAGTAGCTACTCAATTGGTCCCTCCGGGACCTAACGAGGCTGAGTACACCCCATGCCAGACCTCCCAGAGGGGATAAAAAACCCGAGTCCTCCGTGCCAGAGGCAAGCGCACTGCCATATTAAGATAACCGAATTTAACAGTGTTTTGACAAAAAATGAACAAGAACAATATATACTACGTGAGAGACTATCGGAAGCAATTTCCTGACTGCAAAACAGGGACACTGACATAAACAGTTTAGTTCCGTGCAGTTTTTCTGTGAAATCTGTATTTCCCATAATATGTATGTGTATGTTTGAACTCAACATTTCTATCAATCAATATAATTTAAAATTTAGTACAAAAGCTTTCAAGTTATAATTGTCTTAAGTTTGATATAACACATGTCACATCCTATTTATAAAACTACTGAGATCAAGTATCACTCGTACAAAAAATCTACTTATAGTATAGTACAATATAACCATCTGATCACAAAGTTGCGTGAAACTATTTTAATTTCTACTGAAAATAACTAACTTTGTGTGGCTTGAGGCTCGGGTTAAAATTAACTAATCTTCATCAGACTTGGCATAAGCTGTTTTCCAGTGTAATGGAGCAGATTTAGGGTGTGCAATTATAAAAATTCAACGAAAAAAATTCACATATGAGCTAAGGGCACCCTAGTGTACATGTGTGGCATGCGCCTCGAATACTTTTAGTAAACATTAATATCTGGAATAAATGTCTTTAACATTACGCCATCATTAAAATGATACCATGAAACATAACATTGTATTTTGAGAACTGTACGTGTTACAGATGATGGAAAACCTGGGCCAGACTGTAACAGAAAAGGAATTGAACACCATGATGTTGGAAATAGATATGGATGGAGATGGCATGATATCCTTCGAGGAATTCAAAACTCTCATGAAGACACCGGCTAAATGAAAACTGTCTAAATTGTCTCTGAATTAGGCTAATTAATAATTTTTCATTTATAAACAACTCTTAATAGCCATTAATTTTCTTGCCCAGAATTCAAATTTATGATTTGCAAATAAACTGTACATTTAAAAAGCAAAGGGACTTTTATTTATTTCTATCACAGAGCGTAATAAATAATTCGTCCTATTCAGAATTTATTGGCTACACACACGCGAGCGCGCGCGCGAGCCTTTCTAACCGGTGTACAGAGTATGTGTTTAAACACGATAACAACGCCACCAATCCATGTGCATTTCTAAGTGTCCGAGTAATACATATGTGGTGGAGCCGCTTTTCCCTACAGGTTTTCCGCTTTAATGGTCACGAAGGAAGAAGAATAGGGGGAATGAATTCACACCTTCGTAGTACTGCTTCCCTGCAATAATAATAATAATAATAATAATAATAATAATAATAATAATAATAATAATAATAATAATAATAATAATAATAATAATAATTATAATAATAATAATTATAATAATAATAATAATAATAATAATAATAATAATAATAATAATAATAATAATAATAATAATAATAATAATAATAATAATAATAATAATAATCCATCTTTCTATAGAAATACTTTTACCATAAAACAGTTTTGTGGATTTAAGCACGATTAACATATGACAGAAGTTCACAACTTATGAAAGAACTCTGTTAGGGTTTCACACTCACTATTGATGGCCATTGAAAATTACATTATGTGATGTAATAAATAGAACCAAGATATAACTTGAGATAACCTAAAGCACAAGAGCGGTTTGACTCGTAAAATACGCTTCCCTTTATGACAAATCGAATAGGAAAGAGCTTGAAAATGACACTGGGCAAAGGATCAGAGGTAGTGGAGTGGGCTTCCTTTCCAAATTAGCCGACTTTCTTCAAAGATTTGAAACGCAATAATAAGCGTCAAAGGGTAATTCGTCTGAAGCAATTAGAGTGCGAGGGTGGTAACCATCAGGTTCCTTTGCACTCCTATGCTTTGCCAAGTCCAGTAACTCGGTTCTTTGCCAAGTTTACGAGGGTTATCATTAAGATCACATCCTCTTCCTTGCTACGTCAACAGCAAAGAGGAATTGCAGCTCTCCTGTTTTACGAGTTTAATTTGCATTAGAGCGCAAAGGTTATCGACTACTATTTAACACCCCTCTTCAAATCACACGGCTCTGATATTATCATTGCTTTCTAGATATTACAAGCTGTCGCATCAGCGTCGGAAATAGCAATAAAACATGTCCCTGCACAACGCCAATATTCACCGACAGAGACGCTCCAACTACATAAAACAGCAGACAGCTATTATGACGATGAAATCTAGACTTCTTTAAAATATCATTTATATTATTTTCTTATTTATGATGCTGTTTAGCCATTAGATGGACCTTTATTGATTCTAGATTCAAATTATGCAAATAATAAATGGCTGATACCTTTGTTGTTATAAAATGATACGCAAATATTAAAATTACGCAAACGGGGATCCATTAACTTTTTATTTTTCATCTGCTATACTTCTGTGGTACCTATGTATACTTTTTCGTCCAATATAATTGAACTGACAGGAAAAAATCTATTGTTTTGAGTGTTCCAACGAGAACAAATATATTATAAATGAACGCTTCCAGTTAGTTTATTATGGTGTGTGTGTGTGTGTGTGTGTGTGTGTGTGTGTGTGTGTGTGTGTGTGTGTGTGCGTGCGGAGTGGGTGGGGGGGGGTGGTGGTTGCGGGGGTAGAATGGAATGGATTGCATTCAGTGAATTCACAAGTAGCCATAAAAGCCCGTGAACCCTGAACATGTCAATGGAAAAATACGGTATAGTGCATATGGACATATTGAGCATAAAACACGTTATATATTGGCAATATAAGAAAACAAAGAAACAAAGGGATTGTTCGGAAACAAAATCAAGTTTTTCCTGTAGTTATAACTGTTATAGGACTAACATAATGTGTATTTACAAATGCAAATTTAACATATTTTTAAACTTTCACTACACTTTTGCGCCCACTTTTTTTATTTGATTAACAATGCATAGCATCTACACTGACAGTTCTTCAATACACCTAAATTTAAATAGCTTTCCAGCAGGCATCAAATGTAAACTAAAGAAACTGCTAGAAACTACTTACAAAGCCACATAAGCATTAATTTGTCATCTAGCTAATCTTGTACAAAATAAAGTGACTTTGAGCATAGGCACTCTATAGCAGCAATTTTAAAAGCATTGAAATTGACAACTTTTCCTTTAAGATAATTAGAAACAGAATTAAATACTGATATGGTTTGATAATATACACTCTTCTGTGTGTATCGGTGTGTGTGTGTGTGTGTGTGTGTGTGTGGTATGTGTGTGTGTGTGGTATGTGTGTGTGTGTGTGTGTGTGTGTGTGTGTGTGTGTGTGTGTGTGTGTGTGGTATGTGTGTGTGTGTGTTTTAAGTTTTCTAAAGTAAAAACAGTCTTCCGAAGTAACATGTGCAATATTTGCATCTCAGTCTACACTTAGATAAAAATTATTTATTTCTGTGTATCTTACTGCAGCTCAAAGTAGGAGAAAGGCTGTAACTTGTCCTTTCATTGATTTCCAGAAAGACAATGAACTGACACAGAAATTGTGCATAGTAATTTGTGAACTAATAGTAACAGGTCATGTTTGTCTTCTAAATATCACTGTATATCACTTATGTACTTTGCAAATTCGTCTAACAGAAAAACAATAACACTATAATACTTAAAATAATAATTTAATCTATACTTATTCTTCCTAATCATTAACCCATTCATCTAACCAAATTGGATATAATTTTTATAAAAGAAAAAAGTAAATAAATGAAATGAGTTAAAAAATTATTCAGTTCAACACTCTCCCACCCCCAACACTCATGCCGTTATTTTCGCAATAAACTGAGTGGCGCATGGGTGCGTATTCTTCGTTTCGCTTTTCTTCTCTTTAAATAAACCTTCCTTTCCTTTGTTCTAATGTGCCGATGCTCTTAAGTCGTAATGCACTTTTTCCATCTTTAGATGAAATACTGCAGCTGTTCCATTATTGTCTGCAATCTTAAGAAAAGCGAAAGGTAAAGATTACTCCATCTTCAGAGAGAAGACGTCGAAGCAGCATTAGCTTTTTCCAAAAGATAATGTCGGAGAAAGCACTTAGCTAGGAGGGTGCGAGTAACACTTTGTGATGCGAAGAAACCTAAGTAAGGCTGAGTGGCACGTGAAGAGCAGCTCCTCTTGCTAACTTGGCAAATGTGACGGCCCCATTTCCATTTATTTTACTCTGAAATCTAGCTCTACAGCAACTTCCTAGGAGTATACGTAAACTTCATGTTTACTCTGCTTACGCGCAGTTAGAAGTTATCCTGCATGTTATTTTTATGGAATATTTGAAATACCTGCACCCCTTTTCTGTGATGGTTGTTAGAGATACTGCACTCCAGCCGAAAATGTAAATCAGAATTTCGTCAGAAGTTCAAGTTTTGAGATTCCCCAAAACAGCCCCGGTGTAAGCCACGCACGTTTGTATGTATACGTTTCTGAACATAAAAACTGAAAAGAAGCGGCAAGAAGAAGTTCAAGGAAATATCCCTAACCCAAAATACTTTTTACAAGTAAATGAAAAATTGTTTTTAATGTTTTTTTCAACGAACTTACTAAATGTAGAGAAAGCACCTTTGTACTCTACTAAAAAATTGGATGCCAAGGGAAATGCACCTTTGAGACTCCCTGAATTCAAAAAAGAGAATCACTCTGAGAAAGAGATCTGTGTGGGGGTACGCGTGTCTGTCCATCCGTGAACAGCATAATTCAAAAACGAAAAGTCGTTAGAACAATTAACTTGGTATTCAAGTTCCAATGTTGTGGCATGAGTATTTTCAAGAATATCCCCCATGCCAAATTAATCTTTACGTGGAACATATTTTTAAAATGGTGAGTTTCTCAATAATGACTAACGAATGATTAAAATACTAATAATATTTTTATGATAAATAAAATGTATTTTTTTTTTTTGAGACAGCCTCTGAAGTACTCTTCTTTCTTAATGATTGTTGCGTAAGTGGTAAATCGTAAGAAATAGACAAAAATCTTTCCATTACCAAGATATTCCTTGTTACTGATTTGGATTTTCAAATACTTACGCTTTTTTCAAATAGGAAGCCGTTATTCGTGTTCTTATTTGATTCTCTTTTCTTGACCGTCTAAAGATAACGGAATTTCAAAGCCATGACATAGCGGCCTGCTCTCAAAAGATGCCTACGTGCTCCTAAACCGCTTGACCGTTCATCTCGAAATTCAGCACATATATGCATTTTTTCATGGAGGAGGTTTGTATGTTTGCACTTTACTATACAGTGTAACACTCACTTGGTTTTCTTTGCTCGCTTTTCTTTTGTGTAACAATATCACACATCCTTCCCTACTCGCCCTTGAACATACAATTCATAAAATTTTCTATGGCTGAAATAGAAATGCCACATATTACGTACATACTGTTTTCTCTACTCACTTTTCTTTTACGAAACACCGTCACATTTCTTTCTCTATTCCCTTCAACACATAATTCATACAATTTTCAATGATTGAAATACAAATGCAAATGCTTTACATTTAAACGATTTTCTTTGCAAACTTTTATTTTATAAAATACAGATACACTTCTTTCTCTGCTCCTTCTTAAACAAACAATTCATACAATTTTCTCTGCTTGCTTTTTTCTTGTGGTAATTGGGGTTGTTCAAGAGTGCTTTTGTATAGTGTTTTCCCGGTATCCTTATTTATTTTGTTTACTTTGGATTTAGTATCCAACGTAAGCCTAAAAGGATAAAATTGTCAAACGACGAGTATTTCAGTTAGTTGCTAATAAACTCGAATTCCTTTTAAGCATTAATTCATATACACTCACGAATCTATAGCTATCAATAAACAAATTATTAATTTATAAGCTGACATTCTATTATCAGCACACATTTGTAATGTGTACGTTGTGTAATTTGGAATTACTTTCTGCTATAAACCTAAGTTAACCGTCATATTTTTCCAGGCGAAGATTAAGTTTAATGATCACAACGGGCTATAGAATGGCCATTATATCACTAAATTATCGACAACCGGGAGCCCTCTCATTCCAGTATTACGATATCGCATTAAGTGTAGCTCAACAGGAAGCAAATCAGCTCTATCATCACTAGGCAATTCCGCTGCTCTTTTTCCGGTAATACCGTCAATAACTCCATCGAGTAGTTACCTTCTTTTTAATTTAAAATCATAATCCTGTGTTATGTATTTAAATCAGTAAATACCAAACAAAAGCGCATCTGCACAGAAAAGTACGGGACACATAGCCGATTAAAAATAACAATAATCCGATTTATTTTTGTAATAAAACCTTTTAACCATCAATAATTTAAACGATGGTTTCATCAGAGATGTGTGCAACACGCTAAGTCTTCCTTTTTTTGTTACAGGTTTATATGAAAAGGCGAGAATATGCAAGCCATTTCAGCAAGGGAATTTTCAAAACTGAACTGCAAAATTACGTCATGAGTTCCTTAATATTCTGACGCCGGGGGCCGCGCACAACAAAGTATGGTCGGGGCTAAACTACTTTACACCACATAACAGGGTGGCGAGCAAACAGAGGCGCTCGCCTGTCTCGCGCGACGGTTGTGTACACGTGAGTAACAACAATGGGCGCGGCACGCATCAAAGGCGCTCACGGTCAAGCTTCCCCACAGCACTCACGCGAGCAAACACGTGACAACAATCAGCGCTGCAGAACCAAAAGGGGGTTTCTCCAGATGACTCGAGAAGTCTCCGGCGGCGGCTTCTTAAGAGAAGTTCGGAAAAGATCCGTGTTACGCCATACTCACTATATAAGGAGCCGAGGAAACAACAGAGTGAGAGTTACAGACATGATTCAGTGTGCCAGTGAGTGTGAGACAGCTGGGTATGTGTAGTACTGACGTAAAAGGTGCATTGCGTCGAAGTGACTGTATCGTCGACGGATTGTAACGTTGGGAGGTAGTGTATGAGAGACAGAGAAAGTGATGAAAGACAGTGAAAGGACTGAGTCAAGGCTACGAGAAGAAAACAGTTGGGATTTGAAATATCACGAAATACTATAATCTGTGTTAACGTCAGTAGAAGGGAACTGTGTGTTTGTGCAAAAGTTCAGAAGAAAATTAGAGTGATAGAAAAGTAACTGGACTTATTTTATCGTTTTGCCGCAATACCAAACATCAAAACTTACCTTATCTACAGTACACTTATTGCTACATTTTTACTTTGTCTGTCACGTATAGTGAGGTACTAAGTACATTCCATAGAAAAAAATTAATATAAAGTTTTCAGCAGAACTACTCGTTTACATATTCATGAACAAAAATTAGAAAAAGGTTCGCGTAAAGGAACAGCAAAATTAAAAACGCAAATTAGCATACATACCAAATTTCTTATTTAAGTCAAGAAGCGTCCAAGTCAAGAAGATATTTAAAGAAACCCTCCACCCCAAAAGTACGCAGCTGGCAAAATCACGATCTCGTGGACCAGCATAAGCCAGTCCCGGAAAAAGAATTCTAGTCGCACATATTATCGCAGGGCCACTTCAGTCAATATTATATCGGGTCCTCATATTTATTCGACCTTTACCATCAGTCAGTTTAAATGAATGACAATTTCACCAAGCCCCCTGTTTCAAAGAACCTCGCACTGCAAGCGTTTCCGGCTTTCTAAACAGGCTAATATGCTGAAGCGATGCAAAACTGTTTTCCACTGGGATATTTAGAGCGTGCTCTGCATACGAGTTGGAAGTGACCACCGATCACAGAATTTGAAGAGTTGAATGCTACTTTTGAACTGAAAGGATGCAAGAAGGAGTCTATGGTTACGATATTGGCCATTGTGTGAATTATTTTCTCCATTCTTGCCTAGAATTTCATCAACTTCCAACTTGATAAGAAGAATTGATAAAACGTGCCTAAAAATACCAAACTGACAAGTTAGATATTCATATATTCCTGTAATGCTCCAACTGTTTTGTATTTCTCAATACATACGGTTATTTTGCTTTTGTGTGTTGTTTTCTTAATTCATTATGTGTAGGTCAGTTTTCAGTTACGGCTGTAAAGAGTACGGGTAAGCTCTTTATGTAATGGAAAAGTTGTGCTATTAAAGCCCAGACACTCTAGGTTACAAAACCCTTCCAATTAGTTTGGTTATCCACCAGTATACATGCTGAGATTGCAAGTTTACGATGCATGCGAAAGAAGTTCCAAGTGTAAATACTGCAAAGGTAATATGCAAGTCCTATTTCATTAAGGTAACTTGGCTAGTGCTCTGCCAGAGGCATTGGTGATAAACTCCCTTCAAAGTACTGGCGTCATGAATAGTTGAGTGAATGGCGGGAAAGATCGAATAAATCCGAAAACTGTGTATAACAACACTGGTGAAATAATGGTAGATAATTTCAACCTGTACCCAAATTGTTTTACCGATAACGCACTCGCTAGTCTAGGTTTGCATTACTCCCACAGAGCATCTAAGTTGGTAATGGTTAGCTAAACGAATCTGATTGCATTTTCAGGACAGTTGGTGAACTCTGTAAGCCCTTGAAAAGCCTTCGGTAGCAAGAGGTAAGCGCTAGGACAAATGAACCTGTAGAGCCCACAAATGTGGAGTTACCCAAAATCCAAGCGAGTAACTCGTTATATTCGCCATCTACACCCGCGGGGCAATTAAAGTTTTTACGGCTCTCTCTCATTTCCACTACTGAGAAGGATAGAATACTACATCATCACAAATGGCACATACGGGCCAGTAAATGGCGCTTTGTTGAGGTCTGCAGAAAATGAAGAAGCAGAGGAAATGTACTAATTTGACTACTGATAGCCAAAAGGTACACAATTGCAGCAAAAACTCAGCGAGGTAATGTGATAGAAACCTGCAATCACTGAATTTTAGAGCAAAAAACACTGCCGAGTTGCATTACGGTCGCTATTCCTATAACACTTCTATAACACGACTTGACGTGGTACAGTCACACCAGCCCATTAAATACACACACACGCACGCACGCACGCACGCACACGCACACGCACGCACACACACACACACACACACACACACACACACACACACACACACACACACATATATATGCAGAACATTACTTCCACTTACTGGTGTTTTGCTCCTCACTATAACTTTTCTGACCTTACCTTGGTCATCTCTTGTTCTCTTCCGACCCCGATACTATTAGGGTTCCCGAGGGCTAGGGAGTCTTTATTTTTCCAACCTCTTCATTTCTCTAATTTCTCTATAAAATCTTAACCCCAACATGCTGACCTGTCATGGCATGTAATACGTCCTCGGATTGGTAATGGTCGGTGAATTTATTTTGATAATTCTCCCGGTCAGGTCGGTGAGACCCGTAAACCAACGACAGGTGTGGTCCTCCAGACATTCTGGGGGTTGTGAGAGAGCGATGTGACCGCCAAAACATAAAAATATGGTGCTCTCTAAAAAACGGTTACTATTACTGCAATTGCTCTCGTCAATATCATTGTGAAAAATGTTGGAGAGCAAGAGGATTAATGACTTCATTGTCAGAAATCCAGCATTAGCTAACAAACAACAACATATATGTATATAATATAATATATATAATCACATACAGTGCGGTAATCCTACAAAAAGCTACTTTAATATCAAAATTGTTTTACTCGCGACGCACTATTGCCCAGAAATAATTTCTAGTTAAGCATAAGCCCTAGTTACCTACAATGTATGCAAAGAACAGAAAATCTTAGTATCATAAGCAGGGAAGAATAAATTCTCAAATCACAGTAACTTGGTATTGCTAATGGAAAGAAAAAGGAAGACTTCCTCCATCAGATGACACACTTAATACTTGGGTAAATGCAAATACTTCTTTCCCTGATTACCCTCCCCTTATGTAGGACTTACACCCCCTAGGACTTACAAGTCAATGCCTAGGATCAGACGCCTGTCGGGGAGCAGAGGGACCTCTGGACGAGACAGAGTGAAGACCTGGAAGCAGGTGGTCAGCCAGCACCTAATTTGTACAAATTATCTTATTGCTTATTTCCTTGTAGGTGAAAGGGGAATATTAGAATGCAGTAGGCTGTGAGCGATAGTCAGATCTTTTAAAGCTTAGAGATTCCGTTCTCTTTGCACGCTTAACACATAAAAAATGAACAACGATGTTCCATTTCATGAAAGTTTTAAGTTTTCCGAAACTGACACAAATAATAAGGAATATCTCCGAAATGGTTCACTCTCCAAAAAATTTATTAGGCATAAATTGCGTGTTTTAATGAGATCTATATTTGTTGTATATTAAGAATTTGTCTATCTCTTAGGTTTACGAGTTATTTAAAAGTCATCCAGAGTAAACAGGACTACATAGGCTATACCAGAAAATTCAAAAAATGCATTTCATTTGTCACACAAATATCTTAAACATATGACATTTTAATCAAAATCGTTAGAGCCATTTTCAAGAAAATCAAAATTTGCGAAAAATTTTCCATATAAAGGGTGGTTTAGAGTGGAGCTATTTTCTTCAAAATCTTCGTGTCGCATCCTTGAAAGAAATTAAACATAAATGACAATTTTGGTTTTTAACCAACTTTTCGTTTTTGTTATGCTGTCCACGGACATCCCCCCACACACACACGCACGCACGCACACACACGCACGCGCGCGCGCGCGCGCGCACACACACACACACACAGGAATCTTTTTCTAAAAATGCTCTTTTTTTTTTTTTTTTTTGATTCAGGGAGTCTCAAAATCTATTTCCGGTGAAATTTCAAAATCGAATTTTTGGGTGGAATACAATACTTCCTGTACTTACTATACGTAGTACAGAAAGCATAAATTACAGAATTTAAATTATATTTTCTGAACTGTTTGTTCATAATAATATGACAATGTGGTATAGTAAGTTCGTGACAGTATATGAATATATAATCAGTAAAATGACCACATGCTACCTTTTAAAAAATTAATATTAACTGCCACTTGCCAATGACATGTCAGAAGCAAGGTATCCTCGAATAATTTGCATCCACAGAATAAATTGATACCCCTGCACACAGCACCACCATACACAGCTGCTGAGCTGCAATGTTGTGTAAAACAAATTACACCCACAACAGCAAGGGTACAACACAAAGAAAGTGATCAAGCCTAAGCAGTATACATTTGCCATCTATTGTCAAAATTATAGAAGTACTGGAATCTTAGTAGTGAATTTACCCTCTATATTTTACCACGCAATAAATTACACGAAACTTTAACAACGTGAAAGACTTCACAGACTACTCACAGGAACCACAGGTACAATCAATAATTCAAACAATAATTTCTAAATAAAAAAAAAGAAAGCAAAAGTAGTGTTACAACGAAATTTTTACCACTTAATGCCCAGAAGGCTATAGGGAATTACTTGAATTCAAAGTTTGGTATTCATATAATATTTTGGTTTTGAATTATGCTGGCCACAGATATACAAATACGTACCTTTTTCTAAAATATTTTACTTAGTTTCAAAAGACCCCAAAAATAAGTGTCCCAAATTCTTAAAATGGAATTTCTGGATAGAATAGAGTAGGTGCATGGTCTACATTTTATAGAAAAGCTTTAGAGAATGTACCGGTACTAACTTTTAAAGGCATTAAAATATACTTAAAATATATGACATAGGCAGGGAATCCTGGAAAAAAGAAAGGACTGAGAAAGAAAGGGGGGGCGGGGGGGTCACACTTTACTTCAGCACATGACAATCGGATTGGAGCTACGTTGCCGGGAATAGTCACAAAACAGGAACAGATATATAGATAGGTATATCCTTAATTTCCTGACATGCTCATTCATAATGACCATAAACCTCTGATTTAAAAGCCCCAGATAGTTCTTGTGGGTTCCCTTAGGTTAATGTTGTTCAACCCCAGTTTGAAGGGGTTTATTCGAAAAACATGCAAATACAGTTTAATATAACAAAATATGGCAAAACCTCAACTGTTGTAGGTAGATATGATTGAATAACGTGGGGATTTGGTTGGAGTTTTATCAATCTCACGCACGTCAGCCCAAAAGGCTTATCGCGCAACCCCACTGGAAAATGGAGTTTCATTGTTTTCCAAGATATGTTCCCTGAACGTATTGGTTCCCATATTAGCAGCCTTTACTTGGTATTCCCGGGTTATAGAAAGGTCAAATATTTCTTGCCGGGAATGGGCAATTTAACGGGATATGGGAGGCAGTTCCTCCATCCTTTTTGCAAATTCTAAGAACGTTTCTCTTTAATTCTAATTTACGTAAACCTTTCCAGAAATGGCCATGTTTAGAAATTAATCTAACCATCTTCTCTATCCCCTTTCTGTCAAACCGCAGGAGAGACGAGCAAAGAATGCATATTGTAGCTAAATCATAAGCATTGCAGAAAACATGTCCTATTTGGAGAAGAGTTTCTGATTCTCTGCTTGTAAGCTAAAAGTATAGACACTAAAAGCCAAACTGCGAATTTTCAGTCGCCTGCATTTTCCAGCCCTGATTACAACACAGAATGGATTGTTTCACGCTAAGAGGATAGCCTTTCATTCAATTCCATAGGAAATATTAGGATAAATAATTGAAAAATAGTAGGAGTAAAAAGCCTTATTTAGTTCGGCAGCAACTTATGCTTTTGGCATGGTTCTATCCGTATATTAAAATCCATTAACAACGTTCGCTACCATGATATAGATGACTTAATTACTACACTACTATTTATATGCATGTTCGAAGCATGCAAATATCAGCTAGAGATATCCATGCCACATTTACTGAATGTATTCCAATTTTACGAAATGTTTTCGGTTATTAAATAAAGTCCCTTGTATTGTTTGCTGCAATTAAAATGTTAAAACTTTTATAGGTATATTAAAACGTTGAAACTGCCCTTCGTAACCACTTTGTAATATTACTTAGCTCAAAGAGGAGGTGGTGGTAAACGAAGCTTTTAGGTAGCGTTATTAAGTTCATAACAAACAGTTAATATTTAATTTTGGGCTTTCACAAAAACCCTCTAAAGCACTGTTCAAATTTCTCAAGGGAAAGAAGTTAGATACTTTTTCTTCTGTATCTTTCTTACACTAATCCTTCCAAGCTGGAATACTAATTGGTTGTTTTCTGTTCTTAAAGCATTGCAACCCATCGTCGCTTCAATGCCGATGGTTAACTAGCTCAGATTCCTTGCTGCGTTACCACTAGGACTTGAATAGGGGATGGAATGGACCCCGGTAAAATAAACGGCGATTGCAATTCTTGAATTTTGACGAGATTTACGTAGTAGTCGGTGAAAGGACTTTTGCTTTTAGTCATTGACAATTATTTTTATCTTGATACTTAAACGAACTATCAAAATATCTAACACTAACGAGTTCAAAAGTAAATGTACCTTATGCCTGTAATTTATCTTGCAGCAAACTGATTTAAAAGCGAAACTCCATTAGCGGACTATCATAATTACACAGCAAATGCATTTTCTCTCGCTGATGGAAGCTGCAAGCCAACAAAGGCAACAGGTGTGGATTGTAAATGATAAAGAGTACTGGAGCATTCTCCTTCACACTATTTCTGAACAGATATTTCCTTAGATAACAATGGAGGTGCCTGCAATTCTTCTGATACACCTCGCTTAGGTTTTAATCTCTATAAATACAGGATGTTTGGGATATAGGTATAGATGTTTTGATTGGTAACTGAGGACAAGTGTAGTGAGCAAAAGCATTATTTGTGCACTCAATTTTAGTTATTAAGAGTAGTATATGTTCAGGTTGGTTAGTAGCTCTGAGAAGACATGCAGGCACTTCAGGCATAAAATCGATTAATAAATGCTACAAGAGTGGAGCTAATAACAAAAGTTAAGACAGGGGAGATGAAATCAAATGGGAGATGAAATAAGGCAGAAAATAAGAAAGGGAGCAGGATAAGATTAGTGAAATGGTAGGAAGCAAACGTCCATAAATTATACATGTGTAGTATGTATGTAAAAGGTAATTATACTGAAGAGCGGCCCTAATAGCAAAAGGAGCAGGGCCCAGCTCAGGCTAGCCAATGATGTGTAAGATTTAGTACTCAAATCATTCATTCATGACGTCAGAGTGGGCTGGTCCCGTGATGACTATAACGCATTGGAAAATTCCGTTCTCTTTGCATGAGCAGATAAAAAAGCGAACCTTTCAATGCTTATACTTTTTCAATCAGGAAAACGTTATTCGCTTTTGAGTAATTTTGGAAAGCTAAGCATAACATCAACATTTTCTTCCAATATTCTCGAATTTTCTCTTGCTGTGTTTGTAATGCAACCTACTATATACTCATCTTCTAAATAAAGACAACGTGACGCCATGGCCAAATGGTTATGCCACTCGCCTCTCACTAAGGCTGGAATTTGTGGTGTTTCTCGGCGTGTTTCCTCAGGATTCTACGGTTTCCCCCGCTATTCTTTCTACCAAATAATCCATCATCACCTTTCCTTTCATCCATTGCACCTTCACTTTATATCATCTTCTTCCTCACTACCATACTAGGCTACGGGCCGATCGACCGTTTCACTTTTATTCAATGTTCGTCTGCTCCTTGACAGGACTCTGACCCCAGGCACTCGCGTATAAGTTGGGTGGTGCAACCCCCACATGCGGGGAAGGTTAAGCAGACAAGTACAAAAAGACATCAAAACATACTTTACTATTTTATGTATACTTATTCAGAAATTTGAGGCTAAAATAGGATGTATGTTTACAAATTAATGAGTATATCGTTCAGAATTTAAAATGACGAAAGAACATATGAAATTTTAATGCACACTTAGTTTTATAAAAAGTAGCAGTCTTGAATGAGTTGAGCATAGCCTATCTTTCTCACAATTATTGTTTTCGGTCAAACATAAGCTATAAAAGTGGCACATGATGTTTTGCACAGCTACCCCCCTCATTAGTAGGGCACCCGAAAACAAAACAAAGTACAGTTACAAAAATAATGGCACTTCGCAACATCCAATACGGTCGGTCCTTTAATACTAAGCCTGCAACATCTTGCTCTATCCAAAACCTGTGAAATTGGCACAAAATGTAATCTGCAGAGCCTATTTCAAATGCAGAACCAGGGGACAGGCGCAAATCCAGGTAAAATATGGAAAATCAGGAAATAAATGAAAACCTCCTACCTTATCTCCACTTTCCTTCACTTTGTTTTACGTTAAAACATTCGTTTAGCTCTACTTGCCATTGTAATAAAACGACTACATAATTTGTAACTCAACGCTGTGCGTCTGACAGTATAGTTAGTGTTTCGGAAATAATGACTCAATTTCAATTTCATGGAGCAAGAATTGAGAGTTCTTCATGCAGATAATCTTTTGAGGGGTGCACAGCAATAACTCTAAGCACGCACAGTGCGGAATTCTGAGAAAGGCAACAGCTGTGGTTTTCAACAACTTCTTAACAACAGATAGGCCCTCGAGTATTCCACAAAGCAGATTATTTTATGGCATGCAACACCCGCACAGCTTCGTTAAACACAATACATTGCTCTTGCATAATCAAATCATGTCTTCGCGTTAAGTCCACCAATGTATTTTGATTCATGTTTTCTCCTTCTGTAGATTCAGTCTGAAGTTTTTTTACCAGATAGGAGCTACATTCTGAGTCCAACGTCAACTAGTTTAATATTTTGAAGTTCTCTGCCCCCAAAATATTGTTCCTGCTTTTAGCTTCTCACATAGGTTCTAAATGTAAGATTTCAAATAGCATTTATCCATCCTACTTTTAGAAAAATTTCCCCACGTACGAGCCGCAAACTCCAAAAGAATAAAAGAATGGATACTCCAAAACATTCCGTATAGTAAACATTTATGAAATTACTACTGCTAGAATAACTATGGCTGGCACTAAATTTAATGGCAGGAGGAGCTGGTCAACACAAAATCCAACCAGAGGCTTGCCGTGCCTTGTAGGTCCTGGGGGCCCTAATGACCAAGTTGTCGACGGGCCCTTAAACCCAACACACTCACTCACTCACTTGTAGGTCCTGTGCTGTGAAATCACGCTGTAAAGCCGGTAATATAAATATAATTTGTGCCCACAAAATATATTTACATTACATGTGGTCACCTATCAGCTGTCTACTATTTAATGCAATAGTGTTGGCTTCAGTAACAACTATTATTTTCCCATCCTTTTTTGGTTCTTCACTTATATAAGATGGACATTTACAACAAAATCAAGTTGTACTTATTTACGGTCCCAATTTCTGAAAGTTGTGATGCTATAAGAAAAACCGTTATGCAGGCAGTTTTTTTAAGCAAGGAGGATTTTTCCTCTTAATTATTCGAAGTCTCCGTTTATAATCACATGCACATATAATTTAACACGCAGATGCTGACTTTCATAATATCTTGTAGATTCAGAGATTTCTAAAAGATGCATTATTTTTTCTGCAACAATGAGGTTGCATTCTTCGTTCAACTACAATATTTCTTCGACCTTAAGTGAACGGTAAACAGACTAAAACGCAATATCCGGCTACCCTTGATACGTCTGTGTTATTCCTTTTAATTAAAACAACACTCATAGGCAATTAACAACAGCTCATTTCGGAAATATGTACAATATCATCACTTGAATTCTTTTATGCTCCGCTAGCCGGGAATAAATAAGACAAAACGAGATACTCGAACGCCTACTTAAAAACAAACAAATGAAACCATCTCTTTCGCTGAAACAAAGACGTGTTATAAATGCATTTGTGTTTCATTGGGTATTCTAAATCCTTACAGATATAATTTTTTTTAACCTATAAGGTTCTTAAAAATCTGAAATACAGATTTAAGCGTATTTAAAAAGGACTGTTTGGGTTTCAAACAAGTTTCTCAACCAATTTCCCTTCCCCCTGCTAGTACTTGGTTCACCCTAAAAATGTTTTCACACAGCACTGGAAACTTAATCGTATTATCTAATTTTTCTTCAGCTTTCTGTCCCCACTATTAAGGCCACCAATGGTAAGTTACGTTAAAAAAATGTGATGTGTTGCACTCACATGACTTTCTCAACTCTTTTACTAACCTTTCCTACAAACTTATATCCGTATACCTTCTTCGTGTTAGTTAAGATAAACATTTGCAGAAATTGTCTTATTTGCTTATTTCCTTTTAGGTGGAAGGAAAATATGGGAATACAGTAGGCTTTGAGTGACAGTCATATGTTTTAAAGCTTTCAAATTCCGTTCTCTTTGCACGGTTAACATATAAAAAATTGAATAACGATGTTCCATTTGACAGAAGTGTAAGTTCTCCAAACCTTACACAAATAACAAGGCATATCTCCGAAATGGTTCACTCTATAAAAGGTTTTATTCAGACATAAATTGCGTATTTTAGCAGGTTTACCAGTTATGCAAAAGTCGTCCAGAGTAAATACTACAAGAGCTATAGCCGGAAAATTCAAGATATGCATTTCATTTGTCATAAAAATATCGCAAACATTTTAATTAAAATCGTTACAGCCATTTTCAAGGAAATCACAATTTTCGAAAAAAGATTCCATTTAAAGGGTAGTTTAGGGTGGATGAATTTTCTACAAAATGTTCGTGTCGCATCCTTGAAAAGCATTAAACATAAATACCAAATTTGGTTTTAAACCAACTTTTTGTTTTTGAGTTATGCTGCCCACAGACAGACACACGCGCGCGGACCTTTTTCTAAAAATGTTTCTTTATTCAGGGGACCTCAAAACATATTTCCAGTGAAATCTCGACATCGAATTTCTGGGTGGAATACAATACTTTCTCTACTATACTATATGTAGTAGACAAAGTAATAACGCCTACATTGCCATTGTTAAAATATTTTAGTATATATTTTACGATAATGTTATGAATTAAAATAATTTTCTTGTCAAATGACAAATTATAACTATGACTATTAAATGACTATTAATGGTCCTCCTTTATTTTAAAAAATCAAAATTACGATTACTACAGTTAACCTCTAGGAGAGAGAAGATATCTTCTTTCCGTATATGAACCTAGCGGACGCACATAATTTACTTTATCTTGGGTGAATTAGTTATTTTAACAGGCGTACCCCGCTCGGAAGCAGAAATAAATTAGGTAAGTTTCAACAACTGATAAAGAGACATTAGTTTGAGAGAGTAAGAGCAGAAACTTTGAAGAAGTACTTCAACTGAGAAAGATGAAAATTAGCTACCTGTTAGCAAAATCTTCAGGAGAATACATTAGAGACATCATTTTCATCGCCTCGCCAATAGACAAACGAGTAGTATACACCAAAATCAATATTTAATTTCCTAGTAATTTCATTTACTTCCATATTTACTTAGTTTCGGTATTAATAGATGAAAAATATTGTGTTTGTTTGTGATCATGCAGTAATTTTATTGGTTCAACATTGACTTAATTCTATTTATTATGAATTCCATACATTTGCGAAACCAGCGACGTAGTCGTTTTATCCACAAATTGCACCCAAGTTCGAACAGCCCGGTCTTCATTTAATCTAATTTAATGTTATAAACCATTAGAGACAGCCTAAAACTTACTGTCATAAATCTGTAGTGCTGATAGAAATGTATTTATGTTTATGCCTTTTTCGTGCCATTAGTCATTTCGGGAAATATTAGCTATAATATTTTAATTTTAACTCATTTACATTGCTGCATTATCTAGGAAAACGTTTGAAGAAATGTATTCTTCTAGTGCTTTTCCGCACGAGATCATTGCTAAAAAAATCAGGCTTGTGACATTAACAGTTGACTATTGTTTCCGCGCCTTGAAAGCCGAATCCACATTACCTACATCAATACAATTTTTAAACAATCAAATTTTATTTTTGTTAACATAGCATAACTAGTTTAAATGACTAGGTCATGCGAATGTTACACATTAGGTTATTGATGTTAAATTTTACTACTGCATTTGCCTGTCAAGAGGGACTTTTAATACTCCGTGAGGAATGAACTCCAACAGAACTTCAACGCAGCTCCGTTCCCCTTATCTATAGGCAACTTCTTCAACATCTGTAAGCACCGTGTTGCATAAAGAATAACACAGAAGGCGCCAATAGGATTTTAAACCTTACTATAAGCTACTGTATCTTGCAAGTGATGCGGGAGCGTAGAAAGAGGTTCAGAGTTAAAGAACCAATCAGTGCAATAGTAGTCCTTGGATTCTTCCAGGACTTGTAGTAAGAATTAGACAGGAGTGTGTATACTTTTATTGGATAAAAATAATTGAATCTGGTTTCTTTAATGTATAAATAAACTTTGAATCAGGAACACGTGAATTTTTATATTTTCAGGGGGAGGAGGGGGGGGCGAATTGGGAATAACTCGTTCTCAGTAACTTGATATTTAAGGTTTCTGGAACGGTGTACTTGAATCAAGAGACAAGTGTGTAACACCCCGTGTTTGAGATATTTTGATGACAAATGAAGTGCATTTTTTGAATTTTCTGGCTATAGCCTATGTAGCCCTGTTTACTCTGGATGACTTGAATAACTCGTAAACCGTAAGAGATAGACAAAATCTTACTGTAATAAAAATGTCGATCTTCCTAAAACACATAATTTATGTCTGAATAAAATTTTTTGTAGAGTGAATCATTTAGGAGATATTCCTTGTTATTTCTATAAGTTTTGGAGAACTTCAACTTCTGCCAAATGGAACATCGCTATTCATTTTTAAGTTAGATGTGCAACGAGAACGTAATTCGAAAGCTTTAAAAGATTTTACTAACGCTCAAAGCCTACTGTATATCCACGTGCAAGAAAACGAGCAATAATTTCTGCAAATGCTTATCTCAACTAACACGAAGAACACAGAAGAATAAGAGTTTGTAGGAATGGTTAGTACAAGAGTAGAGAAAGTCATGTGAGTGCAATACATCAGATTTTTAATAAAGTAACTAAGAAAATAGAGCTTCTATGTTCAAAAGCATTAAACTCTAAAGTCATTCGCAAAGAAGAATTACGTAATGATTCTAAAGTTGTGATATTGATGAATTAATGGTTAATGTAAGAGTAGTAAATCAATTAATAATCATCTGTGCAAACGCAGCAGTTTCTATTCTTCCCTTCTTTAAAATTTCAAGTTTGTCACCGCATAAAAGTCATTTAACTCAATACAATCTAGCACCTGTTATATCCTACTGCTACTAAGCTTTGCAATATTTACAAGAAAACAGTTTCTTCTGATACAGCCTCTACACCAATTTCTATTTTGTTTAAGATGATCAATTTAGTTGCTTCCCCTGATCCACTCTTTCTAGATCAGCTTGCTTCCTTATTCTGTATGCTAATTTTACGCCTTCCATTGCTCTCCACATGTTTGTCATATCACAACGCCCAAGTTTTTGCACTAAACATCATCTTATATGTATTATAGTGTAATTATAGTCACTAGGAATATATCTGCATTTCTAAAGCCCAAATCTTTTTCGTCATTAATTATATTTCGGGGTGATAAAATCAGATGACGAAAGACCAGCTCAGTTTCTTTTTATTTTATGACTTATTTTTGTAGAGGTCTAATTCCTAGCAAAGTTACTCCAATCCTAAATGTGTCTCGATATTACAAAGCTCTAAATGTCTACTGATTTTCTGGAACAGGAGTAAACAAACTGTGATTCTCTTTTCTATAAAAGCATTTTCCAACTAGCTGTTGAATTACGTTGGTTACTAAACTGCCAAAAACCTTTTATGATCACCAAAGCTCTGTCTCTTTCTCTCTTTATAAACGCGTTAAAGAAAAAACGCCCTCATCCGACCAGTAGTAGGTCACTCTCCACTCATTCCCATCACTTTTGTTAGACAAGATTGCAGTTTGTCGAGCGACCGGCAGTGTCACCAACTTGCTCCCGCAGATAGCCTTGTCTGACAGAAAGAGGTCATGGCGCTATTAAAACCCACCGAGAGGTAGGTAAATGCAGGCCACTGATTAATTCAGTTGCAGCGCTTATACCTGG
The DNA here is from genome assembly GCA_030765045.1 of Tenodera sinensis. Lineage (NCBI taxonomy): Eukaryota > Metazoa > Arthropoda > Insecta > Mantodea > Mantidae > Tenodera > Tenodera sinensis. Next base: position 108,988,434 of record CM060966.1, on the reverse strand, counting down.
CATTGTTCGCTGCATTGCACCATTATCGCCCTGGTGCCAGGCCAGACCGTCCATTATGCTCTACAAACAATTGGGTTTAGCGTTTGTGTATGTTTCAATTTTTCCCCGACACGTTGTTTGCTGCTGTGGCAATTGGAGGAAATATTTGTGTTTCCTGCAGTGCCTTAGCATCGATCTTCTTCTCAGCACTTGGGGATCTGTCCGTCAGACTGCCAAGTTACGTGTTTCATTTGCGAAGGGAGAGAAACACATTAGTGCTCCCAGTCAACGTGCTTTCAGCAAGCACACATCAGTTTCCGGCTGTAGTAAATGATACATTTCGACCACACGCCTTCCTTTACTGGCATTCTTGGAATTTCTCCAAGAACTTTTTGCTTCCTTAGTCTTGTGAGTAAGAAGCAACACTAGACTTACAAAACAGTACGTAATATTCATTAAATCCAAAGTAAAACAAGTCCTTTCCCTTGTATCTTTCAGTGACCATAATCAATGTAGGACAATAAATAAACGTATGTGATAAAAAGTATGATCTAGGAATATAAAAGTGCTTCTAAAGTCAAAATTAGCCTATCTGACTGTAGAAGGGAGAGCTACAGTACAAATGAAACAAAGCAAGAAAAAAGAAAACATTATAACAATCTCTAGCACTCTTTATGCCTAATTTCGACTTCCCTCTTCGTCTACCACCTGGTTTCTTCTTTTGCCCTGTTATTTTACTGTCACCCATAATTCCTTTTAGTGTACCTCTTATCAAGAAGCGCCTTCTCCTTGCACCTTTTTTTCCTTCGCAGGTTGTTTTTAAAACATTTCGCACTTAACTGTTTTCATTTCAGGAAGAAACGTCTTTCACTTGAACTTTGAATGCTGTAAGAAACACAAAATATAATTCTCTTTAAAAAAAGTCACTACCCTTCTTTTAACCCATATTTAGATACAAAAGTACAACCTTTAATGGATATGAACAAAGCTTTGTTCACTTACATTTTTCAGGATACACAAAGCTCATTCTAGCGGATAGCTATTAACGTCCTTTTGTTCTTCTGGAAGACTACATTACAAACTTGCTCGACTTCTTATTCCTCAATTTATATGGCAGACCGTTGGTGATTTCCTTTCAGCCTTCAAAGTCGCTCTGGGTGGCTCAGTTGGTTAGACGCTGGCCCACTGATCTCAAGGTCGCGGGTTCAAATCCGGCCCAGACCGATGGTTTTTAAGTATGCTTAAAAACGACAGCTCCATGTCAGTAGATATAAAAGAACCCTGCGACACTGATGTGATCCTGCCAATTGACAGTTGGTTGAACAACAAAATAATTTTTAAATAATTTTTTCCAGCCTTTGTGATATACTGAGAGCTTTCAGGCACAGCATGGGCTCGAACGCACCGGTTGAGGCAGTAACTTCAGACCAATAACTCCAGACCAATGAGTTATCATTATTACTGTAGGTAATCAATATATATATATATATATATATATATATATATATATATATATATATATATATAAGGTTTAATAGTGAAGTACAAATATGCACTCAAAGAAGGGTGATTTATTGTAATGGGCACAGTTGCGTAAAAGAATGCGCAAATCAAGAACATATAAGTATAACAGAAGAAATACTATACTTTAAATATGAATAATAGATAAAGAGTCTTTAAAACGGTGAAAAGAACAAAGGGAGGGAATATCAGCCAGGAGACTCACAAAATAATGAAATATAATCTTAAAGGAAGGATACCTGTGTGCAGACCTATGAAGCGATAGCTGGAGGGACTTGAAAGCGGAAGAGGTACTTAATTGTCTATGCCATGAACTGAAAACGGACCGTCTCCGTAGCCCAGTGACAGCACGACTGCCTATGGCGTGGATGATACGGATACGATCCCCGGTACCGACGTGAAGATTGGCACGGGGTGCACTCAGCCTCATTAGGTCCCTGGCGGACCACTTGAGGAGCCCCTGGTCGAGAAGACCGCATAACCGGCTGGGATGGACCGGGACGGTGACCATGTCCGACCTCCAGTACTGCACCCCACACAATGACCCTGTGCTGCGCAGAGGTGGTGGACGCGGCGGTCGGACAGTAGGCCTTGACCACGTGAAGAAAAAGAGGCTTGATGTGCCTCAGGAGATCACTCACCAATTTAACCAATGAGTGTAGCTCATTGGTAACAATGTATAAATGGCTTATACAGCTAAATTTTCACACAAATCTACATTGCAAATTACAGCAGAAATAGTTTAAGCCAAACATCCAAAAAAGTTTTAAATTGAATACTTCCACTTTAAACAATATGCACAAAAGAATACTATTCTCCGTTTTAAACGGTAATATTAAAAACAAATCTACTGCTTGTTTCCATACGCTGAAATATTCCTTAGCAGCCTTGTGAAACAAACAGTGAAGATGGACAGGAGGTGAGTCGATACAGTGTCATTCCAAGCCACAAACGGAAACAACCATCGATGTATAACATCGATAAGACGAGATGTAATCTCCGGTAACGTCGATCCCTCTCTGTCATGTCAAGTGTCAACAGATAGCGGAATTCAGTCGAGGGGAGTGAAAGATGGTCACCACAACATTTCTATTAACAGGAACAGGACTACATGAGATGTCTTGTCCTACTCTATTGAAGTTTCGACCTCAACCTGTAAACATCATTAATCAACAATAACAAAGCATTGTTGTTACAAAGGTAAGGCTCTGACAGGCACTCAACTATTTAATCATGTTTGATGCGTGGATGCAGGTTTCAAATATTTTGACAGGGGGGTAGAGCATTTTTACGACTAATTAGGTTCCATCAATAGCATTCCAGTCTCCATTCAATGTTCTACATTCAACTGTCTATTTTCTCTCCCTTTTATGAAGCTCATTTATTAAAGCAGGGACTTTTCAAATACTACTAAAATAATAAACAGAAAACAGCTTTTATTTACGACTAGAAAGCAATATTTTAAGACTAAAAATACTTTTAAGTAGATGAGTATTTCACTTAATAAAATCTGCTTTTGGAAAAAAACTATAGAACCTCCTCGATGCGCTACCACTGTTAGTGCTATTCCTTCTTTAAATGTGTTATATGCTGTGACGCAATGGCTAAAGCCAAAGATCCGGGAGATCGGTGCGAGCAGTTAGATTGACAAGCCGAAATAATTAGACGAGGCAGCTCTCTCGCTCCGTGGAAACAGCATGAGTGCTATGGACAGATAACCGGAATCTTCCGAAAGTTTTCCTTCCCCCAGATTCCAGAACATTCTAGGATGTTCTGTGGATATTTCCAGCACTATATAAGCAAGCGTTCTCATGAATTAGACAATGAGGAAGTTAGTGAATGTATTTCTGACGCGAAATCAAGGGTTGTTCTACAGTATGGTTGTAACGTTGGTTGCAACGTCCTGTGAGCGCTACAGAGTAATTGGAGAACACCTGTGTTCGACTCCCCAGCAAGTGAAACGTCTGAAAGAGAACTAAATGGTCGTGACAGAGAAAAATGGTAGGTCAGAATACATGCCATGGGGATTTCGCATGTAATTTATATATTTTACCCCATTGTAAACTTCAGATGCCAGTTATAATGCTTTTCCTCAAATCAGAAATGTGTAAAACTTTCCTATAAACCGTGAGCATTTCAAAGCTTAGCGAGGAAACATGCTCTTTGGCTGATTAGTGGGAGGCGAAACTTGAATGCACAGATTTCCAAAATACAGCCTCATTAACTCTCCCTGAAGCTAATTACACGGCCGCACAACCCCTAACACCAGCCAGAATTTATATTTAACGCTTTAACGAATTTCCTTTGCTTGAAAGGAAATTAACACTCAAAGGTCCCCCTCTTAATTTGTTTGTAAACATAGCCTTTCTCTGGCGTCTCCTTTGTGTACAGCAACTCGGAGAAGCATAAAATGACAAAGTGGAAAGTGCTTTTTATATTTGAAAATAACAAATTATTCATCAAATACAATGTTCTGAATTTTCCTCTCGTATATGTTCAGTGGCTATGGAACAATGTACGAGGCTATCCTATGGAACACTTCAGAATTGTTGTATCGCAATTTAAAAAGCGCTTCATGTAGCGCCGCTCCGGTTAATGGGCGTTTGGTTTACAATACCTGAAGAGCGTAGTTACAATGCAGCAGCACAAAAAGAAACACGTGCAAATTAAGGATTGCAATGCACAAAAAGCTTTCAGAAATTATTTTTATTTTTTCTGCGTTGCCAACAATATTTGTTATGCCCACCTTTTCCATGTTCTAAAGGAATTTCTGTTTTTATAGTCATCTTTTATTGAGATGTTTAGAACCTTTTTATTCCCCTTTAACGTACCTATATGATAATGCCAGATGCTTCTTGTATGTGCTAAAATATGCCTTTGTATTTTGTATCTGATTTCTGATTTTGCGTACTACCTTATTATCACCAGACAAAGATTATTCTAGTAACCTTTAGTCACTTTTTCTTTCTTCCACTAAGAGATATAACCCACCACGATATAAATGACATTATTCCTTCTCAATCTATAAATATGTGTATTCAAATAATCTTCAAATAGAATACTACTTTATATTTCAAATATATCAAATCGTGCATTTTCATCCACTGCCTCGGGGAGGATAGGTTGAGGGTGGTCGGACCTAAGGAGAGACGACAGCCTAACGACTACACATTTGAACTCCCTGGAGGCGGTTCGGATGCCTTCCTTGATGTCAAGGGCGAGGATTTACAAAAAGAAAGCACGCCGAAGCTCCCGCCGACACTCAGAACCCCGTAACAACCAAGCAGATGAAAGGTGAAGTGAAATGACAAGTGCAGTGAAATAGGAAGACAGGAAATTTGCGGGATGTAATTATGCTTCCCAGCACTCACCTAACGACCCGGTGAAACCACGAAAAAACTGTGGTTCAGCAGGAGAATCGAACCCACGACCTCCCGAATGCGAGCCTTCTTGCTTGGTTACTATTCGCGTTTACTCCTACAGCCGCTACATATGCACTTTCCATTTCTAAGTTTTTATTCTTACCGCATCAATTGTAAGTATGGGACTAGCACCGATGATGTTCAAATTATATAGTTCTGATCCCAGGTCGGTCCAATGTATACCAATCTAAAGCTACGTCATCGCATAGCACAGGAAGTGTTAGAGAAACCGCACATGCTGAAGATGATGGAAATCTGATTGGAACAAGGTCGCGAGTCACAGTTTGATCAAGGGGCGTGAAAACGGAATCATATGGCTGCTTGCTCGCATAACATCCTCAAAGCAGCTCGTTACGTACGTTGATTCACTGGAATGTCTTGTTTCCGCAGCTAGCCGTTAAGGAATTTCAGCAGCTTTATTTTTCAACAAAGGAGGAAAGCTTATTTTGAAATACTTTCCAGAACAAGTCAATTGTACCTTTAATTGCAGTTCTAATGTTACACTCCTTCACGCTTATACCCTTTATTTCTGTTTCACAGCTATTGCCTGGATTAGCTGGATTGCTGTACAATGAAAAGAAAGGGAAAATCAAAACATGGCCTAAAGCACAGGATTGGACAATGACAATGATTGACTGATATTCAGTATTCCAAATAAATAATAAACCAACCGAAGACTATTCGAATTATTAATGTAATTTTGTAATTTCGACACTGCTAAATATTTCAATCACAAAGCCACGTTACTACACTCACTCTTATTACAATACTTAAATACTTACCTATTTTTAAATATTTACATTGGTAATACTGAACTTTTAACTGCATACAACATTCTGAGCCCTAATTGATTAAAATATTTCCAAAGTTGCTGAGAAACAATATTCAATTAATCGTTATAGATATTTTCTAGCTGGTACTGTGTAACCTAACATTTGGGTTACTCCCAAAAGACAAGGAAACTGCCTTCTGCTGTCGGCTCTTCGTATCCTCCCATCTCACACCTCCCTCCCGGGGGAGCGCCCCGTCGGGGGGCATAAGCGCAAAAGAGCTTCTACGGATCGAGGTGCTAAGTCCCTCCTCCGAACCTATCTATCTATTCCCAAAAGAAATTAATATAAATAACAGAACTCACCCTGAGTGTTCTGAATACGTATTTCCGATTCCGTTTGTGGTTGTCAAGTACAATATATACATATTTATTTGCTGCACAAAGTGCTCGAAAAAGGATTTAGTAAAATGATAATATTTCATCAGACGTTTTAATAACTTACCACCAACTAAATCAAAGCACTTCAATATTATATACTCCCTCCCCAAATCAGGAAAGAAAATAAGGCTCTCTAAATCTTTTAAACTTCAAACCTTTGTAATACACAAAGTTTCAAGTGCGTTCACTCATTCTTGCGTGACAGTATAAGTATATATGAGCACACACACACACACGTTTACGTGTGTACTATCCGCTTCACGACTACCGTCCCTTACCCAACTACAGAGAGACAGAAATCTTTGCGACAGACGTTTACAGCTGTTTCCATTTTGCTGAAAATCTGTACCTCTTTCCCTCTCTTCCTACACCTTGGATTTGCTATTAACAATAAAATTGTGCAGAAAACCTGAAACTAAAAAGCTGTTTCTTGATGGATCCAATCGACTTCTCTTGCTAGTCGGATTTATATCGTCTTCTTTGATAGGGTACTCTGATTGAGAAAAGAACTATACATATTTATTTGTATATATTTTTTTAAATACAACTTTTCTTTCAAGATAGAATTAAAACCCCTAGCCTAACTTACACCTACTCTCAAAATAAAAAATTACCATACAATTTTTGTTTGCGGTCTTACTCATTTGTAAACTATGAAGTCCTGATGTCAATGTCAACTGCCCAAAGGACAATGCAATACATTATGGCATAAAATCAGGGATTAGCGGTTAGTAATAAGTACCTTAGCACAGTGTGCGAAATATCGCAGAGATAACACTATCATACATAAAACAATTCCCTTCGGAAACGTTCCATAGCTCTCTTGACCAGAAATCGCAGTCATATTAGACTTTTGGTCAGGGTAAGTAGATTTTACTTTGAACGTGTCTACTAACGTGAACAGATATAGCTGTGACAATCCTTGTCTACTGCCAGAAAGGCGGCGTCAGAGTTCATCAGAAAACATCTGTACCGAAACGGAAATAGTGACTCGTCTTGATAGCTTCCCTTTGAACTCTGCGTCACAAATTAATTGGTTCCGAAAGCGTACTCGTATTCTTAGCATTTCAACCAGCATCCCTTAGAAAAGGAAAAAATGATGTTCTTTCCTGCTGTCCAAATCACTACCACCAGGCTTACTGGGGATTAAATAAAGCTTCAGATTAATTTAGCCTTTGGTGAGCCTCGTGCGAGCTTTATCTTGGCTAACCACTTCCTCCCGATATTATCGCACAGTGCAACGACATCCAAGCTGGAGAAAACTACAAAGGCTTCCGAGCCAATGGTGGTTTGCTCAGTGCCGCCTTACTATTCTTCTCCTGTTCAAAAATTCTATGCAGCACCCTCATATTTTAATTCGTTGTTCCTTACACACTGAAACATGTGAGAGATAGCCCTGCCGAAGGCTCCAAATGCTGTGGAACTCTCACCATACCACATTTCAGCCCATACGTTATGAGATGAAGGCTAGGCTTCTCTAAGGTTACTATACTTAAACAAAGTGAGGTCATACTGGAGTATTCGTGAAAGTCCAAGGCAGCGATCGCCTCCTACCATTAAGTTTCTATCATCTATAACGGGCAGCAGAGGAACAACGAAGCTAATACTGTCATTTCGCTAGTACTAATTTGGGAGGTATTATGGATGATAAACTGATAATGCGAACTTAGAACGCTGAAATGCAGACCATGCTAGCAAATTAAAATAATTTTGTAATCATAGCCTTGATAAATTCTAAATATTGTAGGCTTTTTTTGTACATGAATAACCGCTCATAGGCAAATGTTTTTGCGTTGTGAGACATTTACACATTGTAAAAATCGTATGTGTGCGCTCGCATGACTTTGTGTACTCACTCTTGTACAAATTACATATTGTTAAAAAAAAAGCTTATTTTTCTATCTAATTCATGTAACTGAGCTAGTTTACAGAAGCACTTAAATTACATGTTTTATAATAGGTGGAAATAAAATGCAGGAGACTAAAATGATAGATCTGCAAAAAAATGGAATGCTATAAAATAGCACATTATGCTGGTTTTTATATTATACTATTTTTATGACCGCCAGAAATAAACAATCGGTAACTTAACAATATTAACTTGAAATTAAAGACAGCAATGAATATGTAGGAAATGGTTAGTGCCACAACAAAATGTATTGCCCACCTCTGTGGTGTGGGGATATTGTGCCTCCTCACATTCAAGAGGTCCCGAGTTCGAATCTCGGTAAGACTGAGCTATATGGGTAAGCTTTTTTTTTTTTTTCGGGGTTTACCCTTATCCTGAAGTATCAATATCGGGTAACTCTTAAGATCTTTGGGCATCATTTGAGCATCATTTCATTCATCGTCCGATATGACCCACCAATTAAATGACGTTAAGCCTAAAAAACTTTTAAAAAATATGTTTCTAATGTGCTTTAGTGAGATTTTTTCTTTGTGGGAGTAACCCTTGTAACCATTATCAGTCATGGAAATGTATGCGAAATTCATTTCGATTAAACACGATTTCACAAATTATTATCAGAAAATGCATTTTGTGACTTTTGATTTATCAAACAAATATCTCAAACATTACGTATTTTAATCAATACCTTATGGTAATTTAATTGACCTTTTTATCTGCATTCAACTCTCTTCCGGTGATTCTCTTCCTCTCTCTCGCACTCATCTCTTAATTTTGTTAAGAATGTCGCTTGTAGCTTGCAGTATAGTTTATAAATTACAATATCACATTTTATACGTACATTAATTTCTTGCTTAATTACCTCTGAATCTTTTGATTGTAACCTTGGTTGACCGTTTTATACAATTTGTATGGTTGAGAGCAGCTCCAGTTAGGGGTTTTGATATAGCTATCAAATTTCGAATTCATTTGGCAGTAGGTACTTCGAAAAACTAATTTGCAAATGTGATGCCAGATATTTTTTGGGTTATTGTAATTATTGTTGTAACTGTAATGTTTATTTAATAGCTGTTATATTTTCAACAGTATGCAATTTATACCTATATTTTCTTGTCTCTGTTTTTCACTAATGTTAACACCCATATAATTACAATGTTAAAAGTATATCTTTCCAACACCTATTTCTTGTTTCCTCTCTTCAGACCAAATAGCTAGTTTTGTCTACATTTAGGGTTACATCCCGCTTGTTATATTCTTCTAGCGAAATTCTACTCTGTACTCCTTTATCGATGTGGTAATCAGGATTTTCCTTGTTCCTTACTCTCGCTTCCGCCTGTATTTAGATTACGAGAGACCTCCTTTTGTGTTGTGGTATAGATTTTGTAATATATTTTCTTTGGCCTGTTAGGTTTGTACGTCAAATAATGTTAGTGAGTAGCTTTAAATGCGCCTTCCAGATAAAGCTGTTTGAACACATTAAATAGGTATACAATTAGTATTGTAGTTTTAGTCCAAACGGATTGTGTAAGGGTGGCACGCAAAATGGTTGAGAATGTCAAAAACGCTTTTATGCATACACTGAAACCCAAGTAAAATTAATATAAACAAGTCTTCTCCTAACATTTATTATATATACCTTTTCTATAACTCAAAGTTTATTTTTAGTTACAGTAACTCAAACTATTATACAGAATGTCCTACATTTTCACAACATGTGTAATACATTTGCGCTAAGGACTTTAAGTGTTCTAAAATAGCCCTAGTGTTGAAGTTACTACGGTAATTAAATATGTGGGTAAACATTTACTATCAATAAAATAATTGCTCATTAACTAAAGGTTTGATAACAAACTTCCTCAATAAAGTAAGGCTTCAGGGAAAATGTTTCTTGATACATGAAATGTTAGTACTATAAGCGTATACCGTATGTAGATTGTTCAGATTACTCTAGATGTTTTGTCCGAAAATGTTCTGATGCTAAATGATCATCATTCGGTTGTTTCTCACAATGTGAAGAAAACCCCTAGCGCAACAGCCCGTGAAGGACCAAGGCTTGACGCCCAGCCGCTGCGTCCCCTACCTATGCCCACTATTGCCGTCATTGATGGGGTGCAGTACTGGAGGGTGGGACACGGTCGGCACCCCGAGCCCTCCCGGCCAGTTAAATGTGAAGAAAGCAGTATGCAATTTCAAACATTTAGCAGCCCGTTTTTAAACTGTTGATTATCGCGTCGCTTTTCTGTATCATTGCGTATCCATCATTTCTATACTGTATAAATTCTAATGTTTTATTTTAGAAAAAAAAAAAAGTTATGATTATTTTTTATTTATTAAGTACTATCAGAATATCTAAAATGAATACTATGGTTCAATTTAAAATCTTGAAGTTCAATCCCCTCACCCCACTTGGGGCCCACTGAGATGCTGCCCATATTATTTGAAGGGATATTGCCTCCAATGAGAATAAAAAAAATCAGCATTTAACTTCTTAGGTCCATTTAAAAGTTATGGCCAGTATTCCATACTTTTCTTCGTCATGTATAATTTTACTCTCACTTACTTTTAAATACATAAAAGCATTCGGCTCAAGCACAAATCGGCTACTCATAACCTTCCAAAGTCCTGGTGAAGGAAAACATGAAAGAACCAATCTGGTGCTTATGTTTTGTTAACCTAAAGCGATACAGGCATTTTCACCTCTTTCTCTCTGATTATGCCCATACTATAATTCTCAAAGTACTACGGTTGTAAAAAAGCCATGAAAATGTTACGATGGACATGAAGTTCCCATTCATAACCTTAGAAGGTTCAAGGAAGTTCAACAAAAGGAGTTCTTGCTCCATTATTGACGTCATTGACTCACGTCGAGACGTAGAGCATGTGTGAGAGAACTGTCGAATGTGCTTGGCATGCATATTCATGCAGCAAGAAGACGGACGACAGTGGTGCCAAGAATTAGGGAATCACATACTAGGAACGGAATATTAAACGTCTCTCAACACGAGTTCCCTCTTTCATTTATTACTCCTTTGCTGGCAGCTGGTTTCCCTTAGCTACAATTCTTTAAAGCTAATTATACATACGATGACATTTATACTCCTTTTCTATTTTAAACTTGCTTCATACTCCCATAAATTCGATCTACTTTCGTCTCCACAACTAAAATAGACTACACTTACAGATGATTAACAGAAGAATTATAAACATCGTACGTAATTATGAAACATGTGTATGATGGAGTAATTCAGTAACGAGGAAGCTATCATGGAATCTAAAAGGGGGAACAATAACTCTTGAGACTTACGCTAAGTAAGACATACGAGTATCAGATCTAAGAGGTTAAAAGTAGTCAAACGAAATGAGCCCCAACCATTCTGCTCCTTAGGAGAGTTAAAGCCTGGAGATAGAAGTCTACAGCTATTTACAAGATAGCCATGAACACATTTTAATCATTCACACACGTCAACACACGATAATTACTGCTCTATCAGTCCATTCTATCTGTTTGTCTGCCCGACTGTCAGTCAGTCAGTCAGTCAGTCAGTCAGTCAGTCAGTCAGTCAGTCAGTCAGTCAGTCAGTCAGTCAGTCAGTCAGTCAGTCAGTCAGTCAGTCAGTCAGTCAGTCAGTCAGTCAGTCAGTCAGTCAGTCAGTCAGTCAGTCAGTCAGTCAGTCAGTCAGTCAGTCAGTCAGTCAGTCAGTCAGTCAGTCAGTCAGTCAGTCAGTCAGTCAGTCAGTCAGTCAGTCAGTCAGTCAGTCAGTCAGTCAGTCAGTCAGTCAGTCAGTCAGTCAGTCAGTCAGTCAGTCAGTCAGTCAGTCAGTCAGTCAGTCAGTCAGTCCCTTTGTCCACCCTTCCATCTATTCCAGATTTACAATGTCTTTGACGTGTTTCTGCACCTATTCAGGAATTATAACCGTTCTATATTCTTCTCTGTTTTCCCAGGTCCCAACTTCTAATCCCCTTTCTTTCATGTTAATTTGGGTCTTCCCCTCTTACTACGTCCCATTGGAGCTCATTCTTTTCTTTTCCTTTCATAAAATAATGTTAAGAAGTAGAGCAATCAGTTAATTACGATTTTCCATACACGTTATATCTACCTGCTATCTTCTCTATGACCATGAATACATTTTAATCATTCATATATTCCTGATCATGTTGTAATGTAAGCAACGTAAGATGAGTGCTGCTTTGTCAATACACGATGGTTGTTAAAATTTGCTCTAATAAACTTTTCTTCTTGTGCCTTAAAATATGCATGTTTAAAAGATAGTGGCCATTTGTTCTAAGACTGGCATGGGCACGAGAGGAGAGGTAGCGATTGAGCTTGCCTTATTCACCCCCCATTCTCTTGCCGAGTGACGAAGATAGTTTTGATACAACAAGCGCAGTGGTGACTTCATTCAACCTGCGCGGCAATAATAATTTCTATGCTATTACTGTTACTATTTTGTTTATATTAAACCTATTTTTCATACAATAATTATTAGGCAAATTACATAATCTTCAAGTTTATAACCTTCCTTTATCTTATACACTTAATATCCTTGCGCTACCTTATGATTAAATCCTAAATTGTTTCCCTTTCACAATAAAGCAGTAAAGCTCAATTGCTATTTAGCCTTAAAATATTTTGAAACTATTTGATTAACATAGCACATTGTTTGGTTATAAACTGAATATTGTGCTCAAACTTTGAAACACGAAATACAATAGCTTATATTACATAAGAGATTAAACCCCTTAAATACTTGCTAGTTCACCAAAGTTTGTTTTATGCTTGTGATTAAGGTGGCGTTTGACATTATAACGATTTATATTTGCGAACTGATATCCGCATATTAAACAATAAACTTTCCTGTTTTTTGTAAACTTACCCAAAATTGTCTCTGCCACTCTTCATGAAACAGACGTCCCGACGGAGTCATACTCGCCAATGAATGAGACATATTGGAAGCAAAGGTAAAGCTGAGCAGCAGTGAAGGGGAGGGATGGCCGGTGGAGTTAGGCAAGAACGCGTTTCAGTGGAGAGAGTCGATTTGCCATTGCCTGTTCTATGGGAATGCTCATATCAAATTTCTGCATGTGTGATCACGGAAAGATTGTTGTCCTTTCAGTGTGTCATGTGTGCTACCTCTAAAAGGACAGAGGTCATTGTGTGACGTAGCAAATTGGTCTTAAAAATTATTACTTTAAAGGCATATACAATAATAATTCCTACAATACCTTAGTCTGATGTCAGTGCAATTTTAAAAATTACTATAAACTGCTCTTTTATAAAGCATTACATTAAGATAAAAAATAATTACCGAAACTATTTATAATAGTTCTAAACAGATCTTGATCAGAAAGCTTTCCTCGAAGCCTTGAAGTACTAACTTAATTATATAACATTTAAAATATAAGCAAAAGTAAAAGGAAACCCCAGCGCAAGAGCCTATTAAGGGCCACGGCTTGTCACACAGGCGCTGCATGCCCCACCTCTGCCCAATACAGGCATCATTGGTGGGGTGCAGTAGTAAACTAAATTGTAATAGAAATATAAAATACATAATATAAATATCATGAATAGGAAACTTCCTAAAAGTCTTACAAAAAAAAAAAGTCTATCTAAATAATATATATTGGAAGTGGCATGATAGACAGCTGTGATGACATAACTACATTTTTAGGCACTTGTTAATACAGTGTAGTTTACATAAATAAACAGAAGGGAAACATGCTCAGAGTGTGACACTCTCGTCACGGTTATGGTATATAAACAATTTAAATAAGAACAATATATGGACATAGACATACCAGCCCTACTTAGGGTCTGCGTGGAGCTGTGCCAACTGTGCGGTCGTCGCCTTCGCCGCCTCCCCCCGCCGCCGCCGTCCTCTCCGACGCCGCCGCTACTGCCACTGCTGCTGGTGCTACCACTATCGCCGCCACCATGCTGCTGGCTCGACATCCGCCCGATACAGTTGAGACTGCGGTGATCCATCGCACAGATTTATACGTTTATACCATAATCAATACATGCCCGAGCTATGTATGGTCAGCAACACACAGGTAAACTGCCATCGACATTAACAATCTTCTCTCTCCAACGCTTCACTCTCTTCCGAATGGGAGCAACAAAACATGTTATATCCGACACTTCCACACAATCCTTCACTCACGGCCACTATGACGGACAATATCATTTAACATTTCCCGGAAAGATACCATCCTTACTCACTTCTTCATCTCACACGAATACACTGCGTGAGTCACAGGGAAACATATTTAGGATGTTGACACTCCTTTAGCCACACTTCAAAGCACATACTTGTTCATAGAATTCCACGGCACACAGTCTCACGTTATTTTCTTCGGCCGGACAAACACTTTGAGTAAAATGGATCCAACAGGCCTGTTTACGTCCTTGGTAGGAATTCTTGAAGGGCCATTAGCCTAATCACATGGTCTTCTAAATCTTGTAGTCGATTGCTCAAACGGGACATCAAAAGCTGAAGGACGTATCCTGGGGTACACATCAATGAAACATCAATCAATCAAACTCTAATTAACTTCGAAATGGTATGTTACATCCTGCAGCTAAATTTCATTGCAGATTCTGTAGCTCTATAACAGACAGATTTCCCTCCCATAAGAGTTATTCGCAGTAATTAACTTTCCTGCACGATGAAATGATCTGACATGGTTTGAACAAGGGAAGCACTGTTCCATGGCATGCCGAAACCCTGTCTTAACTTAGAACATAGGTAATCAATAGTTTCGAATAAGTCGATAATTTCATGTACCTAGAGAATGTGGAGCGAAATTACCTATAGATAGAAATTCTGAGAGGTATTACAAAGACTGTTTCCACAATAGGGCGATATAAACACATTAATGGTTATCTGTAGTATTATACTTCGTGTGGCTATTTCTGTATCCAATTTCATAATAAAAAAAAAAAAAAAAAAAAAAAAAAAAAAAAACTTTTTGTTTTCGGTTTATGAGTACGGTGTTGGTACATTGTTCATGACCTTCAAACAACTCAAAGTCAGGTGTGCTACCTTCGTTGTGACAATTTTGCAGCCAAATGTCCGTAGTTGGTTGAAACTGAAAGGATTCCTTGATAGCATTTTTCAGCACCACATGCCTTGGATATCCAAATGTAAGGCAATGTACCTAACCTTATCAAATGGAATTACATAAACGTATGTGGATAGTATACCTTGCATCATAGCAGCGACCAAAGCTAACTCGGCCTGCAGCACCCGCGTCTCCTACGATTCTGAGGGAACCAATGGTCCGTAATTGGCATTAACATTATGTTTTGATTTTACTGCAGATATGTTACAACTCCCAGTTTCAGTACACTGCTTCAATACATTCCTGAGATTTAGAGAAAAATGGAATTGGAGATGTAAGTTTTCAGAAACAGTTACTAAAGTTTGAAATGAATAAAATGTACTGAAAATATATATTTTTTTTTAATTTTTACTCAGAAGCGCCTTACACCATACTGTATATCATCTTCTTGTTCATTTTTCACGAATATCTTTAATTTACACCACACACTGTTTCTGTAAACTGAGTTTCACTAATTTGTATTATAACCTTTGCAGTACCTACATATTTCAACTGTTTAGAACTAATGCACCTGACTATTTTTCCCTTCTACTAACTACACGCATTTATATCATGAAAAGCTACCGATATGATTTTGGCTGTGCCACCAATAGAAATATTTTCCCTTTGTAATACTGCAACACCCTTTTCCATACAAATTTATAGGCCTTATTTTGATCTTTAAGTAATGCATGTATAACTTTAATATTGTCTTCACATGTTTAAAAGCATTAAAAAAAAAAAAAAAAAAACAAGTAACTTACTTCCCATGGGAGTTTTTATCTGATTTATATACAATTTTATTACGAAATTTAAGTATTTTAAGATGTGGTAAAAATTCGAAGAAAACTATTTTTTACGTCCAAACTCCCCTTAGAGATCATGCACATCACGTTGTTGCAAGGTTGCTTATAAATACTCGATCGTCACCCTCAGGTTAATTTTATTGCATTTCACAGTTCGATTTGATACTTCGGTGTCCCTTTGTGTGTATTTTGTAGTTGCAGCATTTAATTTCTGGCATTTATAGTTGGATATATTAGACAATTCTATCTCTTATCTCTAACACCTAAAATTGTTTCGGCATGCTACAGCTGTATGCTTCCTTTGCAAGTAAAATACTGAGCATTTATTTGGTCTCTTATGTGAAATGCTATATTTATTTTGTCTAGAATATTACAGTTTCATGCAGATTATTGCTTTGCGTCATTATTTGATCAGTATCGATGAACATCTTCGCATTTGTGCGCTTAGAAATTTGGGAACATCAAGCGTGCCAAGTTCTATTTTTGGAATCCCTTTTATTTTCTCTTTTAAGGAGTCCTTCCTGCGAGTGACCCACATCATAAATGATGCATTCATTCCCACAGGCTGCGCAGTGACGCGAAAGAGTTACGCACAATATCAATTTATTTTCTCACCCCGTGGAAATAATTTACAAGGCGGAAACTTAAACGCTGGCTGGAGGTTGAAACTGACAGCGAATGATAGGATGAAAGTGTAACCGATGTGCTCGAAATGGACAACTTTCCTTGTTATCGTGTACTGTGAAAAACAGCACACTTTGGGTTGAGTGATGTGAGTACTCGACCGTGCTAACTTTATAATGGATGAATGTAAACAGAGAAAGCGCCGGACGGTGAGTGGAAAACAGCCATTAAGCAAAGGATCTAGCCCAGGGGGAAACAGATCAATAGCTGTGACTATACGACTTAGGTCCAGTACCTAAGGGGTTCCCCCTGAGATCTGACACAGTATTATAGGGTGATAGCAACGAAAATAATAATTAATTTCATTTTTAGAATCTTGCACAACATTTAGCTGTTCTTAGCCCAACTCAGCGAAGAAGCTGTCATTCTTTTTTCATCCACCAAATAACACAACTTTAAAACTATTAAGACTTCAATGTGTCAAACTATTGTGTATTTTGAAAATTTGTCAGACATTCCCAGCAGAGAGGCAACTATGGCTAACACGAAATTTAATGAGGGCTGATAGTTGACCCTTCATGATCAGATTATTCTCTATTCTGTTGCGCAAATAAATTTTGTGACCGCACATGTTTCTCTCACATGTTTTACAACGTGATTTCACAGCATGTTTAAGTATACAACACCGCATGGCGATGCTAGACTGATTGGATGTTGTGTTGACCAGCTCCTCCTGCCACCCGCTATTAAACTTTGTGTCTGCTTTAGTAGGTGCCTGAACTAATCAGTTGTCACCACCAGCTCTGCTGGCAGAAATAGAAAACCGGGCGTCATAGTCGCAGCTACACATATAGGAGTTAGCTGTAATTTTATTCCTATAACTCACGTTTATATTCCAATGTAATGTTTCTCTCATTCAACGACAATTAGGATTTGGTTTAGCAAAATTTACCCATTACTATTTCAAATTAATTTTAGTAGTACTTATGCATGCTATAACTCTCACGGTTCTCAGCGTGCCATTCCGCACTGGGCATGAAAGACAGCTGAATTTTGCTCAGTGGCCTCTTTATCGGCTTGTTATATGCCGTAAATCTACGGCACGGAATCACTTGGTTTACTTCCCGTCCGAAAAAAAGTCATGCTAAGGAGTTTCATCTGGGTTTGATACCGCGACTAGGAAACCAGAGGCTAGCATGTTACCAATAGGCCACAAAGGACAAAATATCAGTCTCGGAAGCGTTTCAAGCATACAAGTGCAAATAACTGTATTATTGCTTTTCATACAAGTTATGGAGCAGCAAAAAATTGTGTGAAATGCGAACGCCAAATTCACGTGTTGTAAATGAATGTGGAATTATAAAAGTAAATCGTCTACTAAAGACTTTTCAGTGCTCAATACTATACAGAACAGCGCCTTAGGGACAAAATTAGAAGAGAGCACCGCCAATGATCCAATATCTTGCTAGTTCACCCGTTATGATACTTGGAACACGATTCAATATATCTACCAAGGTATTTTTGTTTGCCCTGTGCACATTTCAGAGAAAATGAACAATATTAACAAAACGCCAAAAAACATGTGCTGCAGTAAACGAACAACAATACAGACAAAAATGGAAGAAACGCCCTGCTCTTTTCTGCAGCGAATGCCGGGTAGTGAGAGAGGACGTGTGATACACAACAAAAAGTTGAAGTAATGTTTCCGAGCATGGCAAACTCATAGAGGGGGGGGGGGGGGGGACAAAAACAAAGGAACAAATTGGAGATGAAGCACGGATGCAGTGGGTAGTAGACATGATAAAAAAGGGAGCAAAGAACATTGAAAAGAGAATCCCTAAACTAGCATCAGAAGATAAAAGTAAAACGGAGAGTTCATTCAAGATCGAGGTAGAGATGAAGTGGAAACTTGCAGCTGTTACAGCAGGAAGAAAGAAGATTCAAGCCGTCTTACTTAGTGCTTGATACACTTCAGGAAAACAACAGAGCGTGATGTACCCCGCAGCTTGCATAAAAAATTTAATACATATGCAAATAAGAGAATGAGGAGGAATGCGCTTTAGTAACAGCAACCTCATATAAATGAAACAGTATAAGAAGCTTTACTAACTTGCTTCTCATGGTGACATGCAACTGAAATTTCTTAGTATTATGTATTTTAAAATAAGGGTATTAAATTGTTCATTTTATTTATCTCATTAACAATAATGGTGGTGAGTAAATTTAGCCCCGTAAACCTAAACTAATTTACTTCCTTTCGCCTTTCTGTGGACATAATAAGAATTAAGTTAATGTTTTTAATTATAAAAACATGCTTAGAAGGAAAACGTAGAACAGTTTTCGCATTAATGGATAATGCTTAATAAGAATACTTTTCATTTGTAATATAATCATTTGTCTCATTTTTTACATAGCAAAGGGAAAAAATACAGGACACCTTAAAGACCAAAATATTTAAAGTTTGTTGCTATATACTAATATTTAAATGTCTTTCATCAAATCACCAGCAAATGACGAACAAGCTGTGGGTATTAAGCGTTTACATTACGTTTTGTATAGTTACCTTTCAGAAACTGCTAGCCAAGCGAGTTTTCCAAAGAAAAATAAGTGAGAAGGCTTAAAACTTGCACGCACGTGTAAGTGACTGTGGGTAAGAATTATCTATACAGATTTATGTAAAGAACAAATACTGTTTTACAACAATTTGGAAATGTTTGCTAAACCTTTAGTTTATTTTAGTGGATAGTAACGATATCCCTAAGGAATGAACGAATTATTAATAATAGAATAAGGTATAGAAAAAAAAAAGGAATTTAAATCCAAATCATTACACAAGAAAATAGGTATTATGAAGACGTAAATTCAGTGGCCAAAAAGTTTCCCACCCCAAGAAACTAGAGTGAGACAGAGTGTATGTGTAATGCAGTGTAATCATACTACATTTAAAATTTAACTGAAGTATTTTACATACTTCCAAGGACAAACCAAGGATATCGTTTTAGATACTGGATACCAGAGGCACTGGCTTTGTTTAGTTTAAGTTTTTAAAAAAAATTAATCTGTAGCTTATTCAAAATTGACTGCCACAGCAATATTTACAACCATAGTGAAAATGGTTCAGACTTGATTTATTTGCATCATAGTGCACCTAAATATTACATAACAGTCTTATGAATCTTTGCTTTCATAAGCAATTACAATTACAAACAAATATTTTTTTTCTTCCTTTAACCAGAGCCTCCAATCGGGTATTGAATGGTTGGAATGATGTCTATATGAACTCATAGAACTTATACCCAACCCTTGCTTTCTTAGATTAAGGAAAACCCCGAAAAACTCGGTAACTCATGCCAGTCGGGATTCCAGCTAGGGTTCTTGGGAACTGACACGCTAACCACGGAGCTGAGCTTAAACAATTTGTAAACCTCGTACACTCAGTTTCTGTGAGAACTTGCTATTTTAATAACTTATATGGAGAAGGCTTCTAGCGACTGGAAAAGCTAACAGAATACACCATGCTCTGAATAATACACATTGTCTAGGGAGCCCTCTGCTTCACAAAAGGTGGTTTGTAAACTGTTCATGTTTTCTTTAGATCCGTTGACCTTATATTCTCAAACCAATGTCAAGGGGACATAATCGTTTTTCAAATGAGCTCCGGAGCTTGCATACGGTTCAGTCAACCCTATTTAGGGGGCACAATGCAGCTTTTGAGCTTTTAGGTTTTAAAAGCGCAACGATCAATTGATCATTTACATTTCTGGTCCATACCAGTCATACCCCTCACAAGTAAGGCAATTAAACACCCATGAGAATTACTGGAAGTCCACATTTAACGTTAATGGCGTTCGTTTTCCCAGCTGTCATTCCAAAAGAAATGTTCCTTCGTTTCCAAATGCTAGTTACTTCGGAACCTTTACCTCTTAACACTCTACAAATAACAAATCACATTCAATGCGCATATTTAGACTCTTACTATGGAGCGAGATAGCTCCACGGTAACGTGCGAGGCTCGCATTGGGAGATCGTGGATTCGATTCCTGCAGCCAACCTTTCTGACTCAAGGGTTTTATAGGGGGTTTCCTCGACTCACTAGGCGAACGCTGGGAACATGGGGGCGTTGGACCCCACCGCGATCCCCCTGGGTGGACATGAATGACCTCGAGGAGTCGCCAAACTTGGTGAACTTTAGGGACCTCTGTCAGTGTCTGTCCCGCTAGTCTGCATCAGGCCGCCCGGGTCTCCTCTCACCTAATCCTTCCTCCGGGGGTGCACCCTTAGGGATAATAGGTACAATAAGCACAGTTTCAGTGGCGAACCCCCTCCGTATCTGTCCTACTCCGATACTGTTTCTCCTAATCAGTAACCCCACAGCAATTAGCCTCATCGGCCACCAACACGCAGCGAAGCCGATCTTGAAAATGAGTGTTCATCCCTATAGTTTAGTATCTATAAAACATTTGCTGCAATCTGTTAAGTAATTAATTCGTCATCAATGAAAGTGTGTAGAAAATGTTGAATATATACTAGATATCACTATTATCTGGTCACTTAAGTATACATAAAACTAAGAATTATCATAACACCGGCTCTCGATACAATAGACCTCGCCAAGGGGTAACACATCTTAAGCAATAATAGTATTTGGAACACTTGTGCACGTTTGTTTACACCTTCATTGTCAACGTTGTTCTTTACTGTTCATAACTTCTATGGTTTATTGCATGAATACCCACGCATGGCAAGTCATTAGCATTTTTGGCACTGCTAAGACCTTGTCCTAGTCCTTGAAGCAGATGCAGTACAATGAAGGGAAATGAGTCTGTGAAACTATTCCTTTGCGCAGCTGTGTCAAAGAAATTCCAGCATGATGGTACATGTCACGTGATAGGCGGGCAGACAAACACGTCCCAACGTAGGATGCAAGGACACACAAATGGAATTGTGATAGCTTTCCTCTGAGGGTCAGAAACGTCCAACTACTTTACAGCTACCAGCTGGGTTGACCGCAATTCCGACACTAAATATTTGACTCATTATGCAACGAGACCTCGTCAGCTGTGCGAAACTGTTTTAGAAGCCATTCTTTATCAAATTGGCATCTGAAAATGTCTTTCAAAACCGCAGAAACCGCTACTTCCAAGCGCAAGCCTTACGTACTTACAAAATTTGTATCTGAGGCATGGGCAAAATCCGCTCAATGGGGCCACTTTACTGAAACACCTGCTTGTCTCACTCCACCGGCCGGCCATCCTTCCCCTAACTTACTGTTCAGGTTCGGACACGCCTCATTTAGTGGTGAGTATAGCTGTTTCAAGAAGAGTGTTAGAGGGAATTTGTTGTAAATTACAAAAACGGGAAAGTTTGCTGTTTAATATGCGGATTTCGAGTTGCAAATAGCGTTACAATATCAAACGTCGCTTTGATCAGAAGCATAAATCAAACTTTGATGATTTACAGGTATGTATTTACAATTTTGAAAGATGCTTTCTGAATAGGTACTTGCATTTGTAAACATATAAAGGGCACGATATGATTCCACTCTTTTGTTGTTTAGTTTCTTATTAGTTCATTTAATATAAGCTATTGCATTTACTGTTTCAAAGTTTGAACATGATATTAAGTTTAAAACCAAACAATCTAGGTTGATCAGATCATTTTAAAATATTTTAAAGGCTGAATAGCAATGGAACTTTACTGCTTTATTTATTGTGACAGAGAAACCGTTTAGTAGTCAATCATAAGGCATCGTAAGGATATCGCATGCATAAGGTAAAGGAAGGTTATAAACTTGAAGATTATGTGACTGTTCAACCACAATAGGCGGCTGTAATAATTATTGTATACAAAATACGTTTAAAATGAACAAATTAGTTAATACCGGCGTAGAAATTATTACTACCAGGTGGAACGAAACCACCAGGTTGCTGTATCAAACACCTTCGTCAATCGGCAAGAGAATGTGGGGTGAGTGAGGCAAGTTCAATCGCTATCTCCCCTCTCGTGCCCATGCCTGATATATATTGCATTTGTCATATTTTCGCAGAAAATGGAGAAAAGAATGAATAGTTCTGCCAGTTCTGAGAGATCGCAGAAAGTAAATATCCTTGCATTCAAACAAATTGACAAGTTTGGAGTCCATCCCAGAAATAAACTGCAAAGCTAATACGTGGTTACATATTGATCGCAGTTAGGTAATTTAGCTCCCTTTTAAAATGGATACGGTACAAATGCAATCAATACAACTCATTAGCAAAGCAAATTAAAATTTTCCTACCCCTCTTAGCTAATAAATTATAAATTGAAACTGAAACCTATTACATTTACCAAACCATATTAGTTTTGTATGCAAAATCATGATTCCCATGTTTTACAATTTTATTCCTTCAATTAATTTGAATCGCGTGTGGATATGCATTTGTATATTCTGTATGTGTTCTTCATATATCATCTGTCAGAAGTAACATTAAATATGGGATATTTTCATAGCACAAACAAGAAAGATTACATTTATATTCTTTCTCTGCTGTTATAAAACTCGATAATTATTATATCCATCCTATTTCACTGTCTTCGCTCTTTCTTTGCTGATACCTAGGTTTATGTACTGTAACACGAACAAAGAAGATTATTTTTGATAGGGGTAGTAAGAGCGAATATTTTGACTTTCACTATCGAACATACTGTGGCAGACACAAAATTTAATGGCAACTGGCAACTGTCCACTTCTCTCTTTCCTTTGTGCAAATAAACTTTATGGGCGTGAATGATATATGAAGGACTGCAATAATCTGCACGCAATGCTTTGTAATGCCCTTTTATATTCCCTTCTACTCTATCATGTACATAGTAGGTAGAGAAGAAATTGCATTCCACCCAAATATTCAATATTTCGATTTCTAGATCTCCTGAATAAGAAAAAAGAGAGCATTTTTTTTCCATCCGTGTGTAAATGTGTCTCTGGATAGCACTACTCCAAAACCAATAGTCGGTTGGTATTTAAGTTCGACATCTTCTAAGGACGTGACATGATACTCAATCCACATGGAAACCTTTTGAAAAATGTTGAAATGAATCTTAAAGATTTTGACTGCACTGCCCTATGTTTAAGATATTTTTATAACAAACGAAATGTAAACATTGAATTTTTTCCGAAATAGCCACAAGCTCTTCAGTCTGAATGATTTTCGTATAACTGGTAAACCGTAAGAGACGGACAAAATTTTAGTGCACAAAAACGTAGATCTCATTCAAGCACACAATTTAGTTAAAAGCGCGCGCGCACCCGCACGCACGCACCCACACAAACACATTTTTTTTAAAAAAAATTTTGTGGAGTTACTCATTCCGGGATATTGCTTGTAATAGGTTTGAATTTTCCAATACCTATATTTTTTTCAAAAGGAAAGTTGTTCTTTTTCTTGTTTTGTTTCATTGATGTTTCCGTTTATGATCATGAAAACAGAAAGGAAATTCAAAGTTATTAGATAGTTACCAGCTCTTAAAAGATTTGGCTATCGTTAAGCCTATTGTATTTTCCTGTTCACATGGCACCTACAGGGAAATCTGTATGTAATAAGCGTATTTCTACGAAGTTTTATCTCAATGCGAAGTATACAGAAAAATAATGTGTTGAAGAGCAGGTAGAGAAAGCCATGTTAAAGTAACACGTCATATTTTTCTTTTCTGTCAAATGCATACTAGATGGGGAAGGTATTGCATTTAAACCAAAAATTCAATATCGAGATTTCATCGGAAAGACACGTTTTGGGACTCCCTGAATCCAAATAGGAAGTCTTTTAAAAAAAAGTCCTGTGAGTGTGTGTGCGCCCGCGCCCGCGCGCGCGCGCGCGTGTGTGTGTAGGGGGGAGGGGGGAATTGAAGAAATTATTAAGTCGTAGTGGTTTCAATGTACCAAACTAAGACGTAAAACAAAAGTTGCAATACCAACTAAAACAGCGACAATCAGCTGAGCGCTCTGTTACGCAAGAAAGGAGTCTTGCTCGGGACTAGGAGAAATGAATTCAGTAATAAGCACGGCAAGTGAGGTGACTTACTTGCATTGACACAACCAGGAAAGGACTAATAACGGTGCAAGAAGAACGCATGCTGTACTTTGTACCTACATAGTTTCAAGACACAAAGACTATCCTTCCGTTTCTTCCACACCCCTCAACTTAGAACCTCAGAAAGGGCGTTACGTCACACGACTGTGATACGTCGCATCTAATTGAGTTGGCTGACTCTAAACTATGAGGTCGCAAAGCTATAAGGTGTCCCGTAAAAGCATAACCTAGCAATAAAAATACGATGAAAAAGAGGATACTTATTCTTCTGAGAAAATAAAAGGCTAACAGCTGCTTTGAGAAGAACAATGTTCTGGAGTGTAACATTTTGAAGGACAGCAGCCATCAGCTTTGAGAAGCCACTCTATACTACTGTCTCACCAGCAATAAGCATCGTGGAAAGAAAGAAAACAAAAAACGAAAGAAAAGGAAAATACGGTGAAGAGCGAACGATGGAACTGGGGAAGCAAGGCAATAAGGGGGAGCTCCTTCACCGCCTTTATTGCGGTTTTTTTTAATGGACATCAATACGAGCCCGCGCTAAATGCGAGACTGGCGCAGAATGGTCCGCTGAGGGAATTCCCAGCCATCTTCACGTCTTCCAGTTGACCAAATAGGTCGTGTATCTTATCGCCCTGGTAGAGAACGATGAAAGGAGAAGTTTTCTATATTTCCATGACAAACGGTGTATTTCAAACATTGCATTAAAAGCGGGAAGGCTAGTCAAGTGACCTGAGTTAGTGGTGGTGGTAGTGGTTGTGGTGGTTCAACCCCACGACTGGGTGTACATATCGATTTCTCTAGCAACCATCACTCGAGAGAGGGCGTCACAGGGGTGGACCGCAGCCAAACCTTACCAAATCTGAACAGAGAGCAGTTGAATGACTTCTGAATTGCGGAGAAAATTTACCCCAATATGACGAGTGTTTCCGCACACTAATGAGATGGAAAATTTTGCAGTTAATTTTTCGCTTCTTATTCCGCTTCCATCCACAACTTATATTTCAAAATCACAGTGTAGAATGTTTTAGTTGTATGAAATGTGTATAAAACTCAGTTCCTGAGTCATTCTGTGTGGCTACAGTAAATGCTAATACCAAACTGGAGTTGTTTACAGAAATGGACTAAAATATCATTATATCATAGTTGCCTATATTTAGTGACATCTCGCTTTTATATGGACGGAATGAAATTTACATATGCTTATGTCATTTGCAAACAAAAATGCGTGATTCTAATAATGAAGCTATTCTATAAACAAGTTCACAAAGTGAGAAAAGCCGGGGTTTATATTTCCGAGGAGAAGATATTCTACGACACACCTATTAAAAATTGCAAGCTGTTACGAGCTTATATGACAATAAAGGCAACCTTTCCATTTCACTTTTCCAGTTAGGAGTACTGCTAAGTATCTAACTTCTGTTTAACAATGGCTATTCCTCTTTGCCGAGTTTCTGTAGCCTGATGGCAACTCAAAACAATTTTGCATCTACAGCTAGATCTAAACTACACAACAAATGTCTTTTATAACCTTATTATGTAACATATTTCTTACGATATATTAACCAATTATGACAGCAGCCGTTTTTATTTATTTATTTTTAAAGCAGACCGTTATTGCATGCACTTTCTTCCGCTTCTTCTGCAACAATTTATGTCCTGCCTTTTACTTTATTTGGTTATTTCATTTTTTCTTAATACATGCAGTGTTGAAAAATCACATATATCTTCTTGACTCGGTTGGTGCACAACTTTACAGAGATAGCAAATAAATTATTATATGGTTTTCACGTATAAAATCGTTTTCCTGATAACTTTTAACATGTAAACTGGAGGAGAAAAGTGAGGGAACCCGAATGCAATATTGTACAATGAGCTGCATGAGTGACTGCGGATGTTGAAGTGCATATTATCGGAGAGCAGGTTTCCTTTATAACGTGTTACAGAATGTATGCATACCTGCAAAATGGGTTGTGAAAATATGAATACCTTTTGATTTCCACGACATTATATATTGCTAATAAGTATGTTACATAGTTCTTCCGCTTCTGCAACAAGTTAGGTGAACAGGTTCGGCCTAACACTTATTAAACGTTTTGAGTACAAAGAGTGGAACATATATGAATGAACATGAAAATTTTAACCCGCACTGATTATGCCCATTAAATAAAACACAAGCTTTCATAAGGTTGACAAAAACTGAATATCACGGGTGATGTTTTCCAGGATAGTATCAATGGAAGAACCTTATGTCATCCTAAAATTTAATTAGTTTAGAACAGATAAACTGTAGAAGAGTGAAAGGAGATTGCAGTTTTAGAGCTTCTCCATTTTTTACTGCTTCTTTACGGAAAGGAGTGAAACTATAATTCTGATTTGCCCAAGACAAAATGTGCACAGATTTAGACTTAATAACACTTCAAAAATGAATGTCAGCTAGGCTCTGTCGAAATCAACAAAGACGTACTGAGGTACTCTGAGAAAAATGTTATCTACTCACTAAACAGAAGAACGCGTTTTGAACTTTTCTGTACTTTCGTCTTTGATTTCCCCAGGAATGCAGTTCTGGCACATTTATGTCTAAGGAAGCGCTATAACTAATTTAGCTTTAACTGAATGTAATTGTATGCGACACAAAATATCTATATTACTAAGCTCTCTAGTAGAATTATTTTACCATTACTTCGGTGAAATCACAAAAGAGATATCAGCGCACACGTACTGGAGATATCTGCCAACAAGTTTGTACATTCGTCTTTGTCTCCTACAAACTTCCGCTGTAATTAACATGCTTACCTCGGTATCTTGTCATTAATTAACACTGACATAGAAGCTCAAAAGGAATGCCACATTACTCTTCAAGAGATACAATTGGAAGCACTTGATTAACCCAAACAGCCTGTGGCTCAATGAATCCGCCACGTCCAAAGTAACGCACACCTCGTAACTAGAAGTGCTATTCCTTCATTAAGTTACTACACTATTTCGCAACACTGGCATCAACATAATCGTGGTAAGTAAACCAAGCAGACTGAACAAAACATAGATTCCCACTGCGTTGTTTTGTAACAGTCAAGGACGGTGTAAACCGGGCTCAGGAGGTGGTCTACCTGGCTTCTGGGTAGGCGGTCTGGACAGACTTCTCTTTTGGACTCTTGACACTGTGCCTGCCGTGCTTCATGACTACAGCGTAAACAACTAACCTCCCCGGTTGTTAATGGTTAGCTGTTTATGATCGCCATAACTCCCTTTAAGCAAAAATCATTTAGTGATTCAATCATATCCAGGCATGAATAAATAAATTGAGTTATGCGCCATCGGAGGTGGACATTCCTTACACTTTCAAATTTAGTACTAACACATCTAAATAATCCTTTAATGCAACAAAACCAAGAGGAATCTCTTAATCCTTGTGCAAAATTCAGACTGAGTACAGTTAACTTCAGCAGTAGGGGTATGATAATGATATTACCTCAGAACCAATATGTTTATTTCCGAATGAAGTAAAGCAGCGTCGTGGATTTACGGCATGCAAAAGCCTGATAAAGAAGCCTCTGAGCAAAATTAAGCCGCCTTTCACGCCCAGTATAGAATGGGGGCTTGAGAAACAGTGGTTAAAGAGCGTCCATAAATACAGCTCAATTTCAGTTTCTCTTTAATGCCCCATTTCCAATATTAATATATTTAGAACAATTACATTGATAAAATACTATAGATTCCTATGTTTTTAATATTTTCTTCGTTTTAGTTACGAAAAACTTTACACAGTGCATTCGTCTTATCATAGTTGAATTGTTGAAATTGAATTTACTAAATGTGGATGCTGATATAGAAGATCGTAGTGCGTACAAGCACAAAAACCCTTCGAAAATAAATGATTTCTCAAAAACAAACCAGTTCATTATTCGGTGCTCATGAATTAGTCATCTCACGGTGTCTATTATGCTGCAGCTACAGGCTGTTGCCAATTATTACTTGGGCTAATTATCGAAATGAGGCAATCTATAGGTGTGTTCTGTTTCGTCGAGCGACATGATTCCACTACACCCTTAACAACTGGACCGTTTCTTCAAAACAAAGGCAGTCCAAGCTTTACAGAGTGCCCAAGCATTTACTGATGAGCACTGCATCTTACTAAGCAAATTAGAACTCGCTAAAATCGAAACAACTAATTCTAAACGTTTCGAATACAATGAATCCAAGAGACATACCATGAGTATCATATGCGGCATTATATCTAATAATCTCTGATATTAAAATAATCGATAAGATCCTCAAGTTCCAGGCCATGTCTTATATCTCTCAAGCTGGTGAGATGCTGCCAATTGAAATCTTGCACAAAACACAGGGTTGGAGCCCCCTAATGCTTGGAGTATCACTTGCACGCACCTGAACCACATCTTCAGCATTCTAAAGAACTATCATGGTGTCCTTATCTCTGAGGCGTTCACGGTGAAGTATTTTGAAGGCCGAGATCGGATGACAGGTAGTTTCATTATAGTTTCTTAGTTAAAATTGGGTACACTGCTGATATTATGTAATTAATAGCTACAGAAATGGGTTGTTTTGGCTCTAAAGTATCGCAGCCTCCTCTGTCACGCGTCAGAATATTATTTCCACCTATATTGGCGCGAAAAAGTGTTTCTACTTTACGAGATATCCACTGTCAAGCAATTAGGTCACGGTATTTCTGTGCACCACAGAAAACACTAGAGTGGTTCCATCAAACGATCCACGGATATGATTAGAACTTATTCTGAAGGCACATACTCGTCATTTTTATTGGTCTGAATTGTTGGTTACATTGTAATATGTTGTCGTTACTTTTACAACAGAGGGTGAAATTACTAAAAACCAATAAGCCTTGTGCATAACAATAATAATTATAACAACAACAATAACAATAACAATAATAATAATAATAATAATAATAATAATAATAATAATAATAATAATAATAATAATAATAATAATAATAATAATAATAATAATAGTAATAATACTTTAGAAACAGTAACCGTGTATGGTTTTGAAGTGCAATCACGAAGGTTGGTGCCTCACATCGCGTGAATTTGAATGTATCTTTTTCACCTTCGGTAGAATCTAGATATATGTAGTTGTAAATAATCATATTGTAACTGCAATACATATGTATATTATTTAATTAGCTAAAGATACCTGGACGACTGAGAATGATTTTTTTTTTTTTAAATTTTAAATCATCCGTTATCCTTTGGGTTAATCCTTATCACGAGTTTCCCTATTTATTACTTACAACCAAATTCCAATACCTATTATTTTATATGTGTTTTGCATGCTGAAAAAACTGTGTTTCCAAGTTGCAAGATTTTTCTGAATTGATATATCCATCCTCCCTCCAAAAGAGAAATGACTCATGCGTTTGAAACAGAAACCTAAATTAAGGAGTTCCAATGGAACTGTGCGTATGCCCTAACCATAGAAGGCGCGGCAAAGTAGGAGCAAGGTCAAGACCATACTGACAGGTTTTTTATAACCTCGAGGGTCCAGCACAAACACGTTCTTCTGTAATAGCTCCAGGTTATCAACAGGGAATACTGCTGCGATTTTCAAAGCGTTCAGCTCTGAAAAGACAAAACCTTTTAAAAGTTACCAGCTTGTTTGCAATAAAAGTCAATAATACTTTGGCATTGTATTTTATGTTATATTTCCTAAACATATGGCGAACTTCTACCTTATATTTACTTTGCCAAGAAATAAAGGAGTGTGGTGGTTCATGTGATAGCGTAAGGTTCTCTGTAGGTACTCCTACCAACGTGATTGGAAAATATGACCTTACTTGTATTCCAGTGCAAGTTAGTTTCAACTTTAGCAAGCCATCTTTACTATTGAAACTACGTTCTTCGACACATTCCTCTCTACAGGCTGATTTTCTCAGAGGCATGTCCCATTTGGGGATCTATGTATACTTCGAAAAAATATTTTCATCAACCAGCATCAGTGCTGCAAATGCAGGTACACTGTCAACGTTATCACAAACACACCTATAACATAATCGGTTTTTTCTTTCTTTTTAATAATAACGCAATCCACTTCCACATAACACTCTATCCAAAATTTGCCAATAAGAAAACTCATTGGTGACATCTACAAATGCTGGCTTCCTCAAAAGCTAAAATTGTCTTTCGGAGATTCCAGACAGTGGATGAGATTAAGGAGAACGTGCCGAAGCAGCTGATGGTGATCCCGAAAGAGTACTGAGGAGATTTATGGAAAGTGGAAGGGAAGGAGAATAACGGCTGAAGTACCCTGAAGGGGACTAAGGCGCTATTGTGCTACGGAAGACTCTTCATGAATGACTGAATACTTTCAGAATTAATCTTGCACATGAGCTTAAATGCCGGCTGTTTCGAAAACGTGTAAAAGTTTAGATGGTATACACGGAGAAGTACTATTAAGTCAGCCAAAAAATCAACAGAACTTTAAATTACACTCTTATAGTCATATCAATATCTAGAAGTGTATTCCTTTACAGTATATTTCTATTAAATAGAAACAGAATGATTAATTTGTCAGTTTACTTGACATACTTGGACAGAAAATGTGAAGGAAACATTGTCCCAATGCAGGAATCTGTTTACTCCGAAATTGTTAGTGTACGCTAAGTTCGGGGGGAACAGAGGGAGCAGTATGAATCATTCACAAAGGGGTCAGGGGTGTTTCTTTTGCCCCCTTTTACTTCTGTGGTTGGGGACTTTGCCGTGGGAAACTGATGATGTAAAGGCTCGTTGAACTGTTGCGTTGTTAACGGTGTTTTTGATACTTTTTTTAATATTAACAATTCCCAAATTATATTTATACATACTGTGAGGACTAGTTAAAGGAAAAATTCCTCACCCCAGATGGGAATCGAACCCGGAATCTCTGGGTTGAGAATCCTGACCACTGAACGACACACTCCAATGTTCTGTATTAACAAATCACAGTATTTTCCAGTTTCCAAAAGGCAAATATGGTGTACTTCACGCATCTTTTGAATTCTACAAGTTTTAAAACGTGTTTAATACCTATTTTTTTTTAAAGAGTCGGGCTAGATTGTATATTTCAAGTGATGTATTAACTTATTCACTTGCTGTTTAAGCATCAGAGAATACAGCGTTACATTTCAAATCTATTCTAAGCAATTGTATCTCTTCCATTCTGGTATTTAGATGACATTTTGGAAAGCAATTCTGAAATCGTACATTTTTAGGGATCTCTTCGTTGAAACTCGTCTTAATTTTGTATCAAGTTCCATCACATTTGAACTGTGTGGAATATTTTTTCGACCTTGTTGTAACCACCGCTCCTAACGTGTAAAATCTAGAGGCTACAAACCAGATTGGACAGATGGAAAAGAGTGTATTTAAAATAGTATTTAAGCTGTATTCGCATTAATGAACGTTTCGATAGCATTTGTCAACATTGTTTATTTAACACTTTCGATTGTTCTTGTTATTCACCAATGCAAACATTAACCTCGTGTCATTAGACTCTGCACTTATTTAAATGTAATACTTACATTACCTTAAAGAAGTTTAATCCTCCCTATCTAGTGTAGTTAACATTAAATTAAATAGTTATTCCTGAAAATACGTTCAAAATAATCGCCTTAAATTTGCTAACCATAAATCTGAGTACGCAATTACAATTGCGCACATCTAAACTATCCTTAACCGTGAACAGATTTCAACCAAATTAGAAGTATCTTCATGTTTTCTTCAAATTGTGTCGTGCACTAAGGTGAGTTACTTCCTGTTTACGAATGGACAGACCAAACTTGAGGCATAGTACTAACAGGTAGCGAACTCGCTTCATAGAAAATTAGTTTAAAAAATTACGTATTACGTATTTATACGTATTGCACATATTACGCTTTGACAGGTTCTGCACTCGTATGTTTCCAAGACTGCCACTCAACCTGCATGGAGAAAACTAAGTAAACACATAGACATTATGGAAGCGACGTACTCCGAATACAGGAAGCAGGAATAATACTACAGTACGAGCTGAGATGATCTGAAAAAAGACGAAGATCAAAAGGACAGCAGACACATAGAGATGAAAGAGGATGCGAAAAAGGCAAGAGCAAAATAAAGAGAATAAAATATGGTATGAAAAGAACGCCAGAGAAGAAAGAGCATTGAAGATCACAATGAACCAAAAACGTATAGGGAACAAACCTTGCTTGAGAAAGAAGCCAAAGACTTTAACGGACGAAATAAGTTGGGTGATATGGAGCTAGAACTTCAGACGCTCAAATCTAGAAAAGGAAATTTAAGAAAAGAAGTGAAATCCAGAAGCCAATTCTCTCAGAGTGGAAGAATGGTAAATAGGAGAGGAATAAGAGAAGAAGGGTTGAAGGTACAGCAATGGAACTAGAACGTTCCTTTTCAGCAATGCGCAAGGAGCAGACACTTGTGGAAGCAGAATACACACCCCTTCCTCTCCTTCCCCCTGTAGCACCAGCCCCTTGACCGACCGGTTGCTGGAAGCACAAGCAGCTGCTGCAGCAAAATTATTTCGGATCACCTTCCCCCTAAACATAACCTATAATCCAAGCCAAACTCACGCGGCAGGTTAGGAACCTTGGAAAAGGTTGCAATGGATCTACAAATATTGGTAGAGTTTCTTCAAGAAGCCTATTGATAATTACTTACATTTGCTATAGATATATATTTCAGCCTTCTGTAACAGACTAGTCAATGAGAATTCAATGATATACGAAGTATGATATAAATATTTGTATTGCTATTATCCCAGTGTAAATAGATTACAATGAGAATCCAATTACCCCAAATCGTATGAATGTGTATTGCTATCATTCCACTGTAAATACATTACTGCGCGATGCTGGCATTCAAAGGCAGTATAGAAACATGCTATTATACTGCTAATTATGAAAACGAATTAATTATTAGAATAAAGCAATCGTTAAGTTCAATAAAACTAGAAGTTATGAGTACTCTATCATAAAATTCGGTACCGCTTGAAAGCTTTGTTGTTCTTTTCTAGTGCACTGTAAACAAAATCATCTAGTTTTTTTTCTTAAAACTAAATCAGACATAACCTATAAACTGGCTTGAAGAATACTGTAATGCTATCAAATGAGAAATGTTGGCCACCTTTATCCTAATCGCCAGATTTATCTGCTCCTCAATTCATAAGATAGTATAAGTACATCGCTTTCTGCATGGATTTTTGGTTTACCAGCGAACTCTTCATTGTATAATTCAACAATGTCCGTTAAATTTATCAGGTAGATGTTCCCAAACTTCTAAGAGTAGCATCGTACACGACACGATCATTAAGAACTTGAAATGAAATGAAATAACCCAAAACGGTCAATCAACATGCGTTAAAACATTACCTTACACCAAAATCATTATTTGGCATGTAGCTGCAAAACGAATGTTATTTCCTTTAAGAACACTTATTGAACAATTACACACGCACATTAGAAAGCAAACACGGCGATATTTTCAGGCATATCTTCATATTCAGCAAAGCCACTGCGACAGAAAGCACATCTGGAGGCTACGCAAGTTGTAAGCACACGCACTAATTGGCAGACACACGCACACACGAATGAAAACGCGTGACGGCGGCACGGTAGTGTTGACGCGTGCGTTGTTCCGCCAGTGTTCCTGAGTGAGGAAAGCTACAACACAGGAAGTGATTCGGTTCGGACAGCCCGACTGCTTCCCCGAGACTGATGCTAGGGCTTGGCCGGACGTCACGGCCACACTGAGCGCAGACTCCGACCTCGACGCTCTCCCGACGTCTCGGGGAAAACCGTCCGGTACGGCCAGGAGTAAATTTAGTTTATGGTGCTATCCCCCACCGCCACCTGAATATGATATAAAGTAGCCGCCATAGGAGCGTTCGAGCTTGCGTCTGGTCCATGCATCGGTAGGAAAGGTACGTTCCCACCAGCACAGTGTTGTGACAACTGAAATTATACGAGTTTAAGAGATTTGGTTTAAAATATGGGTTTATAGGGTCTTCTTAATAATAATAATAATAATAATAATAATAATAATAATAATAATAATAATAATAATAATAATAATAATAATAATAATAATAATAATAATAATAATAATAATAATAATAATAATAATAATAATAATAATAATAATAATAATGATGTTGATGATAAAGATTATTATTATTATTATTATTATTATTATTATTATTATTATTATTATTATTATTATTATTATTATTATTATTATTATTATTATTATTATTATTATTATTATTATTATTATTATCATTATTATTATCATCATTATTATCATTATTATCTATTATTAAGTATTATTATTATTATTATTATTATTATTATTATTATTATTATTATTATTATTATTATTATTATTATTATTATTATTATTATTATTATTATTATTATTATTAACTGGCGCTTCTGTATTAAATCGGGAGTTCCCTAATACTCCATTTCCATAATACATGATCTATCCTCAATTCTCTCCTCTCGCCTTCACTCACCACCTATCCTTCCTTTTCTCTTTATTCTAAAACTCGCTCTACCACTCCATATCTGTCATCATTACTCTGTCTCCCTAGGGGCATGAAGTATACCTTCAGGCTATTTACCCGTGAGTGGAAGGTTCGGGTGAAAATTCCACAAGTTTTCCTCCCTGACTGGGAATTTTCCAGGTTTTCCTCAAGTTTGTATAACTGGCAAATGCTGGGGAGCGACTCTAAACCAGTGTTACTCAACCTTTTTTTCTCCGCCTACCCCCAAAACAATTTTCTATTCCAGCCTAACCTAGAGTTGTTCTTAATTCACATTTTACATAACCATATTTTTAATAGATTATAACATACATAAGTTATTAAATACTAGAAAAAGGGGCATTATGCCATAAATGTACTATTGGAAGTGAAATAATCAGTGTCCACCGCCAGTGGTGCCAAAGGTAGTGAAAACGGAAGTTAAACACTACTGTTAAATTCATGCTCTTTTTCATAATAAAGTGCTTTTATACGTTTGGTACTACACAAACTTGGGCCGGTGTACTGTTGGGCCTGTTGGGCCTGTACTGTTTCCCCATTGTAGACAAAAAGGGCAATGAATCTGCCGCTAAACTTGAAAATTCCAAATCTTTCAGACATTATGTAAATAAATGTAAACATTTTGGCACACTCTGCTCTATCACAATGTCTTCTTCTTTACCTAATTACCCTCCCCTTATGTAGGACACAAGCCAGTGCCTAGGGTCAAACGTCTGTCGGGTAGCAGAGGAACCTATGGACCGGACAGAGTGAAGACCTGGAAGCGGCAGGCTTGGGAGTGAGGAACAGGATGATATGAAATGCAAGCCAAATGGATGATTGGAAAGGTGATGATGGAGCAATTGGAGTGAGTGGCGAGGGAAACCGGTCTAACCACTCGGCCACGTCGCCGCACCTACGATGTCATTTCTTTTAAATATATAGTGCATATATATTTTATTTTTAATTTGCTGTGGGACTGCTCTAAACGACACAGTCATTTTTAAAAAAGAAATAACACTTTGTTTTTTAATACTGGCACTCACTTTCATGTAGGCAAACTTTCCATTTTTATTAGTTTTATAGGAAGCTAGGCTTACAGGCAGACACGTAAATCGCATTACGATATACTTAAAAGGTCATACAGCCACATAGAACTTAATTAAGTTGCACTCAGCCTCGTTAAGTCCCAAAGGGGCCAGATGATGAGCTACTTGAGTGAAAAGAAGAGGCCCCAGTTTGTGAAGATAGCGTATACCGGCTGGGAAGTACTGGGGCGCTGACCACATCCCATCCTCCGGTGCTGCACCCACGTATGATGCCTACGGTGGGCAAAGGCGGGGGACGCAGCGGTCGGGTGGTAGGCTGTCGTGCCGCGGGCTTAGTTATATTTTAGTGTTCAGAAGCAATAAAATAGAAATTTACGAACTTTGGCAATTTGGGCCTTTTTCACACACGGACATCCCTAAGGCTTTATTATTTGTATGTGCTGGTATAGTAATTCACAATGTTAAATGTTTCAGATAAGTAGTTTGCTTGTTTACACACGTAAATAAACTTTTAAGACAGTAAGATAAGCACACCTGAAAGCGCAAATTTGAAGGTGCAGAAAGATGGTAAAACTTAAAAGTACGCTTCATTCACTCTCTCCCAGAAATGGACTACTGTAACGTATCTGAGTTGGCGTTTACTTTTTTAAATTACGTGTTCATAAGCAATGACAGCAGGGTATGTTGCACACAAATCTAGACCAGCGATGTACAACCTTGTCTATTTGGAAACGCTAACCTAATTACAACCCCACCTCCTCTTTCAGTGCCTGTGACATGTAGAAACACGACCAGTCAGTCAGTATCCAGTGACGGACACAAACAGGCGATTCCATGGCAGTTTCTAAGTCATACCTTGAATTTTCTGGGGATGTCCTCAGAAGACGTCTTCATTCTGGATGATTTTTTCATAAATGGTGAACGGAAGAAACAGACAAAAGCTTACTAAATAAAAAATGTGAATCTCAAAGCACACAATTGATATCAAGTACTTCGTTTTTCTTTTGAGTGAACCATTTCTAAGATAATCTTTATGATTTGTTTGAGTTATTGGTTTTTTCTCTTACCCTTGCAAAGAGAACGAAATTTTAAAGGCATCGCATAGCAATCAGCTCTTAAAACATTTCACTATCCTTTAAAGCCTATTGCATTCGTATATTTCCATTGCACCTACAAGAAAATTAGCTATAAGGTAACTTCTGAAAATGCTTATGTCAATGAAAAGAAATAGAGAAATAAAAATTTGCAAGAATAGTGAATATGAATGAATATAGCTCCTCATACAGTTTCTCTAAATTGACTATTCGTATATTAAAACTTTGTATCGCAATAGGTACCGCGACGACCATTTGATGAATACTCAAAGACTGTGCACTTCCACTTTGTCGCAAAATATGCATTGACAGACTTCTTAAACGTAAGCAGTACCAAAGAAGTCACTAATGAACAGATGTTTAACGCATCAGATTTGAAAGCACTTTCCTAAATCAAACACAACGTACATATAACCAAACCGCCACTGCAACCCTCTTTCACTGATCTAGACTTCAAAAGTAATAATTACAATAGCATTTTACATATCCCAATTGGTCTTAAAGCTTCTAAGGGTTCGGTGCATTAATAAAATATTCTTTATTGGGAAAATTAGGGCTACCCATCACAGAAAACGGTTTATGTAACAGTAATGATATTTTAGGTCTTATCAATGCCTTCACATTTTGGGGGCTCAAGCATTTACATAACACTATTTGTAGATATTCTTTTATATGTTTTCAACGTTTAATTACCATAATTATCATTTCCCTTTAACTTAGAGAGTATCTAGTAATCTAACTTCTTACGGCATCTCAGTGTTATATCTTGGTTGCATTACCATCCAAAATTGACGTTCTCTCCTTCCTGGTGGAGATAATTGCGGAAACGTCGCATGAAGAACATATTATTTCATCAAGACTATAACTTTCTATTCTTCTGTGTTCTCATGGAGCAGAACACCTTATTCTGCCCCACTTTACTTTCCTTTTCCTCTTATTTTTTTCTTTCTGGCTGCTTGTTATATTTGCGACTCCATTCTCTGTATTTGCGTAAGTCGTCTTTCCCGACAAATTCCCTTAGAATTCCTTTATGCTCCTCTCCTCTCAATAGTTTAAGTGACAGATTGTCTTGATGTTCTATATATGAAACGAGTGCAAACATTATTCTGCTCAAATAAGAGTTCACAAACTAAAATGGTATGAGAATATTCTATTACTCTTTGTACATATAATCGTCTTCCAAGAGGATGTATCTATACTTCTCCATCCGGTAAATATATATATATATATATATATATATATATATATATATATAATTTTGCTCTATAGGGTTCATTGACCTGCTTCCAGTTCATGATGTCATGGTGAAAATTTGAATTTTCTGCATTCGATGTTGGTAACTTAACCTACCTTCGTGTTCTGCCCATTTTGCTGCACCTATGTGCAGAAACTATTTTAAATTCTATTACTTTTAATATAATTATTATTGGAGTGAGTGCTGAATCCTATCTGAATCTTTAATTCCCTTTCTTTCTTAATATTTACTTAGGATTAACTCATGCTGCAGCAGCAGAGTATGAGTTGCAAGTTATTGATTTTTTAAGTCAAACTCAACTCAACTGAACTCCGCGGCGCAAAAGCCCAAGACCTACAGTTCAACAGCCGCGTACCTACTTCTACCTACAACGGGCGTCATAAAAGGGGTTCAGCACTGAAGGTGGTTAGCCGTGAATGCCGTGTTCGAGAAACTGCAGTCACTATTTTTTCACTGAATAAGCTCCTCAACTGGTACCCTGACTAGCCCGGACCAGATCTCCCAGCAGGACAAAATCCCTAGCTAGTACCGGGAAATAAACTGGGGCCTCCCCTTAATAAGCAATTGCGCTACCACCGCGCCAAGGAGACCACCACCTTACTAATGGAGCCAGTATATACAACACATGCTAGTAAATTATAATCCCTAGGGCGTCTCTCCTAGGCAGAGAGTACCTTTATTACCCGGCCACTACGTCATCTAGCCGCAGCCAAGGCCACGGAGTAGGGAACGATGGTGTTGCGGGGGTCAGTGTACCGACTCCCGTCACATATCCTCAAAATGTCGCCTCCCGCGCAATCGCTCTTCTTAGAGCTCTGACGACGTCACTGATTAATGTACACACATTATATTTATGCAGGTACCCAACATTCACTAAGTATTTGTGGCAAAAAACGGCATTTTGGCAAATACTCTTTGGAATCGTTAGGGACTTCTAAGATCATGTGACGTCATTCCACGCATAAAACGACATGAAGCAGCAGTCTTTAGTCAGCGTTTAGTTAGTTCATAGCTGTCGCAAAATTTAATGGTGGCTGGCTCAACATAGAACCCAATTATAGGCTTGCCACGCCTTCCACTATTGTGTAGTTAAACACGCTGTGAAATCACGCCATACGCCCGTGATATAAGTATCATTTACGTCCACAAAAGTATTTGCACATCAGGAAAACCCGCCTGCGGTGCCGTAGAAGTAAAAGCGCGCGTTAAACACTACAAAAAAAAAACAAGAAAAAGAGTAGGAATAGTCAACTATTAGCCGCCATTAAACTTTGCGGACACCATAGCCTTTAGAGTTAGTCTTTAGTTTAGTCAGTGAGAGAGTAAGGAAGTTTGAGAGGAGATCTACAGGAATAAGCCCATCAGTGTGTCAACATGCGTGACACTGCACGCGCGCGTGACGTCCAGTAAGATATGTCGGTCGTCGCGAGTGATTGTAACGCCGTAGTTAAGTTTAGAAGAGACAGAGAAAGTGAAGGACTCCGAAAGGACAGAGCAAGGTCATGAAAAGAACAGTTGTGAGTTGTGATAGCAGGAAAGATTGTGGATTGTGTAACTACGAGAAAAAACTGTGTATCTGTAGTAAAATTTTAGAGCACCGTGATAGAGAATAACTGGACTTGGATTTTTGTTGCTTTGATACAATAATATCTAAGAATGGTACATCTTGTTCGCTCTGTACTGGCCGAAATCCATACTGGCCAAAACCCTGTTAATCAGACTGGTGAGATTGCGCGTACTAAATCTCATACTAAACCTCGTGGCTAATGAAGGCTCATTCACTCAACATATGAAGGGATCGCCTAGCACGGTATCAATGCAAGCGCTTCTGTGTGAACAGACCACATCAACGTGAGATGGAGATGTTCATTATTCACCGCAACAGGATTGGAAATGAGCTCTAACTAAGGGTCAGGGATAATTAAGTTGCGGCTGACATGCCTTGCTGCAGTGGCTACTGGCAGAAATTAAATCCATACTTCTTTAATAAATAACGAGAAGTGGGATTTTAAAATTCGCGGTCATGGTAATTAAATTCACTTTGCTCTATTTCAACAAGGAAAATGGAATCCAAAATCAAAAGGCACAAATCACCAATAAGCATACCCATCTAATCAGCAGCAATTCATTCAAAGCAGTGCTTTCATTGGTATTAAATAGCACATAACTGAGAAATCATGAGAGAAAAAATCTGATGTGTTGCACTCACATGACTTTCGCTACTCTTGTACTAACCATTATTACAAACTCTTATTCTACTATCTTCTTCGTGTTAGTTAAGATAAACATTTGCAGAAATTATCTGATTGCTCGTTTTCTTACACGTGCAACGGGAATATGGGTATGCAGTAGGCTTTGAGCGATAGTAAAATCTTTTAAAGCTTTCAAATTCCGTTCAATTTGCACGATTAACATATAAAAAATGAATAGCGATGTTCAATTTGACAGAAGTATAAGTTCTCCAAAACTCAGACAAATAACAAGTAATGTCTCCGAAATGGTTCACTCTACAAACATTGTTTATTTATTTAGACACATTCTGCGTTTTAGTAAGATCTACATTTTTTATAGTAAGATTTTGTCTCTTGCGGTTTACGAGTTATTCAAAAGTCATCCAGAGTAAATAGGACTACATAGGCTATAGCCAGACATTTCAAAATATACATTTCATTTGCCATAAAAATATTTCAAATATGGCATTTTAATCAAAATCGTTAGAGCCATTTTCAAGAAAATCAGAATTTTCGAAAAATTTTCCATGTAAAGGGTAGTTTAGGGTGGAGGAATTTTCTTCAAAATCTTCATGCCGCATCCTTGAAAGACATTAAACTTGAATCACCTTTGGTTTTTAACCGACTTTTCGTTTTTGAGTTATGCTGTCCACAGACTAACATACACGCCTTTTTCTAAAAATGCTTTTTTTGGATTCAGGAGGCCTCAAAACATATATATCCGGTGATATCTCGACATCGGATTTTTGGTGGAATACAATACTTCCTCTACTGTACTGTCAATTTTCTTTCCACGCAATCGAGAGAAACAATTGAAAATCGATAGAAATGAAAAATACTGAACAATTCAAAACATTAATAACACAGATCTTCGAAATGACTCATGCAATAATTTTTTTTTCAAATATATTGTGTGTTTTGAAGGGACCCTCAATTTTATATATCACATTTTCGTCTATCGTTTAAAAGCTATAATGCATACCAGTTATACAAGATCAAACAAAATTCCTTTTAATGTAAATTCTTCACAGGCTATTCTCAGAAACTTCAAGATAACTTTTATTTGC
Source organism: Tenodera sinensis (assembly GCA_030765045.1). Taxonomy (NCBI): domain Eukaryota; kingdom Metazoa; phylum Arthropoda; class Insecta; order Mantodea; family Mantidae; genus Tenodera; species Tenodera sinensis. The sequence continues at coordinate 108,946,561 of CM060966.1, read as the reverse complement.
CATGAACATACGTAATATATGTCGTTTTAGTCAAAATTGCTAGAGGCATTTTTTAGAAAAAAAAAAAAAAAAAAAAAAACAATTGCAAAAGTGTTCTGTGGAATGGGTAGCTTGAGGTGGGTGAATTTTCTTAAAAATAATCGTCTCACATCTTTGATATACTGGTGAGCTTCAAGGGACCTAAAGCATGTATTTCGATGAAATCTCGTAATTTATGAATGGAATACAACATTCTGTGTACTATGTGCGCAGTAGAGAAAGGAAAAATGTTTTCTAGCGCTAACCGTTTTCGTTACATGCTAACGCTTTCCCACGTGAGTCCTTTGACGGACAAGATTGAAAGTTTCCGATTCTTTCTTTGACTCCTTCTCCTACTTCTGCTCATTTTTTCGCCTCTCCTATCTTTTCCTCCTTCCTTCCACTGTAAGAGCTCGTAACCGTAATTAAACATGAATGATACTCCCGCTGCATTGTGTTACTTGGAGCTTATTGTTTAAACTCCTAAGTTTATGATATTTATGTAAATTTGTCGTGGGTAAAGAAAGTGATGAGTCTATTAACTCTATCACATTAGAATTGCTATTTTGATGAATAGTAATCTCCTCTCCAAGTACGGGAACCTTACAGATGAATAGACGTTTTCGCCTTCATAGAAGACGATGTAGACATCTGCAGGGGGTGTAGTTTTGACAGACAATATCTGGAAATGTGTTACGGACACATCCCTCGCCTACTTCGACAGCTCCTGCTGGCAGTGACGGCATCTCAACATGGATCCTGCGGTTTGCAGTTGAGAGGATGGAAGCCCTGGCACTGACATGACGTTGCGATCGTCATGCAGAATGCCGGACAGAGATAAATGATGCGGAGAGTGCACTCCGGCCTCGACCTCGGACACATCTGGCTCTCTTTCATCCAGCCATGTCAACGCTTGGCTCAAGTGCCTACTGTTCAAAAATAGCACCGCTTACGATTTTCATTGATACGACAGATGAGTGGTGAGGCAGGTCATGAACTCATTCATTCATGCTTCTGAAGAAGATATGAAGTGTTATGAAATAATTACATCGGATGTTCTGCTTCTGCCACTTCTCGTTAGTGTCTTTCGATGAACATGTGGTTAATCTATTACCATAATCAAAATAACTTATAAATTAAGTAGGTAAATAACAACAAATGTTAAAATAAAATAAAGGAGGGGCAGCAACGTGTGTAAACAAGAAGCCAGGGTGATGAGAAATAAAGAGAACTCAAGAGGCTTCCCATACTAGATTTTTACAACCATTCCTCTGAAAAACGAGAGCAAATCAAATTACAAACAAAAATAACAGCCTAGTTAAAAACGGAATGTTCCTGCAGAAGAAAAATATCAAAAATCAAGGAAGTATGCATTGGAAGACTCAGATACGATCAAGGAAGTAGTTTGAAGCTAACCAGATTTACAAATCACGCACCACATAAAATATGGAATAAGGAATATGATAGGCCTCGGAACAGGATAAAAGCCTAAGCCCTATATAGAATGGAATACATATTATAAATACATACCAATGGAACATTAATGCGATAATTTTAAATAACGGCTTAAGTATGATGTAAATGAGTACTATAGAGGAATTTCGCTTTTGGTACACCATGCAAATTGTATGCCATAGTCCTAAAGAAAATCCTGCAGCTCACAGCTCATACAGTAATTCTTCAGCGAAGAACAAAATGATTTCAGAAATGGAAGTTAATCTATAGTGGCAAACTTTACTGTAAAATAAATTTTAGAAACAAAATGTCTGAATATAATTTAACAAGATCTCACACGAGGATATTAAAGTTCAGAACCCAAGAACTTTTAAACATTAGGATATAAAATTCTTCGGACAATTGAGTCACTGTACAACAATATACACTGGACAAATGCATAGAGAAATTAATTTGAACTTGTAACTTGATCGAGGCAGCTGCCGTTTATTACCAAAAACATAATAGAGCGGATAGGTAATCGCAAACCCAATTGAAGTATAAATAAGGTCAATACAAATTTGAGACGATCAAATACTGTTGATGGAATGTGAGCAAGGTATGAAGAAAACGTACAAATAATATTACACTTGAACTTCAAGAGGTAAAGGGAGGATAATTCCAAGATGGCTAGAAGGCAACTTCGAATCAAAATAGCTATAGTTTCAAAAACAACAATAATGGAAAGTAATGCAGAAATGACAGACAAGTATAAAAAGAAATATTAGTAGCAGTATGAAAAGAGAAATAAAAGATCACACAAAATAGTGGCTCAGCAGGCATTAAATATGCATACCAAACGTGCTTAATACGAAAATCAATAAAATTAATAATAGAGGTATCCCAAATGAGAACACCAAGAGCCTTACTGGGTATAACAAAATAAGATTTACTCTGAAAGGAAGAGACCGAAATAGAAAATATAACAAAGAAATACATAAAAATCAATGGAAAGTCAACAGCAAGTTCAAAGAATAGAGCCTTTGACATGTCCTAGGCAAGCATTAATTTGCAAACTCCTGAGACGAAGAAATATCTGATATATCTGTAGAATTTGAAGAAAGCCAAGCAAGAGGGGCAATAGCCGAAACCTTGTCAAGGAGAAAGAATAAGAAAAAAAAGTAGAAGAGAGTTGTTTTATCTAATTAGATATTTGGTGGAAAGGGGTATACTTTACGTGTGGACTCATTTATGGAAAGGTTTTTGGGTGGTGTTAATCTTCATTATGGAACATTTACGAAATTACATAAATAATTCTTTGTTAACGACACTTTCAATAGCCAGGATCATATCAGCGCCACCGGTGTGGGGAATTTCGTCCCACAGGAGTTCTTTTACATGTCAATAAGTCTACTGACATGGGATTGTCGCTTTTAAGCACTCTAAAACACCGTCTGTATGGACCGGGTTTGAACCCCCACCATGGAATCACTAGGCCAGTGCCTAATCAACTGAGCCACCCATACCGACGAAACATTTAAGAGAATCCTATAAACAACAAAGCATGTCTAAATCAATTTTCCTAATAAACTCATTGTGACTTATTTTTTGTGATTAGTAATGAACTTTTATATGCATTTATGTTCCCCAAACTGTTTACAGAATTCTGTTCGGACTACGGTTACCGCATTGAAGTATAGGAGAAAGATGATTTAATAAAGAAAAGCAATGAAGCTTGCAAAACCTGAGACCTCCGCTGACGTCTACAGAAAGATGATGTAATAGAACGATACGTTCTTTTCAGTTTTCTTCTCTGAACGGGTTGCTCTCGCCAAAGCCCAGGAACCCCTTCTACTTCTGTTAAGGTCCGCAGGAGACATTTTATTTCCTTTTCACCCATCGGCACAGTCAGGTCGGAAATTGCCCTCCCTGCTGGGAATGCTACCTCTATGAGCGGAAAAAGAGGTGTTGAAACAGCCCTTTATGTGAAAGGGAACAGGCAATTTGCTTACACCAGCGAAAAAAGGGCGAGGCAAATGGCTGGGAATCTGAATTCGAACCATGGGCATTCGGTAACACAGTCTTGCAAATACCCTAGCTCAACCATTGTCCGTTTCCTCACTAGTGGTTATTCGACTGATCTCAAAATGGGCACATTAGCGAACTTAATAACGCCCCAGAGATTTTGGGATTTTTCACATGTCTGAAAAAAGCAGGTTGTCCTCATATTAGCAAAACGTGACCTAATCAAACTTTTATAGAACAAAATAGTGGCTTTGAAATTGAGAGAAGCTTCCACAAACGTATTTAGAAAAATTCATATTTGATACATACATTATACTACTATCTTGCAAAATCAAAAAACTTTCATTTTTAATCGTGCAGTTCTGCCACTGATACTCTCACTGGCTTTGTTGAGGGACTTCGTGTGGATGGAACAGCAACAAATTTATCTGCAACTGGTTTCCCAGGTTAGGCTGTAAACATCAGTTTCAGTTTTCAGCTTTCTCTTTATTCAAAAAGATGTTTTGGCCTGGTGCCTGTACATGAGGCCCGGCTGAGCAACATATTGTACATTATTCATACATTCGTCGTGCACGAATTTATGAAAATAAGTGCTTCCTGATTGGGACTTTTTTCAATGCTTGAGAAATGTGAGCAGATATTCCTTTTTTTTTTTTTTTTTTTTTTTTCCTGCATGTCATTTATGAGTTGAATATGAATCTAGAGAGCTAGTGCGTGAATTCGTACATGCTTTAAATTCATTTGTTCTAAAACTAATTAATCTATTCAAGTTACTGGAGAACCCAGTTACTCGTTTTTCTTTGTGGGTGTGAGCAGTTTTGTAATGAAACCTTTTACTTCACAACAGCCATTCTAACATAAAAAATAACACATTCATGGGAAATACTTTAGTACTAAAATGACATCCTTTTTACACGAGTTTACGGCCCTGGTTATTTTTAAACATTACAACAGAAATGAGTTGTGTTTGGTAAAGGTGGTTGAAATAAGCTTTTATTATTGTAATAAGTATCAGGGTCAAAAATGTACATTCAGGACATACATTTGGTGGTATGGACTTTTGAACGTGAATGATTATATAAAAATTTGTACTTGACCTTTAAAATTTTCGTAAAATGGTAAACAGACGGTTGATATTACATAGCAAATGCCCACCTGTCTAGTTTGGAAGTAGGGTGTCTACCGTTGAATACACTGTTCCGATTTAGAACCTCGGTTAATACAACTTTCCCAGGATTTCCCTCATTCTCAAGAGACAAGTGAAAAACTCTCAGCTCGGTGGGCTTCGAACACACACGATTATCATTCAGTCCGTTTACTTCATCATTCCTCCAGACCAGAGTTGTAAGGAGCGATGCTAACATTTCTAAAATGTTCAATTGAACTGTTAGACATTACCACGGCGAGGCATTTCGGTGCTTGCCTCTTCAAGTTAAGTGCACTAGGACATAGCTCACGAAATGCCTAGCAGCGACAATGCAAAAAACGCTGCCTTATGCGAACTCATTCAAACGATATACAGTGGCGTACAAGGTAGATGAGCAGACAATTTGAAATTATATTTAGGGTTGCACTAAGATGCAGGGTAGCCATTAAACTGCACATTGAGATATGTAAAAGGGAAATACAATAACTGCTTTAATTATGTGACAGAGGGAATTATTTATACCAATCATAAATTTATACATACTTGTTTTGTAACCTATAGGACCATATAAATTTTCAGTGTCTCAAAAACAACTTGTATAACATGCAATATTTTCTCCATCTGTAGAGAAGTGAATTGAATCGAACTGCTCCATAACTTATACCTGAATTTATAGCTAGAGTCCTGCGCTTGATACATATTTAAAGATTTATTTCAATTGCAAATTAATGCAGAGTTAGGTTCCTTACTCACAACTACTGCACTGCACTGTGCTAAGCATCCTGGAGCGGCTGTGCGTAAAACAGTCTTGCCCTAATGCCCGTGTGATAGTACCTGCAGTGCTGTTGTGGGACAGGAAGTGTATTGATATGCTGGTCATTACACTACGAATAACGGCAATTTTCAAATGACTTTCCAAATGCTTACTGTCCAAGTCAACGAAAAGGAATATGAAAATCTCAAAATTCTAAGCCTCTCAAGTAAGCGAAGCGCATGGCCAATTTGGGGAATTCACAACCGACACTAAGACCATATTTTAACCATCCGATGCAACTCCTCGATTCAATGGTTGTTCCCCTAAGACATTGTAAGCATTTCAACTGAATTCACAGAAGTGCATTCCAAGTACCGATTCCTTTTAGCAAGTTTACTTGTCACCCGAATTAAGCAATTGGTAAAACTTTTACTAACACGACTCAGCTTACACAAACATCCAAAGAAAAAGGATGCAGGCGACAAACAAGAACGGAGTTTGCATCCCGACTGGTAAAAGAAAAGAGAAAATAGGGGAGATGGTTCCTGAATGGAACACATCTGAGCCAGAGGGAAGACTATTGTAGAGAGAGAGACATGAAGTTGGAGGAGCCTTTTCTTCCTTCTCTTCATTTCCCATTCTCTACCAGTTTTTCCTTTTCACGGTGTATGTACCAGAGTGCTCTGAATACTGAACAAAAGCAGAACTACCGCGGCAGCAGGGGAGGGGTAAGCAATCTCACCACCACATCTGCTGGACCGGCAGGCACTTCCTCCCTCCAGCTAGCAATTTGCTGATATAGGCCAACGGCACAAGAATGCACCGCTCAGGCTTTGTTTCTCCGTGTCTCTGATGTCTGATGTAGAATCATTACAATACAAACACCCAGGATCGGAGCTGATTGCATTAACCCCTTTAAAACATCGACAATCACATGCTGGAGTAAAGGCACTCAATGATTCCAAACACAGTTCAATTCTAATTCGGTCACGACGCCTTTTGCAGATATCTCTTGGGAAAATTTGGTGTAATGAAGTAAGGTCCAAAAAGTTCAGGACACTCCCTCACAACTCAACAAACAGCAAGGCAAAGCTCATTCAAACATTAAAGGAACATGATTTACAACTCGCACAAAAGATAATCAGGGTTTAAAGCGGTCTCTTTCCATGGCCAACCGCTTATCGCGTTTGGAACTAACAATTGCACTGCAAAACTATATAGTACTCAAAGACACGGTTACAATGTGATTTTCTCCTCCTGCTCCTCCTCCTCTTATATACTTTAGTTGTTTGGGCTGAAAACAAAAATAAACGTGGCAACCAGCCAATCTTGTAATACAGTATACAGGCTGAGAATGAAGAAATGCTCTTGAGCTACCGATGTTAATGTAATGAGCGCCATGATAATACGTTCAAAGTCGTGAGCTGGAGTTGAAGGCCATGCCGCAAATGGCCTTCCTTCTAAATTTGGAAGATTTTAGCAACAGTCACAAGATAAAGAAGCCTCAACGATGCCACATACCACGGGTGACATCTTTGTCTCTAGAATTTCAATTGGACACAATGAATGCATTTTCTCCATTTGCCCATTTTTTTTTCTTTAGAGTTGCCATATAAATAGAATCCTCTTAGTGTTACTTATCTGCATGTCGAAAGAACATATTTTAAGGACCTGAAAACTGGCAGCTCCTACATTTCTTATCGGAATATTCAATACCACTTGTTCTGATTCCTATAATACGAAGTTGCTACTATTAAATTGTTCTTTTAATGTTACCTCGTGTATTATAATACAATAAGTACTGGTATTGAGAGTAGTCCTTACCTCACTCCTCTATATGAACTGACAACCAATGATTATGTCCGCAAAGCGTATTTTCAACACCTACCTCTAATCTTCCACTTGTATGACCTTAGAGACCACAACTTTAGTATCAATCGTGTACTACGTCAGAAGCACGCGTTCTGAATGCTCAGTTACAACGTAATCATTTTTGTATAGGTAAAAACTTTAAGGGGGGGGGGGGAGAGGATGCATTCAAGGAAGACAATGAGCATAACAAAATGTGCAAATCAGCTGGTGTACTGTAATATACGTCTTAATTAATCCCATACTCAAATTAACATACCATGAAACTTGCGGTAAGCTTCTATTTTGTGCTGAAATAGTTGTTCAGAGAGGTTTAATAATTTTTCTTTCCTCTTCGTTAGTATACGACATCTGTACTATTCACTACTACCTACGATGAAAAAGAGAAAAAAAATAGGATCAACAGAACAACTATGACTTTCTATAACAGCTCACTTGTCGAAGATTCACATGAAAATGTTTTGAATCAGAGTTAACCAATTTTAAAAATTGTTATTCTCATGCTTGCCGTTCACAATAGGGCTTAGTATATCCTACCATAATAAGTGCAACTAGATTTGGCAGTTCTCTTGACTGCAAATTGTAGACAAAATGTGAATGTTTATCATTAACATACTATGATTATTTTCTGGCTTAAGGATCGCGAAACGGTAAAACACTGGGAAATAACAAACTTTAGGTTATTAGCTTCGACAAGCATTGCATTGTAACAAATACAAAATAAGAACGAAATTAAAAAACGGAATTGTGTCAACTGGCAAAATAATGAGCAAAACCTAGGGAAGGAATTTGTATTTCGGATCTTATATATACATATGGAATTCTGGAAATCTCACAACAGCAAATTCTGTTAGTACAGATAACCTGAAGTTTCCATGTGCAGTCATTTAAATTCTCTATCTCTGCTTTTATGCTATCACTGATCCCGCTCGTAGCTCATCATTTGATGGCTTATCAGGTGGGAGAAATACATTTTTCGGTTAGTCCCAGATTTTAAAAATGATTTTACTGGGCTAATTCTTTCGAGTGAGCGCCACTGCGTCCAATTCGACTTGGTGTCTTTCCCTTCTGGTTTAGAATATTCATTGCCCTTCGGGTTAAAATGCAACTGTTTTTCAACATTTTCTGGAGCTCCAGTCATACCTGTTCCAGATATCGCTATTGATGCTTTGATTTTTTTCAGTACAATTTTTAAAGTACCTATGTCAGTATTCAGCTGTTTTTGAGTATGGCATTCCAAGGCCAGAATATAGACACTTGACTGTTTTGTACCCCTCTTGTCCAACACAAAATATGTAATGAAACTATTTTTGCAAAGGGTTATTTCGATTAATATTAAGTAGAAATGTAAACATTCATAAAATAGCTTTTAACACATCAGATTTTTTAAAAGTATGGTATCTTAGCTACCTTTCAAACTCGAAGTTTTGTTTAGGTTTGCAGCAACAACAACGCCATCTGAGAGCTCAACATGAAGTGTGCTAGCAGTATAGATAAGCACTGGATAAAGCGTGTTCTCGATTCATATAACAAACTGATTCTAGGGAACCCAACAAGTTAAATCAATAATTTTCTGGCTAATTATTCAAACTTGTTTGATCTTAACGAAGATGCCACCACATCCGCAGTTGTATCTCTTGAGAGGCTCAGAACATCTGCAAGCGAGAGAAGCTTGATGTGAAACGACGTGCATAGGCATAAACCACAGCAGACAGGCACACCCAACACCTGCTTCCCTCCTCCTCCAAGTGATGAAATATTGATGTCCGGATGTGTTTCTCCCGCAACAGGGTGGGGGACTCCATGCTACTTGCTGATATTGTCATTAAGGAGAGATGTATATTTTGGTAAGCAGCAGAGTAACGTCAACTAACGATGTTCAAATATGGAATTAGTTTGGAATTCCTGCCAACCTTCTTTGACGCTGCATTATATTGCCTTTATATCAACACTAGGCCTCCATCAAAGGTTTAAAGCTTCCGAGTTGTGTAGAACAGCACGATCTATATATATTTTTTATTTTTAATTTAGTACGATGTACATATTAGTTCGCGGTTTAAAGTTCTGCTTGCCCTCTTCGGGTTCTTCTTGAAAGCATAGTCATATACCAGTTGAATGCTAGAGGGCCTGGATTATGCATTCTATTAGAATTGAACAGGATAATAATTCGACTCGAGATGGGCAAAGGCAAACAACGCCTTATGAACTTTCTATACATGTTTGAAAGAGAAATGTGATATCATTCACTGGTTTGTGAGTGGAGTGTCATCGGTCAACCAAAGTATTTCTAAATAAATCTCGTATATTTGAATGACATTTATTGGGCATGTTACCCAAACTGTTACGTGTTAGGATTAGCATTAGTTAGACGGAGTGTTCCCAGCCACTTGAACACAGCACCACACCTAATCAGTGCTTCTATGACCCTGGGAAGAAGGGGAGATCCAAAGGGCGATCGTCCGAAGGCTTGCGCTACTAAGAACAGGGTCCGTAACGATTCCAGAATGACAAAACCTGACGGCAGCACAAATCTGCCTGTGACAACTTCCACGTGGGGATCCTAGAATAAAATGAGTCTTCCCAGTAAGGAGCCCCAGCCGATTAGCTAAGCGCCTAGAAGAAATATTTACACTATGCAAACGCCATCTTGCTGCAACGCACGAAACGCTATCACCTGATCCTACAATCCTAAATGATATAACGACAAAATAAATACATAGTAGAAAGTAAATGATGTCTTTTACTACTATGAAATACATGAAACGGAAGTTATAGATAAGAAATTACATGTGCCTTAGCTATGAGTACTTCGTAAGTACACGTTGGACCATTAAGAACGCCGGATTTAAATTGCGCACTATTTTTTATTGTGGTCATGAGATCATTTTATTTACACGTTTTGTGATTAGTATATATTTCTTCCGGTTAATTATATGGGACGCTTTACAATGGAACAACGAATATTTAATGTTAAAACACATTAAAAATATGGTGAATGTTGCACAAAAATTATGCGTTATAATGCACCTAATGAGTCAAACGTTGATAGGCTAGTAACAAAATTTGAGATACGAGGTTCGATTGCAGACCCAAAACTCCAGTGCGCTCCCGTTCCAACCAGTCTGATGAGAACATCACAATTTTCTGGGACAGTTTTGCCGTGAGCCCACAGAAATCAATTTTCCATCACTCACAACAGTTGGGCATTGAGAAAAGCTGCCTCCAGCGAATTCTATCAAAGAGTCTTCATATTCATGCCTACAAGAGTCAGTTGACTCAAGATCTGAAACCAAAGGACCATTTGGTATCGAGAAACGGCGATCAGATCTGGCCAGTGAGGACATGTGACCTATCAGCCTGTTACTTTTTTCCTTTAGGGGCATTTAAAACACAAGTTTATAAAAATAATCCCTGAACAATACCACAACTGAAGGAAGAGGTTCGAAATGTCATCATCCAAATCGAGGAGTAGATAATGAAGGTGATATATTTTATTGAGGGTTAAAACATGCAGAGCTAATTGTAAGGGGGGGGGGGGGAGGGAGTGCCACATGAGATTTTTCATCCGTAATGACAATGTGTATCCTTTGTATTGATGTTGAAATATGCTACATTTCATGAAAATAAAGTACTTCATTCAACAGTTAAAAGCCGGCATTCTTAATGGTCAAGCCTATATTTGCCTATATGTATCCATTGTCTATTTATACGTTCCCCGCACTCAACGTTTTTGTTAATTATATCATATGCAGAATACCTTGTGGACACTTACATAATATGTTGTAGGCTGGTGTTTATCCTTTGATCAAGTTTCTCTTTATGTTGAGGTCTGATAACACCTGGAAATGTCCTCATTTATCATGAAGCACACAGACTGTTCAATTGGTAATAAACCTAAAGCGATTGTTCTAGTGCAGTTTTCTAACAATAACGGAAAAGCAATTCATTAAACATCCGTTAAAGGACATACTTCTGACAAGAAACAAACCTAAGAAACAGTTCCCCGCTCTAATACCCCTGTGTCATAACGTCATAACAGAACTAATTTAGTTTTTCATAATCTGAATGAAAATGACCGTAACATTCTTAAAGAATCCAAATACCTAAACTAGAACATTAATAACCGTAACTTTATTTTCCTTTTTTATGGTTACTCTAATTTTTACTAAACACAAAGCTTTCACGGGTCACGCCTTTTTCCTTTGTCATCTATCTACAAAGGCAGAGGGGGGAAAAAGTCATAAGTCCCTCACTAATGTTAGTATGTTTTGGGTTTACGATGTTGGCTGCTGGCTTCTCTTTAGGATCTCTTTTTCCTTGTTTCTTTACTTCCTCCGTTGTTTCGTTCTTGGTGCCACGTTGTTTAATATCGTGTAGTGAGGGCGCAGCATCTCGGATTTTACGACGTCGTTTATCGCGTGTTATACGAGTGCTGAAAGCGAACAGTGGAGAAGTGGGAACCCGCTTCAGGAATAACATGTTAAGAGATACTTCGAATGAGATGGCTGCTCTCACAATTTTGTAACAATGTTTAAAATTTCATTGCTCAAACATTTATGTTTAAGTCTCTCCGTGTTCCTACTTCTCTTCGAGCAGCTTCTTGCTAATTCAAAGATTTCCGTTCCAGCACTAGTCTAATGGTGAAAAGCATTCGTATAGACAAACACATCCGAAGTGTCGCAGTTACATGCTTTCCACTTCTCATTTTTCTACAAAATATTCTTACAAAAGCTTATTGTCCTGGATACTTCTTGTCAATCCAAATAATCATTTCTTCAATTCACCTTTAAACATTTCATTGTACAAGGCAAATATTTTTAGACCTGGCGAATGACCCCATCCGGATCTGCGTGAGTGATATCTGCTTTTTACTTGAAATTAACAAGAGACTGCTGATAATGTGAGCGGACACTGAACTTGATCAGGCACTGTCTCGCGACGTTTACTACACGGAAGTCAGAGAGATACTAGCATGACACCCTATGATCTTGTATGTAAAGACTCTATGGTCTTATAAATACAAAAGTGAACTTGAACATAAATCACTACGCAGCTTCAAGCCACAGGCTACGTCTAAAAAACATCTGCCTTGTACAGTATTATACGCAAAGCGATAGGCAGATTCTTAAATAGCGTGCCGCTACGTGATGGCTCTGAAAGTTCATGCTCTTTGTATGACCACGAGCAACAAACACATAATTACGACTTTAAAACTGAGAAAAGTAGGATTTCCCTAAAATACACCGAGCTGTTGAAGTTAAATATATGCAATGAAATAAAAAAGTAAGGTTAATTTTTATAAATAGTTTGAAAGGTAACACTGTAAACTTTTTTCCTCTCAATTTAGTGCAATTCAACGTGCCCAATTTATGATTACATTAAAATATGTATCTTCAATACACTGGAGTTCTTTTATGACTATTTGAAAATCCAAACCAACAAAAAGAAATATCTTGAAAATGGTTAAACTTGCCAGAAAAAATACTTGAGCTTTAACAGTTCTGTTCCTCTCTCGCTCTCTCTCTCTCTATTTTATTTTTTGTTCAAATTTTTGTATACCTCTGGTTTACCACCTCAAATTTTTCTGTTTTCTAAAACTGCTTTCTTTATTAAACTTCTTTTTCAAACAGTTCTTATATAATAAGCTTGATAAAAGACGGAAAACTAACCAAATTAATGAAACTATAATTGAAAAGTAGCATAATACCAGTCTCACGTGTAATAAGTGATAGCAAAGGCAGGTAACAGTGTTATGGATCATCTGTTTTCAACATCTTTATGCACGACTTATCTGTATTGACATAGTCAGCTCGCGAAAAACAAAGACTTGGAACGCGTATATCCAGTAGTCAAGGATATACATTCTCCAAGTCTTACAAATCCATGATCTGTATAAACAATTTCAGAAAACTTTAGATGTCTAGTTTAAAAATCAAAATAGCCTCAGCGTTCTCACCAAAGGAAAAATTACATGACATTGGTTATCGCTTTGAAAATGCTGCTATAAAAATCATTTCCTTGTCTTCTACTAGTGGGAATATGAAATGAATATGCGCAAACGGTTTCGCAAATAATTGCACTTAAAGCCGTATAAATTAACTGTAGCACGCAATCAACTAGTGACCCCGTACATAGGCGCACATTTTGTGAGTGGACTGGGGAAAATGTTTACAACAGACAAATACACCCACATTTAATATTCTTCTCGGACAAGGCCTGGTTTTCCACCTGCATGGTTATGTATGTACACAAACCAGCCTCACTGGGATACTATTAAACCTGACTTAGCAAATGAAGTGTACCTCCATGATGAAAAAATGAGTATATATTGCGCCATCAGTGATGGAAGAAGAATAGCACCATTTCCTTTTGTGCGGTGTCAATTTTGTTATTATTGTGAATAACATACTACCCCTTTCTTTACAAAATTAACTGACATGGTGCACGATAATGTATTTTTTAACAGGACTCTCTCACTGCTCAAACTGTGAACAATTTCATCAAGTGTTTCTAGAAGACAATTATTAGTAAGAATTTCTGCCACATCTGTCACCGATTTATTTGCCCTACCTATTCATCAGCGCTGGGTTAATTAAAACATGTCATTATCAGATGAATTCCCAAACCACACAAAAATCGAAGTGGAAGTTTGATCAGGAAATTACCTTTAAATACTCCAAGTAATGACTAATTTCTTATAAAAAGTGAAAAAAAGAATGTATGGAACATGAAAGCGAACATTTTCAACAAATAATTTGGTAATGATCTTAACATAGCGTTATTGCTGTATGGTTTGCCTTATCCACAGCCGAGTGGTGTCGCTGAAGGGGGCCTTACTGACTTCGATGGACTAACGAAAGCGCGCTATCCCATAGGAAAACATTTCGCGACGCGGGGGAAAATATATCTGATCCCTCTGTATTTCTGACTTGTTTTGCCCGCACTTGGATTGCAATTATCTTCATTAAATGTTTTTCTTAGAAATAAAATCGAAACACAAAAACATACACAGTAATGAAATGCAGTAGATAATAGTTAAGAAACAGAAACAAAAAACATGCGCGTTAAAAATTAAAATGTTGAGAAATCTATTACAGATAAGAGCTCTGGGAAATACACACTACTTAAGTAGCCCACAATTAAACCCAATTGAAGCCAATCCGAGTAAAACAGTCTAGGTCTATTCATGAAATCAAGAAAACATTCCAATTAATGCATCATTCTTTACAGAGAATGATTCCACATTATGTATACATAGACACACTACATTCCTAATGTCAAATATTCAAATGAAGCGCTCCATTCCTGAAATACTGAGACCTGACAAAAGAGGTAAGCTTGCCATTCAAGAGCAATTTGGTGCGCTATAGCTGGCTCAACAGAGCAATACTGAACAGAAACGTGTCACCCTTTCATTGCTTTCACTGCTGACGTCTATTTATACTCATAGGGAAAGTTCTTAACGCAAATGCATTCCTAGGTTGCTTTTCAAAGAAAGGATGCAAACGAAGTGATAAAGCCCTGAACAAATTTCGGAATTGAGAGCCTTAAAGCGAAAATCACGAACGACAGATGTGTAGTCACCAACTCTGCTTCATTCCACCAGAAAAGAAGGAAAGTAAGTAAACCTTTCAGCACAAGCTCTTCTAAGTGTCTCCAAAAATCGATGTGAAGTCATTTCTGCGTCCACAGTGTGTCTAACACCCAAGGGTGAAATGTCTCTTGGATCGAAGTGGGAACGTGTCCTATATAAAGGGACTGCAATAAACTGGAGTAGAATGTGACGGTTTGCTTATTTGATCACGAACTCGTGCGGTGTAGACGAAAACACATTCTTTCTCACAAGAGATTTGGCACGTGCTCAGCAATCGCTATATTCTACTGTACATACTCTACAATGTCGAACAAAATTGTAATCACGCACTGCCATTTACTTGTTACTGCTTTCCTGGCACATTTTGAAGCACTGTGGGCATGCGGCATATAATTCCATTTTTGAAAAGAAGTTTGGCAATTTGGATCCTACGGGCTACCTTGCGGTATTGTGAAACACTAATAGTGAAGAAAGTGTGTTACAAATGAAACATGTTACACTTAACAGTGTTTTAGTTTAATTTATTCTTGAATCAATACAAACTTTGATGATAATTATTGTTCAACATAGACCCTGTGTACATTAACGTTAGAAAGGTAAGATTAGCCACTTTAAGTCAATCAATTAAAATTAATTGTTGTTCCATATATGCCAACTATAAGTCTAAAATGGGAAAGGTAGATTAATCTCTATTAGGTCAAGCAATGATAATTAATTGTTGTTCCTTACACGCCATATATAGCCCACAGTTTGAAAGGAAATCTACACACATGTGCGGAAAATAACGACTTTGGTCCGGAAAGTTTAGTATGTAATACAAGATTGTGTGCAAGATATACAGGATATTTAAAAAGTGTCCGACGTTGCAAAAGAAGTTAGGATTGGTCAAAACTAGAATAAATGTTCCCAAAAACATATGTCCGGAAACAAATATCTGTTGAGATATGAGCCATTTCACAAAAATGTGCAACGTATCCATATTTTTGATAGGTTTGGTATACAACAATGCCTTTAAATGTGCCCTAGCCAGAAATGCAGTGGATTGAGGTGCGACGAACGCGAAGGCCATGCTACTGGACCTCCTCGACCAATCCATCGTCAATTAAATGTTTTGTTTAAGTGTCAGGATTTCTTAATCCCAATGTGTGGGCAGAAATTGTGGGTGACAGACTTCTAGAACCATACATTTTACCGGACAGATCAACAGGTGCTGTGTATTATTGATTCCTGCGCGATGAGTTACCTGTACTTTTGGAGTTGTGCTTGTGGAAAGACGACGCATGTGGTTTATGCAAGTCAGGGCACCACTCCATTTTGCACGCATCGTCCGATAATACATAAACCAAACATTTAATGGACGATGGATTAGTCGGGGAGGTCCAAAGCATGCTCTCCCCGCTCTCCGGAGCTCAATCCATTGGATTTCTGACAATGGGGATATTTAGACATTGGAATATGCCAAGCTTACCGAAAATATACTTGGATTGCACATTTTTGTAAAATGACTCATATCTCAAGAGGTATTTGTTTCCGGACATATGTTTATATGAACATTTATTCTAGTTTCGACCAATCTCAACTCCTTTTGCAATATTGGACCCCCTTTTTTTTAAACACCCTGTATGTCAGGTTATTAAAACCAAATTCACTCAAAACATTTAAAGTATATACAGTTAAAACTGAACACTCAAGGAAGTTAGGAGATTATGCGCAGCCTTGCCATTCCATTTATTTGTGGGAGATGGAATGTCAACAACACTTTGGTGAGAATGCTAGTAAGCACATACCCATCCCATCTGGTTCTTCTCACACTTCATTAATCAATGTTATACCCGGAAATTAAATCCATCTAAAGCTTTATTCTTTAGTAGGATGTTGAGTTTTTAGCTCAGCAAGAAAGTATTTAGTATGTCGCATTAAAAGTGTATAAATAATTCAGACAATTCTTTATATATGTGTGAAAATACACATTGCCTAAGGAAAGGCACTATATTGTAGATTTTGTGAAAAATGCTTATCGTGCCTACTTTGGAATCAAACTTGGAAACCAAAGTAAAGCTTAGGCACCACACAAAGGAGGTACAGCAAGTAAGCAAAACTTCATTATTGGGTGAACGACAAAAGAAGTGCTGTGAAGGGTTGTAATTCCAAATCTATGAAAGAACCAATAAAACTGGTTTCCAAACTGGTTTCTAAAATCATTGTTCCTAACATCCCAATCACGCTTTCTAGAAGAGGTAACCATTGAGTAAATATCATTGCTCTTAAATTCTCCAACAGGTAGTTTTCAATTTCGTCAATCGAAGTTTAATTTAAACACCATTAACATTCTGCATTTAAAAACTTTTGTTTCAGAAGCCTGAATAGTAATTATATATTCCTATGTGAAACTTACTCTTGGATGTAGTGTTTCCCAACTGTAAGACTTCTGTAAGACTTCCGGAAGACCCAACTAGTTTCTACTAAATCCCGGGTAACACTCTCTGATATCTTCCCCTCATAATATATAAAGAGTTTCTAGGCCAGAGACCGCAGCTTCATCTTAGGGAACCGCACAGATGGCAATGACAGTTCCTTTGCCCACTGTGCTACGAATTGTCACTGTGGTTTTCGATGTCGTTCAACCGAAATGTCCTCAGCATTCACCGCAGCGTTTTTGTTTTCGAAGCTTGGGTGAAACAACTGCAATGCAGGGAATAAGTGCACAGAAAGTTTTATGTGGTTAAGAATTGAGAATAGATATTTGAGAAATACGACACAAATCAGGATTAAAACACATAACCTACATCTTTAAATGAATTCTGTGGATTGAAAGTCATCGTTACAAAGCTATTTCATACAAGAACGAAAACATCTATATATACTGCTTAAAAGGAATGACAACAAAACATTTAAATTAAAACAAATATCATCGAATAATTAAATGGGGATGTTCATAAATATTTTAGAATATACATCAGACAGAAACTGTTCTAAGAAATATGACTGACCTTGCTAAACAGTTTTAAAACTATTTTTAAGTAATCTCCACTCAACTACCCTCAAATGCTTGCTATGTTTCTACACACATCTCAATATTATATTTCAATGGTTTAATTTTGTGCACTAATATATTTTAACTGATTGTCAGCTGTAACACTCTCTTTACTTATAATGCTTACTTATCTGCTTTAATAAATTGGCCATTAATTGCTGGCCACATAACTCTATCTTTATTTCTCCATTCCAGTAGAAATTTATTATACCCAATAACATTGCTTTTGAGTGCAGCTTAAGAAAGCAATCACACTTACTAATCAAAATTTATTAAATATTGTATCCAATTTGGTAAAATGTACATTCTGACCAGCAATTAATCAGGGTTCTCTGTGAAGATCACGCTCCCTCACTTCTGAAGCACTCCAAAAAGCTTGCCGTTCGTAATAGTGAAGTTGCTAATGTTTCATGTAGCACACAAAGAGGATATAGCTGTGTAGAAGGTAACCTGCTGTACTCCTCTTACAAATAAAATATTTGCATGATACATTTACCGAAAACGTAATTCATTCTGCATCAGTAGTGCCATTTTCTAAAACTATGGCTTCTATTACTTCCATAAATTACCTCCTGCAAATAATGTAATAAGTTCCCTTCAATTTTATAGTTCAATTAAGAGTTCAAAATTAACCAGAAAGTGTATTCTGACAAGAAGTTATACTGTTTCAAATGGAATAACAGCTGCTTAATTTATGAGATTAAAATGTTAGTTTTTGCACGATTCAAGCATAAAAAGTTAAAGAGATTTCAAATGAATCCTATTATTAATAGATATTCTGCCCCAATTAACTGCTACATTGCACTACATTTACGCAAAGTAGCAAAATGCACGTTTTTCTTGTGCACTGAGATCTTGCTTTTAACCCACAATGTGAACTTGCACTCTATAGCATTATATTAACACTTATTAAAATGCTAAATGTTACTCGAAAACTAATTGCTCTAGAATTGTGAAAAAATTGCCACTGGGCGTGCTTTCCATGACGATATCGCTGCCTATTTAAAGCAAAAGGAGAATATTAAGAATTTGCATGGTACCAGAGAGTATAAATAATGAGAATGGCTGCGGAACTGCGATTAAAAAAGCCTTGAAAGAAATAGTGATGCAAGATAAATGGTTGTAAGGGGGAAATAATAGCCCGGCATTTTGGAAACAATTGAGAGAAAGGAAGAGGATGTCCTAAGGTAGGAGATATGGAGACTTATAGAAAACAAAACAAACAAAAATCTTTAAAATTTTACATGAAAATAAAAAGGGAATGGAGTAGAGAAAAGTCTCTACGACCAGTGTAATAAGAAGGAATACGAAAGGATAGCTTGGGTGAGAATGGGAACGATAAAGAGGAAATGATAAAGGAATATGTTAATGTTGCGAATGTGAGAAAAGTATAGAACATTATCTGAGCGAGAATATTTAAAAAATGAAAAGAAAATCTGGGAAAAAGGTGGAATAACACAGGGATTAATTTACTAGCAAAGAAAGCAACCAAGAAGAAAGAAGTAAGAAGGTAGGAGATTTCCTAATTAAAATAATAGAAAAGTGAATTATGAATCTATAGGAGAAGAGGGGGTAGCTAAAATGAGTTGTACATGCGGTATAGTAAAGGTAAAATAAATGCTGAAGGCCAGGGAACTATACAGGTTGTACAACACACAAAAGAAGAAACAAAAGATGTGCAAGTGTGAAGTACGAAAATATGTAAATAAATGTGACGAAATTATATATTGGAATATCTACAGTATTCCCGGTACCGGCGTGGGAATTTTCTCCCGCTGGGAAACCTGCTACTACGGGGTGCACTCAGCCTGGTTAGGTCTCTGAGGGGCCAATTGCGGAGCTACTTGATTGAAAAGTAATGTCATTGGTTGCGTAGACCACATAACCGGTCCGGAGGGATTGGAGCGCCGACCACGTACCACCCTCCAGTACTGCACCCCACTCATGACGCCTACGGCGGGCAGAGGTGGAGGACGCAGCGGCTAGGTGGTAGACTTTGGCTAATAAAGGGCTGTTGCGCCTTGGGTTTTACATGTATAGTAAATTCAATTTAAAATTAACATTAAAACTATTTTAATTACGTAAAATTTTAGTCTAAAAACAATTACATTCTAAGATTGTTTAATTTCATTTTCGAGTAATTAAAACATTGTTATACTTAAAGGGACTTAATGTTCTAGTAATTGTTTAAATATTTAAGGGCCTTTATTTAACCCCTTGTCTGAACTTCAATTACATAAAACAACACAATAATACTACTCCTTACTCCGTAAATAAACGAATTTAATTTGGAGAATATTAAATTAGAGAAGTTAATTAATAATGTCAATACATGCAAATCACTTTCTCGTACTACATCTCGTCATCATTGAACTGTTGTTAAAGTTAAAATTAATATTCCTATAAGTCTTAAATTTCCATTACATTCATAAGAAAATTTAATGAATCCTAATATTTGTAACTTCTGAGACAGCTTGTATAATACTGAGAAGCTCATTATTACTGATTTCCAAGAGCATCTAATGGAACATTGTCTACGAAGGAGCCACTTTCAAGGAATCCTTTTTCTACTAAGAATTTAATTTATTAACTTCTACTCCAAACAAATTAATTCTATTGAATAAGAGATTAAAAGAGGAATATGGATTAAAGCATTGGGTGTAGTAGTGGGCAACCCAGTACGGCTTTCCTGTGCAGCGGTTTCCATACACAGTACCAAAGGAAGAGAGGATCAGAAGAGATTACTGTCTATTGTTCCCTGTCTTCAGCGAGTTCTCCGATCACAGAATGGGAGGATAAGGATATCTCGTTAAATGCATTCTTCTTCAGAGAATCTTACACACACATGACCGTAAACGGAACTATTACTTTCTCTGCGTATAGTAAGTACATGAAATACCTGCACTGCACCCAAAACTTCAATAACTGCCTAGTTTTCTTCGGAAATATACGTTTGCAGTCTCCATTCTTACTTTCTCTACTACACATGGTAAGTAGGGGAAGTGTTGCATTCAACCCAAAATTTCGATGTCGAGGCTTCACCGAAAATATATGAGTTAAGGTTCCCTAAATAAATTTAAAAAAAAAAAAAAAAAACTTTTTAAAATAAGATCCACGCGTATGTGTGTGTATGTGAACACCATATCCCCAAAAACGAAAAGTTGTTACTTAAGTTTAATATCTTTTAACGATGCGACACGAAGATTTTGAAGAGAACTCCTCCACCCTAAACTACTCTTTACATGGAAAATGTTTAGAAAATTTTGATATTTTCAAAGATGGCTCTTTTGATTAAAGAACCATCTATTTAGGATATTCTTATGACAGATTAAACTTACATATTCAATTTTCTGGCTATAGTCCGTGTAGTCCTGTTTAAGCTGATGACTTTTGCATAAACAGTAAACTATAATAGAACAAATCTTACTAAACAAAAATGTAGATCTCAAAATACACGAGTTAAGTCCAAATGCATATTATCTTTTTTATTTTTTAGGGAACCAATTCGGAGATATTGCTT
This sequence comes from Tenodera sinensis, assembly GCA_030765045.1. NCBI lineage: Eukaryota > Metazoa > Arthropoda > Insecta > Mantodea > Mantidae > Tenodera > Tenodera sinensis. Next base: position 108,925,166 of record CM060966.1, on the reverse strand, counting down.
GTTATTTGTGTGAGTTTTGCAATACTTAAAGGTTTCTCGAATGGAAGGTAGTTATTCACATTTTTATCTCCTGGCCGTGCAAAGAGAATGGAATTTGAAAGCCTTCATATAGTGACCAGCTTTAAAAGATTTGATTATCGCTCAAAGCCTACTGTATTCCCGTAGCATATACAAGAAAATTAGCAATAAGGTAATATAAATATTTATCTCGACTAATATGAACAAGATAGAGGGACAATAGTAAAATAGTTTTAGAAAATTGTGCATGTGTGCGTCTGTGAACTTATGTCAAAAAAGAAACGCTGGGAGAGAAAAAATCCAGTAATTGGATAGCTGTCCTGTTTTAGAATTATCATAAATGCAAAGCCTGCTAATAAATCTGTAGAAAAAGACAATTTTAAATATAAAGGATAAAAAATGTATAATGTAAAGATATTTGACAGATACGGTAGTAATCTACGAGATTATTATTATAATATTATTATAGTAAACGTCTTGTCTACATTTTTTTTTTTTGTTTGTTTACAATAGGGTCAAGAATTAACCCGCTATCTTGTTGTCTACTCTTTTGATGGAGCTGCAGACCAAGGAACAATACATTTCTTAAAAAAGTTTAGTATTTTCTAAAGTTACTATCCAACCTCTTAAAAAAGACACCCCGAGCTACCCTATCAGATGACAGAAGTGAGGCGTAAAAATCATTACCATGACGTTCTTGATAAGGACAGCACAGCAGTTGTTGGGTGTGATGCTTATTTGTAGATTAAAGAAGCTAATAAATATGTCCTGAGATAGATCCCTGAGCGAAGCTGGAAACCATTTTCAAACCCCAAAAAACACCAACTTCTCCCTCGTGCAGTCTTGAGCTCTCAAATGGCAGATAGCAGACACTATTAGAGGTTGCCTGGGTGTAAATCCTTCTGACACGTATAATGCTGATCAGATTTTATCGTATTCCCGTAACCCCGTGGCACAACAGCCCCTCCGGGCCAAGATCTACCGCCTGACTGCTGCGTCCCCCACCTCTGCCCACCACAGACGTCATGAGTGGAGTGCAGTACTGGAGGTATGCAGTCTTCTCGATCAGGGGCCGCTAATTTTAAACCAAGGAGCTTTCCACTTCGCCCCTCAGGGAGCTAACGAGGCTGCGTGCGCCCCGGGCCAGGTCTCCCAGGGGCAGAAAATTCTCACATCGGTACCGGGAATCGAATCCGGGTGGTAAGCAGCGCTAACGAGCTATCAACGCGCTAACGAGACGACGATTTATCCTATTCAATAAACGATATCTCAATGTCAGGCTACAATTATTAATTATTAGAAAAGCCTAAACTTCTAAAACTTCATGTGTATGTAGATACACATAATATTTACACAAAAGATACTCCATTCTTGCTAACGCATCTTGTCGACTGGATCTGATCGTCCCTTGGGTATTACCTTAATTTCTTCCTCCCATGAGCCATGTTAAACGCTCAGAGCGCTCACAGTGACATGTGCGTACACTGAATACTCATATTCAGAATCGTAAAACTCTGAAGAATAGTAAAATTTACTTTATGATTCCTGCTGTCGCGTGATATTGTAGTATTTCTGAGCGTTTGTTGTAAGCCAATGTACTTTTCTCACGTCTACAATGGTCACGAAAGAAAGAACCACAATCTCTTCTGTGAAGTTGTCTTCTTTTCGTTCCTGACCTTCTGGCTCTTTTTATTATCTCTTGTCCGCATGCTTCCTGCCGGCTTTTGTTATGCAACTCCAACAGCGTCTCTATTGAATTAACATTCCATTCAATGCCACACTACTTACAGTTGGCTATTGCCGCCAGGTAGCTTTGAAAAGGCTTCTGACGTCACAAGGCCTGAGAGTGGAGGTAACAATTGAAGGAACAGCTCTACGATGGCTTGCCATGTACATTTTACATCTCTAAGGCACAAATTACTTTTCTGTCTTTGACTTGTAGCTTGTCTGAAATGCTTTTGACTGGCATATATTCCAATTTTAACCGTTGCTTGTTCTTAAAAGTGAAAGTTTCTTGTTGAAGCCCTCAAGACTATTAAAACTTGCGTGCTTCTTGCATGCTGTCATGAATTGAAACGAACGAATGAGAAACCTTTCAACTAAACGCTTCAAGTGCGACTAACACTTCTAATATTCTTTTTCGATTGTCACTCAAGGGGATTTTTCTTTTCAATTTCGGATTTCTCGTCCTCGTCTATCACTTCTTTTCAGTTCTAAGTTATATTTATTTTCTCTTCATCCAGACACTCTCCAAGCATTCCGCAAAATTTCCTACAGCAATATGAAAGATTTTTTTCCTTTGCTCTGTGGGTATAAAACATTTAGGATTGCGGAAGTATCATTTTAACGGTGGCTGTTATTGTTTCACATTTAGTATTGCTATGTTGTCACATTCCCGCGTACAACCCTGGGTATGATTTGAATGATTAAAGATACAGTTATCTGATGTGGCCCAGAAATCTATGCCACATTTCGTTTGTGACAATTTTTGACTCAGCAAAAATACCAAGTCACATCAAAATTGGCCTTTATGAGTATACTAGTGCCACAATGATTTAAGTAATAGCAATGTCTGTTTGAATAATATACTCATACAATGCAGAAAAGTTGTAATACCAAGTTTTCAAAAGAACAAAAACCTCCATTTTTATATATTGCGAAGTGTGTAGCACCCTAATGAGGATTATTCGAAAATATAAAAGTATATTGTCTATTCAATTCAAAATATGTATTTATTCTGGTAAGAGTTAAGGCTATGAGGCCTTCTTTTTCAATCTGCAGCACAACGCAAAATAATCAGAACACACTAATATGCATACTCGTACAGTAGATTACCAGGTGACCATGCCATGACCAAGTGGTTAGCCCACTCGCCATCGCCAAAGCGGCCCGGTTCGAATCCAGGCAACCGTATGCGGTATTTATGGTGTACAAAGAGGAGCAGGGGCGGGTTTCCCCAAGGTTCTCTGGTTTCCACCACATCTCATTCCACCGCTTCTCCATGTTCATTCCATTATCGTCAGTATCACCACCTGCAGTGCCGCATGTAGCAAAAGCGGGGGATAAACACTACAAAAATTACCAGAACTGGGCGACTCGCAGGATATCTTGAGCGAGGTTCATTTTTTTCTTTAACGCTAAACATACAGTTATCAGTCCAAGGCCTTCAGCAGGCTACGCTCTATGAACACCAGTTGCCCAGCCTAGGTGAAGACAGAAACACACGGGAACAAAAAAAATGTGGTTACCAAAATTCGTGTGAGCGACATATAAGTACATCTAGTTAAACAAAATCTGATGTGCTATGTACATTCACATTAACTTTTCTGCCTATTCTTCAACTAACCGTATTCTTCTATCTACTACATGTTAAACTACATTTGTAGAAATGGTTTTATTACAGCAAGGGAATAGGAAAGACAGGAGGCCTAAAGTAATAGGGAAATCAGTGAAGAGCTAGTCGCTGTGATGACCTTAACATTGCATTCTCTTTGCATGGTCACACATATGACTTCCTATCGCAGACAAGTGTAAGTGTTTGAAAATCCAAATCAATGACAAGCAATATCTCGGAAATGGTTATGTCAAAAAAATTCATCTCGTTAAGCTATGTGTGGTTTAACGAGACCTACATTTGAGTTGTAAGATTTTAGCTATCTCTTACGGTTTACCGGCTATGCAAACGTCATTCCGAAGGAAGAATACTTCAGAGGGCATTCCCAGAAAATTCCAATTATAAATTTTCTTTTTTATAATTATATATTAACATATGGTGTTTTAATCAGTCATTAGAGCCGATTTTGAGGGAAAAAACACTTGCGAAACATTTTTAAGTAAAGAGTAGTTTGGGTGGGAATATTTTCTTGTAAATCTTCCTCTTGCATCCTTGGAAACTGCTGGACTTAAATACCAAGTTTCCTTTCTCAGCTATGTTGTTCATAGAAAAACGGATCTTTTCCCAAAATTGTTTTTCTTTAGTTCAAAGACCTAAAACAGTGTGTCTGGCTTCTATATCTACTATGTACTGGTATAAAAAGTAACAAATGGTTTAATATTTCAATTTTAAATATTAGTTTCCAGTAATAAAATAATAGTAACAATAAATTACCATTATAATGGAGCAACAGATTAGGCTGGATTATAAATGCATACCTTAGTTTTCTTTTTGAATTGTATACCGTTCCAGTAGTGACTTATATTTACTGGCAGAGAATTCCCAAGGCAAACTAAAGCTACGGTAAATAATGATGAATAGAAGGTATGATGAACAGGTATACCAAGAATCGAAAAAAGTTTAGAGAGCAAGTTTCGCGATTATGGCAGTCAAAAAGGTACTTTAAAGTGAACATTTAGTTCGTTGGGATGCAGGATTGAAGGAGATGGTAGATGCAACACTCTTCATTCTCTATGGTGAAGTAATTATAGTAAATCGAATTATGGTGTAACATGAACCACACCGATGGATAATGCATGCAAAGAATAAACACGTATTGGGAGCTCCTTCGGGTCTTAGGATCGAAATTGCAATTGTTAGTAAAACGAGTCACAGTAATTCAAATAGGGCACAATAAGCCTTGTATTAATACTTTCTTAATTGAAGTTGGCAAAAGTCATTCTTAACTTTTAAAGAATTGTCTACTGAGAATAAGTTTTTAGGTTTAACTTACTGTGCAGTTACTTTCAATTTAACAGGAAGTTCAAACACGCTGGCAACATATTTTTTCAGTTCTCAGCATACTGTCATTGCCGAGTTTCATGTCATGAGTCACGTGCTTAAAATTTATTTAGGTGGTGCAAGACTTGCGAGCTACTAGAGGTAGAGTAAACAGAGGCGATTCCACACTGAGCTAACGGTTTAAAATATTGTATGTCGTACCCCAGAAGGAAGGAATGAAATGAGAGCACTCTACGCCGTAATGGAACCCTCAAGACCAGCGCGACCGACAAGCCTCATGGGCTTCGATTGCGGTTCACCACAGCAGGTCAGGCGACTACAACGCCACCTATCCCTAGAGAACAACGCTGCAGTTCACAAAGTCCCCACAGAGCAGCGCTAAACTCGCCCATCGTCAACACTTCCGACCTTGGAATGAAGATAAAATCAAATGGAGGGACGGGAAATTCGGGGATGTAATTATCCTTCGAGAATTTGACTGTGATCTGGGAAAACCCGGAGAAAACCCCATGAGTCAGGAGAATGAACCCCCGACCTCCCGAATGCGGGACCAGCTCGCTCGGTTTAACTTACTAGATATAAACATAATTTTCTCATATGTAATGATGGCTTAGCATGGCAAGGACTAGCTTGCCACGACCTTATTCTACGAAAATTTCTCGCTTTATTTCTTTCATTATGTACAATATAGCAAAAACATTTAATCCATTTTTCAGCGTAATCCCATGTGTTCATTTGATTTAACTGATATAACGCTCAAGCTAAAGCTTTAGAAATTGTTTTATTGCTACCGCGTCGTTTTTGCTTGTTACTGTACACATATTTGCGTTAGAACAAAGAATTTTCATTAGCGCTATTTTTCAAAGCATACAAAGTACTACACTAAAACAAAAGAGACTTCGTTTTTCTCCACAGTGCATTTATGACCGTATGAAAGGCCACAAAAAAGGACGAAAAAGAACTAGCTTGAATTGCGGCAATATTTTTATTATCTCCTAAACTATTCGCAATAATGGATGCACCGAAGAGTACTGCCTTGGCAACATAAACTCTACTAATTTGCAAGGTTTCAATCAGATATAACTTTCACATAATTAATGTTACACTGTAAACAGCGTATAATATTCGCTATAAATCATAGCAGGAGACGCAGCGATGCACGTAGATAAGCCATCTAAGCTAAACTATAGGCAACTTGTTCAGCACTGTAGCAATGAGGGAAGGCTACCTTCTAGGCGCTAGTATGTGTCTGTAAAAACCTCATTTACATCTCACGAGCAAGCATCCCAAATGGACCTGCGGCAAATAAACGGTTGGAATATTAGTTCAACAGAATACTGAAAACCCTTTGCATTTGGGATATAATCCACTTAAAACATAGTTACTTAATTAACAAAACCACTTCAATCACTGAGATTGAGGGAGCAGGAAGTGTGACTCATTCAAGTACACCCTGGATAAAGTGATCATCTGTTTCTTAACTATTACCAAGTGAATCCCTTTAAAAAAACAGGTATATATCACCATGGGAAATATTTACGATAAATATCACTGTTCTCGGTTTTACACTTTCTCTTTCAAAATTTTGTTTAGTAAACAGAAAAAAATGTTTTGTGAAAAATAGAGTATATTGCTGCCACAAAATTAAAATAACTATAAATATCACAGTACTAAAATTTTTTACACTTGACCCTTATATGTAGTATGTTATGATACTGACCTATAATTATATAATTATCTGTAATGGTTTTGATTGAATTAATTTTTCAATATGAAGAAACATGAAAACGTAAAATCTACACAATTTTTCAACAAAATATGGGTGCCATATTAAAATGGTGAGTTGTATCATCAAAATTCTATGTCAATATGTGTAATTCTACAACAAAAATAAGTATGAAAAATTAAAAACCTCTAGTCGTAATAGTTGCTGAGAAAAAACACCAATTATATGGGGAAAAAAACTTTCAACTCCTAATGAAAAAAAAAAAAAAAAAAAAAAAAATGTTATGACTTTCATCAAAACCCATATATTTAAAGCGTATTTAAATAAAGAAGCTCTGTGTATAAAACCATAAACTATACATACTGTTGTTCATAATATAAGAGAATTTAACTGTAATAAAAATGGAAAATGACAGTCACCATTTCATTATAATTATTACAGTTTCCCTTAGTACATGGGTATACTGAATACATAAAATATGTAAATCTAATTCAATCATACAAACAACAACATTAGTTGCAAAGACAGTTTGCACTGTTCGCAAACGGGTAAATTACTGTGCTTTTAATAAGGTAGAGCTGGCGCAACAAAATCTTGTCAATCTGCCAGGTGTGCGGATGACTATTTTCGTAAACGTTTCAGGGAGACAGTATCTCCATTAAGGGCTTCAGTATCCAACAATGCCTCGAGTGAACCGCAGTGAATGAGAGAGGGGAAGCAGAGAATGGGAACAACAAGAACAATGCGCAGTGTGGAAATAGCATGTAACCTACAATGGAGCGAGGTAACCTGAATTCAAAGCTTTCGTTGCGTTACATCTAAGTATATCTTGGTTTGGCTCGAATGTGTTTAATATTATTTTGTTGGTCACCATATTTCACTAAATTATTTTTGACCTGTAGCCTCGATGCTGTGTTCTGGGTTTCTACACTCTTAGCAAGCCATGGCCAACAGAAGGACTTAACATTTTCGGTTATTTCTTTTCTGTTCTCACAAGCGTTTGTATCAACCGAATAAAATATACTTCTATTCATGCATCTCCAATGCAAAAATAGCGCAAAATTTAATGGCTATTACATAAACATTGGTAACTATTTAATTGGGAGACTCTTCAATATTACACTCAGTGAAATTAAAAAGCCTGTTGCACGGGCATAAAAATTAGTCAAATGCTTTATAATCCGATTTCGTGTTGGGAAGGGATAAAAGAAATGAAAACCAAAACAAAATAAATGCATGAAAAGATCTGGAGCTTTTGTAAGTTTAATTTTCGTTTTGCTTTAACATGAAACAATATCGACAAACTACATATGTTGAAATAAACACCGCAGTGGCAACGTTTCAGCTAATATTTAATATATAATTCACAACATTTACCATCGATGTTATGGTGCGTACACAGTGAAACAAAAAAGGTACCTACGACCGTTTATAATTCACACAGGCAGCGTCAGACTAGTGTGTTATATATCGCTGCAGGAGGTTTTTATGTCAAACTGAATGGAAAATAATGACGAGAAATACCTCCTTCTGTTCTCTTTTATATCCATTGATTTGGAAATAAAAATGCACCATTTCACTTTTAAACACACGCAAGATATAAAAATCGAGCAACACGGGTCAGAAGGTTACGTCTACGACTTGATTTGGGAGGACGCGTGTTCAAATCCACACCACTTTCTCCACTCAGTCTTCTACAAACCATTCTTACTCTACTTCTAATTAATCCAGATAAGTTTTAAATTCACATTTACACATTACATTGTACTATACTTTGGGTAAAATAATGGTCAAATTCCAAGAGCGTATCGCTATGTGATGGCTTTTGAATTCCATATTCTCCGCATGGTCACGAGAGGAAAAAAAAAAAAGAATGCCTTTGCAGTGGAGGAACGTATAAGCATTTGTTCAAAGTTATAACAAGAAATATCAGGTAATAGTCAACTCAAAAACAGTCATAAACAGAATGCTTTAATTGTGTGTGTGTGTGTGTGTGTGTGTGTGTGTGAGAGAGAGAGAGAGAGAGAGAGAGAGAGAGAGAGAGAGAGAGAGAGATCCAGGGTAAACAGGACTAAATAGGCTATGGTCAGAAAATTTAAAATATACATTTTTTTAACCTCAAAATATCTCAAACATATGGCATTTTATTCAAAATCATTAGTCATTCTCGAGAAAATCAAAATTTTGGAAAAATTTTCCGTGTAAAGGGTAGTTTAGGGAGGAGGAATTTTCTTCAAAATCTTTGCGCCACACCCAAAAAAGACTTTTAGTTTTTGAATTATGCTGTCTACAGACGCGCGCGCGCGCGCGCGCACACACACACACACACACACACCTTCTAAAAATGTTTTTTTTATTCAGGGAGCCTCAAAGATTTCCGGTGAAATCTCGACATAGAATTTTTGGGTGGAGTACAGTACTTCTTACTTACTATTTATTAGTAGTAGAAAAAGTAAAAAGGTTATGGAAACTGAGGATTTGAAGTTGCAACGCGGGCACTTTTACTTTCGAATATTACAAACAAGGTGTTGAGAATATAATTTCTGAATTAACAGATATATGATATATCAACCAAAGTTCCCCTAAGCTATGTCCACGTTACTATTTCGTTCACTCCTGAAATAATGGAGATGTTCTTTGTCTTCAGGAGCTGCCCAGATAACAATCTGATCATTCTGCGCCAAAAGCACATCCATAAGACAAATAGCTCGCTCAGTGCTAAGGTTGGCCCTTCGTTGGGAAGAAACTATTTGTTTTTGAAGCTTAGTTCAAGAAAAGAATGAGCTTTGCCGTTTGTCGCTGTTAAAGGTGATAAATGGACCCAGAGATCCGCTCGACGCAACAGAGCTGAGAAAGTTCTTTTCCGCAGGAAAGCTATTGTAAGGTCAAACATCAGACGAACACATGCATTAGCTGTCGAACTAAAAGACTGATGAACTCCTGAAGATAGCTCCATATGACAACAATTTATTCTGGTCAGTTTAGAGGAATAATTTTAAAAGTTCTGAATCGGTGTTGATACCGAAATTTAGATTTCCGATCGAATGGGCTTTTGAAAAAGACACGTTTTAATTTAATTGCCGGATGTGAGATTTGCGATAAGTGTTAAGTAATAACATACATAGATAATAGAGTAGCAAGTGTTGTAAGGTGAGCAAGATATGAGTAAATGATAGTCGTTAAATTTGTAGTATAAACGCATTATTGGTTTGAAATTAACGAGTCATGACGTCATACCACATAGTTTAAATACACGTTCGAAAGTCAAGTCTACCAACCTTAAAAGTCGCGCGATATATTTAATAAAATATAAAGTAAACATCGTTTAATCCTAAAAAGGTAATTATATATTCGAAATTCATAAAAGAACATGTTATAATAGAAAGGGACATTTCTAAATTGCGGGAAAAGGAAATAGCATTTTGGATACGAGGCTTTCTTGGATGACGTCATGACATTCAAATAGGAAGAGAACGGTTTTTTCTTAGCGTGGGTAAGAGAGAAAGCGTCGGGGCATGATTACTCAACCAGAGACCAGTACGGGAGGTCGTGCTGCGTGGATGTGAGGGCGATTCCTCTACATACACATATAGAATCGGCATATCTCCCGAAAATATTTGAAATAAATGATATGCAAAGTTGTTCTTGGGTTGTCCATTACACTTACGCAAACCCGAGATAAAGAGATTTCTTGCAGAACTAGCCGGAGCGAGCTACATCGAAGGGCAACGTCACGTCACCAACGACTTCAGCTTCAAATGGCGATCCAATAACTAGGACACAACGATTATACAGCTTCAAATTGGCTTCCCAACGTGTGGCGTCGAAAGAATGGACCAACCCCCCAAGACGACCAGATCAGCATCGAGCCAGCAGACAAGAAGGTGCCCAGCGTGTCAACATCTGTGAAACGTGTAGTGAACAAGTTTAAGTGCAGTTAAAGTGAAATAGTGAAAATATTGAAAATTTTGGTGAGTAGAAAAACACATGTAAATAGCTTAGAAATGGAAGACAGTGACACAGATTTTTTAGGTTTTGAAAGTCCGGAAATTGAGAAAAGTGTAAGTAGGATGGAAGAATTTAATCAGAATGTAATTGGTAGCAGAATATGCCAAGAAGTAGAAGATCAGAACGTTAGAGAAACACCTAGAGGTAGTTCAGAAATGTTTAGTAGTAATTCAGAAAGGCCAGCATTTATGTCAGAAATAGAGAATATGTTTCAAACGATAATGAAAAAGATGAGTACAGAGTTAAGTAGAAAGATAGATGAAAATAGTAAAGAATTAAGAACAGTGGAAAAGATGAATACAGAGTTAAGTAAAAAGATAGATGAAAATAGTAAAGAATTAAGAACAGAGTTAAGTCAAAAGATGAGTAAGATAGACGAAACTAGTATAGAGTTAGGACAGACATTAGAAAAGGGACAACAGGAATTGGGAATGCAATTGGAGAATCAGAGGAGAGTTTTCGAAACCTTTAGGGAAGAAGTTAGGGAGGAAATTAATAAAGTCAGTAGTGAAGTAAAAGAAAATAGAGAACAGGTTAAGGGAGAATTAGAGACAATAAGGCAAGAAGTAAAGAATTCTGAAAAGAAATTAGGTCAACAAGTGAGTGAAAAATTAGATAAAGAAAGGGAAAAAGTAACATATAGATTAGACAAACAAAGGGAAGAAATTAGAGAAGAGTTACAGGGGTGTAAAGTTAGAATAGAGAGATCTGATGTAGAAAGTGAAAGGCAGGCTAGAAATTTGGAGGATGTTACAGACCAAATAAAAGGAGTAGTAACAGAAATTACTCAGGTAAAAGAGGCCTTAGAAAATTTGAAATTAAGTGAAAATGCATGTAATCACAACAATCTTAGTAAAGAAGTTGCAAGAAACGAGGCAATACCAGGTGTATCAGCTGACATTTCGATGCAAAATAGGGGTAACAGTAATTCCCATTCTGACCTCGGAAATAGCTCAGGGATAGGTGACAATTCAAATTTACATTGGCCTAACCATGTCTTAAATGAAATGACACCTCCAGTTTTTGAAAATGAAGATTCAGATGATCCTAAAGCCTTTTTAGAAGGGTTACAAGAGTACTTCACGGTGAAACGTATACCAGAGGAGTACAAGATGGTGATAGTAAGAAAATGCCTAAAGGGTAATGCTGCTAATTGGCTAGGCCTTTCTATGGGTAACAATAATGATTACAGGACCTTTAGAAACATCTTTTTAACCAGATATTGGGGAGCTAGTAGGCAGGCTAATATTAGAGTTGAATTAAGCAATGGAAAATTTAATCCTAGATCGGAGGAATCGATGGTCAACTATTTTATGAGAATAGCGAGAAAATCGAAGATGTTGGACCCTCCCTTAGATGAAAAAGATCTAATAAATATAGTTACTCCACATTTTCCGGAAACACTTCAACACTACCTAATCATAGCCCGACCCGATAGCATTGCAGCTATGATCGAATTATTATCAGCCTTAGAAGTCAATAAGCCAAAACACGCATTTGGAAATAAATATGAAGAAAAAGAAACTGTCAATTCTTTCGGGCAAGGGGCACAGTATTATCAGAATAGAAGTGAGGTTAGGGAAAGATATAAAGGACCAGTACCAAGGATGGAATCATTCCGGTGGGAAAATCAAGGTAGATATAACCAGGAAGGGCGTCACCAAAATAGAAATGGTAATCAAAGGGGAAGAAATATAAGGGTGAATTATATGAATACAAATAGATTTGATCGAGGTAGACGGGGACGTTATTTTGGACATAGTAGAAATTCAAATGATGGGTATTGGACAAACGGAGATAATGAGTTTAGACCGAGGTCACCAAGACAGGAAGAAAGGTATTCTAATGGACGAAATTCCCCCGAAAATGCAGAAATGGTAGAGGCCATTAACACGGTCAAAAACATGGTAGGAAGTAACCCCGATTTAATGCAGGAAAACAGAAGTAACAATTTGGGAAATAGTACAGGAGCAATACCTAAAAATCAGGGAAACGCCAGACCCGGTCAAACGCGCCTTCAGTGAGAACTGGGTATCCTAGTAATGATTGTGATAAGTACTCGGAAATAAATAGTCCTGGAAGGCAAATGATGATACAAAAGAAAAGAGAATGTAAAAATAGAATTGACGAAAACGAAAAAGTAGGAGATCCACCTAAAATCAAAATTGGAGTAAATGGAAAACAATACAATGCAATTATAGATACGGGATCAAATAGCACAGTATGCTCACAAAATTTTTATGATAATTTACAAAGTAGTGGTTTTAAAGTAATGTCTTTACCAGTTAATGGGATATATTGCTCGCTAGCTGTGGGAAAACGAAAAGAGAGAGTAAAATTTCAAGCAATGATAAATATTGAAATAAATGGGAGAATACTTGGAATTTTATTTCTGATTGTAGGAAGACTTGTGACAGATATTATAATAGGTTGTGATTGTCTTTATGCCTGGGAAGCTGTGGTGAATTTTAAAAACATGATTCTAGAAATGAAAGTTGAAGATGAGACCATTATAGTGCCTTTTGTGGAAGATAGTAGTTCAGAAACTATTGTAAGAAAAAAAAGAGGAAGAAGAAATCCAAGGGGATACATTCTTTGTAGAATATGTTAAAGTAGGAGCTATGGAATTAACTGAAGTAAATGTCAAAGAGTACAGTGTCGATAATAAAGAAAATGTAGAATGGGATAAAAATGATTTCATAGACAATTTGAGGGTTTCTGATGCAACTAGGTACTATGATAGGGAGAGTAGTGAAGACTTAGAAGAATTGTTGAGGGAAAAGGTAACTCAGGCTGATCAACTAAATGAACAACAGAGGGATAAATTGTTTGAAATATTAATCCGAAATAAAGAAGTATTCTCTGAGAAACCTGGTAAATGTAATATTTATACTCATTCGTTTGAGATGATACCCATCAAACCTTTTACACATAAAGCGAGAGCTATCCCTAGTACCATAAGAGAAGAGGTAGATGCAGTTATAAAGTCAGTGTTAGAAGATGAGGTTATTGAGATTTCGAATTCAGAATTTGTGAATCCTCTATGTATTGTAAATAAGGCCAATAGAAAGATTAGGGTGACATTAGGCTCGAGAAAACTAAATTATTGTTCATCATACTTTCCATCAGGGAATCCAACAGAACGTGTCCTCCGAGATATAGGAATTTATTTACGTGTACTTACACATCATAATCACAAGGATTGGGTGAAATATTGTCCATTGATAGAAAAGATTATCAATCACACCATTAATGTAACTACTGGGTTTGCACCAATAAAATTAATGTTAGGAATTGAACCAGAACCAATATTGATCGGGGTACCAAAAACACTGAAAATTAATGACATTCAGTTAAGTGAAGAAGAAAGAGCGAAAATTGCTTTTGAACGAATCAAGAAAAAGGCAGAGAAGCGAAAATTAAAGAAAAAGAGTAGAAAACATAAATGGGAACCTAAGATAGGCGATTGGGTATTAGTTAAAGACCATAAGTTATCAAGTGCATTGCGAGGTAGGAACAAAAGGATGGAATTGTTATATAAAGGTCCTGCAGAAATTATATCAAAATTTGGTTATCATACCTATGAATTAAAAGATATTAAAAATGAAAAATGTCTGGGAAGATGGCATAAACAACTCCTTCGACCATACAAGAAACCGTGTGGTGCCTTGGAACCTTGATTTAATGTAAAAGAAAAATTGGAAATGTCATTTGTCTATTGGCGCCCAATCAGCTTTGAGATAAAATGTAATTGTTAGCTTACTTGAAAATCATATATTGGTCAGGTACTTACATATTCATGAAAAATGCAGAATGTGAATTGCTATCTACTACAAAGAGCTTAAGAATATATTGTATAGAGCTCACAATAACAGCTTCAGAAAGATTGTTAAATTGTTCATTTCCGCATAGAGAGAAAACAGAATATTTACTTTGTAAACATTTGTTAAAATATTTAGATGTATAGATAGTTATCACAGCAAGACAAAGAAAGAATTTGTCTGAAGAGTGTAATGGATTTATATAAATATATGTACATTTTAGTGCTTAAAGGATATAGTACAGATATGTGTTACAATAACAAAAGTAAAAAAATCACAGTGCAAGTGATAGTGATAGCGAAGTGAGCAAACATGAACTGAAAGAAGGAAGTATAAAGAAAGACTCTTGAAATTTAACCTTTATATAAAAGCTTCACAGAAGAAACCATAACATATTGTAATTAGTATTTAAGGATTAATGTTAAGTCAAGTGTATAATTGTTTGTCATGTTAAAAAGATTAATGAGAAAATGTGTTAATAACCAATTTCAAAAACAGTGTAATTGAAAATTGTATATAATGGGAGTGTTGCCGATTATTCAAAATACAGGAGTAATTTTTAATTTTTCTTTCGGGCAAGACATTTACATTATTTTATTATGAAATAATAAAATAATATAAATGGGGGCATTTGATACCGAAATTTAGATTTCCGATCGAATGGGCTTTTGAAAAAGACACGTTTTAATTTAATTGCCGGATGTGAGATTTGCGATAAGTGTTAAGTAATAACATACATAGATAATAGAGTAGCAAGTGTTGTAAGGTGAGCAAGATATGAGTAAATGATAGTCGTTAAATTTGTAGTATAAACGCATTATTGGTTTGAAATTAACGAGTCATGACGTCATACCACATAGTTTAAATACACGTTCGAAAGTCAAGTCTACCAACCTTAAAAGTCGCGCGATATATTTAATAAAATATAAAGTAAACATCGTTTAATCCTAAAAAGGTAATTATATATTCGAAATTCATAAAAGAACATGTTATAATAGAAAGGGACATTTCTAAATTGCGGGAAAAGGAAATAGCATTTTGGATACGAGGCTTTCTTGGATGACGTCATGACATTCAAATAGGAAGAGAACGGTTTTTTCTTAGCGTGGGTAAGAGAGAAAGCGTCGGGGCATGATTACTCAACCAGAGACCAGTACGGGAGGTCGTGCTGCGTGGATGTGAGGGCGATTCCTCTACATACACATATAGAATCGGCATATCTCCCGAAAATATTTGAAATAAATGATATGCAAAGTTGTTCTTGGGTTGTCCATTACACTTACGCAAACCCGAGATAAAGAGATTTCTTGCAGAACTAGCCGGAGCGAGCTACATCGAAGGGCAACGTCACGTCACCAACGACTTCAGCTTCAAATGGCGATCCAATAACTAGGACACAACGATTTTACAGCTTCAGTGTGTTCACACAGCTTTTTATTGTAGTATTCACTAAACTTCGTTTCCTCCATTCAATTATGTTAGTCACAATATAACTTTGGTCAGAAATGAGATCGAATTAAAGCAATAATAGCCTTTATGATCAAGGAGTAGTTTTGATACAAAAAGTTTCATAAGGTTTCAAAAGCTTATTTTTAATCCCTAATTTCAACTCCAACATATAAGTCCACAACCTTTGGCCTGTCTACAAAGAACTTCATACCCCTAAACTTTGGAACCCAAAGTAAAAACAGGCCACCTTTTGACTACAAAATTAACCCTACCACATATTCTACCCTATAAGTGAACATATGATCTGTTAGGATAAAAGTTCACTGTTATTTAAACAACTAGAGGGACAAGAAGATTAACCCATTCCTCTATTTTGCATCCCATCCTACCAGCTTCTGTCGCTTTCTATTCTATTAGCAGTACGTCGCTCTGAATTCCAGTCATCCCAACGCACGAAATGAAGGAAAAAGGAGGAGGAGGTGAAGGAGGAGAAGGAGATCTAGTGTAATATAATGATATGATATTACAACTTCCAAAAACCACCCAAAGCTCCAAAGTTTCCTAATTTCTAAAACCTACCCTTATTTTATTTTCAACTCTTTATTGCCAAAGCTACAGTATTCTTTCCATTTAAATTATAGGACTTGGCCATCATTTATACAACACCTCACAGCTTCGATAAACTGCAGATGTACATTTCACCAATCTAGAACAAAACATTGCACATTTTCGTTTTAGACAAGTGAAAATTTTAGGTTGTTTACCACCATTAAAAGCCACCCCTTTCCTTATTTTCAAACATTTATACAATGTAGGCGTGAAATACCGAGTAAGGTACAAAAATATAATCCTCATCAAGGGTGAAGTCTGCAGTAAATACTTTTGATAATTCGTGTAACTTTTACTGCATATATAGTAAAATTATGTGTAACTTTTAAAAAGCTTCAGTTAAAATGATATAAAACCGTAGGGAATATGATTCTATCTTCTCAGAGCAGAATTTATCTGTACTTACTTTTAGAAACATCTTATTTTTACCCTCACATGACCTATTCTACTCAATCTGGTAAAATTATTCTTACAAACCCTTGTCCTTGTATCTACTTCATGTTAATCGAGATAAACATTTGTAGAAATTCTTTTATTGTATTACTTCCCTGTAGGTATAATAGGATTGGGAAAATACAGTAGGCCTTGAGGAATACTCAAATCCTTCAAGAGCGGCTGGCTATGTAATAGCTACGAAATTCCGTTTTCTTTGCACGGACAAAAGAAACAAGGGGGGGGGGGGGGGGAGAATAATAACTTCCCATTTGAGATAATTATTTTTAAAATGCAAATCAAGAACTAGTTGACTTCACCAAAAGTATGTCTTTGATAGATATTCTATGCGTTAACGAGATCTCTAACTTTTTAGCAAGATTATTGTATCTCTTACGGTTTACCATTTCTGCAAAAACCATTAAAAATGAAGAGAACTACAATTAATATTTTTCGAAACTTTTTTCGAGTAAAGAGGAGCTCAGGGTGGGAGATTATTTGTCATATCATTGGAAAACGCTCTATTTAACTATTTGTTTTGGAATTAAGCTTTTCACAGACCCATACACTCTGGTCTTTGTCTTTCTCTTTTGGGGGAGAGGGGGATTCAGGGCATTCTCAAAATGTATATTTCCGGTAAAATTTCGATAAAGAAGTTTTGGGTGGAATGCAATACCTTATCTACTTTATATTTGCGTGGCACAAAAACTAAAAATGCTTTTCTGGACTCCTGCATCTCAAAACGTGTGTTTGCAGTGAAATTTCGGTAATATGGCATATGTTTTGGACGGAATACAATACCTTCTCTTCCTGCTATAGGCGTGGGACTAAAAGTCTATAGATCTCTCCCAGCACAACGCAACCATGAAATATTCTTGTTTCTTAATTTATACCTAGGTCTGCAATTTCATAAGGTTATTCAAGGACAGTTAAAAAATAACACACACACACACACACACACACACACACACACACACACACACACGCGCGCGCGCGCGCGCGCACACGCACACACACAAATACACACAATAAGATTCTTTTGAAGCAAACACTACGCCCTCTATAATTATGGCACGTGGCGCAACGGCGTTTATCAATGCTCTTTATTCAGTTCCTGGCTCAGATTGAATTATGTGCATGCGCGGGTTAGCAGCTTGAGAGACAGTTTAATTAAACGTTGAAGAATGGTCGCATGCTTCAGCAGATAACACAAGCAGCACTCAGTCGGTCCAAGCTCCGCTCCAAATATGTGCTTTAGTGCACCCAATAATTTGTTCCAGTAGAACCATTGCGCATAACTAGCACATTTAGTGCACGCCACTACGAACTCGGCAAATCACAACGTTATAACTTGAGTAAAAAGGTTAAGTTAATATTAAAATGTTGATATGCCACACTCGCCTTTCCATATGACACTTTTATATAATAAAGTATTCATGTACACAGTGATTGGATTACCGAGGTAAGGATATGGTAAATTACGGAGTAGAACCAATGTTGTACTAGGTTAAATCCACAATACCGAAAAAAGACGGCTTTGTAGCTAATGAAATCATAAGGGGAAAAGGAAGAACGCCTAACAAGTTATTTGGATACTGCAAGACAGTTTAACCTGAAATAACTTAAAAATAGCAAAAAGGAATATTTGTTTTCAAAAAGGTTAATGCTGTAAAAAAGGACCTAAACTATTTCAGAGAGATTTACATTTATGCACACTAAATTTCTGTATATTATCTTATGATTTGCCTGTGAAACAAAAACATGAGAAATTAATTCGCAATGAAGAAGTCCATGTCGATCTAGGTGGGTCGTTGGTTAGGCGCTGGTCTACTGACCACGTGGTCGCGAGTTCAAACCCGGCCGAGATCAATACTTTTTACATGTGCTCAACAGCAACAGATTCGCGTCGGAAGATCTACTAGTATATTAAATAACTCCCGTGGGATGAAATTCCGGCACACCGGCGACGCTGAAATCATCCTGACAACTGACAATGTCGTTAATAAACAGTTAATTTTAATTTTAGAAGTCCACAGGCTCTTAGGGCATCCCTAAGTTTGCATTCCGCTGGTAGTAGTTATCCCTGTCTTTTCTGCAGAAGCCCATATCTGCACAATGTGCTATAGTTAACTTTCATGTATTTCCGTACTAATGGCAGACACTAAATTTAATGGCGACTGATACATATTCTCTTTCCTATTGTGCAAATACATTTTTGGACGCTTACAGCGTGGTGTTTAGCTATACAACTCCGCAAGGCGTGGCAAGTCTTTAATTGGATGTTGTGTTCAGTCATCTGCCATTAAATGTTGTCAGCCGTAAAAGCCGAGGCATATAACATTTAGTCCGTACAATCGGCTGTCCTGTAAGTCTGAAGCTGCAGACAAAATCACTGAAATACTGCTAATTTATTTAAATGAATCTGAAGGATGCTCTTAACTAAACAGGAAAGATTGTTTGTTGACCCCAAAAAGACTTTCCAAAACGAGCGTCTATTTACACACAGTAGCGTGGACAATCTCGTCAAATTCCTAGAAACGAGACAAACCACGCAATAGAGGACAGCACAAATAGAAGACATTAAGTGTAAAGCTTAAGGATCGTTTTAGAAAAACTATAGAAAGTCGATCCACTCACTATTGGTTAATGTTCATCAGGCAGCACCTCCGAAGTGGGCTTGCGATAAAGTAGGAGTTAGAAATTTAGAACTCTTTTGTAGCGCGTTGTTACTGGCGTTGGGGTTCATCTCATACTTCGACACTCTACAGCGCAAAAAAAAAAAAAAAAAAAAAAAAAAAAAAAAAAAAAAAAAAATCGTTATTTTCCGGGCATGGATTCCTTCCTAAAATGACATTCTACATAACATACTAAGCGTTGTCGGCGATGGTGGTTGTAGAAGTAGTGGTGGTGGTGGCGGCGGCGGCGGCGGCGGTGGTGGTGGGACACCTGTATATACACACTTCTTTAATAATAAACAGTGAATTTTAAAGAGAAGTAGAGTATGCTATGGTAATACTTATAACAGCAAGGCAAACCAAGGGCGCTAATACAGTTAACTTAAGGAATACCAAAATAACTTCTGTAATAAATTATTTGTAGATAATTATTTTAATCGTGGTACTTAATTTAAAAATGCTGCAATGCTGAAAGTCTGGAATTTTACATAGTAACCTTGGAACAAGATTGTTACTGTGTTTGAATTGATACATGAATGCGTGGATTAGTGATACATTAATTTTATTATACTTTTCGTGACCAGGACAATTTCTGAGTGAAGAACTACCATTATGATTTAGTCTGTCAAATGGAATACCAGAAGAATGGGGCATTCTTATGTAACAACAATGTTACAGTGGGAATAAATATCTGAAAATTCCTCAGGAAAAAGTATTTCCTGCCTTATCTTCTTACCTGATATAAAAAGAACGGTTGCCTAGTCACAAAATCCCCAAATAGCTGGGCACGATATATTAAAAAATATGGACTGGTCATGAAGAGTTCGCTGAATGGCCCTCGAGAAGTTCAGATTTAACACCTCTCGATATTATTCATTACACGGTATATGTGAGGCGATGCACGTAGGGAACGCAAACCTGAATACAGTTTTTGGATCTCACAACGTTTCAAGTTGTACAATCGAGTGCACGGAACCGCTGGTTTGTTTTTGGTAAGCGAACACTAAACTGCCTCTGTTCACCCTCAGTCTCCAATCCTCACCTGGTTCTATCGCTTCACTTAATGTTTGTGTTACTTTTCCCTTCACTCCGAGCCTGAAATCGAAATGTGTCCACAGGTTAATGCTTGAGTGGCAGACCAATATGAGTCGGACTCTTTCAGGTGCTGGTGTGGACTGTCGATGTGAAGCATGCGCTCTAGCACCTCAAGTGAAACGTTTCAGTACTTTTCTACTTTCGCCGACATACAGGCCAGTCAAGCTAATGCGTGTGTGTTGAACTTGAATTTAGACCAATAAGAGATTGGCTCCACAACCTGTAAAAGTCAGATAAAAATGTCTGTCACTTTAAAGAAAAATATTACAGGAAACCAGAAACATTTTCGTGCACTGGACGGTGCGCAACAGTTTGTAGAATCGTATTTTAGAAATTGTGCTGATGCGATTTCTTCCATGGTTCCCGATTTATGAGGCAGATATAGATAACTCCATAAAAATTACAATTTTCAAGAGTAAAACTTAAAAAGTTAGTCACAAAATATCAGGATATAAGAGTTGAAAGAATTAGTAGAGGGCTTCTTAGGCGATCTATCACAGCAACGAGGAACTTAATAGCTTCTGAAAGCCGATGACTGTGATTGTTTCAGTCTATCACAAAGGGCTTTGTGTCTTACGCCTTTTGGTTGTTTGTAGCCGAGATTTAGTTCCCACAACAATCGATCTCTGTGACCAAAGGTTCTTATGTATCTACCACGTGTAATTAAGGGATTAGCGTCTGCGTCTTGGGCGGCACCTGTTGAACGTCTGCCTCCCTACCTTCAGGTACAAGAAACGCAGGGTGAAATGAAATACGCGTGTTCATACATTAACAACTTCCGACTACGAAACATATGTTTAGTTGAGGGGGTTGTAAGATATGGTTCTTCTACGCTCCTGCATTATTTCTTCTGTAAACCCAAAGGAAAGGAAAGGAAAGAAAAAAATGACTTGCGGAAAGAAGACAACAGCTTTATCTTCACAATCAACAGAAAGTGAAGGAAGAATTAATGGCTTAGCTGTGAAGATAGGAAGCTTGGAAAGAACGAAATATATGTGTGGAAACAGAACAAATGGGGGAAGAAAGGGGATACTTGAATATTTTTCTCCATCTGTTTATATCACGGGACAACATGGTACGCCCTAGGGATGAGTACTGAGGAATATAATTACAACAAATGGTGATATTAACACTGGGTCAAATACACCATTCATTCACTTTTAACATCCAAGCAAATACAACAGAACAGAAGTACTACGCGGTCTTTGAAATGGAGTACAATGCAGGTGCAAGAACCGAGAATTCCTTCACGCAGTGTATATCTGAGAACAGCGTAATAATGATAATGATAACAACAACAACAATAATAATATAAAGAAAGAAACATGTCAAAATTTAATTCTGTTCATGCCAAATAGAAATACACTTTTTCTGCTTTTGCATTTGAGGGATTTTCCACTTTTCAGTGGTTACCCTTAATTCCCACTATCCATTTTTCACGATGCTGCCAATCTTCTCTTCGAAATTCTGACCTATCATATCTTAACTATATCACTTCTCCAATTTGCTATCGGTCATCCAAGTTTCCTCCTCCCTGAAGGTGACCGTTCCAAAATAATCGTAGACCATCTTTCTTCTGTCATTCTTCGGACGCGGCCATACCACAGGGAGCTCTTCTTTAATTCTGGTGACTGATTCATCCATGACCTTACTTCTTCATTCCTTTTCCTCTCCAACCTAGACACGCATCCCATTTATCTATACTGAGTGTATTTTATTTTTCTGAGTATGTATGTCCACCTCTCTGTTCCTATCATTATAGTTGCCACTAAATTCTAGGAATACGCTGTCTTTTTTTTTTTTTTTTTTTTTTTTTTTTTTTTTTTTTTTTTTTTTTTTTTTTTTTTTTTAACTTTACTCTGCTCCATAGAACCTCATTTAATTCTTTCATGGTTCCTTTTGCCTGAGACATTGCATAAATCTATATCTGCTTCACAACTACCACATTCATGTAAAATCGAACCTAAGTATTAAAATTGTTTTACGGCTTTAATATTTCCTTGTGGTAGGGTAATATCTCGGCCTCGTCCATCACCCACTACTAAATATTTTGTTTTTCCATGTTTACCTTCAGTCTTCCCGCATTGAATGCCTCCATTAGCTTCCTCATCATATATTTAACGTCATATCGGCATAGGGATATTAATCCACGAACAACAGGGGATGTACAGTTTCCTGTTGACTAGTGTCCACTCCCGTACGTTCATATGATTGTTTTCATTTTTCCAATATTTGTTCTATATACAACTTAAACAGGACAGAGGACAGACCAAATACCTGAATTAGGCCACTAGTCGCTTGAAAAGGGGCAGTTAATTTCTTCCCTGTTTTCACTACACTACACTAACTAAATCGCCATGTTCATGAAAATGTCGCTTTATAGTTCTGCTATACCAATCCTAACGCCAAAAATGTCTAAAGATCTCTTTTAGGAAGCAAACACATATCGAAATAAACTATTAGAAACTGATATTACCTTTCAGCGATGGGTATCATTTCTACCTCCTGCGCTTTTTCTTTTCTTTTTAAATGTTTGGGAAAGTTCCAATTTTGTCTAAACATCCGTGTATTTTCCACGTGAATTTCAGCAAAATTATTCATCTCAATTACATTAAAGCAGCATTTGAACTTATTACTTTTCGCATTCGGGAGGTCTGGGGTTCGATTCCCGTTGACCGACCACTCAGAGATTTTTTTTCTTGGTTTTCTCTAGTCGGTAGGTAAATACTGGTGGTTTTCCATTTATCGGATTTTCTTTCCAACGTTTCCCTCTCATTACGGTCCTTCTCAAGTTACAGGTGTGCTTCTAGATTTCGTGGCGTATGGTGGTGCCTGAGAGATGGCGCGGATACTTGATCAAAGGAAACAATATTGTCACCGCGCCCGCCGCATCTAATTGCCGACAGCAGCAGTGTCACCCATCGCATTATTGTCGGCACTACCGCAAAGGAGCCGAAGGAAAGAGACAGAGAATGGCCGCATTGTTGGGGCGCTTGCCGAAAGAGAGAAAAGGATAGATGCTACTGGAATCTTCTACTTTGTACTCCAGCGAATAAGTGAACGTTCTTGAAGCTTCCAGAATAGTGCCTGGGAGATATAAATAGCGGTAAAGTGTGAGAAGAGTCAGTCAGACGTATGTGAAGGCTGAGTAGTCGTGCCGACGGAGACGGACAGACGATGTGGAGAGTTGTGCCGACGGAGAAGAGTTAGTTCTTGGTGTTACGAGTTCGGAGCCGTGCTGTTGGAGAAGCGGAAAAGACTTTCTTGCT
This sequence comes from Tenodera sinensis, assembly GCA_030765045.1. Taxonomy (NCBI): domain Eukaryota; kingdom Metazoa; phylum Arthropoda; class Insecta; order Mantodea; family Mantidae; genus Tenodera; species Tenodera sinensis. The sequence goes on along the minus strand of CM060966.1, from coordinate 108,901,389 downwards.
GTTGCAACGAGTGTACAAGTTACTGTTTATGGAAATAAAAGTGTTTCTTTATCTCGACTACATCTGTCTACTTTACTTCACAACCAACCAAAAGTTACAATATTCTTCATGGACATTAGAGGAGGGCTTGGTTGATGGAACGTTCATCACCCTCTGTGGGCAGTTCCATTAATATAACAGTTATGGACTTCTTTGCATCTCTCCGGTCTATCTGGCTGTGACCTTTAGCCTTTTGTAGTTCCTTCACTTCTTCACTTTCTCCAGGCGGGGAGATAAAAGAAAAGCGCTTCACCTGCGCAACCGCAGACTAGAGGGCTCCTCTGTTCTACAAGTTCAGATTCTGTTGTATCTGCTGGACTGTTAGACTTCTTTATAATGACAAGTACATCAGCAGCTTAAACATTTAACAAATTTTACTTTAACAGAATAACTTTTAAAAATAACAGTACATATATTATAATCCATAAAAATAGAACAGGAACCTATTTACAAATTCCAAGTACATTTTGTTTGAAACCTGATCTTTCACGGGGGATAACCGCAATAGATATCTCGTAACAAGTAGCAGTACGTAGGGTTACCCTCCGTTGTATACCCCATAGCCACAATTTGTTACTTGTTGCCAAGGTTATCCGAAAATAGTTTATATTTGTCTATTATGCTATGAGCTCCTTTACATTTATATTCTCGAAGTAACCTTAAAACTGTCGCCACTAAGATTCCAACTATTACGTGCCACAAAGCGATGTCAGAGATAGGTAGTACCAGTGGCGGCTGGTGAACAAAATAAGGTGTGTGCTACAGTACCGCACAATGATTACACATTTTACATAATTAGTCTTACCTAATGGCGAAATATAAAGTCCATACGGCGCTCCTTCCGGCTGCAGAACTTATCGATCACTCTGGTATGAAACCCCTCCATCTTAGAAGCAATGCTTTTCTCCATGGACAGTAAGACGATCCTGTGACATAGTGTTTCTTAAGAACGTTTTTACGCGTTTTAAGCGTGAAAAGCATCTTTCTGGCTCAGAAGTGGTCATTGGCGTTGTGATCAAAATTTTTAGTAAAGTTGTCACTTCAGAAAACGAATCTTGCAGACTGTTAGAAATTATGTATTGCAATAGTTGCACAGCCCCGTCAATGTTTCTAAAGTCAGGTCTTGCATATAGAACGCTAAGTTGTGTCTTTAAAATTTTCTTGTTCAGTGTTGTATACGTAGTCACAGCAGTTTGAAGTTCACCCTCAGGAAACTGACTTAAAAAGCTGCCAAAGAATTTAGAGTTTAACAGCCTTCTTTGGCTTCTATTTTTAGACATTCTACCTTCTGGCGTTTGCTCATTGATTCAGATGGAATCACAAATATATCATCGGCTGCCTCTCGAATGTCACAGATGCACTGAATGAATGAAGACACAGCATTTTGTACTTTAACAGCCTCAGTTGATCTTGATTGCAGCTGATTATAAAGTACATCAACATGAGGCATTACTCGGTGAAAGAATTTCAACCATGAAAGGAATTTGCTGTCTTCTAAATAACGCCGAAGCCCATTTGCTTCCAGACAAGTCTTATCATGGGCAGAATTTTCCAACTCCGAAAAACACTGCAGCAATTCTTCCTGATTTTCATAAATGACATTAACAGTTCTGGATCTAAAATTCCACCTAGTTGCAGAACCACCAGGAACTCTTCTAGCCACCGCAGAATCCAGAGCTTCCAAGCACTGTGGGGATCTCGAGAAAAAGGCAGGAAAAGCAGAGAGATTAAGAAAAAATATTCTGGCAGACTTATTCTGCGAAGCTGCATGTTCCATCACTAAGTTCAGTTGATGTACATAGCAGTGAATATACTGCGCATTTGGAAACTGAGATTGTACTTTGGCTTGTACTCCACCAACTGCACCACTAATTACTGAAGCTCCATCGTAAGTTTGGGTAATAAGTTTATGACGTTTATCTCTGAATAGTTCATTAAGCACTTTTAATATGCTTTCAGAAATTGCTTCTGCGTTTTGTCCCTCTGATTGCAAGAAAAAAAAAAAAACCCAAAATCTTTCATATGGAACTCCCTTTTTCTCATATCTAAATACCAATACAAGCTGGGTCTGATGCGAAACATCTGTGGTTTCATCTGCCATAACAGCCACAAAATCAGCTTCTTGCATTTCCTCCAGAATCACCTCACGACAGACATTTAACATGCAATCCAAGAGTTCGTTTTGGATGGTTTTAGAGGTCCCTTTGGTTTGAGTCCATATGTTCCTTCACAGCACTATCAATGTTACTTACTAAATCTATAAGTCCTAAAAACACGCCAGGATTTTCAGAACATTCAGTCTCATCATGTCCTCTCAAAGCAAGCTCAAATGCACCACAAAACTTTATACAGTCAATTATGCGTGACAACACATACCTGTTTTTCTCTACTTGTAGATTATGCTTCAGCTTCGCCTCTTGATAAGCACGGCTTAACTGAGTCACAATATTTGTGCTACCTAAAGCACTTAAATCTAGTACATTGTTTAAATGTTTTACATTTTGTTTGTGTTTGTTAATAAGAACATTAATATGTCCTAGGTCTGTCACTCCCGTCGTACTCCACGAATAAGAATTATTTCTCCCTCCTTTTGAAGGTTGCGTGATGTTTAGATTTGGTGTTTGCCTCCCTAACTACTTCACTTAAACTTTTTCTTCTAGAGTCCTCCTAGAGAAAGGATAATTTATTAGGCTGTCCACAGAATTCATTTTAGCGTACACAGCACAGATATTGCTCAGCACACGAAACTGGCGTTCATAACCTGAGTTTATGGAGTATTTCGCGGTTATTTGTTGCTGTCAAAAATAAGTAGTGCCAACAGTAATTGCTCCACATGTCCAACTTCCGAGAGATTTATTCTCTCTGTTGCGTGCAAGGTCTATCACCGGCAACAGATAGTTGTCTCAACACCACACAGATGGCAGAAGTTGCATAACAGCAAGCAAAGTCGTTAGATGACATTGCAATCCTGCTATCTAGCGACTTTGTACAGAAGCAGCATGAATTCATGTGCTCCACTTCATGGGAGCACAACGCTAGGTAAATTCAACCAATAGGAGAACAGATTTCAAAAGCGTACACCTATGTTTCGCATGCGTGGATTGGTCTACATTCCCTGCAAAGGATTGAAGAATTTTGTAGCACCCAACGCAGTACCTATCTCGTGTATGTGAGGCGTGCATCATCTTCGCACACAATGAGCAAAGAACACTAGCGCGCGGCATATAAAATAGTGAAAGTGAAAGAAAATGTGCAATAATAATTGAGTATATGTTTAACACAAAGAAGAAACTATTTTCTGCAAAATAATAATTGTGGTGTAGCACTGTAGCACATATTGACGAGCCGCGCCTGGGTAGTACGTTTTATTCTCAAATCGCTGCTAAAAGCCAAATCGAAGACTAAATACAATTTGGTACCTTTCGCACAGCCCTAGGCACCAACGATCTGCTCATTTTGATCTGAGGTTCAATATTGTGACTTTTTGGTGTGGGTGTAAAGTAAAGTAGACAGATGTAGTCGGGATAAAGATACACTTTTATTTCCGTAAACAGTAACTTTGTACACTCGTTGCAACAACAAGAAAGTCTTTTTCGATTCTCCAACAGCACGGCTCCGAACTCGTAACACAAAGAACTAACTCTTCTCCATCGGCACAACGCTTCACATCGTCTGTCCGTCTCCGTCGGCACGACTACTCAACGCTTCCCATACTCTGACTCTCTTCTCACACTTTACCGCTATTTATATCTCCCAGGCACTATTCTGGAAGCTTCAGGAACGTTCACTTATTGCGGCGAGATACAAAGTAGAAGACTCCAGAAGAATCTATCCTTTTCTCTCTTTCGGCAAGCGCCCCAACAATGCGGCCATTCTCTGTCTCTTTCCTTAGGCTCCTTTGCGGTAGTGCCGACAATAATGCGATGCGTGACACTGCGGTTGTCGGCAATTAGATGCGACGGGCGCGGTGACACTGCTCCCTCCTCAGAGCTGGTCGTCCCGACCAGCACTATCACTGCGGGATCTCCCTTGCGCCCCGGTGGACTATCCCATCGAACCTCTTCTCCAGGAGGCACGATCCTAGGTATCGCTGTTGGATAGTGTCCCTTGGTCTGGGTAGGACGACGTATGCCATCCTGCTTCGAAATTCTGCAACAGTACCGCCGGTCTTGACGGTCCCTCGTCCAGTTGCCCTTCTTCCTGGTGTGTTGACGGGTTATCCTGCGCACTTGGAAACGGCTCACTGGGTACCATGTCCGCCGACCTCTCTAGCGCACCTTCGCAGCCACCTTGCTTCCGATGGGTCCGGCAACAAACCCCGCCACATCCGCGCGAGTCGCGTCCACCGCTGCGCTCATGTTCACTCGTGCTCGGCATGGCCTCTCCTGTATCCTGCCGTCCACGATGATGTCCACCATTCTTCCGTTCACGGCACTATGCGTCAGGTGATTGGATGACTCCGACGGTCCCCCCATGTCCCACGCCAAGTCGGTTTTCGCGTGTTGCTCGTTTGCCTGTGCGCTTCCCTGCTGATCGTCCTCCACGCCATATCCTGGTTGGTTACGTACCCGACACACTCCTCCAGAGGATCCTCGACGACGTCCCTGAACTGCCCCTTTGTCTTCCCCGAGACATACACTTTCGTTATCTGAAACGGGCGCAACTGTCGCCTCGGCCACTAGGTACTCCCTCCCCGGGTCTGTGCTATTCCGTCTGCCCCTGGCATCCAGTACTTTGACGCTCTCGTCAACTCTTACTACCAGGGCGCCAAGACGTTCCCCGTCGTCCTCCACGACGTCCACGTGCTGGCAGAGGTCTACCACCTTTTCGCCGAATTCTTCCACGTCTTCCTTCACGCCAATCAGTTCGCCGTCAATTTTCGCCGATAGCTCCGTCTTCATCTCTTTCAGCTCGGCAGCGAGGTTGTTGTTTGACGTTTCCATTTTGGCAGCGAGGTTGTCGTTTGTCGTCTTCATCTCTTTCAGCTCGGCAACGAGGTTGTTGTTTCTCGTTTCCATTTTGGCAGCGAGGTTGTGGTTTGACGTTTCCATTTTGGCGAATAATTCTTTCATCATTGCCATCATCCTGGTTTCCGAATCTCCCTCCATCTTGGTTCTAACGTTGCAACTTCTAACGACGATGTAACGAAACTAGAAGCAATTCGACGAATCCCACTCCTGACACCAGTGTGACTTTTCGGTTGTGGGTGTGAAGTAAAGAAGACAGATGTAGTCGAGATAAAGAAACATTTTTATTTCCGTAAACAGTAACTTTGTACACTCGTTGCAACAGCAAGAAAGTCTTTTTCGATTCTCCCACAGCACGGCTCCGAGCTCGTAACACAAAGAACTAACCCTTCTCCGTCGGCACAACTCTTCACATCGTCTGTCCGTCTCCGTCGGCACGACTACTCAACCTTCACATACGTCTGACTGACTCTCACACTTTACCGCTATTTATATCTCCCAGGCACTATTCTGGAAGCTTCAGGAACGTTCACTTATTGCGGCGAGATACAAAGTAGAAGACTCCAGAAGAATCTATCCTTTTCTCTCTTTCGGCAAGCGCCCCAACAATGCGGCCATTCTCTGTCTCTTTCCTTCGGCTCCTTTGCGGTAGTGCTGACAATAATGCGATGGGTGACACTGCGGTTGTCGGCAATTAGATGCGGCGGGCGCGGTGACAATATTATCGTATATTACACTCACCAGTTAAGGTTCGGACCATCCGCTAACTACTTAGTATCAAATACGTACTTGTCTAACCACGCGACATGGATCCAAATTATTCTCACGCTAACCTATGAACTAGTTATATGAAATTCTAGTCTAAAGAAAATTGCAGACATAGTGTTTAATTTGAAATGGTGCTGTGGGGCACCACTGGGGTATTCCAGAAACACGTAATCGCACACATAACATATTGTCCATCATATGGAACTATTTTAAATTATAAGTTAACTAGCCTGCGAATATCCTCAGTTCATAGTACCAAGGACTGTTTAAACTAGCATTTTGTGATAAGCGGAGGTTAGCGATGCTGTCAGAGTACAAACTCAATGTTGTAAAAACCATCAATGATAATACGTATAATATTGCCATAATCTTCATGATCGTATTAATATTCTATCACATTAATATGACCACGAAGGCAGTTATATTACAAAGTTTGTACTGCGGGAGACCGAAAACTGATGCCTTACTTTTCGTCAACAACGTAGTAATATATATACTGCACCAAGATTTCTTTCCAGGAAGCCAAAAACAAGTCATGCAGAAACCACTTTTTTTATTTTTAGTTCCTTATTTTTCAACACTGAACGATTTTTGTAACTGAAAAGTTTAATGGGAATTTTTAAATACTGAGAGAAAGAAGTTTAATAACTTGAGCAAATCTATCAAAACAATGCATCTGGACCGGAACATGACATTCAATAAACCCACTTGAAAATCTGATAGGACACTTTGTTTCAATATAGTTTTAGATTACTCCCTCAAAATTCAAGCAATCCCATTGCTACTTAAGGAAATGCATCAATGAAATTTGACCAAAAATGTGAAAAGTTAAAAATATAATTGTTTCATAACTCGTAAATTAATATGAGTCTTAAACTTTAAGAAAACGTTTCTTTTTCCACTTGGGGTATTTCAACTACAAATTAACTGAGCTATAAATGTACAGGCGCATGTTTATTAACATACATACGTAAATTTAAATCTTAATTTCTCGAAAACCTGTTTTATAATTTCTCATACGCAAAATGCTCCGCGCAATGCAAGTTTTTACTAGTTTATTATAACTTGTTTCAGTGGCTTTCAAGTGCATGAAATAAAATTACCATATACGCTGTATTTTAAATAATGCAATAAATTTGAGGAACAAATTATTTGCTTTCGAAAAATCAAGACTCCTGGAGATTGTTAAAAGTAATGTCTTATCTGAAATAATTCGAAATTACTATAAACAATCTAGTAAGATGGATATTTTTGTAAACTTGTTTATATAAAAACCCGAAATTGTATGTGAATATTTTTAAAAACGCATCATGCGAAGTAATTTTATTATAACAATGAATTTACACATACAAATTAATATTTAAATAACTATGCAGGCTAGAATTACAAAAAGAGCATTAAATGTGACTATTATTGTGTATAATAACAAATTGGCAGAAATTTAAACAAGATAGCTTACAAACTATGGATTTTCAAAATTTCACAGATGCATTATCTTATAACATTGAAGCAGCTTCTTTCCTAAGCCCTCGAAAATTATAACAGGCAAAACAGAGACATTAAAAAGATCACTTCACTTGTTAAATCAACAACTGCAATGAAAAATTGACTTCTATTAAGAGTGCAAGTATAGATATTGTGGTAAGCTTAGTTAAAGACAAAATTAAAATGTAATCCAAAAATAGAACATATGAAATTACAAGAGCAGCAGTGCCAGAAATACCGCAGAGTGTATATTGTTTATTCACAGACTTGTTAAACAAACATGGGAGAAGAACACAACATTTTGAAATACGACTTGTGATTGAGTGATAAACTACAATAAAAAGAAATAAAACACATCAGAAACGGCGAATCATTTACTAGGAAAAATTAACATCGATCCGGTGCCGCGCTCGAGATATAAGAAAAAGAGTCATCTATACTCCATCCAGCCTTAGATCCACCCCTTGTATGCTTCCGCGATAACCTGCGACTAATACAAAACACGCCACGTGGATTCATGCCTATGTTGCAACAGAACGACATTTATTCAGGAGTTTTAGGAATATTGCTGCTATCGCGTTGCATTCAAGTAGTCTTTATGAGGGTTATCATACATCTTGAAAACTCACAGATAATCGCCGATATTTAGGGTACTACATTTCATGGTGTGCTATGGTTTCGGTGTATCACGGGTTAGTTGTTGACGGCTTGTGTTTGCATCAAGTGCGGATCTAAGGGTGGAGCAATTATAGCTTTTTGACTGAAGCTACTTGGAAGCGGATATTTATATCACTTAAAAAAGTATGACTCAATGCCATTACTAGCATCGATATATACATATATATATATATATAGTATCATACATCAAAATATTGCTTCATATGTCGCCTCAACGTAAGGCTAGCTAAACGCCACTACTGGTCCTTAAATAAATCTAAATACATACATATGTAAATCACTTCAACATTGCTATCATTGAGAAATGTCTGTGTTCTATTTACTCACCGTGTGTCCCTCGTTGCGACTAGTCGATTTGTTTCTGCATGTGCCTCAATGTTCCTGAAACAAGGAAAGAAGGAAAGCTCAAATTTCAGATATAAATCAGAAGATATGCACATATAATCACTCACTCACTATTATCTAACAAAGGGGGAAAATATTGCATTCACTTGACTTTCCCTATTCACTCTTCCAAAAACGAATCTTACAAAAGCTTCTTCTTCTATATTATTCCTGTGTTTCAGATGCGAATAAGAAGTTTAAGATTTGGCAATGTGTAGCGGAGGAACTCTGGTACTAATGGGGTAGTAATGAGGCAGGAGTAATGAAATTGATAAAAGAACATGTATTTCTAAAATTCTTACAGTCTTTTAAAGTTTACAGAAGTTTTACAATGATCGATTATCGGCAGTACGCAGCGCAAGTAGACTTCTTTTGGGTTACTTATCAGTAGAGCGAGGATAAATATCCCATCGCTTACAATGTTCTCGCGCTCGTACTATACACGCTCCGTGTTGACTGGCAGACGGCGTAGCACAGGAGTTCAGAACATGTAAACAAAAGGGTAGGGCTGTGTAAGAAGCCCTAGTCCATTTACATAGTTCATATCGTCATCTATTCGTTCCTCAAAAACATTGTAGTGAACACTAATACATTTTTAAATTGTTCAAAAGTAAAACTTGTCATCTAAACAATGTTTATACAGCGAGAAACTTCTCTCAACGTCACATGATGTAACGGGAGCAAACGTAAGATATTTTGCATTGTGTTCGTCATACGTAGATGACGTTTTGTCTAGCTGTTGTAAACCAATTTTTATATGAACCATTGTAGCGTAGCCAGGATCATTACATGATTTTACATGATCTATTTTGCACATGTCTTAAAAAAACTCCGATTGAAGTGACAAATGGTCGTGTTCTTTATTCTTTGATGCTGCAACAAGTGCTTTATGTTTTTGGTATTACAATGTTGCTTCAACAATTTCCGTTTCTCCTTGGAATCTCTAATTTGTGAATAACATAACTTACAGTGTATCGTATCGCCATTCAATACGAAATTATTTCTTCCAAATTCTTCCAATAACTTATTTAATTTACCATCACCTAGAGCTGAAGACATTATTCACCTCGTATGTAAACATGGATCGCACGGAAAATAACACTCCCTATCTGTACGGTACAGCTGTCATACTGAACCAGAGCACGCTGTTCACCCCTCAGTCCGAGGTAGCAGCGATGACGTCAAGCAAGCAATTCGCCGTGCAGTCAACCTGATTTCTTCTTCAAGGGATATATGTCCTCGCTCTACTTATCAGTATCACATATTTGGCAGTAACCGCAAGGAGATTCGCCGTAAAGAATTTCAGCGATCCACAGCAAAATATGCTTCTCATTGTTGTTACAAAAACAGTTATTTTAAACCGTAAATTTATTGAACTTGAGAAGTGAGCAAACAATACTTACAGTGTCCAGTGCTGAGATTCAGAAACATTTTAATTTTTCATCCTCAAACAGTCGGTAATTCACTTCAAATAGCTCATGTATTAGCCTAAATTAAACATAGCTGGTGTAGTCTATTCTCACCCACGTATACGCTCAGAGAAAGTTATAACCCACCACTGTTGCAGCCGGCAGCAGATTTATCGACGGAGATATAGGCCACTGCAATCAAAATTGTCGTACGCCGTGGAAATTATGCTCGCAGTTGTCAGGTCCTTAGAGAAGAATAGCAGTCTTATTCGCTTGCTCACTTCTTTCAAGCGGCTAACGTTTGTACCTTCTCGAAATTTTGCTAGAAGTACAGCCGGTTGGCAACTCGACCGTGTGCTAGAGGGCCAGATAGGGAACACTTCTATTCAAATATGCACTAAGTAATAACTAGGGCTCGGAAGTTCATGCCCTAAAAAACACTGAAATATGCATGCCAATATGCTCTTAAAAACTTGAAAATATGCCCAGAAATATGCACTATTTAATTAAAACAATTAATGTTCCTATGCAGTAGACAAGACGAGTTAGTATAAATAATAATAAGTTACCTTATTCCATAGAGGTTGAAGCAGGTGGTCCTGCTGCTAGTATTAACTGCTAAATTGCAGTTCCCAACCAACACTTTGCACAAATTTTCAACTGTAAAACATCGTCTGTTGTCTCGCAAAACAATTTTGTAACGTGAAAAACTTCTTTCCACGTCACAAGATGTTATCGGGGCATACTTAAATGATGTTAACTGCTTCACAGAGAGAGTCAAGTCTCTTAGTGTGACAGATGGTTTTCTTTCCAGGATGTCTCGAATATCGCACATCTGTTTGTAACCAGAATTTTTTGAAATTACATAATTCACTTTCTCTTTCACTTTTTGTCCTATGCTACCAGCAACCGAACTTAGATCACATATTGTTTTTTCAAAGACAGGAAGTGATTCATGCAAGGGAGATCCATGGTAAAGAATCACGTATTGTCTCAGAAATACGATGAAGAGCCTGTGCCAAACAAGTTATACCAATTAAGTTAGGAAAAATACATTTCAGAGTTTGTCCTGATTTTACCAGATGTTACTGCATCAGTAACAAATAAAAGTAACCGGTCGTATTTGATCCCACATGGCTATAGTAATTTCAAAGAGTCCATCACAAACTGGGTCACAGTTAGTTTGTCAGTGGCGGACAATTCGCTCAAATTAAGAAGATAAGGTGTAGTCTTTTGTTCATTATTTAAAGCACCTACGATTATATTAGCAATAGAACGACGATCAGAATCAGGGGGTTCATCAACAACCACAAAAACTGATCCGCTAATTGATTTTGTATATTTGACAATACGTTATTGTAACAATGTCCTACATAAGTCTTACGCAGTGTACTTTCTGCAGGCACATGTTGTCGAGTGTACTTGGTAAGAAAGTTTTTAAATGTCGATTTATTAATTTTGAACAAGGGAATATCAGCAGCTAAAAATGCTTGGCACAAGTCATAGAAACATTTAGTAACCCTACTTCCTAAACACTCTACTAGCTGTTTTTGAACAGGTTCTTTGTTTCCGAGTTTTCTGATTAATTTCTCCTTATGTTTTGCTGTTTATGTGCTAAACTATTTTAAATCTTTTCTCACTCCCTACATTTTTCTCACACGCTCCACAAAACAGTACCCTATTATCTGTATTCTGTAGATATTAAGTCACCCGAAAACTCTTTCTGTAAACTAATTAATCTAGCACTCGAAGTTGGTTTTATTTTCGGCATTTGAAGAGCTTTTTAACATTGTATATGCCTAATTTAATTTGGTGGGAACCAGTTCACAATACTGTTACGTTTGAAGAACACGATACAACTGCTGGTGAACAGGCAAGCGTTGCTATAATCGTGCTGCTCAAAACGTTGACCTGCACTTTATCTTTGTTAATATAAACCTCTCAGATAACACACTGATTATTCTCTACGCACATACATATAATGAAAGGGTGGAAACGGGATTCACTGCATTAGAACATGGCTCAAAATTAGTTCTCGCCACCTAACGAATTGCATCATCATGTACAATACTACGAATATGAAAAATATTATCCAGATGGAAAAAAAATAATAAAAAACCATACAAATCATTAAAATATGCAATAAAGTGGCTATAATATTGAAATCTTCGTGAGTTGTATCATCATGTGCAATACTACCAATATGAAAAATATTATCCAGATGGAAAAATAAAAAAAAAAAACAAAAAAAAACATAAAAATCATTAAAATATGCAACATAGGGGCTATAATATTGAAATAATATGCATTTATCAAAATCAAGAAAATATGCAGTTATATGCACTATAAAATCATGTCCAAATAACTGAAAATTCCATAATTCGTGCACATAACGTAAAAGCATACATTTTTAGCCCATATGAAAAAACATGCAAATGCATGAACTTCCTAGCCCTAGTAATAACACAATTTAATAATATGTTGCGTAGTATTATATTGGTTCTACAATTTAGAAATTTCAGGGCTTGGCCTGAGGTGGTCTCATATAATTGCATTCCACGCATACGTGAGCATTATCGATAGTAATCGAAAGCCATTAGCTGCATCTTCGTAGTGTCGACTTAGTTGGACTTACCAATAACTGAATACTCGAAAGAAAAGAAAACTATTGGGCTCTACAGCTCTTGTAAACAATAGAAGGCAATAGGAAATTACCACGTCATTGTATCTTTTCCCTACACATGTTAATTAGACGTAACGCAGCGAAAGCTTGCCAATGACAGCTGCGCGAAACGCGCATACATTAAAATACACCAAAAGCTGAGTTTCCATGACACTTTCTTTTTTTCTTTCTTTCTTTCTTTCATTACCCTCTCCTTATGTAAAACTTGCACCCCCTAGAACTTACAAGCCAGTGCCTAGGGTCAGATGCCTGTCGGGGAGCAGAGGGACCTCTGGACCAGACAAAGTGAAGACCTGGAAGCTGGTGGTCAGTCAAGAACCAGATATGATGCGGGTCCTTTCTCATGCGGGTCCCGCATAGGTGGTAGGCGAGCGGTCTAAACACTCAGCCATGGCGCCGCCATTATGCTTCCAGACTCAGTATGCTTCCAGACTCAGGGAAGGATGAGGAATAATCGTGGCTGGAGAACAATTCCTACCCACCCCCCTGCTGGGAATCGAACCCGGGACCCCTTGCACAACAGGCAGGTGCTCTGCCAACTGCACTACGGGGCCAGTATGACACTTTGATTTCATTATACAATTGGGAACAACATGGTTCCGACAGTATGGTACTTTTATGTGAATGTATGTTGCTCTATAACTCATGCATTCGATTGGCTTTGGAACGAACCATTTACTGTAAGCTGCGAAACAGCTCTATTTTAAAACACACAAAAATAACAAACGCTGCCACAAATTAAAAGGCCACCAGCTGAAAACAAGGCCCTCATTGCATACAACGAAGCCCGTCCCCCAGAAGAAAAAGGAGCTAACATTTACATTAGCTGCACCACAGAGCTTACACAATTTACACGCCAGGTTTTGAAAATGTTACAGCCTACAGTCATGTATTCAACGCTGTTGTAAATTTTCCAGCACAGTAAACAGTTACAAGTTAATACCAAATTACCTCTTTATAACTGACGTTATAGTCGATTCATGCATGACGTGAACCCGGGAATGAATGATGCGGCTGGAAACAATGATGCTATTGTTCACTGTATTTCAAATTTCGCACTTCCTGTTACGTTGCTTTTTGTGTACTCCTGGAGTTGATGTTCAAAACTCGGCTGCCTTTTGGTTCGTCGCATTGCCTCGGGCAGAGTTAGCGAATATGCGCTGAATATCTCAAATATTAACGCATGTTACTCTCTGGAGAGACTACAATAACAAACCACGTTATGAATTCAGTTATCTCATTTTGGGACGCTTCACAAAGACGAGCTTCCCTTTTTCAGTTGTCTGCTTGATAAATGATTGACACACAGACCTCGATACGGGAACTATGCAAGTGATGCGGGCAGTGAAACATATTGTAGTAAAGATGACAAAATCCAGTCCAGTTATTTTTTCCCCACTTTTTTGTTTCTTCCAAAACAAAATACACAAAAACAGTTCCCTTCTACCCTCGTTAACACAAGTGTTTCCTTGACTCATTCCATTCCCTCTTTCTTCACAGAAGTAACAAAAAGCTGAATTTAACGATACAATCATGGACACTCATGAACTTCTTCGTTATCTTCCTTTTGACGTGACCATACACACGCAGCTGACACACACATACCTAAAACTAAAAATCTGATGCGTTGCACTCACATGACTTTCTCTACTCTTGTACTAACCATTCTTACAAACTCTTAACCCTGTATCTTCCTGTTAGTTGAGATAAACGTTGCAGAAATTATCTTATGTCCTTGTAGGTACAAGGAGAATATGGGAATACTGCTTTGAAAGATAAGCAAATCTTTTAAAGCTTTCAAATTCCGCTCTTTTTGCAGGGTTAACATATAAAAAGGAATAACGATGTTTCATTTGACAAAAGTATAAGTTCCCCAAAACTCACACAAATAACAAGGAATATCTTCGAAATGGTCCACTATGCAAAAAAATGTTCAGACATAAATTATTGTATCTTTTAGCAAGTTCTACATTTTTGTATAGTATGATTTGGTCTATCTCTTACGGTTTGCCAGTTATGCAAAAGTCGTCCAGAGTAAATAGGACTACATGGGCTATAGCTATAAAATTCAAGATATGCATTTCATTTGCCATAAACATATCTCAAACATATTGCATTTTAATCAAAATCGTTAGAGCATTTTCAAGACAATCAAAATTTTCCATGTAAAGGATGGTTTATGGTGGTGTTCTTCAAAATCTTGGTGTCGCATCCTTGAAGGACATTAAACTTAAATACCAACTTTGGTTTTTAACCGACTTTTCGTTTTCAGTTATACTGCTCACAGATTGACACACACACACACACACACACACACACACACACACACACACACACACACACACACACACACACACACACACACACACACACACACACACAAACGGACCATTTTCTAAAAATGCTTTTCTTTTTTGATTGAGGGGTTCTTAAAACATGTTTTAGGTGAAATATTGACATCGAAGTTCTGGGTGGAACACAATACTTCCTCTACTTACTAGCAGAGAAAGTAAAAATGAAATGTTCACAGAGAGAAAGAACTTTCTTGAACAAAAGTGTTCTGCGTGAAGCGGAACACAAAACGTTTATTTTCGGTAAAATCTTGATATTGGATTTTTCGGCGGAATACTGTAAGTTCATCATGCACCAAGGATGCGACATGAAGAAGAAAATCCTCACATCACAAACTGTTCTACATGGACAAATATTCGTCCTTTTTTATGTTCTAAAAATGGCTTTAAGAATTTTTATTAAAATGACATGTGTTTAAGACATAAGCGTTGCAACTAGGATGCATATCTTGATTTTTGGGAACAGTCTGTGAAACTTAGTAAGTTCTGTATAACAATTTGTAGCCCGGGAAAAAAAAGGGAAAAAAAGCTTAGTTGGAACTCGGTATTACTATTGTTATTATTATGATTATTCTTATGCTTATTAGAATTACTGCTACTACAATTTACTATTTTTTTCCTCCTAGAGAAGCAGAGATAGGAAATTTGCGATGCACTTTTCAAGTTTTAACTATCGAATTAGTCTGCCGCATCCAACTTATACCTAGATCTAAAACTATATGTGCAATGAAACCGTTTTGCAAACGTCTTCATAAGAGGCATAGATAGAATATAGCACACGCAGCTCTACTTAAGAAAAGAGCAGAAACGTCTTACACTTCAGAATTGTATGCTGGATATCAATTCAGAATTATCCTGATATTTGAGATTTAATCTTTCTGTCGCAATGTACGTCGAAAGAGATAACCATCTTCAGCACTTGCCGGGAGGCTCTTGGTAACATGGTAGGGTTATTAAATAACTTTGGGGAAATGTTGAGGAATGTGAAAGAGGTTTAAGATAACTTGGGGTAACTATTCGTCTCGTCTGGCGGGGAGGCGGAGGATCAGGCAATGTAGAAAGTTTCTGCCTAGGGAAGCAATGAAGTTCTTAGAGAAGAAGACAAAGTTTTCATACTTGCGACAAGATTGACAATACGGAGAAGGGCAAAAGAAGATGATGGATATGAGAGGTCGAAAAGAGCACCTTGAAGTAGATACTCAAAGGCTGAACGTAAAGATGACCTTTTCCTTATCATTCAAACTTCTGAATTCCCCGTTCTTTTCTGAAGTTGTTGCACATCTTCCACTGCAACACCTGACCTGTATAGCTCTGATCTCATGTGGATAACTTGTTCCCATTGGACAAACTATGTTAGGATAGGTTTTGTTTAAATTATATATCAAAGATTTCAGGATATAGAATGTGTTCTGAGGTAAGTATTTCTAGTGGTGTACTCTAGATGTTCAGTTTTAGTCACTTGCATTTCACCACTCATAACACTATATCGCCTTCTACTCATTCAATTTAACCATATAGTGAGTATATTTACTTCATATGGAGGCTCTCGCATCCACCTTTTCATCTCCTCTATTCTTCCAAAGATCATTTGACATTTGTTTATTGTCCATGGACTGCCATACGCCATCACCCTGCACCGATTATGATCTTCTTCCCTTCTTCCATCGAGGTGATTACCAATTACACCGCACTCGCGACGTTCTTATGCATTTCTTCTAATGTATCAGCATTTTTGCTTCAACTTGCATCTGCTCTCATATTTATTTTGTATTTTACGATGTCTGGCAAAACAGCAACTTGATCTCTAATAATCCAGTTTCATCGCTTTTAATTTTTCATTTCTCTCCGAGCTGGAACCATACAACGCAAACCTTTCAGTTAGTGATTTATGTATCCTTCTGTTTAAATATTTTTTTTTAAAAATATCTTATTCATTACACTTAATTACACACCAACCCATAACACGAGGAGTGAACGCGTCTACCCGCCTCGTATGTGGTTTTAACTGCGCGTAAGCTTTTTGACTTTAATAACCTTTTCGCCTCACTGTATCTTAACTTCACTGCTCTTCGAGGCTGGGGCGTTTCTAGGCATGTCTATATTTTATAAAACCTCTGACTTTTATGTGATATTTTATGATTCCAGAAATTATAAATTCTGTCACACTTAACGGTTTAGTTTCTACTTCTCCTTCTCCCATTCCTGTTTGGAGTGTAACTATTTCGCATGTGTCTCAAAAATCCCATTTGAGAGCTGGATTCCTAACTGATTGTTTGGGCCTCTCGTTTGCGAGTACTTACTTATTTTATTACTTTAAAGCTTTAGCTTTAGCTAGATTCTGTTAAAAAAGTTGTATATTTGAAAAGATACATGATGTTCGGTTACCTTAGGTTACGTTGTTCTTGCTTGGGGTATTTTCTACCTTAAGTCTCATTCATTAAATTTTATTGCGCCTGCGCTTTAATATTCTGTTGTTATTTATATTGTTAAATAGCTTAATTAGGAACAGAAGCGTGATACCGCTTCAAAGTCTGAAAAATTCCTGAAAGTGACACACAGAAGTTACAACTTGTTCTTTGTCTATTAATAAAATATTTGTGTCACACTCTGTTATGTATGGGTAAAGTGTCTGCCTCACATTCGAGAGGTTCCGAATTCAAATCCCAGGGTGAGTTATCCGTTAAGACTTTTTCTGAAGTTTTCCCTTATTCTGAGAGGGCAAATGTCGGGTAACTTTAGGGTCTACGGAACCCGAGCATTGTTGTGTACATTGCAGCTAATTGCTATTAGTTTCCTTGCAAAGAGTAAGGAGAATTAGTTGGAGAATTTAGTACCATGTTGTCGGGTTGCCATGGTAGCTCTGTGGTTAGAACAACCGGATGGAGATCGGAAGATCCGTGGTTCAAATCCCGGTTATGGCATTGCATTTTTAAGTCTCATTCTACTCTTTCTTATTAGTGTTGAAGTATTTATCTCAATATCACAATGAGCCTTTGACTTCAGATATTATTTTGTTTAATTGTCTCCGAAAAAAGGATGTCACAAGATAAAGAGAGTATCTATAAAACTAATTGTAACACTGGAAGGTCTCAATAATACAAACATATGTCCCTGTATTCCAATTATTTTTAGTTAACTACATAAGATAAAGATATATTAGATTAGTGGTGTATACAATTGAAATATAACAAGGACACAATGGAATATGTTTACCATTTTTATATTTATGATCTAATTGTAACAAAGTACACCGCAAAATGGACATAGCATGTTACATATTTTCTCTCCAAGGAAATGCTTTATGAAATAAATATATCAAATACGTGGTGCAGAGGATTATAAGGTAGTAAGTCTAAGTTCGCCACGTCAGGAAAGTTTAGTTTTAAAATATCATTTGTTGGAAGTGCTAAAATTAGTAGGTGTAACCACATTAATATTCCAGAGAATCTGAAGTAATTCTGTGGAGGGGGGGGGGATTCACTTCTAAGATTTAAAAGCAGTGCAAATTGCATCTGCGAACTCAGGACACATGTGTATCCTAAATTCGCCACTTGTGTGTACACTCTCTTTAAATAATATTTTAACATAATTAGAGCGCTGATATACTGCATATTAATATTGGACATTAACTACAATGAAATAAGCTAATTGTCAATAATTAATCACCCTGATTAATTTGCAATGAGAATGATATTGGTAAAACTAAAAAGAAATCTTAATTTGATACCAGTTTAGTGTCCTTACTAACCGAAAACCACGATATAGAATTCAATTCTATCAATATAGAAGAATGATTCACAGTTGAAGCAGGCGTATCCCGTTTTACCTGCAACTATTGTAATCGATATATTTTAAAGCTTTCAGTTCTAAAATATGAATCGTATTGTAGCAATATGATAATATTTTATAATAGTACTCGTTTATTTGGCATAGGTTATACAAATAATGATGTTTCCTTTAAGATAGAAACGAAGGGGGAACATTGTGCGGTAGTTGGGTATGCATTATAATCCGGCTTAAGAATTATCAAGCTTACTTCGGTAAGCGAAGAGTTCAACACTGGCAACTTTTTTACTTCTAGTCCACTATTTAATCAAAACCAAAGTAACATGTTTTCTGCAGATGTAACATTGAATTTGCAATATATACGCGTTAATGTAGAGTGATTGCTGAAATATTGCTTTTGAAAATTGCGAGGTGAGCCAATGACTCAATGCTTCCCTCTAAACAGCAAGGGAAGCATACATATATGACAAATTTCATCTCATACCATCTACTTAGGAACGCCTGAGAACTAGGTGACCCTTCCGGCAGGTCTCACTAAGGTTGGGTACTTACTTTTGTGTAAGATAGTACATTTCAATGAAAATAAACATCTTAAACATATAGTATTTTAATCAACATCGTAAGTAATATCTGAGAAAATTAAACGTTTTTAAAGTTTTCCCATATAAACGGTAGTTTAGACTGAGGGATTTTCTTGAAAACCTTCATGTTAAATCCCTGAAAATTTTTGAACTTAAGTATAAAGTTTGGTATTTAACCGATTTTTCATTTTTGAATCACGCAAACAAACGGGTCTTCCAGTAAAACAATTTTTTTTATTCAAGGGACCTCAAAAGGTGTACTTCCAGGGAAGTATCGGCATACAGTGTTTTAGTGAAGTGCAGTACGTTCTCTGCTTATATGCGGTAGAAAAAGTAAAAATCGGAGTGTTGCACTCAGATGACTTTGTCCACTCTTGTATTAACCATTCTTACAAACTCTCTCATTCCTACATCTTCTTCGTGTTAGTGGAGATTAAAATTTGCAGAAATTACCTTATTGTTTATCTCCTTGTGGATACAAGGAGAATATTACAATACAGTAGGCTGTGAGCGATAGTCAAATCTTTTAAAGCTTTGAGATCCCGTTCTGTTTGCACGCTTAACATATAAAAAATGAACAACGATGTTCTATTTCACGAAAGTTTTGTTTTCCGAAACTGACAATAATAACAGGGAATATCTCCGAAATGGTTCTTACGGTTAACGAGTTATTCAAAAGTCATCCAGAGTAAACAGGACTACATAGGCTATAGTCAGAAAATTCAAAATATACATTTCATTTGCAACACAAATACCTTAAACATACGGCATTTTAATCAAAATCGTTAGAATCATTTTCAAGAAAGTCAACATTTTGGAAAAATTTTCCATGTAAAGGGTGGTTTAGGGTGGGGTTATTTTCTTCAAAATCTTTGTGTCGCATCCTTGAAAGACATTAAACTTAAATACCAACTTTGGTTTTTAACCGGTTTATAGTTTTTGAGTTATGCTGACCACGGACTAACAGACTAACAGTAGAGAAAGTAAAAAAGAAAGATAATAAACAAATACGTATAGCAACACAAAATTGTAACTATAGCAGACAAAACCTTGGCGGGTGGTAGGAGGAGCCGGTCAATGGGAGTCTTGCCACGCCTTGCGGTGTTGTACACTTAAACATGCTGTGAAATCACACTGTAAAACCGGTAACATAAATATCATTTGCACACATAAAATATATTTACACATCAGGAAAAAGAATGATCTGATCATGAAGTGGTCAACTTAAGGCACCATTGAATGCTGTCTGCCATACTATCTATATAACATATCATTTCAGTGCCTTCAAAGCATATTTCATGTTCAAGGGGTGGCTGAAGTTAAAAGTTTCTTAACACGGATCTCGTATACGTAGAAGCATCGGAAATGAGCTATAAATTCCACCGTATGCTTTTTCACAATCACCTGCATTCAAACCATGCATAAACACATTTGCATGTTTTTAAAAAGATATATAGCCGATACAATGCGCAGCATTTGCACATTAATGTAGGCTCTACAAGATACTCATGGTGCTACATTGCAAACGCGGATTAGCTAACCGAATCCATTATCCATGCCAGGCGCCAGCCGTTTCAGCGAATGAATCACTCCAAAAACTGTTGAGTACGATGTAAAATAGTGTGCTGACAGTATCCAAAGCCAATATATTATTCACAGTTTGTACATATTTCTCACATTGGCGACAGGTAAAAAATACCAAGGGGAGAATAAAAAGAAATATTGTGGTAAGGAGAAAAGGTGACACCCAGTCACGTAATTACCATTCTTTATGCTTCCTGATTTGCATCTCCGCAGAAGTGGTGAGCTGCTCACCTTTAAATGGTGTTCCGCTCGCTGCATCAAGATGAACGTTCGAGCGGAATGCCTGCCTACCTTAGAGAAGAATCAGTTACAACGGTATAATATGGCCGTTATTCTCAATATATTACTGAGAGAACACATCGTCTTCTTCTGTTTAAACTCTCGATTCCGAAATAAAAGTTACGTAGGCAATACCGAGTGAAATGGCTCCGTGGTAACGTTTGAGGCTCGCATTCTGGAGATCCCGGGTTTGTCGACCGTTCAGCTTGATCTTTACTCGCTGATCGGTAGGCGAATGCTAGGTGGTTTTTCACCTATCACAACTTCTTTTGCATTATTTCCCTTTCTTCTCATCGTTCGGTGTATTTGTAAGTTTCCTGGTGTATGGTGGTGACGGACTGATGGCACGGATGCTTACCCAAAGGAAAAGTACTGCCCGTGGATAACAGAGAACTGCTTGGTCGTTCATCTCTCTCTCTCTCTCTCTCTCTCTCTCTCTCTCTCTCTCTCTCTCTCTCTCTCTCTCTCTCTCTCTAAGCAGCACCAACAGTGGGATCTATCTTACAGCCTGGAAATATTAGGGACTTTCGCGTGTATCTGTAATCTGTATGCCTGCGGGCTGTAGCTCCTGTGATTCCTCTTCTTGAGGGTGGTAGCCACGAAAGATCTATGTAGGCCGGAGTATACGAGGTGTGCTCCCGATGTTTATACCTATAACCTGTGAGTGTTTTGTTGATGTGTGGAAAAGCAGAGAAACCAATAAAGAAGGCTTTCAGATGTGCATTAGAAGAGCATAAGGAGATACAAAGGTTCTTCAGTGAACCAGATGAGAACACATCACATTGGGAGATCAGAGGTATAAGAGGTGCACATCTAAAGAATCCCAAGAAAGAGAGATTGTGTAGATAAGAGCGGATATAGGAAAGCCAAATGTCCATTATGTTGCGGAAAAGAAAATATAGACCACATGTTTGATATTAATAAACTATTTATGAATAATAGAAATACGAGCAAAATATCTTATAATCATCAGAACAGCTGTTTTATAATGCATTTTTGCCGAAAACTGTAAATGGGCTACTACTTATTCAAAGCAACAAATAAATGGAAATGGGCAGTAAACAGAAGGAATTATATTTCATGTACACACGCACGCACATACACACACAGACACAATACCAGTATGGGTAATTCAAAAGTTAAAATTTACGGAAGGATCAAAATACATAACAAAAGAAACTTATGGTCTAGGAAGTGATACTGAGTCTGTGCAGCTTGAGAATGTCAGGTACATTACAGATGAAAGCTTGCTTTGCAATGAGGCTTTGGACTCGATTGATCAGGACGAATGGTGAAGCCGATGAGATGTGGAAGCAACTAGATGGAGCACCTGCATACGTTTCTCTTATGGGTACTGGCACTTGGTCGGAATTGAAGGTCCAATTGCATGGCCAGCCCACTCTAGCTCGCTCTCCTGATCTGACCCCTCTTTGTTTTCTTCTTGTAGAAGCAAAGCCTCGCGAACGGGACCAAGAAACACTATAAGATACAAACGGCGTCTGTTGTGATTCGTGACATGCATGATATACTTGGTAGAGTGTGGCACAATTTTCCTAGATGATGTGCCTGAATTGACTGTGGTGTTTGTTATTTTAAATACCTCTGTAAAACAAAACTGTTAAACAAACATGGCTTAATCCAAGTGTGTGTATTAATTAACTAACTGTAGTGCCTGACATTTCCAAGGTTCTATTGGCTTAGAATTACTTTCTAGAGCTCAATTTAGTTTTCTAAGTTACTTAAATTTGTGCACACCTCTGGAGCCAGCCTGTGTGTGCATCAGAGTATGTGCTGGTTCATTGTATAACACATAGGTATATAGCATGGCATATCATCACAGGTTAATCTACCTGGAAAAGTGGTCAGACCAAAATTCAGTGTACAGTTTTTGCAACTGTTTGGTAAGTAAATGCATTCATCAACACGTCCGGTGGTCCATCCCCCTTCTTGTTCATTGTTTTTTTTTTCACGTGCGCCTACGTTTTTACCTTCGTAACGTTATGATCCAGGTAACCACTTTTCTGACAGTGTAGTGCTTGCCAGTCAAGAAGTTGTCAAACTGGCAATGAAAATTCGTATTGGCATTCACCATATTCCATCCATTGCAACTTTAACCTTTACTTACGTAGTGCGGTATTTGGGATTGTGACTTGTCATCGATTATAATGAATTACTTGTTTACCCACCAATTACTGTCGATACGTCCAATCTAGATGTGTACTAACCGAGGAAGCCGAGGTTCTCATTCCATCTCTTCTGGA
Organism: Tenodera sinensis; assembly: GCA_030765045.1. Classification (NCBI taxonomy): domain Eukaryota; kingdom Metazoa; phylum Arthropoda; class Insecta; order Mantodea; family Mantidae; genus Tenodera; species Tenodera sinensis. The sequence goes on along the minus strand of CM060966.1, from coordinate 108,878,134 downwards.
ACGTAAACAAGAGGGTTGTAAGTGTTATAACATGTTTACAATATGCATTAATCACCTTAAGGGAATGGAAATCGATTGCAAATAGGGATTACCATTAATTGTAAGTTTTGTATTGATTGTATACACTTAACACATTCGTATATCCTAACGACCAGGAGCAAAATAACCTCGTTTATGTGGATTATGTCGGAATGAAAATTCGAACACTCAAGAAACAAATTATTAAATGAATACAATCTTTCCTGTACGATACACAGCTCCATCATAGAACAAGTTAATACAAATTCTATACCATAATGCCTATTCCAGCTTTGCTTTATCGCTTCAAAACTTGAATACTGACAAAGGGAATTTTTAATGATCCAGTAGTCTCAAACTTCATTTTTAAGATACATCAAAGGTCAGTTAACGGATTCCATAAGAACCCTGATATTCCAATTCATAACAGATAAAATACAGAACTATAGAATTAACTGAAAAGATCTAGCGGAAAATGTAGGGAAACTAGATCGCCAAAACAAATATAACCCGAAGTTTAAAGATATCTTGCAAGAGCACATACGAGATGGTTCGAAAAGTGAATCGGAACAGGTTTCCTATCTAATCCTTGGATGGAGGCAATTAAAACATTGCTAAATATTTTGTTGATCACGTGCATCAGGAGTTCTGACTTGAGTAGAAGAGCTGGGGCGAATTTCTTTCTATATTTCGAGTGCCTACCCTAGAGAGCAGTGCAGTATAAAACTTTAACCTACAACGAAGCCCTATTGAGAGATGTAAGGCGGCGAGAGATATTGGAAGATAGCGCTGCCGCATTTTAGGATTAGGGGGATGAGAGTAAAGCATTATACAAACAACTGGCCCAAAGGTTAGAGATAAGAGGAGAGAGGTTAATCTGTGCAGAATATATAGAAAACACAGGAGTGGTTAAGAGGATTTTAGCAGGATAAAGGAGCAGGCTATGAGGCATGCAAAAAGGAAAAAAGAAGACCAAGCAAAAGTAAAGAATGAAGGCGAAACTTGCGCGAAGCATGGATGAAAGCAAAAGTAAGAGAAAATACGCGTTTTATGGATGAGTTAGGGGCTAAAAGGTTGGGATAGTAATGAGGAGATTTGAAAATGGGTGAACTTCTCCGATAACTTATCTGATTCTGAAAGAAAAATAATGAGTGCCACGAATGCGTCTTATTTCCAGAATAACTTGAGGACAGCCTTTATTCGACAGGTAACAAGGGACCCGCTAATTAATTAATTTGCATTTCAATGAAAATGAGGTCGACAGTCGTGTTGTAGACTACACTTTTACAAAAACAGTACGTTTCTAAGGTTTCCAATCCGTGGACCAACATTCCTATATGGAGGGTTGCCACAGGCGCATTCGTCAGATCGTGCGTTCAAACCCATGTAATGGTTAAACTCAAAGAGTGCTTCGTAGTTTCTCTATCAGTGACCAGCTAAACACTGGACTGAAGATTGAACACAATGACTCACAGAAACACAAGCTATGATATAGAAATGCAATATGTTGCAAGGAAGTAAACCATGCAAATAAGGTCAACACGTGACCAGATTATTGATCTAACGCAAGCTGGTAAAGCAGTTCCACAAGTTTCAGAAACTGTGCAAATTCACAAAAATGTAATTGAATTTTAATGCCAGCCAAGAAAGTCGGTTTATGCATACGTATTAGAAGAAAACCCTTCATTTGAAAGCAGAAACTCTATTATAATACAATGCAATAGAATTGTGTACATTGTGTACATATTAGGATAGGTCGTCACGGAGGGGATTAGACAAGTCGACCTTGAAGATTTCCTTTCTTCGTGTTAATTGAGATAAGTATTTGCAGAAATTACCTTATTGCTTATTTCCTCGTAGGTGCAAGGGGAATATGGGAATACAGTAGACTTTGAGCGATACTCAAATCTTTTAAAACTTGAGATTCCGCTCTCTTTGCACGGCTAAGACAAAACTATGAATAACAATCTTCTATTTGACAAAAGTTTAAGTACTCAAAAACTCGCACGTATAACAAATAACGTATAGAAAATTCAAAATATATATCTCAATTGTCATAAAAATATCTTAAGCACATGGCATGTTAATCAAAACTGTTAGAGCTATTTTGGGGAAAATCAAAATTTTCACAAAATTTTCCATGTAAAGGGTAGTTTAGGAAGCAGAAATGTTCTTCATTATCTTCATGTGGCATCCCTAAAAGACATTAAACTTAAATACCAACTTCGGTTTTTATCCGACTTCCTGTTTTTGAGTTATGCTATCCACTGTCCACAGACAGACACACAAGACACACACACGGGCTTTTCTCTAAAAATGCTTTTTAGAGGATTCAGGGGGTCCAAAACATATATTTCTGGTGAAATCTCGACATCGAATTTTTGGGTGGAATACAATAGCCACGTACTTCCTCTACTCACTATACGTAGTAGAGAAAGTAAAAATGTATGTAGAGACACCTACACGCCTTTCTCCAGCCGTCATCCTAAGGACAACCATGGATGAACTGAAAATTCCTGAAAGTTCTCTCATATTAGTTAATTCGAAATTCCTGAAAGTATGGTGCCAAAATAAAACACAATTCTTTATACACGTTTTATTATTATTTATAAGCTCATACGGAGAAAAAGAGTTTACCAAATATGCTTAGCAGTCCAACGTGTGAAAGCTTTTAAATGTAACAATGAGTATTTCAGGAACCCTAAAACTGCGAAAAAGAGTTGTTTGATACAAATTTGATATTTTAATGAGGTTTACATTTTTCTACGGCATGTTTTTGATTATCTCTTATGATTTTCTTAACCATACAATGAAGAAGATTCCACAGGCTACTCACAGAAAACACAACATATATTATATCCCTGAAAATACCCAAAAGCAGTATACGCATTTGTACAAAAATTTAAAAAAATAAACCTTGCTCATATTAACAATTGTTATAAAAATCTCCGGTGTAAGAACTTAAAACATTATAGCCGTTCGTAAATTGATTTATAGAAATTGACTTGTACAATAAAATTGCGATGTCGAACATTTGCGAAGGAGGGGAGGTTGAATTTATCTCTTCCACTATAGGCGGACTTTGCCACTCTTTAATTAAAAAAGACGTGAGTTGTACTATAGTGTCGGTTTGGTTGTATACACGTTGCGTTTAATTTACGAAAGCACGTTCAAATCTTATGCGATAAACATCTGCTCATTAGTGACTTGTTTGATTATGCTTACGTTTAAGAAGTCTATCAATATTTGGCGACAAAGCCTTAGAAGATACACCAAGTGATCGTCGCGTAACCTATTGCGATACAGATTTTTTTGGTATAGTTAAATTTGGAGAAACTCCTTTCGCATATATATGTAGAGCTATTCTCAGTCTTATACAAACTATTCTGGCAAATACTTATTTCTTTGCGTATACACTTCATTTTAATCGAAAATTTTGATGCCTTTGAAATTCCGTTCTCTTTGCAAGGCAAAGAAATGAAAAACGAATCACATTCCCATTTGAGAAAAGTTTAAGTACAGGCAAATTCACACGAATAATAGAGTATTTCACATAAATTGAGTGTTTTAACCAGTCCCACGTTTTTATTTAGGAATACTTTGTCTCTTACTCTTTACCATTTATGCAAGTCATCCAGAATGAAGAAGTCTTTTGAGGACATTCCCAGAGGATTCAAGGTATGACTTAGAAACTGCCAGGGACTCGCCTGTTTCTGTCCGTCACTGGATACTGACTCTCTTGTTGTATTTGTAAACGTCACAAGCAGAGCTGATTCACCCTCCGACTGAAAGAGTGGAGTGGGCAATAGCCGCTAATTACGTTAGCGTCTCCAAAGAGACAAGTTTGGACATCGCTAGAATTTATTGAATGGTTTATCAGAATGTTGATCACGTGTACTGTTCCTGCTGAACGTAGAAGTGGAAATGTTAGCCGTTATATAAGAAGAGAGAACCGTAAACTCCATCCAAACATTTTAATGCAGAAAAATGTTTTCTGCTACTGAGAGAGTAATATCTGGAAACGAATAAAAGTTTGGCTAGATGAAGTTCCCTATTGAGTTGTCCATACACGAGGATAATCCAAGAAGTAACGACCGTTTAGTTTTAATAAATAAAAAGTCTCAAAATGATAGCTTTATTTCTTCATTTAATCACCTTCGTTATTTAAGCCTTTTGTAGTTATCCACGAGGTTCAGAATTCTTATGTTATAGTCCAGGTCTGGGCAGCTTCTACTCTTTGAGCGCAGCCCACTCACGGCCTTGCAGGTTTATAATTGAATTCTTAGCAGGTAAAAGAAATGAGGATTGCTAAAGCTATTTTGCAAGTTGTCCAGACCTGCGCTAGTCCTTTAAGCCGAGATTTTCGTACACCATTTCAGCAAGCAAAAAGCGGAGAACGTTTGAGAAAGAAATCTGCAACTCGTATAGGGTGCACGATCGTTTTGCTCAATTTTGTTGTTCACTTCCTTCTTCAAATCATCTTTGATGAGTGACGGACGTTAATGAGCCGCGTTTCGTCATTTGCTCGTTCATTGTGGTTCACCGGGGAAAAACACGAGTCTACTGGGAAAGTTAATGTCATGCTCATATGTTGCTATGGATAGCTCAGTTGATTGGAGCAACCGGACGGAGATATGTAGATACATGGTTAAAATCCCGGCTATAACACTGATTCTACATCTCACACCTTTTACGGCCTGTGTGAAAGGCTTATTAATGATCAAGCATTAGTATTATTTTGGCATTTGTTTCTACTAATCTGAACTAAGTAATTCATAAGAGCCTTCACATATGGGACTATTCTCTATGCGGATATTCATTCATTAGAGGCATTAACCTTATCTATATGTCCATTCCAATATTACAAACTAAGAAAGAACTAGCCAATTTGTAATAGGGAGTGAGTAGAGACGGGGGATGGGAGAGAGAGAGAGAGAGAGAGAGAGAGAGAGAGAGAGAGAGAGAGAGAGAATGTGTGTTTGTACTGCTGAGCTAGGTGAACGTGTGTGTGTGTGAATACGAGGTTCAGTTTGACAATACTTCGGGTCTGCAATTTTTTTCCCCCTTCGTTTTCATGTTGTTGGATCAACAAACATACACCTGTCTACAATTGCAATAATTGTCATGTGGCGTTCTCAGAAACCGTTCAGCCCACTTTATTATTTCAGCATTGAAAAGAAATGTTCTTCCGGAAATACCCGAGTATAAAATACCTCCAACCCTTTTAAAACAAGTATTTAGGGGGATTCATATTCATGTCACCCAATTTCAATCCCGTGCCAATAAATTTGAATTCCAAGAGTACGTTCTTGGTAATTAATTATGAACATGACAGATTTTTTTTAGGACTAACAATGCTTAGGGTCAATAGATTGGTTTAAACCGATGTTATGGGATAGGTGGAAGAGCTGCATATCGTGTTCACATCAGAAAAATCATGAATTTTAATTTTGACAATTACTATATATCTCCGATACTTATTTTCTTTATTCTCTACCCCTAATGAAGAAATTAACACTCTATGACCTATTTAAACAAACTATATATTTGTAGAAGGAACCAACGAAGTTTACAGGCTACCTCTCATCTACCCCAAAAGTACTCCAAGCGTATGAAGTAGAAATCTCTACTGCAAAATATCGGTTGGACGTGGTAAAATTCCAAACAACACCCAACACATATTTTCAATCACATAGTTCCTCGAATATTTTTAAAAATTTCCCTTACCATGTATTTATAACACTTTACAGACAAAACTATTTTAGCTGTCCAAACGGGGCACACGTTTGTGCAATTGACAACAGGAACACCTTACAGTTTCAAAACCTAAGTCTACTCCTATTTACAAAGCCTTGTGCGTAAATATGCACCGTTAAAGTTTGATAGACTAAAAATTGTAGATTACTCAGAACTTGTGATAGCCATCTCAGCCTTGTCTCAACCCTTACAAAATTCATTCAGGCAACGCCGGATAACACAAATAGCTCATATGATTACCAATAAATTATATAACTATGGCTGACACAAAATTTATTGGCGGGTGGTAGGAGGAACTGATCAACACAGCATCCAATCACAGACTTGCCAGGCACTGCGGTGTTGCTGTGACATCACGCTGTTAAGCTGGTGGCATAAATATCATTTGCGCCCCCAAAAAATGTATTTGTACAGCGGTAAAGGAATAGTCATGGTCAGCTATCAGCCGCCATTAATTTTGTGTCTTGAATGATAACCTGAATTTGTGACAAAGATAGCTGGATAACTGAAAATGCTGGGTTAACTGGTCTCTGCTGGAAGTACGATGATCGTCCAACAGCCGTAATGTTGATCCCACGAGTTCCTTGTGGAGTTGTGGAATTCCTTGTGAAATTGAGGTAGTTAAAACATTAATAGATTTATGAGCTGTGTGCTTGAAATTGAGCCAAGCTGCTCAGTCAACGCTGATGCTCTTGAACTTCGCTTTAATCCTGCAGCTGTGGAATTAAGCATAAGTGAAGGTCCACGTGACATTTGCATGATATGCAAAAGCTGTTTTCTGTTTTCCTTTCCATGCAAGTTGTCCATTGCGCAATATATTTCAGTACCGCATTGCACATTAACTATGCATTCTTCTACTTATGGTATGTCGCACTGTAAAGTGCATGTTTTCGGCCTGATCGGCTGACTCAACCTTCATCTGTCTGCAAGGAATGATTGTTTAATGGCTATTCCAAGGCAAACAGCTGAAGTTAGAAACCCTGTTAAATTATGCGAAACAAAATTTTGGTTGGCTTATAGTAATCTAAAATTATCTAAATCTATAACTTAAAGAAATGATAAATCAGCTATGACAAAAACGCAACCTGCTTTGAGAACAGGGTTAAAGAAAAGGACTATAATATGGGTTCAACGTCTCTGAAAATAGACTATTTGTGCCCAAATTCATACTTTAAAACACTTCTAAAGAAATAGCAGAAAAGTGAAATAACCTGTGGCAGCAGACAGTTAACAAGAAATGTACCTTTTCCTTCAGTTTTTGATCGTATCTCTTGCAAGTATTTCACAAAAAATTATATTAACCAATTTACTACTGGACAGGTAAAATTTAAGTAATCTGCAACGTTTTCGACTATGACCACACGATGGTTTCATTTGCAAGTGTCAGAAGAAACAGTATTTCATCTGTTGTTCCACTAAATTATTCACTAAATCATTCTGTCGCTCTGTTTTTATATACTTAATTTCTGACATTTACTCATCCATTTAATTATTTGTAAGTTAATTTCTTATTTGTTTGATTTTGTATTCACATTTCTAACCTGAAACATGTCTTTTGATGAATAGAGTTCAAGTAAGTTTTGGAGAATAAATAATAATAAAATACAATTTTATTTTAACGGCGAAAGAAATGTAATGAATAATATGAAAAAGTTTTTTTTTTTTTTTTTTTTTTTTTTTTTTTTTTTTCGTGTAGTTCATGACACACGAGCCGAAAGTTCTTGGCCCAGCCCCAACACGATTCGATTTAAAATTAATAAATTCTAAATTACACTAACACAATGTTAAAGGAAGCACTATGTTATATTAATTAGACTAATCTTGGTGTAAAAAATATAATAGACACATAAGTAGGTTAATCGATCATCGATGTTGCGAAATGAACCCAAATCATATGTTTTACTGAAAGCTTAGTAGCATGCAAACCGAAGATCTGAGAGATAAAAAACACTATATAAATCTCTAGGCTAGCAGAATCGCAACCGGAGTAGAGAATTAGAAATTGGGACGTATTAATACATTTTTCTTAATAATTGTTCATTTTTTATGCTCTGGATTATTTGTCATAGATACACTGAGCCCAAAATGGAAACATTTCTGAAAAGTGTTCATATTGCTTTTTATTCTTTTACATAGAATTATTTCTGATTGAGGCATGATACACAAATTGTTATTCATTGTTTCCAGCATCTTAATCTCAAGTTTTAATAACTTCTGGTTATGTATTCATGTGCTCTGCAGCCACGGGTTTCACTCGTATGTGACGGGAAATGATATAGGTCTAAATATCCAATTTGAGGAGGGAATAATTGCATTTTATTCCAATTTATTGTCTACATTTTCTGGAATGTCTCCTGTACATATTATGTAAGTAAAGTAGCAATGGCAAATAACAGTTAATTAGGCATGCAATGTTAGAGAACTGTTAATTGTCTTTCTCTATCCAAATACAGCTTTATACTTGTACTTTAGTTAGCAGCATAAGCTATATTGATGCAAGTTTTGTATGAAAATGGCTGTATATGCAATCATTGGTATAATACTTAAATGCTATAAACAGTTTAAAATGGGTTGTCAATGTGCAGAAGAGAGAATAAAAGTTCTAACGTGTTGGTAACGCTAATAGGAAAGCATTAAACCAAACACATAGCTCTGGATATCTACTTTTTATCAGTCATATCGCACGTAGTAAAATTAACTAATTTAAATTAAAAATGTGCTGTCCATAGTTTGGTGTAAGTATATTTTAAAGTTTTGTGAATGGGGTTTAAAACTTAATAAAATCTTTATGCGCAATTTACTAGTTGTAATAATTGGTATGCAAAGAAAAACAATATATGTAGATGAGTAATCTATCAAGAACAAAACAAATCATACAGTATAATCCAAATCTATAATTTACAAATATTTAATTAAAATAACATTTTGAATATTTTAGAGCCTCAGAAGCAGCAAAAACTCTTAGCTAATTATTTATAAAAGCTATTTTATCTTCAAAGAAGTTATAATAAACTATAGGAAATACTAAGTAAACATTTCACTAAAATGTGAGCAGAAGAAAAACGCTTTTGCTAGTATTAAAAAATCCCTTAACATTTAACATTTAAAGAAGTCTATGAGATAGCTATGGTGGGATCGATGATTTCGCTGGGGCACATTCATGACATTCTCCAGGTTGCGAAGCAACAAGAATCAACGGTAAATGAATACTTCACTTACAAGACAATGAGATGCAATATGCTCCTTAGCACATATGGAAGACAATAAAAAACTGTAGTGCCACCCTCGCGCACTCCAGAGCTTTCTTCCACAGATTTTCATACTTACCTACCTTACTTCTCTCCTCTCATCACTTCTTATACCACTCCTTCCTCTACTGTTCTTAAGGGTGCTTTCAAAGCCATTGAAGACACAGCAATATGCAGTAACCTGATATGCAGGCCTTTCGATTGCAACACAAAGATTTCGCAAAATCTAACGTACTATTGAGAAAGGCCCTATTTGTAATAGTCATCCTCATCATCACCATCAAGGATAGAACTTTCAGGACCATTCCGCTCCCTCACTAATAGAGCTGCACTAAAGAGCTCTTTTGTTTTATTGTTGTCCATAGCCATTCTCCTTCCAATTGTTTTCTTGCACTAAATCTGTTAAGCTAAATAGGGATACAATTCATTTCGGAATGTGATAATGATAATATTCCATTTAGTATAGAGTTCCTCCTGAACGGTGCGACTAGGAACCCGGAGTTTCCCGGCACTGCTATAAGAATCTGTTCATGTAGTTGCGGCGGACAACCGCTGTTTTCCTAGATAATGCTCAGATGTGAAATAACAGAATTAGATTATGCTTAGCTGTTGCTAAGCCCCTCTGCGTATATTCAAACTTGCACTTAATAAACAGACTAATGAATGCTCACGGTAGGTACTTCACTACCGTCTAAGTCGTCAACCCTACGGGGATGCGTTACGTTTATCGCTTTAAGCATTCCTCACTGCAAAATAATCATATGAATTTAGATCTATAAAGCACAGAGATCGGTCATCAGATATTCATAAAAGGTATGTTACAACAGAAAACAGACTTTCTTGGACCTATTCCCAAGACAAAACCTACCTGTAGGCTGTTATGTTTCTTCCTAAAATTGACCCAGTCTATTTATGTGCTTCAAAACAACTTATAAACTGAAGAACTGTTAGGAACAGCGACACAGAATAGTTCATTTATAGTTCATATGTGACTCCGGCTGAGCAAAAACCAATACTGTACACACACACGAAAACTACACACAATAAACAGAGATCGTAATATTATGTTAGTCCCGTTATACAACATATAACGAATAGCAAATGCCGTTATCATAGGTGCGTGAGCTAGGCTACCGAAAAACAAACCATCCATCGTCGATAACTGGTACGAGCCAAAATTGCCACCACCTTTCGTGTGATACAAAATAAATCCGGTATCAACTTTATTAGTATCTACCTTCTTTCTTTTCTGAGTTATGTTGAGCGTCGAAGTTTCAAATGGATATAATAGTGATAATCTGTCCAATACCCAATAAAGCTATATTTTCGCCTTTTTGGTAATTTTAATTTTAATGCTGGTTCTAATACTACTCATTTTCTCACCAAACGCAAGAATAATCCAGCTTAGAGCGATGCACAAGAGGGGACAATTGTTACCACTGTTAACTGGTTTACACTATCGTTTCTCATTTTACACTTTGGATTAATGCTTAGGTTTCCTTAATTAACGGTCACGTTTATAGGTATATAAATTCACTCCAGGGAAATCATAGGAGTATACATATCTCATAAATGTTGAAGTTAAACCTGAAATTGATATCTCAGCTGTAAAATATGATTACTGTATCATGCTCTAATTTTTCATTTGCCCTCTCCTTCTACTGCAACACGCCGTTCTGTGATAATGTTTATAAATTACCTTCTGGTACATTAGTTAGACAATAGAGAACACGGTTTATTCTTATTAAATTATTTGTTAAAATAACTTTAAATCGTTTGTAACCACTACTACAAAGTAACCTCGTGTAAGTGTCGAAGTCGCATTTGGCACACTTCTCCTGTAATAAAACTACCTAGTAATCTCATAAGCAACTGCCACGTAGGAAGCAGCCAGTTCAGCATGTTTCATTTATGCATGTTCTTACACGGGTAAGTACCTAAATGAATGGTATAGCAGTAAAATTAACCAACCACAACTCATCTGTCATAAGATTAATTCGCCTACAGCAATTTATTTAAAGCCCTCTGTAAGGCATCCTCTCATTTCCTCTCGTTACCAACCAAACCTACTCGAAGTGAAAGATAGTGAAGGTAGCGAAGTGTAGATAGCATACTGCTGGGAATTCCTTAAACACCTTTGGGATGTGATAACGTGGGTAACTTGACAAGAGGAAAGCGGAAGGAACCACATGCAAACTTCGAGATCGCAAGCGCTCCGGGGCAAAGAAAACGGTTCTGTGCATCAGAGTCCCTATACATATTATGTAAATATAAGCCACAGGATATCTTCTCTTCGAATTGATCTTGCTCTAACTGCTTGCCTATATTGAACGATTTTAGAACCCAGTGGATGGTTGTAAAAGTATTGTATGCGGATTAGTAAACAGGATGTAACAATAAGGTACGTCCAAATTATCAGGACATATTTCTCACATGTAGAAGAAGAAGACAATATATTAAATGCACATGAAATGTTCAAAATGCACCCTGTGAGCAATAATACTACTGCATACACCAACCCTCCGCCGCACAGAATCCCGGTTATATTTAACAATGCTTTGTTACAATTGTTAAGTAAACAATGGACTTAGGCAACGTACGGTCATAATGCAGGCATGGACATTATTTTCTGATCACAAGTTTGATCCCCTAACCAACATATTGGAAGTTTAACATTAGACGTTCATTTCTGTCAAATTTCGCGTTGTTCAGATCACGAAACCTCTATGTGACTGGAGTACAAAAGCTGAATTAGGAACACAGTTCAAAGAACAGTGCACATACGCTGGCTTGCGTCGTGAACGAAAGCTGACTTTGCCTTACGGATCAATACGCCACACGTACTGCAGAACAAGGAACTCCGCAACAACTACCGGAAACTTTCAAGTTGCCCTCAAGTTAAATATGACAGTTTCGTCCCCTTCTTCATGTAAACACAAGCATGCGTGTCTCCGACAATATTCAAAGTTATGGAAACATGCTGTGAGAACGCAACTAAAGCACGCTGCTGAAACTACTTGATTGGTAGCCTACGGCAATAGGCTGCAAGCAAATGTAATTCCCAAACCAAGGTGTGATTCATTCATCAGCAGGTAATAACTGTAATTAAAACACTGTTTCCCTGAAAACACGTATCTATCAATCTTTAACGCAAATGATCATAGCAGCCAGAGGCTTGTTTTACTCTGCATAACTTCTTAAACCTGAGGATAATTGTACTTAAATCCAAATGCCTGCTACAACTCCCGTTACGAATCAAGTAAAAAATTCTGCGATTTCATAATCACGTGTCTTCCAACTAATCAGAATGTGTTTGTGTGAACCTGCTTCATTTCACGATTCTAGTTATAAATCGACTCCATTATGTGTAACCATTCGGATTCAACTCTTAAGAGAGTACAGCAACCAAGAATAATATAAGATACGTACTATTTAGTGCATTATCTTTTAAAAACAAAATAATGCACCGCCCGGTTCGCGCCAAATGCCAAATGCCGCATGCTTGTTACATTCCTATTCTTCCTTGCAACCGACTGAACTTAGTCAACATATATTGTGTATGAGGCATAGTGATTTCAGCAGAAGCCTCTCGCTCATGAAATTCGACAACTCATAGAAGATAAGAACAGGGCACGGCGCAAATACCAGCTCACGCGCCACCCGCTGGATATGAGACTGTGTTACAGACTCCACACCATACTGAAAATGGAGTTGCAAGATCACAGCAACGAAGAATGGGAACGTTGCCTGTGTATTCCGGATACGGAATACTCTTCCCTCTGGAGAATATCCAAGGCTATACTCCGAGTTCCCTCATCGGGTCCACCTCTCACAGACGACAGAAGAGGTGCCCAGTTTATGAGGGAGAAGGTTGAGCTGAAGGCTGAACATCTAGCTTCCACCTTCCATCCGGCGTAACTCCTTGACGCCGTGATTGTAGACGAAGTTGAGACAGCGATGCGTAACTACTTATTAGCACCCTTCGAAGCTCAAGAGGTATTCATGACCACCGTAGAGGAAGTCAACAACACAGTGGCCTCCGTCCGGTCATTCAAAGCAGCGGGCAACGGTACTCTTCCCTACGCCGCCTTCAAAGCTCTCCCTGCTGAGTGGATAGCTCTGCTGGTTCATCTATTCAACAACCTGCTTCGCCTCGCACACTTCCTGGGGGCATGGGAACACGCACACATCACCCTGCCGAAGCCGGGAAAGAATGCCCAACACCCAGCCAACCATAGACCTATCAGCCTACTACTGGCCATCAGCAAGTTGTTCGAAAAAGTGATCCAAAAACACCTCCAGAGCATGCTCGATAGACACAACATCCTTCGTCCCGAGCAATTTGGCTTCCGTCGCCAACATTCCGCCACTCACCAACTTCATCGCCTCGTGGACGAGGTGGTAAGCGGCTTCAACAATTGGCACTATGTATGCCAAACCAGGGGAGCTGCAGCCCAAACAAATCTTTACCCACTATAAGTCCTTCAAAACCGACACCTTCGGACAGCCACCGCAGCCGAATAGCATATTCCATACGAGAACATTCATTCAGACATCTCCTTCCCCACTTTAATAGAGTACATTCTCAATCTCTCCAACAGTTTTTATGCCAGACTTCCCCCCAGTTTCAAAAACATCCGCGGCCTCGGGGAATATGACATTGACCCCGGGGAAACATACAAGATTCCCAAACTTGTGCTAGGCCAACAATAATGAACAAGTGACGGAATCATCATTATCACCAGTTTTATCATATCCATTAAATAAAAAAATTTTAAAAAAATAAAAAATAAATAAAAAAAAACTTTCACAACATTTATCACCATCTTGGTCTATTATCATCCCTTTCATCTAACTTTTCATTCCAGAACCAATTTTACCACCATTTACCCATCATTATTTTACCAACCAACCTAAATACCAGATTTAGTTCTGGTATTGTAATAGTCAAAACAACGACTTCAAGACGAATGGGCCATGGTGGCGATCAGTTTGTGAATGAGTAGTTCTGAATGGACGCTTCACTACAATTCGCGGACCACTAATTCATTTTATGAGTAATTCCGTGCAAGCCGATCAATCCAGAATGATGCCGATGGGGTCAAGATATTTTTCATTTGTATTTCTCTTCATACAGGACGAGGAATATATTATGGATCATATACGCTCTATAATACATGAAAAGTTGGAGTAATTATTCACACTTTCCATCTCAGTTCGTATCAATTGCATAAATTTGCGGATTTGTACAGATATTCAATTACAGTACTCGCCTGCACTACCATCGTTATAATCTCGTATACTATCGTTCAATCTGCCAACCATGCAGTAAGATTTCGGGGTGATACTTTATAACATTCTAAAACTTTATAACTTCCACAACTCATTCGTCTTTCGCAGTACTACTTCCTTCAATTTTATACACCATTGAAATGTTATTCACTTATGAAACCGAACGATGGTGAAGTGGTAGCGCGCGTGACTGGCATTTGGGTAGGTTTTATCCCCGCTGACGTGCACTCTGACTTAGGGTTTTCTGTGGTTTCCTCTGGTCACTTAGGTGAATGCTGCGGTGTTTATCCTGATAAATTTCAGTCTGGGTGCCTCAGTTGGTTACGTATAGTCTTATTGATCCCAAAATCGTGAGTTCAAACACGGCCCACACCGATGACTTAAGTATGCTTTAAAGTGATAGCCCTTATCAAAAGATCTCCTGCACGACGAAATTCCGGCGCACGCTGGCGCTTATGATCCTGGCAATTGATAGCCTCGTTAACAAACAAAATAATATATTTACAACTTAATACCACGGCTTTGCTGTCCCTCAATTCCTGTTCCCTTCCTCCCCTTCTCATCCCTTTCATGGTTGTAGGAACAGAGCACGATGTCCGGCAAGTTGTGGGTAGATGGTGACTTGATCTCTGTGAAAGTTTCATCTCGTTCCGGGTCGACCCAGGCGAAGGTCTGTAAGGCCCGGGACTGTCGGCATCCAATGTCTTTCCGGGTGTACTTCCGAGACTGCACCTGTTGGGTCTCGCCTTCGCAGTGGGCCCTTACGGAGGATCGTAGGGGTGAGGGTTTGTAAGAGCGGAAATGGGCGGCATCGGATGCGTTCGTACTGGAAACGATAGGGGCCCCATCCACACTTGCGCCCGTCGTCATCCGGATCTAGTCAACCTTTCCCCTCATCCCTCCCTTCTAAGAGTCAAGATAAAAGCGCAAGGGGCCCGGGCCCTAAGAGCCTACGTGCGGTGCTCTGCTCTTGTTGCGCGGTACCCTTCTTTGTACGTACCTATCTTTACGCGCTTATCAAATTAAGGAAATGTACATTTCTAAATTAACAAAAACAAAGACAGATGAGTGTCAGGCGTACGGTGAAATACTATCAATGAGTACTGGAAACGTATTGCTACTTGAAAAACACCAAAATGACTTCCTCCATACGCCAACATGGATATTTTGAATATTTCATACACAGAAAGATTGTGTGACTAAATCAATCCTTACCCTGAATTTTACCCTTTCTTGCACTTTGATGCATACACTGCTAAACTCTTTTCAAATTGTTACCTCCCTCTGCCTGTTAAGACTTGTGCTTCTTTTGCAAGCCACCCTCCTGAATGTGAACATCCTATTGACACCACAATGCAGTTCCCTTTGAAGATCACGCCGCCAGCCAACACTTCATCCCGCATTCTCCTTCTGCATATAATGCTGCACACAATACCAATTCGACAGAGCGTATGTGGCTTTCAGTGGCGTATGTAATTAATAGTTCCATGGGAATACTGTTCCTGTTTAAACCAAGAGAAATGTAGGTATGCCTTGGGAACTTATTGATTATGAGACCTGTTACAGAACTAGATACGTGTAAGCCAGAGAAAACATTCTGTGAACTATTGTGACTTCGTCCTGCTTTTCAACATTGTCACTACACTCAGTTTTCACTTTCTATTAATAATTTAATTCAATTTTCGCGAGAGTTCACTCAGCCCACTTCATTTTCTTACGTGACGCAGTGGCGGGGATGATAAAATACGCCCAAAGTAGCCTCTGCTTCCGAACGGTTCACTCGCTGGGGAGACGAACAGAAGATGTCCCAAATCCAGCATACACACAAGGCAGCGATTTTGCTTGTAATCCATGAAAATAGAAATATATTACAACACTCTTATATAATTTGCCGGGCCAGACCGAAATCGTTAAGACAAGGGCTCGTGAACGGAAGGCCCGCGGTTCAAATCCCGCAATGATTCTTCTACCTAAATGAGATTATTTCCTTGTCGACCTGTAGAATACTGGAGAGGTACTCGAAACTTAGGCTCGGAACGTTTCCTTCCAAAAATTCCTTACCCAAAGCAATTTCATTGCACGTTCTCTGTGTTCACTCTGTGGTTCTGTATTTAGTATTGTAACGCTCGGCGGGCAGGCGAGGGCCGGCTACTTGGCATCACGGGACGTACCGACGAGCGGGCAACGCCTTCAAGGCTGACTCACGTGCTTGCTGTGTTTACGTGACAGTACCAATGGGTGGCAGAAACAAAGGGACTTGTCTAGCACCTTCGAGAGACTTTTAGCTAAGTAATTTCCGGTGCATCTGTGTATGTGGAATCGAGAAAGATCGGCGTGGCGTCATCCCCAGTATAAAAGGACATGAGACAGCGGTGTGTGTGTGTGTGTGTGTGTGTGTGTGTGTGTGTGGGTAAATGTTAATAGAAAAATAAGCTTATTTAAAAATGGATGGATTATGTTAATGTTGAATAAAACAGTTCTCGGTGACCTATAGGTGGTCACCGTATGGGTTTTATATAAACCAACAAGAGTAACAAAAAAATGTTGATAGTTGAATTCATGAGAATACAATCATGAGAATTGTAACTTGGAAGCCGGACCTCATGTACCAGCACCAGGCGAAAACGTTTATTGAATAAAGAAAACTGAAACTGGAAAAGTCAGTCAGTTTAGCTTTAGCTACGTGAATAAGTGAGTGTCTGATGTGCGTGTGTATGTCGTCCCGGAAGATATTTCGGTCGTCGCAAGTGATTGTAACGTCGTAATAAGTGTATGAGAGACAGTGAAAATGAAGAAAGACACTTAAAAGACAGCAAGGTTTTGAGAAGAACAATTGTGAAATATGATAGCCCGAAAGACTGTGGATTATGTTAAATACGAGAAGAAACCTGTGTATTAGTATAGTACAATTTTAGAGCACAATCAAGTGATAGAAAAATAATCGGATCGGATTCTGTCACTTTGTTGCGGTGTGAACGGGCATTAAATACTACTTTAAAAAATTCATGAACTACATTTTGCGAATAAGCGCCCATAATGCCAAGAAAATGCAAGATAATGCAAAAATATATATTTACAAGCTCCATTTTGTAATATTAGATCTCGAATTATTCGCCTCCCCTTCGGCAAATTTTTATTGCCTCTCTTTTATATAAGCTGGAAAAAAAGTCTGTTCCAGTTGGAAATGAAAGCCTGATTAATGAAAATCAGCTGTTTCCTGAGGTTGTTATTGAAGCCATTAACAAAGAGTTACTGTGTGTAATGGAAGAATCAGAAACCGCCATGTCACACTGTAACGATTAATTGTCCCTTTAATGGTGGAAAAATACACGAAAAAAAGCAGTTACTGATAACAGAAAGAGAGCGCCATTAGCTACATAGACCAGCTTTATAGAAAGAAAATTACATGGTAGAAAAGGCCTGAAAATTAAACGAAACAAATTTATCAACCTAACTGATAATGCGCCACGCAATTGCGGGCAATTAAATGCACTCTTTTTGAACACCTACTATAATGAACTTTTGTGGATGTTAATTCAGGTCCTTGGCTAAAATTCATTATTTATGGATTATTGTAAAATAAAAATATAAGCAGCAATAATGCGCTAATTACAAGGAAAGATTGGTGTACTCTCCAAAGGGAGTAAAATGTGTACAAAAATTAATACCAAACTACATAGTAAAAGAAATAATATCTCTTCACCATACATTTAATTTTTAACTCAATAGCTGTCTTATGATTATGCGAATGTCTTTTTTAAATTCGTGAGAAGTCTATAAGAAGTTTTAATTCTACCTAAAATGAATGGAAACACCCTGGTTCTCCTCGGCCACAGAACGTGCGCCGTGAACCAGCTGGTTACAAAGTGATGGTTATTGTGGCTTAGGATATCCATGGGTTAATTCTGCATCACGTTGTACCGCAGCGGCAGATAGTCACTACAGTCTTCTACTGCAATTTCTTGCGACATCAGAAGAACGCGACGGCACCTTCTGGTACTGAATCACGTCCTCCTTCAGGACAATGCACGATGCTACAGAGCTAACTCCGTGCAGGAACTCCTGCGTACACGGGAATGGGAGATAATGGAACATCCACCATATTCGCCCGATGTGAGTCCGTGCGATTACACTTGTTCGCCAAAATGAAGGAATCTCTTCGTGGCAAGCACTACAATATAACAGAGGACATCTTCCATGCAATAGGGCGGTCCTTGCGAGGCATCGACAGAGATGGACGCACCTTTGGTGTACGACGCCTCCCAACTCTGTGGGGGAAGGTGATAAAGATTCAGGGCAATTACATTGAGGGCATGTAATACGCCGAACAGCTATCAATAAGTCTGGTATGAATTATAACAGTGTTGTTACTATTTGTTTATCCAACCCCTATATTTTGTATAACGTACGTTGAAAAGCTGAAGAATTCAACATATATACAATTTGTTTTTCTCTTTAAATAGGTAATTAAATACCCCCTTCACAGTTTCTTTGTCTGTGTACTAAGAAACGATGCGAAAAAATGTAGATTCAGGAAGCATTTGATACTATCATATCAAAAAGTTTTATTTTGAATTATTAATAAAAATCATTTTAACAACGGTTTGACATAGCTCCTTAAAACTCGTTCAAATTCTAGGTATATCATAACAAAGCCAAAGGAATCAGATCAAAACAGTGGATACTTGAATTTGAATAGATGCCTTAAAAGCCAGAGACTTGCATATTTAAGTTCGCAAATGTTACAGATGCTGAGTTTTGTAGAACCCGCCTTGGAAATGAAAGTTTCCGAACACGTAAGTTGAAATCTCTTGTCAAGTTTTAAGTAAGTGTATTTTACTAGCCTCTGTAGCTTTTCTGCAAGTACGCCACTGGTCCTACCAATTCTGTGCGTATTTCAGCGTCTCTTTCATTGCCTTACTCTTTTTCCTGCGCAAGAGAGGCAGGCTAAAACGTATTTAACACTCCAGATCGTTCCCCTGTGCAGTACACAGTTTAATGCGGGACGAGAGTCGTGCTTGAAAACAATATCAGTCCGGAGGCGCCGGATAGCAACCCGACTTGCTCTGAATGGCGGTAGTAATGACGGGAGAGCTCTTGCAGCTACCCCTTGCAAGACTGATTATAAATCCAGGCATTCATCCGCACCTCTCTGTCCCCTTGTTCACCTTCCCCTAATGCCAGGAAGGGAGCAGCAACACGTGCAGTTCACTCCCATTCCTGTTTCAAGGCGACATGCAGTTCCTGGGAGTATGTATAGAGGTTTGTTGTATTCCTTCGAACAGGAATAAATTTGCTGCTACGAATATTGTGCAATATAATCATTTAAACAATACTATCGTGGGGTTGGACCTGTACCTCAGTCGGTAGAGCACACCTGCCTGCTGTGCCAAGGGTCCCGGTTCAATTTCCGGCTGAGTGGAAATTTTATTATTCCCAGACTCTGGAACGTGAATGTGTGCGCAACACAAATTTAATGGCGGATGGCAGGAGGAGCTAGTCAACACATCTTCCAATCAGAGGCTTGCCAGCTTCGCGGGTGGTATAATTAAACGCGCTGTGAAATCACGCTGTCAAGCCGGCGATACAAATATTAACTGTGCTCACAAAATTTATTTGCGCAACAGGAAAGAGAATAACCTGATGATGCTCATGAAGTAGTCAACTATCAGCCGTCATTAAATTTTGTGTCTGGCATAATGTAACGAACCCAACGAAAAAGTACTGTATGCGTAGATCAGTCGGTACAGCACCTGCCTACTGTGCAAGGGTTCCCGGGTTCGATTCACAGCTGGGGGGAACAAAATAAAATCCTTTTACTCCGTGCACAATACACATTTTTAGACAGTGCTGACTATTTATAGATATATTATGGATTATATATAAATATATGCTAACCTTTATCATGGTTATGGTTATCAACGGGCTGCGATGTTAAGATGTTGCCTCGCTTTAGGTGTTGACAACATGACTGACAAAACCACAATATCCTACATAAGCGAGGTAGTGGAAAATATAAAACGATGTTGTATGTAATGTCGAATTGGTTTCTTGATTTTTTGGATAACAATTTTAATTTCAGTCTCTCCGCTGTTTGTAAAAATTCAATAGGTTCTGCACAGTCCATATTCACATTCAAATGACTCACAATTTTATATAAGCATCGTATAACTGAGATTCGTGGCCTACTTGAATGAGGCCATAGTCACATTCTGTAAGAAACCAAAGTTGGCATTATCGGAGTTTTAAAAGCTATTGAGCGCTGAGTGGTAGAATTTTAAACGTTTAACACTGTCGTGAACTGCCATAAGTCCGACTTTTACTACCAACTGTCTAAAAAAGATTTTTTTTTCTTTTATGTTGAGACGGGAACTTTTATGTATATATTTGTAATTTTAGATTAAGAATGTACATAAATATAAGATTTTAGAGATAAGTATAACTTGGTATTGTGCAAAGAAGTTGCCGTTTGGAAGTAGGTTGACCTGAATGAGTTTCTGAAGGCCACGGAACAAACAATCTTTTGTCATCCCAAGCCGAGGGACATTTTGCCAGAAGTCCAAGGACACAGCTGGGGGAAAATTGTTCCCTTCTCCATAACGGGACTAGAGAGAAAGCGCGGGGGTGAGATATAAAGAGAATAACGTAGAAGCTGACAGTTGGGTCTGGTGTTGCGATGTCGCGACGAGGGAGAGCCTCGTATCGCTAAATAAGTATAGCTTCGCGCCAAAAGAAACGTCGAGGTATGAAAATAGACTGTGATTAGTGTAAAGTAAAGCAGATAGCAATCTTAGAACGAAACACCAGAAACTTGCTCAGGTCGGCACTTCGAGGCAAATGAAGTGATGAATAATAAACTTAGTAAAAGTCTGTGTTGTGTTGTCATCTAACCTCGCGCCCGAGAAACATCCTCTCATGCCTACCTAGATCCGGCACCCAACGTCCAGAACCCGCTACAAAGGCGCACAAAGTCAAAACCCCGTTACAAATGGCATCCCAACGTGGTGGCTCGACAAAGAATGACAACCAGAGGATCGCCGATGGAAGCAGTTGACTCGGCGAGAATAAATCGACGCGTAGGAAGAAAGTGAACTTCAACCCAGGGACAGCAGTAGAAGCCGTGGACGCGAAAAGGAGACGACGACCAAGTAACATCACGAGCGACAGCAAACAGCCTCAAGACCTCGGAGGAAAGGCGCACGAGGTGCTGTTTCAACAAGCGAGACAATCAACATCAGAGGACGACCACATCAACCCAGCAACGCAAGTCGCCGAAAGGTCAGAGTAAAAAAAAAACAATCCTATGTAAAGACAATATATATCACAGTTAAAATAGTAGATGCATGAAAACAAATGTGTGCAAGAATGAGAGGATATTATATACTGTATGACTGAGTGGGGAAGATTGGAATAGCGTAAATTTTAAATAGATGCTCCTTCGTAGCGGAAAGTTAAGTAGAAATACTAAAATGGAGTCGTTAGAACAGAATAAAGAAAACAGTGCCGGGAGCAGCGAAGCAGTAGGGAATATTTCGGGAGATTGCTTTAAGATGCTCTTGGAAAAACTTAACGAAATGGGTGATAGGTTGGAAAGTATAATTAGTGGTCAGATTAACGAAATGGGTGATAGGTTGGAAAGTATAATTAGTGGTCAGACTAAAAAAATAAACGAAATGAGTAGTAGATTAGAGAATATGGGTGGTCAGGTTAACGAAATGGGTGAGAAATTGGAAAGTAAAATTAGTGGTCAGGGTAAAGAACTAAACGAAATGAGTAGTAGATTAGAGAATATGGGTGGTCAAGTTAAGGAACTCTTAGACGAAGGATTTAGGACCCAAGAATCAAAGCTTAAAGAACATTTAGATCTCAAGTACCAGGAATCTGAGGAGAGAATGAGGGAACAATTAAATATACGGCAGGTGAGCATTTCTGAAATCCAGAAAGGGTTAAATTCTTTTAAAGTTAACGTAGACGACAATTTAGAAGGTATGAAAGAGACGTGTGAGAAAAAAAATGTGGAAACTATGAAAATGCTGACGGATGAGCAAATAGCTATTAGAAACGTAGTGCATGGGGAAGTAAATGAAACTTTACAAGCAGTACACGCGGAATTAGAAGCTGAGGGACTAGAAATTAGTGAACTTAAGGAAAAGAATGTGAGACAGCTATCAGCTCATCTAGAGGTAGATGACCGTTCAAAACAGAAAGATAATGTAACACCTAGCTCCTTCCACGTGAACCCGTCTAATACCGGAAATAGTCTTAGTCAATATGGGCAATTACTGAATGAAGTGTCTGTTCCCATTTTTGACGAGCCTAATGCCATAAATCAGAAGAAATTCCTTACCAATTTATACCACTATTTCGAGATAGAGAATATAACGAAACAGCTCAAAATGTTTGTTGTACGGAAGGGACTGAGAAACAGATCTCTGACGTGGTTAAAGCTTATTTTGGGAGAAAGTTGCTTTTACGAGCATTCCAAGCAAATGTTTATCAATATGTACTGGGATGCGACTACACAAAGCAAGATAAAATTAATGCTTAGGAAATTGGCCGCGGAACGAGTGAAAAAGAAAGACGAAAAAGGCAAAAGAAATCATAAGATCAAAAAGAAAACGAAAGGGGAAATCCATATTGATACCCGAAAAGAACAGTCATTAGTGAAACGCGTAGTAAAGATCTTTAAAATAGATAAGGGGCAGGTGGATAGCCACGGTCCTCATTGTGACCACACCAAGGCGAAAAGGGACGAAGGACAACCGAACCAGCTGTATTTACGGTCAATGAGCCAAGTTACGGGATTGAAAACAGTAGAGAGTACCACGGAAAGATTTATTTACCTACTTTACTAAATAACTTAAAAAAATTTACTTAAATACCCGGCGTGAAAAGAGGCTGAAAAAAAAAATAAATAAATAAATAAATAAATAAATAAATAAATAAATCAATCAATCAATCAATAAAGTTGACCGCGGAATAGATGAGACAAAAGGGGATTCGAACCGAAAGAATAGTGGAGATCAAATTCATTAACTCAGTGGGCGCGAACTTATAAAAGAACAGCTGATGTAGAAGCTGCCGAAAAGTAAGCAGAGATGCGCGAACTTATGAAAGAATAATTTATGTAGATGCGGCGAGAAGTTAGCCGACATGCGCGAACTATTGAAAGAATAATTTATGTAGATGCTGCCGAAAAGTAAGCTGAGATACGCGAACTTATGAAAGAATAATTTATGTAGATGCTGCCGAAAAGTAAGCTGAGATGTGCAAATTCATGAAAGTACAATTTATGTAGATGCTGCCGAAAAGTAAGCTGAGATGCGCGAACTTATAAAAGAACAATTGAAGTAGAAGCTGCCGAAAAGTATGTTGAGGTAAAAATGATAAAGTTGACCGTGAAAATAAATAACGAAATAAGAACAAAGTAGACAAATGCAAAGCCATGCACAAGGCGAGAAAGGTAGAAAAATGCTAAAACCGGACCAGAGTCCTAATTGCTGGAACGTTATAACTCGTTGTAGTACTTATTAAATGAAAAAAGGGAAGGAAATCACAGATTGATTACGGCTATGACAGAAATTACAGAAATGATAATAAAAGTGTAAACTGTATCATACAGTAATTGTAAGTTTGATCTAATTACTTATCAAAGGGAGACCGAAGATGCGGGAAACAATAACAAGCAACAATTGAAATAAAAATAATGGTTTAAAATACGCGCGAAGAGGTATATCAGTTTACAAAGACAGATGAAGGAACAATGGTAAACTTGGAAGGATATAGGTGAAGATAGGTAGAAATAAGTGTAAAATTAGTAGCTCGTAAATGTGAGTAGATTAGAAGTACACAAATGTCATTATGTGAAACACTGGTTAAGAATTAAGGGACCCTGGAAGACATTGAACCCTTGTGTTTACGTTGGCCAGGTAGACAAGGAGAACCTGTGTCAGTGACCTATATGTGTGATAGTGTAAGGGAAGAAAGTGAAAGTCCAAGACAGGTAGATAATTGAAAGCAAAGGTATGCTACGAGGAAGTGGACATTTTCATGTGTAAGTTAGGCTAAAGTCAGGACTTCGGAGGAAAATAGAATTTGGTAATCAAGAAAAAAAGGAGAAATCTCTCAAAGATCTTCCTGTTTTTCTTGTTACAAAATCCGGCGCATTTGAGACGGGAACTTTTATGTATATATTTGTAATTTTAGATTAAGAATGTACATAAATATAAGATTTTAGAGATAAGTATAACTTGGTATTGTGCAAAGAAGTTGCCGTTTGGAAGTAGGTTGACCTGAATGAGTTTCTGAAGGCCACGGAACAAACAATCTTTTGTCATCCCAAGCCGAGGGACATTTTGCCAGAAGTCCAAGGACACAGCTGGGGGAAAATTGTTCCCTTCTCCATAACGGGACTAGAGAGAAAGCGCGGGGGTGAGATATAAAGAGAATAACGTAGAAGCTGACAGTTGGGTCTGGTGTTGCGATGTCGCGACGAGGGAGAGCCTCGTATCGCTAAATAAGTATAGCTTCGCGCCAAAAGAAACGTCGAGGTATGAAAATAGACTGTGATTAGTGTAAAGTAAAGCAGATAGCAATCTTAGAACGAAACACCAGAAACTTGCTCAGGTCGGCACTTCGAGGCAAATGAAGTGATGAATAATAAACTTAGTAAAAGTCTGTGTTGTGTTGTCATCTAACCTCGCGCCCGAGAAACATCCTCTCATGCCTACCTAGATCCGGCACCCAACGTCCAGAACCCGCTACAAAGGCGCACAAAGTCAAAACCCCGTTACAAATGGCATCCCAACGTGGTGGCTCGACAAAGAATGACAACCAGAGGATCGCCGATGGAAGCAGTTGACTCGGCGAGAATAAATCGACGCGTAGGAAGAAAGTGAACTTCAACCCAGGGACAGCAGTAGAAGCCGTGGACGCGAAAAGGAGACGACGACCAAGTAACATCACGAGCGACAGCAAACAGCCTCAAGACCTCGGAGGAAAGGCGCACGAGGTGCTGTTTCAACAAGCGAGACAATCAACATCAGAGGACGACCACATCAACCCAGCAACGCAAGTCGCCGAAAGGTCAGAGTAAAAAAAAAAACAATCCTATGTAAAGACAATATATATCACAGTTAAAATAGTAGATGCATGAAAACAAATGTGTGCAAGAATGAGAGGATATTATATACTGTATGACTGAGTGGGGAAGATTGGAATAGCGTAAATTTTAAATAGATGCTCCTTCGTAGCGGAAAGTTAAGTAGAAATACTAAAATGGAGTCGTTAGAACAGAATAAAGAAAACAGTGCCGGCAGCAGCGAAGCAGTAGGGAATATTTCGGGAGATTGCTTTAAGATGCTCTTGGAAAAACTTAACGAAATGGGTGATAGGTTGGAAAGTATAATTAGTGGTCAGATTAACGAAATGGGTGATAGGTTGGAAAGTATAATTAGTGGTCAGATTAACGAAATGGGTGATAGGTTGGAAAGTATAATTAGTGGTCAGACTAAAAAAATAAACGAAATGAGTAGTAGATTAGAGAATATGGGTGGTCAGGTTAACGAAATGGGTGAGAAATTGGAAAGTAAAATTAGTGGTCAGGGTAAAGAACTAAACGAAATGAGTAGTAGATTAGAGAATATGGGTGGTCAAGTTAAGGAACTCTTAGACGAAGGATTTAGGACCCAAGAATCAAAGCTTAAAGAACATTTAGATCTCAAGTACCAGGAATCTGAGGAGAGAATGAGGGAACAATTAAATATACGGCAGGTGAGCATTTCTGAAATCCAGAAAGGGTTAAATTCTTTTAAAGTTAACGTAGACGACAATTTAGAAGGTATGAAAGAGACGTGTGAGAAAATAAATGTGGAAACTATGAAAATGCTGACGGATGAGCAAATAGCTATTAGAAACGTAGTGCATGGGGAAGTAAATGAAACTTTACAAGCAGTACACGCGGAATTAGAAGCTGAGGGACTAGAAATTAGTGAACTTAAGGAAAAGAATGTGAGACAGCTATCAGCTCATCTAGAGGTAGATGACCGTTCAGAACAGAAAGATAATGTAACACCTAGCTCCTTCCACGTGAACCCGTCTAATACCGGAAATAGTCTTAGTCAATATGGGCAATTACTGAATGAAGTGTCTGTTCCCATTTTTGACGAGCCTAATGCCATAAATCAGAAGAAATTCCTTACCAATTTATACCACTATTTCGAGATAGAGAATATAACGAAACAGCTCAAAATGTTTGTTGTACGGAAGGGACTGAGAAACAGATCTCTGACGTGGTTAAAGCTTATTTTGGGAGAAAGTTGCTTTTACGAGCATTCCAAGCAAATGTTTATCAATATGTACTGGGATGCGACTACACAAAGCAAGATAAAATTAATGCTTAGGAAATTGGCCGCGGAACGAGTGAAAAAGAAAGACGAAAAAGGCAAAAGAAATCATAAGATCAAAAAGAAAACGAAAGGGGAAATCCATATTGATACCCGAAAAGAACAGTCATTAGTGAAACGCGTAGTAAAGATCTTTAAAATAGATAAGGGGCAGGTGGATAGCCACGGTCCTCATTGTGACCACACCAAGGCGAAAAGGGACGAAGGACAACCGAACCAGCTGTATTTACGGTCAATGAGCCAAGTTACGGGATTGAAAACAGTAGAGAGTACCACGGAAAGATTTATTTACCTACTTTACTAAATAACTTTAAAAAATTTACTTAAATACCCGGCGTGAAAAGAGGCTGAAAAAATAAATAAATAAATAAATAAATAAATAAATAAATAAATAAATAAATAAATAAATAAATAAATAAATAAATAAATAAATAAATAAATAAATAAATAAATAAATAAATAAATAAATAAATAAATAAATAAATAAATAAATAAATAAATAAATAAATAAATAAATAAATAAATAAATAAATAAATAAATAAATAAATAAATAAATAAATAAATAAATAAATAAATAAATAAATAAATAAATAAATAAATAAATAAATAAATAAATAAATAAATAAATAAATCAATAAAGTTGACCGCGGAATAGATGAGACAAAAGGGGATTCGAACCGAAAGAATAGTGGAGATCAAATTCATTAACTCAGTGGGCGCGAACTTATAAAAGAACAGCTGATGTAGAAGCTGCCGAAAAGTAAGCAGAGATGCGCGAACTTATGAAAGAATAATTTATGTAGATGCGGCGAGAAGTTAGCCGACATGCGCGAACTATTGAAAGAATAATTTATGTAGATGCTGCCGAAAAGTAAGCTGAGATACGCGAACTTATGAAAGAATAATTTATGTAGATGCTGCCGAAAATTAAGCTGAGATGTGCAAATTCATGAAAGTACAATTTATGTAGATGCTGCCGAAAAGTAAGCTGAGATGCGCGAACTTATAAAAGAACAATTGAAGTAGAAGCTGCCGAAAAGTATGTTGAGGTAAAAATGATAAAGTTGACCGTGAAAATAAATAACGAAATAAGAACAAAGTAGACAAATGCAAAGCCATGCACAAGGCGAGAAAGGTAGAAAAATGCTAAAACCGGACCAGAGTCCTAATTGCTGGAACGTTATAACTCGTTGTAGTACTTATTAAATGAAAAAAGGGAAGGAAATCACAGATTGATTACGGCTATGACAGAAATTACAGAAATGATAATAAAAGTGTAAACTGTATCATACAGTAATTGTAAGTTTCATCTAATTACTTATCAAAGGGAGACCGAAGATGCGGGAAACAATAACAAGCAACAATTGAAATAAAAATAATGGTTTAAAATACGCGCGAAGAGGTATATCAGTTTACAAAGACAGATGAAGGAACAATGGTAAACTTGGAAGGATATAGGTGAAGATAGGTAGAAATAAGTGTAAAATTAGTAGCTCGTAAATGTGAGTAGATTAGAAGTACACAAATGTCATTATGTGAAACACTGGTTAAGAATTAAGGGACCCTGGAAGACATTGAACCCTTGTGTTTACGTTGGCCAGGTAGACAAGGAGAACCTGTGTCAGTGACCTATATGTGTGATAGTGTAAGGGAAGAAAGTGAAAGTCCAAGACAGGTAGATAATTGAAAGCAAAGGTATGCTACGAGGAAGTGGACATTTTCATGTGTAAGTTAGGCTAAAGTCAGGACTTCGGAGGAAAATAGAATTTGGTAATCAAGAAAAAAAGGAGAAATCTCTCAAAGATCTTCCTGTTTTTCTTGTTACAAAATCCGGCGCATTTGAGACGGGAACTTTTATGTATATATTTGTAATTTTAGATTAAGAATGTACATAAATATAAGATTTTAGAGATAAGTATAACTTGGTATTGTGCAAAGAAGTTGCCGTTTGGAAGTAGGTTGACCTGAATGAGTTTCTGAAGGCCACGGAACAAACAATCTTTTGTCATCCCAAGCCGAGGGACATTTTGCCAGAAGTCCAAGGACACAGCTGGGGGAAAATTGTTCCCTTCTCCATAACGGGACTAGAGAGAAAGCGCGGGGGTGAGATATAAAGAGAATAACGTAGAAGCTGACAGTTGGGTCTGGTGTTGCGATGTCGCGACGAGGGAGAGCCTCGTATCGCTAAATAAGTATAGCTTCGCGCCAAAAGAAACGTCGAGGTATGAAAATAGACTGTGATTAGTGTAAAGTAAAGCAGATAGCAATCTTAGAACGAAACACCAGAAACTTGCTCAGGTCGGCACTTCGAGGCAAATGAAGTGATGAATAATAAACTTAGTAAAAGTCTGTGTTGTGTTGTCATCTAACCTCGCGCCCGAGAAACATCCTCTCATGCCTACCTAGATCCGGCACCCAACGTCCAGAACCCGCTACAAAGGCGCACAAAGTCAAAACCCCGTTACAAATGGCATCCCAACGTGGTGGCTCGACAAAGAATGACAACCAGAGGATCGCCGATGGAAGCAGTTGACTCGGCGAGAATAAATCGACGCGTAGGAAGAAAGTGAACTTCAACCCAGGGACAGCAGTAGAAGCCGTGGACGCGAAAAGGAGACGACGACCAAGTAACATCACGAGCGACAGCAAACAGCCTCAAGACCTCGGAGGAAAGGCGCACGAGGTGCTGTTTCAACAAGCGAGACAATCAACATCAGAGGACGACCACATCAACCCAGCAACGCAAGTCGCCGAAAGGTCAGAGTAAAAAAAAAAAAACAATCCTATGTAAAGACAATATATATCACAGTTAAAATAGTAGATGCATGAAAACAAATGTGTGCAAGAATGAGAGGATATTATATACTGTATGACTGAGTGGGGAAGATTGGAATAGCGTAAATTTTAAATAGATGCTCCTTCGTAGCGGAAAGTTAAGTAGAAATACTAAAATGGAGTCGTTAGAACAGAATAAAGAAAACAGTGCCGGGAGCAGCGAAGCAGTAGGGAATATTTCGGGAGATTGCTTTAAGATGCTCTTGGAAAAACTTAACGAAATGGGTGATAGGTTGGAAAGTATAATTAGTGGTCAGATTAACGAAATGGGTGATAGGTTGGAAAGTATAATTAGTGGTCAGATTAACGAAATGGGTGATAGGTTGGAAAGTATAATTAGTGGTCAGACTAAAAAAATAAACGAAATGAGTAGTAGATTAGAGAATATGGGTGGTCAGGTTAACGAAATGGGTGAGAAATTGGAAAGTAAAATTAGTGGTCAGGGTAAAGAACTAAACGAAATGAGTAGTAGATTAGAGAATATGGGTGGTCAAGTTAAGGAACTCTTAGACGAAGGATTTAGGACCCAAGAATCAAAGCTTAAAGAACATTTAGATCTCAAGTACCAGGAATCTGAGGAGAGAATGAGGGAACAATTAAATATACGGCAGGTGAGCATTTCTGAAATCCAGAAAGGGTTAAATTCTTTTAAAGTTAACGTAGACGACAATTTAGAAGGTATGAAAGAGACGTGTGAGAAAATAAATGTGGAAACTATGAAAATGCTGACGGATGAGCAAATAGCTATTAGAAACGTAGTGCATGGGGAAGTAAATGAAACTTTACAAGCAGTACACGCGGAATTAGAAGCTGAGGGACTAGAAATTAGTGAACTTAAGGAAAAGAATGTGAGACAGCTATCAGCTCATCTAGAGGTAGATGACCGTTCAAAACAGAAAGATAATGTAACACCTAGCTCCTTCCACGTGAACCCGTCTAATACCGGAAATAGTCTTAGTCAATATGGGCAATTACTGAATGAAGTGTCTGTTCCCATTTTTGACGAGCCTAATGCCATAAATCAGAAGAAATTCCTTACCAATTTATACCACTATTTCGAGATAGAGAATATAACGAAACAGCTCAAAATGTTTGTTGTACGGAAGGGACTGAGAAACAGATCTCTGACGTGGTTAAAGCTTATTTTGGGAGAAAGTTGCTTTTACGAGCATTCCAAGCAAATGTTTATCAATATGTACTGGGATGCGACTACACAAAGCAAGATAAAATTAATGCTTAGGAAATTGGCCGCGGAACGAGTGAAAAAGAAAGACGAAAAAGGCAAAAGAAATCATAAGATCAAAAAGAAAACGAAAGGGGAAATCCATATTGATACCCGAAAAGAACAGTCATTAGTGAAACGCGTAGTAAAGATCTTTAAAATAGATAAGGGGCAGGTGGATAGCCACGGTCCTCATTGTGACCACACCAAGGCGAAAAGGGACGAAGGACAACCGAACCAGCTGTATTTACGGTCAATGAGCCAAGTTACGGGATTGAAAACAGTAGAGAGTACCACGGAAAGATTTATTTACCTACTTTACTAAATAACTTAAAAAAATTTACTTAAATACCCGGCGTGAAAAGAGGCTGAAAAAATAAATAAATAAATAAATAAATAAATAAATAAATAAATAAATAAATAAATAAATAAATAAATAAATAAATAAATAAATAAATAAATAAATAAATAAATAAATAAATAAATAAATAAATAAATAAATAAATAAATAAATAAATAAATAAATAAATAAATAAATAAATAAATAAATAAATAAATAAATAAATAAATAAATAAATAAATAAATAAATAAATAAATAAATAAATAAATAAATAAATAAATAAATAAATAAAGTTGACCGCGGAATAGATGAGACAAAAGGGGATTCGAACCGAAAGAATAGTGGAGATCAAATTCATTAACTCAGTGGGCGCGAACTTATAAAAGAACAGCTGATGTAGAAGCTGCCGAAAAGTAAGCAGAGATGCGCGAACTTATGAAAGAATAATTTATGTAGATGCGGCGAGAAGTTAGCCGACATGCGCGAACTATTGAAAGAATAATTTATGTAGATGCTGCCGAAAAGTAAGCTGAGATACGCGAACTTATGAAAGAATAATTTATGTAGATGCTGCCGAAAAGTAAGCTGAGATGTGCAAATTCATGAAAGTTCAATTTATGTAGATGCTGCCGAAAAGTAAGCTGAGATGCGCGAACTTATAAAAGAACAATTGAAGTAGAAGCTGCCGAAAAGTATGTTGAGGTAAAAATGATAAAGTTGACCGTGAAAATAAATAACGAAATAAGAACAAAGTAGACAAATGCAAAGCCATGCACAAGGCGAGAAAGGTAGAAAAATGCTAAAACCGGACCAGAGTCCTAATTGCTGGAACGTTATAACTCGTTGTAGTACTTATTAAATGAAAAAAGGGAAGGAAATCACAGATTGATTACGGCTATGACAGAAATTACAGAAATGATAATAAAAGTGTAAACTGTATCATACAGTAATTGTAAGTTTGATCTAATTACTTATCAAAGGGAGACCGAAGATGCGGGAAACAATAACAAGCAACAATTGAAATAAAAATAATGGTTTAAAATACGCGCGAAGAGGTATATCAGTTTACAAAGACAGATGAAGGAACAATGGTAAACTTGGAAGGATATAGGTGAAGATAGGTAGAAATAAGTGTAAAATTAGTAGCTCGTAAATGTGAGTAGATTAGAAGTACACAAATGTCATTATGTGAAACACTGGTTAAGAATTAAGGGACCCTGGAAGACATTGAACCCTTGTGTTTACGTTGGCCAGGTAGACAAGGAGAACCTGTGTCAGTGACCTATATGTGTGATAGTGTAAGGGAAGAAAGTGAAAGTCCAAGACAGGTAGATAATTGAAAGCAAAGGTATGCTACGAGGAAGTGGACATTTTCATGTGTAAGTTAGGCTAAAGTCAGGACTTCGGAGGAAAATAGAATTTGGTAATCAAGAAAAAAAGGAGAAATCTCTCAAGGATCTTCCTGTTTTTCTTGTTACAAAATCCGGCGCATTTGAGACGGGAACTTTTATGTATATATTTGTAATTTTAGATTAAGAATGTACATAAATATAAGATTTTAGAGATAAGTATAACTTGGTATTGTGCAAAGAAGTTGCCGTTTGGAAGTAGGTTGACCTGAATGAGTTTCTGAAGGCCACGGAACAAACAATCTTTTGTCATCCCAAGCCGAGGGACATTTTGCCAGAAGTCCAAGGACACAGCTGGGGGAAAATTGTTCCCTTCTCCATAACGGGACTAGAGAGAAAGCGCGGGGGTGAGATATAAAGAGAATAACGTAGAAGCTGACAGTTGGGTCTGGTGTTGCGATGTCGCGACGAGGGAGAGCCTCGTATCGCTAAATAAGTATAGCTTCGCGCCAAAAGAAACGTCGAGGTATGAAAATAGACTGTGATTAGTGTAAAGTAAAGCAGATAGCAATCTTAGAACGAAACACCAGAAACTTGCTCAGGTCGGCACTTCGAGGCAAATGAAGTGATGAATAATAAACTTAGTAAAAGTCTGTGTTGTGTTGTCATCTAACCTCGCGCCCGAGAAACATCCTCTCATGCCTACCTAGATCCGGCACCCAACGTCCAGAACCCGCTACAAAGGCGCCCAAAGTCACGACCTCGTTACAATGTTAAGTTTCCATTCTTAAACGTTGCACATTTTATACGGTATGCACCAGGTTTTCTCTGTCCATTATATCAGCATTACGGGTACTTGAGAAATTGTGGATGGTTTCTACTTATATTTCAAGAATGTCTAAAATTGTTTGCTGTTTGGGTTAACTTGTGTAAGTGCAGATATTTTGATAAATAGTATAATATGTATCTAATTCGTGTGTTAGTGTTTCTTCTCTTCGTATGCTTTCCCACAAAGCAATCTCAAAGTTTACTACTTGATGCTTTTTGCATAGTCCTAACTGCGTCACGAAATGAACGACTGTCGTACAAACTATCCGTTTTGCTTCACACGTCTATGCGTGACCTACTGGCCTAGGTATTGTGAGGTCATGGAACTTGCAAAAGGCGTTGAAATTCGGTTCTGGTTCACTATTCGTTACCACGAGACCGGCCACGCCCACTTAGAGGTACTAACCAACTCAAAAGCATACAACCCATTTCTTCGTTTCTTTGTCCCTTTGTTCCTTCCTTCCGTCTTTCCTTCCTTCCATCCGTCTTTCCCTCCTTCCTTTCGTCTTTCTTCCCTCCGTCTTTCCTTTCTTCCTTCCGTCCTTCCGTCTTTCCTTCCTTACTTCTTTCTTCCTTCCTTCCTTCCTTTCTTTCTTTCTTAATCAGATTACCCTCCCTGTATGGA
The DNA here is from genome assembly GCA_030765045.1 of Tenodera sinensis. Classification (NCBI taxonomy): domain Eukaryota; kingdom Metazoa; phylum Arthropoda; class Insecta; order Mantodea; family Mantidae; genus Tenodera; species Tenodera sinensis. The sequence continues at coordinate 108,844,214 of CM060966.1, read as the reverse complement.
GAACACATCCCCTAAGAGCACATACTCTCAATGAATAAAATTATAAGTTCGCAAATAAGCAAATGTTGATGTAATATTGTTCATTACATTGTCCTCAATTACCATAAAAATATCTGCAGTTATATCTCTAACAGCCTATATACCGGGTGGAAAGGAAGTCATTACATTAATTTAAACCAGTGATAGATCTCGATATTTGGAACCCATTTTGTACCTTACGTTTTTGTCTCTGACCATTTCCTACGGAGATATTTTAGTTTTGTCAAAAACAAGCTGACAACACAGCAGATTGTGTGGGTATCACTTTCCCTAGCCCAGTACATAAACAACCACAGTAACGGTGCCTCTTGAGAACACAAACAGATACCCTGCCTTGTCCTTCTGTGTTTACTGTGTATGTGTAGGCCAATCACAAGCGTTAGCTCCCAAAACATAGGTGACAACGAAAGTGTTTACGTCCACAAAACAGGTCAATTCCCTGACCAACCTCAACGCAACGTTGTCGACTTACTGTACGTGTGAAAAAGCTGCTTGCAGTATTCCTTTATGTCTATGTAGTGATTAATTATTTCGAAGCCCTGTGTGATGTCTCATAATTACTACCGAAGGTATTTCAGAAAGAAGTTACTCTGCGCATCTTACAAGTGACAAACTGTTATCTTCGTACATTCCTGTGGAATTAGGCATCCAAGTTAGATAAAAAAAAAAGCATTTATTTTTTCGAAATCGCTGATTAAAGAACAAAATGCCATTACACTTTTTGTATGTAATGCTTCTATGAAGCACATATTAGAAGGAATGTAATGAATGAATGAATGAATATATATATATAATTAGGGAATAATTGCAATTTGCTTGGTTTTGAAGTTGAAACTTGAGAGTGGGTCCTAGATTACATCGCGCCCATCTTTAGGGACGTGAAAATTTGCAAGGTATTGCGGTAGTTAGATATTTCCATCATTCATGTATAAATTCAGCAAAACACGCATTGTTAGAATCCTAGAACAACGTTGTTGTGTTTGTGGAGGATTCTGATGTCATACTGCCCTTTGTAAGAGCCTAGACAGTCGAAATCTAACGCGAACAAATTGTCTTCAGCATTTTGGGACCTAAATCCCTGCAGTCCTGTTTCCCATATGTTCTGAGGTTGATCATTATTGTCACCGCGCCCGCCGCATCTAATTGCCGACAACCGCAGTGTCACCCATCGCATTATTGTCGGCACTACCGCAAAGGAGCCGAAGGAAAGAGACAGAGCATGGCCGCATTGTTGGGGCGCTTGCCGAAAGAGAGAAAAGGATAGACACTTCCAGAACCTTCTCTGCTTTGTATCTCGCCGCAATAAGTGAACGTTCCTGAAGCTTCCAGAATAGTGCCTGGGAGATATAAATAGCGGTAAAGTGCGACAGAAGAGTCAGACGTATGTGAAGGTTGAGTAGTCGTGCCGACGGAGAGGACAGACGTATGTGAAGCCGACGGAGAAGAGTTAGTTCTTTGTGTTACGAATTCGGAGTCGTGCTGTTGGAGAATCGGTAAAGACTTTCTTGCTGTTGCAACGAGTGTACAAGTTACTGTTTACGGAAATAAAAGTGTTTCTTTATCTAGACTACATCTGTCTTCTTTACTTTACACCCACAACAAAAAGTTACAGTTGGGCGCTTGCCGAAAGAGAGAAAGTGATAGAGGCCTCTAGAAATGTCTGCTTTGTATTTCACCGAATAACTGAACTTTCCAGAATAGTGCCTGGGAGATATAAATAGCGGTAAAGTGTGAGAAGAGTCAGTCAGACGTATGTGAAGGTTGAGTAGTCGTGCCGACGGAGACGGACAGACGATGTGGAGAGTTGTGCCGACGGAGAAGAGTTAGTTCTTTGTGTTACGAGTTCGGAGCCGTGCTGTTGGAGAATCGGAAAAGACTTTCTTGCTGTTGCAACGAGTGTACAAAGTTACTGTTTACGGAAATAAAAGTGTTTCTTTATCTCGACTACATCTGTCTTCTTTACTTTACACCCACACCAAAAAGTTACACTGGTATTTGACACATAATAATAGGTGTCCCAGAAAGGAAAAAAGACTTCAAGAAATAAGCTTCACAAAATTTGTTATAGGGGGAGAAAGCCATGTTTTCACTTCAATCCCACTGTCACTTCGGCATGGGAATTAAGCTATCGACACATTAAACATGCAACTGATTTAATACCGTGTGCTTAGAATGTAAAACATTTTATACTTAATACGTTTTCTAATACCGGTTTGCTTTGTAACTGCGAAACTGAAAATACACGTAAAATAAAGGAGTTTATTCTTAAAGAGGACTGCACTAAACATCCATATACCCCTGAGGCGCGCAGCTAACCTTTGGGAAGCCTGATAAACTTTACAACTCTGACATGACTCGGTTCTATATGTGGAACCTTTGGAATTTCAATAACAAAGACAATTTTTCATCCTGCAGACGAGCAGAAGCTATTTCGGGCTTCAGACTGGCGGTCCTTTATGTGCCTCGTTTCCCTCTCGTTTATTATGTATATACGCCATGTTTTGTGAGAGGTAATGGACTGGAAAAAAGGCTGAATGTCGAGGTAACCTGGTAGAATGAACGGCTATTGGTTTAGACCAGTGGTTTTCAAACTTTCCCAACTGGCACTCGCGTCATTCTTGTGGTAGTCCCCCCTTCCCCTCGAACTTCTTATATCTGGACATTTTCAAAATACAAATACTATTGTAATTAATGTTATCACCCACTACAGGAGGTAGCGTAGCTGAAACAAGAGAGACCAAGAGAAAGCTTTTGGGGGACAAGAAGTATAACTATACGATCGAGCTTCCGTATTTCGGAAATAAATTTATATTTTTAATGTAAGTAAAAATTATTATTATTATTATTATTATTATTATTATTATTATTATTATTATTATTATTATTATTATTATTATTATTATTATTATTATTATTATTATTATTATTATTCACTTTAAAATTGTTGTGCTGCAGAGTTATTGCCACATGCAATGTGGCCCAATAGCCATTAATGCTATTGCGCAATAGTCTCCATTCTGTATCTATTTGTTGGATTTCTTATGCTTTCACCAAATTAGGAAACCGAGAAGCAAGTGGTGCAATTGACTGAACTGTTTAGTTGTTTCTAACAATTCCAACGTTGTAAGAAAAGGATCACTTAATGAAAAACGACTTAGTATGTCGCTAACTGACTCAACGTAAGAATCAATAGAGCATAATTTGAAAATTTGTACACGTATCTTTGGAAGGGATGATTTTGTCAGAGATATTTGAACTTTGGCACCAAAATACATGTTTTCCACAGAAAGAAATACGTTTAGATAGAGTGGAATAGGTTTAATGTAGCAGTCAAGGATAGTTCGGAATGCAGAAACAAAAGATGTGGTATACTGTTTATGTATACAGGTGATTATATTAATCTTTTGTTTTTATACATAAGGGAAATGCCTTGCCTGAAAATCTTTTTTCGGAAGAACGAATTATATTATGTTAAGGAAAATAGTGTTTAAAACTGGAAAATACATAAAAAGCAGGAGATTTTGAAGTACGCTCAGTTTTTAACACTAGATCAGTAGATTTTCAAAAAAGATGTCCTGCAAAATCAGTAGACCTGGCAACCCTGATAGTAACTTGAATTACGCTCTTGAAATACATAGCGCTACACGTGGAAACTGTATGCCATTGTAATGGATGACGGAATGTATATTTATTATTGATCGGCACTTTACATTTGAAAACAGTGACTTCGGTTAAATAAGTCGTTAACCATCATCGTAGCAGTACGTATATTGCTCTGAGTGGCGTACAAAATGTCATACAGACTATCCTTGTAAATTATTATTCAGGCGACAGTTGGGATACCCCTAAAACCTGATTATTTATCGATTCTCTGATGTTTTATTTAGATTGTGCGTTAATACTTCGTCCTACTTTGCAGTAGCCCACGTTCGTTCATTGGGAACGGATTGGACAAGTTATATTTTTTACAGTAACAGCTTTTTGGCCATCAAACGACACTATTTCGCGTCTTCAGCAGTTCACGATATTTTAAAAAGTTTACTTAAAATTGGGTTTGTCTTTGACATGCATGAATGCAGGTTTGCCATGCTTGATTAATGTGGTTATGGTGGACCAACAAAGTCGCCAGTCATATGCCCACATGAGCATACGGGAGAGACGTCAAACTGATCCGGATAGATGTGGTCAGTAGCATGCTCTTTTTAACCACAAATAGTCATTTAGGACAGTTTTAATACTCCTGGAGATGCTAAATAAACATCGAAAAATCTGCTAACCATAGTGTGTTCGAACACAGGTGCAATCTATGGCTGGGAACTGCAGCAGCCCTCTCCAAGTCATTAACTTACAGTTTATGCATCCACATTATGTACACAATTAATTATTACTCCCTAGAAAGTAAAGAAAACATCTTCATGTAGATCAAAAACTTATACGTTTGTGACATCAATCTATACCATCAACAACAGATAAAATGTACATTAGAAATCTTGTTTTGCATTAAACAATTTTGCGGACTTTCTGAGTTTCAAAATTCCAAAATTATTCGTAGGTTTTGACCATTTATTTTTTCAGCTAGATGAGAAACGGTGCCCTCCGTTTCTTCTGCAGACACTGCAGAATTTGCTGCTTCTTAGAAGGGGGTATATGGGAAAGAGCAGAACTTGGCTTACAAACTACTGTTTACAAACCCTGTCTTCGGGATTCACATATTTCATTCTATTCTAAGTTGAAAAGTTTAGAAGCGTTTGTGAAGAGTGGAGAAAACGCAAAATATCGTTTGGACTGGCTTCAGCTGAACCCTCAACCCTATCAAATCTTGGGCGGGCGGGGCAGAAGATTGATGGTCCTGGCACAAGATGGTCTAGAGGGCGGCGGCAAGAAACGAATCACACCTGGAGGTGGGTTGCAGTATCACTTGTAATTTTACAGGCGTTTCCTCGCAACTCTTCAACCAATCAATAATCCGCCCCAGGGTTTCGGATATAACCCTCTATATCTTCGGAAACCGCCACTCCTACAATCCAATGTAATTTAAAGTAGTCGGCAAAACAAAGAGGCTTTCAAATACAAAGCAGACACAGCAAGGAACAGATATTGGTTACAATTTATTTGAAACTTATGCAGAGTGCTTCAAAGGAGCATGCATCGCATTGTTCATCACAGACAATCATCTTAGAATAAGAAGCAAATATGTAATTATTTCTTTTACAGGAAGTGAAGGCACTACTCGGCCAGCAGAAGAGAATGCTGCAGAACAGATAATATCTGTGCGCACGGGACTTTCTGATTCATATAGTTAATGTGGGAGTAACTATGTGTTTAGCACGTCATTACTTGTTACGCATTGGCGTAATGGTTCACACATAAGCGTCTGCTTATCCGCTTAGGGCACTGATGGAGCACTGCCTGACAACTCCCTCTAAGAGCTTTTATTCCGTATGTTGCCTGTGTTACACAAAAACGTGGTTTATCATTTTCTTAAAGTGATGTCGCTATTCAGTTGTTTCTCGCAATGTCATGGGAAGAGTTGAAACGGGAGAATAAAAAACTTACGAACCGGCTGCGCGGTGTTTTGCTTGTCCGCATCCTCCGCGATCGTTGCCTTCTGTCGCTATTATAGAAAGGCGCGGATGAAACCATAGGACATTTTTAAAACTACTCTTAAGGGCTTTACTTACCAACTTTATGAAAGGAGATGCTCAAACTGGCTACCGTCGTTCATACATTTTTTGCACCTCTTTAGAAAACTATCCATCACTCACCGTAGTTTCTTTTGAGAAATTCTGGCAATTTCTTGGTGGATATTTTGTTTTTATTCTTCCAGGGTGGGTGGGTTTGTATTGTACATTTTATGTTTTAAGTTACCCCAGAATTAGAAATCCGCCGAGGGGACCGAGGGGGCACAAATCTCTACTAGGTAATAATTCTGTCCTGCAACACACTTACAATTGTTCTCATCGAAAGATTGGCTGTATCAGCATTTGCAGTCTTGTTGAAAAAGGCAAAATCACGCTTCCTGTCTGTTAATTCTCTAAAAAAGGGGCAAATGTGTTTTCACGTATGTACAAGCGCCAAATGTTGACTCGAAAAATTTGGCCCTATAATTCAGAAGCCAATGTTGTTCATAAAATAACTCTACATGACGAAAAAATTGGTGTAGGGTACGCCATTAGCGGAGAAAGATTTCTCAGAGCTCCAATAACCGATTTCTGTCTCTGTGGTAACTTAGTTCGTAAGTTTTTTGTTCTCCCGGTAGTTTCGAGCATATAGTCGGTTTTTTCTATTCCCTTTACAGCTACAACGAAATGTTAAATTTAGTTATTTCTGCAACGGTTCATTTCACTTGACATAAACGAAATACATACGGTACATAAAAATTACGCAATCGTAAGAAGTTACGTATAAAATAAATGAGAAACTAATGTGAATGTAATACATTTCCAGTATTCTAGTTAATAGCTTCGTATATAATATATAATTGCAAGAAACACGCAGTCGGTGCGTTTAAGCATTAATGTGATAAGTACTTGATGAAATCCATGACCACCATCTCTGGCATTTCTCGAGAACGTCTCATGCAGCAAATATATCATAAGCCTCAGGAGACCCTGAAAATATAACTGGTGGTAGAGGTACCTCAACTATTTAGCAAAAGCGCCGCGTAGACTGTCCCAGAGGTCTTCCAGAGAGGAACTCAGAAACGGAGAATATCAACTGCATCGCTTTGCTAACAACTAATCTCATTTACTGGTCCGCGGATTCCTAGCAACTAGATAATGATGCTGTGGGGATTTCTCCCCTGAACCTTGAATTAACTACTTTAGCTGCAATGTTAAAAATTATCTAACCTCTTTCCATGCTCATGATCCCTTTAGCCTTAAAGTAAACTACGGTTATCTTACTAAGTCCTAATATTGTCCATTCCCTCTCATCTTAGATGTTTTTCCCTCACTGAGTTCCATTTTTGCGTAGAAAGTTGCTCCACGAGAAGAGCTATTTTAAGTCGATGCATTTCAAATTTAGTTGACTTCAATATGAAATTACAGGTAGTTTTTACACAAAATTCACAATTTTTAGACGAGCCACTGGCTTCTGGTTTATAACTATAAATCTAAAAAGTTTGGGCTAGTTTTGATTTTTTGGCGGACGAAGGCCTTTGTATAATTTTATTTGGTTTAACTAATGACTTAATTCTCTTCATATCTGGTTCAACACTAAATCAAGTTTAGTTTATATGGAGAGTCTTTATATGCTTATTGCAATTTCTCACATTTCGTCCATGAACCACACAAAATATGTGATACTATTCACATATAGTGTATTTGATTTAAGTTGTCTTATGCCTAAAGAAGGATAGAGAGAAATGTTGAAAAGAGACGCAGATACCCAGCTCTCTGTCTCTGTTGTTATGGGGAAGGTGGAAGACGGTTTGATTTCATCTACCTCATCAGTACTGGACTGAAGAGGCAAGTAAGAATGGATTTCCGGCATTACTGCCTGCAAAACATATTTTCCACCTCTGCCTCTAAATTGCGTGGAGGGATCTTCGATCTGTATGGTTCTCGAGACAAGCCCTATAATATCAGCAAATGAATGGCATCTTATATCTAACATGAATATTTTGTGACTCAGTTAAAATATGTCCTTTGACACATTACGACGCATTATATGAGGTTTGGTGTTCTACATAAAGGAAAAGGAGTGAAACTTTTCTCAAAAGTTACAGCCGCGAACACTTGGTTAATTAATAAAAATGGAGAATATTACCTAAAATGAATAAACTGGTAGCTCCAATTCGTAGTATTCCAAGATGCAAATCTTGAAGCACAAATCATTGCAGACACTAAATAGAGTACGAAATTTTTCCCCATATTTTTTGATAATATCCTCAGGGAGAACTTCATAGTAGAATTAAGAGAGACAATACAAGATCTATCTTGGCAAACGCACTCGTCAAACTGAAATGGAAGATTACGAGGAATTTCAGAGCCTAGTTGATGGTAGCACCTGAAGCAGACATCATTGCAGTAAGCAGAAGAAAATCTGAAGAAAAGATAATCGACCCAAATAGAGGAATAACTACAAATATGTTTGTGAAACAGAGGGGAATGACGAAGTTAATAAAAGTATTCAGATGCAATCACACAGAACTTTATAAAGTATTCCATGGACACCTTTCGAAATTATGTGCGCGGTTTCAACAGCGCGTAAAATATATTATCGTTTAGAAAGCACTTTATTTTTACAACTGATTCTCTTTTATTGTTATAACCTTTACTATTGCTACACACTTTTGTAATCTTTGTTATAGTCTGTACTATAACTTAATGTATATACCTATAACTTATAATTTAAGATAACGTATTCCTTTTTCTGTAATACTCACATATACATTTTTTTCGTTAAACAACTAAAGACGTTCATTTATGACCAGACTAATAAATAAACAGTATAGATGGTATTCACATAATCTCTGCACTGAGAATTACTTTACATCTTATGTAAATACTTTATGATTGCTTTTATAGAGGAGAGGAGTACGAAAAAGATAAAATCTTTCAGATTAATTATTAACAACAAAATGCTTTTGAAGGTTGCAACTATTAATACACACCGGATGAAAAACTTAAAACAGTGCTGCTAGAAGTACAGAAGTGCATTAGGAACTTCAGTAGCCATCTCAAATTAATATTACTGCAGATTTCCGTTAAATTAATCTCCATCTAAAGGAGATAAAAAGTATCAAATGAACACTTTTCAGATAGTTACTCCTATTAAATGGAAACACAAAGGTGCACTGTGATTAGTGATTTTCAAATAACATTTCTCATGCTGGAATTACGTCTCATTTAGTTACCTTAACCCGCAATGTTTTATTTAGCTCCATTAGATTGTCTCATATATGATATATCTACTTCACAGCATATGTAGCTTATGCCTATATTTTATCTATATTACTGGCAGTAAAGCTGAAGAAGAGAGGAATAAAATATACAGAGTGACAACTTGGAAAATCAAGGGGAGATAAGGTAGAAAGGATAACACCTTATAGCAGTGCTGTCCAACCTTTTTATGTGCTTGAGCACATTAACTCATGCCTAAGGAGGCGCGGGTGCCATCACCACAACGTTAGGGCAAGTACCCTTCTTTTGAGAGGAAAAAGAGAAGCACTGGTTAAGGAAGTAATGAATACAGCTTTAGGTGTACAAAAACATACTTCATGGGTATGTACTGGGAAGATGTTCGGAAGGAAATGTTTTATCTTGAAATTTGAATTAATATTAGAAATCGTCGGAGTAAAACTTTTCCTATGAAGGGCACCAGAATAATACATCATGGACGCCGTGTTGGACATCGCTGCTTTATAGCATTATAAGACGTTAATGGAAAATGGTATTTGCAAAATTGGTTTTTGTACAAAAAAAATCACTTTTCTGATAAGTGAAATGTTTTTTTAAATTTAATTTATTTTTTTTTTTTTTTTTTTTTTTTTTTTTTTTTTCTTTCTCTGCTACGTATAGTAAGTAGGCGAAGTATTGTTCCATCCAAAATTTCGATGTCGAAGATTTCACTGCAAATATATCTTTTGGGGCCCCATGAATCGAAAAAAAAGCATTTTTAGAAAACGGTCAGTGCGTGTGCGTGTGTGTGTGTGTGTGTGTGTGTGTGTGTGTGTGTGTGTGTGTGTGTGTGTGTGTGTGTGTGTGTGTGTGTGTGTGTGTTTATCTGTGAACAGCAGAACACAAAAACGAAAAGTCGGTTAAAAGCAAAGTTGGTATTTAAGTTTAATGCCTTTCTAGGATGAGACTAAGATTTTGAAGAAAATTCCTCCACCCTAAACTACCCTTTACATGGAAAATTTTGATTTTCTCAAAAACGGCTCTAACAATTTTGATTAAAATGCCATATGTTTAAGATATTTTTAAGGCAAATAAAATGTATGGTTTGAATTTTCTGGCTACAGCCTAGTCTCCATGACTTTTGCATGACTGGTAAACCATAAGAGATAGATCAAATTTTACTATAAAAAACACACACTTTATACATCAATTCATTTTTTGTACAGTGAATCGCTTCGGAGGTATTCCTTATTATTTCTGTGAATTTTGCAACACTATCCTTTTCTCAAATGAGAGGTTGTTATTCACCTTTTTGTTTCTTGACTGTGCAAAAAGAACAGAATTTTAGTCTTCATATAGCGATCAGTTTTAAAAGATTTGACTATCGGTCAAAGCCCACTTACTCTATTCTCCTTGCACCTAGACTTTCGTACATGAAGAAGATAGAGGAATAAGAGTGTGTAATAACAGTACAAGAGTAGAGAAAGCCATACGAGTGTAACACATCAGGTTTTCTAATCCATTTTTATCAAACGGAAAAGCCTGTGCACCTGCAGCAGAAAGAACCCTGGCACAAATCACAGAAAGTGCTCTTGGCCAAACAGGAAATTCTTCCCACACACACTTAACAATGGCTCCCGTGGGCCTTCCTTGCTTCCATACAAAAGAACTAACAAAGATGATTACTTTTATTATTATATTGTCCATGACAAAGCCAAAGAGTACCATCCCTTCTTAAAACATTCTACTTACAATGGCTGGCTCATTGTAATTAGAATTCTGTAACAAAGACCATCCTGACATACATTTGCATCTTAAAGATTGAAGGTGAATGTTTAACATAAGCTCATTTGTCATCAAAGTTGCGCCCCTCTAACGATGAAGCATCTCGAAAAGCAAGTGGAAGAGGGACCAAGTGGTGCGCAAACATCCCTTACGCTTTCATCAGTTTGACTGGCACGATTAGCGAGAGGTCTTTCAAGACTGAACAACTTTCCGATTTCCATTAATGCATGGATTTGCACTTCTCCAAAAGCGGTAGGTGTAACAGCACAGGAAATGGCAAAAGGGGACCAGAAGCGGCAAATGTGCCCCCTGTATCCCCGTAACTAATGAACTGATGTTGCTATTGCTATTCCTGTAGATCACATTACCATCAGAGCCGGATTAGAGTGGCCTGGTCCATGATTTCAAGTTACTGATGTAGGGAGCAAACTGTCTTAACTCGTGTCTTCTGGATACAGACTGTGGGTAAACAAATATACCTAAATATGTCGTGAAAGTTAACGATGCTATAGATTCCAAAGATCATGTGCAATTCAAATTGCGAATTCCTTAATTTCAGTGTTTAAGTACCTACTTTTAATTCCAAAAAGAAATACGCTTTGTTGTCTATCCAATGCCATAACCTCCTTAGAAACACGTGAATTATACATCTCAAAGGCTATAAGCATAGTGGGAGAAGTATGATAAAAAATTAAGGAAAACAAAGCTGTTAGGAACTTAGGAAAATTGTCAACGATAACCTCCAAAGCGTGTTAGAAAAAAACACCGATTTTTCAATAATGTGTGCTGTGCGAGTTGTCTTGCTGCAAAAAGTAACCGAGCCCTGCAGAATCAAACGGTGCAAAAATATATATCAGAGATATCGTGTATTATTCACCTATTACCTCTTACAAGTTTGTCACCATATACCTAGTTTTTGTTTACGTGAGAAATATTAAGTCGTCCTTGCACAGTACAGTATACCCATTTTTATACATCCTGTACGAGCACTGCAGGCACGCGTCCGTTGTTTACATCTGGACTCACCCTCTCCCCTTCTTCGTGAAGTCTATAGTACAGGCATGTCAAACAGCACTCGCCAAGTGTGAAAATATTCCCCTATTTTCCCTCCCTTCAAATCGGAGAACGAGAAAAACAAAGCGAAAACCGGTTCTACTAGCGTGTGCTACTGCAGTTCAGGAGGGGTCGACTCCTCTCTTCACACCCTGGGAGTGATGTTTGACATGCCTGCTATAGTACAAGGTAAGGCAACCTAACAAAAACGCGCACGCTGATCCGCCCCTTAATCGTCATCACCAACACCTTCACTATCATTATCATCATCTCCACCACCATCACTGTTATCAAGTGTTCTATATTTAACACTCAAAATCTCCTACACAGCTTCGATTCGATCGCTCCTTTTTCAATGATGTTCAAGCATGATTATCAGCTACTTGTGAGTATTCTTAACGCTCACTAGGATAATTTGAGCTTATTGAGTTTAACAACCAGCGGCTTCACTTGATTCACTTGATATTTGATAATGCAATATTTGACAATGATGTACTGGTGTTCATTTCATACGCTGACACGATATGCTATGCGACGTTTATCTAACCCAGACCCGGGGAGCTTGCTCTCAACGGAGCACAAACATTTCCACTCCTTCCTTACTTGAGAAAGCGACGAGGCGTATTAACCTTGGCTATCGAGTGCTGCGATATCTTGTTTATTAGAAGAGCGAAATAATACTATGTTGGCGTATAGTCAGTGATGAAACACAAATAGATGATCTCTCGCGGCTACCGATATATGAGACGTTGCTGTTCTGAAGATATGATTGCATCTGAACCGTGTACATATATTGTCTCACCTTGTTTGTGCGATAAGCTCACAAAAGATGGGCAGTTTCACATTCTTTCCCAGACGCCTCATGGCTTTGGCAAGTAGTAACTCCACTGCGGCGGCTGAGCTGTGTACATGACGAAAAACAACAGACGCGGCTACATACAAATTTCGCGTAGAGTGGGAAATTGATTATTTCTGCGTTTAGAATGGCGAAAAGGCTGAATGTTGTGTTCTAAACAGTTATGCTAATTGAACCCCAATTTGGTTACAGTCAGCACTCCTCTTAAAACGACAGGGAAGGAAGATGTACAACTTCAACAAATGTAGCCAGCCGATACATAACCCATATTGAGAAATTTTGCAGGCCATATTGTTACTATGTTTTATTGTACATACAATGCGGGTAATTATTTTCTAAATCGATCTAATACATAATAACTGTGATACACGATCCAGTTTAAATGATGATACCCTTATATCAAAACAGCATCTTTCTGTGTCTACATTGATAAATTAGTGTCAAAAAAAAGTGTATCAACGTTCTGCTGTATGCCCGGAAAAAAGCTAGTAAAACCTCATTTGAGGAAGAAAGACTGCAAGACATATTTTGGTACTCGGCCACTCGCCTTCAAACTGACCAGTTTCAGCACTGTTATATCTTACATACCGGACAACAGTCTAGAACAACTCAGTGTGGAATTTGCTAACTTCTCAGAGCTCGTCTAGCCACTGAGCTTAGAATTCAATCCTTCTGTAAAGGCGAATGAATGTCCGAGAAGCTGCACAGAAAGAACGGAGCCTGACATCGCAGGTCCGTGAAAGCTGTAAGAGGGTACCTTTTATCATCTGCAGTGTAAGGCAACAAGAGTAATTTATCAACCGAGTGTGTTGCTGTTCTCTTCCACAAATGTGAACAAAATTATTTGTGCAGAATGATTGGTATGGTTATTCCAAGAAAGACTAATACTTTTTACTGTTCATTTTAATTTATTTTACGCTTTTGTATTGATATTTGCCCGTTAGTTAGTCTTTTTATATCTAATTTCGTTCCTACAGGTACTCAGCGCATTGAACGTCCTGCTTCCATCACACGTGTACAACGCTACATCCATCAAAAAAGCTGACACTCTCTTCAAAAATTACTCAAAACAGCGACGTCATTCCACACTTAGAAATAAATAGTGTTACATAGGTTAAGCAACATAACTTCGATATGTGCATGCTGGAGTGTCCCACTGCTTACATAAACTGACAGAAATAGGAGAGCATTAGCAGTGGAATACTGAGTATCTAAACTGTTTTTGTTAATTTGGATAGTTGGTAAAAAGCGTTTTAGTTCACCAACTTCTACGGTGTATTTCAGTTAATTCCTGAACTCATCGTGAAAGGTGAGTTGGGTGGTATTTGTCTAACTGTGAAGCTTCAGATGGCAATAAACCTGGGGGGGGGGGGGGGGGGGGGAGTATTCTGGGAAGAACAATAAATGTACGCCAGTATTTTAGAAAGCCAATGTGATACATTGACAAGGCTTTCTCTATTAACTATTTATTTCTATAAATCGTCTACAAACTGTGCTTAGAAAGGCTTATTTCATTACCTATTTCATGTACATGAACGTACACTTATACAGAAAGGGTTCATTTTATTGAGGGTACGTAAAGGAAGCTGAAGCGGTGACCAAATCTTTAAAAGGTGGGTTGTTCTATCTGACTTTGAAACACCATAGTAGTGCACATCAGAAAATCTTACGTGCTGATTTAGCACCTCAAAACAACGATTGATAAAAATATTAAAACATTCAAAACAACGCATTTTTTATTTACTCAAAAATCGTTCCAAGGATTTTGATTAAAATACCGTGTGCTCAAAGAATTCTCATGATTACTAAAACAAATCTCTTGTATTTTCTGCAAATCTCCTACGAAATCATATTTAGACAAAAACTTACAAATAAGAAGAGTCCAAATCTTACACGTACCGCGACATAACCCATTTGAGAGATATAAAGAGTAATTTGAGGAGATTTTCTCGAAAATGTTCATGTTATGAAAGATCACGAAATTAAAAAAGAGTTGTTTGAGGGCCCGTCGACAGCTAGGTCATTAGGGATTAAAAAAAGAAAATTAGGACAAATGCCGAATGTGCTATTTGAGTTATGCTGTTCACCAATAGCTCATCAACTCTCTCTTTCTCTCGCGCGCTCTCTCTCTCTCTCTCTCTCTCTCTCTGTCTCTCTCTCACATACACACGCAGATACGCGCTTTGTTGTGGATGCCTTTTATTGTCTCAAAACGTGAATTACCAGGGACTTTTGCTTACGATAAATAAGTGGTACAGTAGGTAAAAATGAATAAGGAACGCGCTAATTTAACGCAATATATTTTTGTATCAGTCTTGGTTAGTTCAGCACAGCTTCCTTCAAGATAGATCAATAGCTTGCAATAATATGTATGTTACTTTTATATAGGTATATTTGTTTGTTGGGGTGCAATTTAGAAACTATTTATATTTCGTGGCGAAATGGTTTGATTGGATTGTATGTGGTAAGATGCTCTTTATATTTCTACGACAGAATCTCCATTCCTTACCTTTTTACTGCTTATTGCGCCCGGTTCTAACAAAGTCCTGTTTGCATGAAATTCTTTTCTGGAGGCCTTGGCGACGGAAAAGCTACAATTACAGTGACAAGACTTAATCCTTGTATACTATTAATCGTTATAACCTCTTTCTTTCGATTTCTAAGCATTTATAATGCTCTTGAAATACAGATGCACTTGATAAATTACAATTTACTTTTCTCTTCTAGATTTCAGGCACAGTAGATTCCTTTTTCACTTTTACGAAGCGTTGCCATTTATTTCACCAAAACAAAAGATCGGTTTCCAAAGCCTTTGTATTTCACATTTTGTTACGAGATTTTAGAAAGACACCATCTAAAGCTCAAGTAGTGACGGATACCCCTAAACTGTTCTCTCAGTCCGGGTTTACTAACGTTCGCAACTGTACTAATCATTCGAAAGTCACTTTCCCATCACACAGCTATATGTTCCAGCTTTAGATGTTCTTGAAAATTGATTATATACCCCTCAGTGGAAAGAAGTCATCGTAATAAGCTTCCTTTCTTCTCTCCTTTCTTATTTGCTCCCTACTAATTTGTGAATTCTACACAGGTCTCGGCTGAACGAATGAGTTAACGTGACCCATTCGCGTGGCACCACGTTACTTTTACGGTTACAGAGTATTAGCATTCCCTTTGGCGACAGAACACGAATGTGGCAGCTGGGCACTTTAGTCACGCTGAAAATTGTTTCGGTCTTGTATTTTTCCACACAGCATGGTTCTGTTTTATGTAATGAGACGTTCCAAAGTGAACTTTTTTTGTCCATTTTTCCCTAGCCGTAATATTCCACGGCTACGCGAACGAATGTTTCCGGACATAATTTTATATTACGAGCCCTTGCTACTCTCTCTCTCTCTCTCTCTCTCTCTCTGCTTCTACAAGAGCTACACTGCTAGGCAACCACTCGCGGTGATTTACGCTCCGTGAAACCACGGTTAGTGTGCTGAAAATAGGACACCGGACTAACAATAAAATACACTAGACCTTAAAAACCGGTTTCAGTTGTCAGCACTTACAACTGCAAATAAAACATGTTTTTTTAAAAGATCAAGAGTTTCAGTCAATCGAATGAGGAATTAAAGTTTACTAGGGGTGACCCCGTAGCTCAGTCAATAGAGTGCCCACCTGCTGTGCGAAGAGTCCTGTGTTCGATTCCGGCTGAAGGGGAGTAGATATTTTTCTTCAACCAAGGTTATCCCCTATCCTTGTCGCAGTCGGAAGTATAAATGAGGGTGTAAATGTGTGCCTATAAAAACCCAAAGAAATCTAATGGGAGTTAAGACTATTACCGATACGCAATATGTTCCAAAGGAAAGGCTGCCAATATCATCATTGCAATTAATGGCGGGGTATAAATTGAATAAAAAGAAATTAACTCGCGAATAAATATAAATGTACGCTGTTTTGTGGATAGGTATAAGGTAGATATAGGTTACATGAAGAAGCGGGGACACCTCGCGCACTGCCATACACATTGATCTATTGTTGCTAATACTCTCCCAGTTGGAACGAACGAAATGAAGGAATTATAAACTCTATAGGGTCTTATCCTTCAATTAAATTTAGTGTCATTTTACTCAAAATTTAAATTCAATCTCAATCAACAAAAAGAATTCAATTAAAGAAGGGTACAGATCGCAGGCAGACAGGTGACGCGCGGAAGTCCCTCACATTTCGAGGCTCGAATACCTCTTTCATTGCTGGAGCTATCTACTGAGGATGAGGAGCGACCCGCCGACCAAGTAGCCCTCTGGTCCATGGGGAATATTTATTTTTTATTTATTTTTTGTAGTAAGCATTCGCGTCATTTGTCGGACATGGCCATACCTCATGTAATCTAGAAGCACATCCGAAAGACGAGAAGGAAACCGAATGAAAGGGAAATTATGGAACTGAAATAGTGGTAGAAGAGAAATCTGAGCATTCCCTTACCGATACAGGAAAAACCCATGTTCAGAACGGGTGGTCGACCGGAATCGAACCTGGGACCTTCCGCATGGGAGTATCACACGTTAGCGCTACGGCAATTGCTTAGAAGACAAAGTCTGATTAATAGAACTACTCTTCTCATTTGTTACCATGGTGGACTGTGACTCTCCGCCCGCTGCAGCGGTTTTTAATGTGATGTACTGAAAAGTTAAATATGTCCCAGCTCTGCATATACATAATTCGACCCTCTTAATTAGACCTTTCAACACCGTGGGTAATTATTGGTAAACACGGTCTCACAAATAGCTCCAGAACATATGTTCTATGGAAGTAAGATCTGGGAGTTTTGGGAAGCAATCTTACAGTCCAATCCATCGATCAGGAATGGATGTTGGATCTACTCTACCTGGAAATCTTTGTTTTTAAGTTGTTCGTGCTTGTCTGCCATTAATGTAACATCATCCAACAACTAACAACATATAATTTGTTGTTTCAATATTTAGCCGTTCCATGATAGCACGAGTGAATATCTGATCACAATGGAGATTGAGTCATGTAGTTATCAAGCTTTAAGTTATGTGTTGCAGCTGCGCAGTAATAACCATATCCCAAGAGCCAAGAGCCAAGAGCCAAATCAGGTCGCTCGGGTTTACCCGAGCGGGATATATGCCCACGGTACCTATCCATTTAGTATGGATTTACCCGTGAGGTATGAAAGATGTAGTCATTTTACAAGCTATTTTTGTCAGTGTCAGCCAATGGTGATGATTGGTTACTCTCTCTTGCTATAGACTAGGGATATGAGTGCCAGTTAGAATGTCTACCCATCCTGGGGCACCCATGCCCCTCTGCTCACTTAGCAAAGGTCAGCTTGTCTAACCAGCAAGTCAAGCAGTGTCAATTTAGCGAGAAACCGAATGCATTGGAATGTTTGGTGAAATGAGGAAGCAGTGAAGCTAATTAGCCCAAGACATCCTTGGGTAAACGATAGCTTTTGCGCCTCCTGGGAAGATGGGGATCATATTGTCCCAGGGTATTCACCAGCTGGTTAGGGTGTGGTGTAAGTTTCGCATACATAGAGCGGGCTCTATCTCGCACAACATCCACAATATATGGAATGCCAGAATGAGTGTGGAGAATATGGGAAGAAAATCTACGGTCAGTATCGTAGATCATCCTAAGGGCCCTGTTCTGCACGACTTGCAGTCTGCGGATGGTGGTTTGAGCCACGAATCCCCATGCCTCGCATCCATACAGGATCAGGGGAGGGATGATCGCACGATAAATGCGTAGTTTAAGTCGTGTAGGCATAGTTGACCTAAAGATGGGATAGAGCTTTCCCAGAGCTCCGTGACCTTGGGCAGCTTTAGCTGTGACATGTTTGGTGAAGGTAAGTCCTCGGTCTAGTTGTACACCAAGGTACTTGGCTGTGTTGACCCAAGGGATTCTCCTCTGACCAAGTGTCAGGTCCCTTTCTGGTCTCCAGGAATGAATTTTGCCTAACACAAAAGCAGAGCTTTTCTGTGGACTGATTCCCATTCTCCATTTTTCACTCCAACTCTCAATGGCATCTAGGTGTCTTTGCAATGGGGGAAGGCAGTAACGTAGATTTTTGTTACGGGCCAGTATGAGGACGTCATCGGCATATTGGCACGTAACAGTGCTGGGTTCAACGGGGAAGTCAGACATGTATGCGGCAAAGAGCAGTGGCGATAGAACACTACCTTCCGGTACTCCGGCCGCTATTGGTCTGATAGTTGATAACCTGCCCTCCACTCGCACCCTGAAAGTGCGGTCACGAAGGAAACTGGCTATGAGGGTCAGGTAGGGGGAGGGGAGATTTGCATCTCTAAGTTTGTACAGTAGGCCCTGGTGCCATGTTGTTGCAAAGGCCTTATCCACATCCAGAAGTACTGCGACAGTTTTGAAGTTTTCCTGGAAACCCAGGGCAGCCTTCTCAACAAGACGCAGGAGCTGTAAGGTAGTGGAATGGCCTTGACGGAATCCGAACTGATGATCCGGAATGAGCCTCCTTTCCTCAAATAGAGGAGTTAGACGGGACAGTAGAAGTTTTTCAAAAATTTTTGAAATTATTGGGAGTAGACTTATAGAACGGTAACTTGATGGAAACTTGGGATCCTTGCCTGGTTTCAATATGCAAATCATCCTCGCTTCCTTCCAAACAGTAGGGAAGTGTCGGAGATACAGGCAAGCATTGTAAATTCTCGTCAAGTGGATAATGGCTTTGCGAGGCAGGTGTTGTAACATATGTGTCGTAACACCATCATATCCAGGGGATTTGTTGGGTTTGAGACACCTAATTTGCGAGGAAACTTGCCTTGGTGTGACAATTGGTATGCGAGTCGCCTCGTGAGGTGGTGGAGGATCCTCATAGAGGTAATCCACCGTTGCCTCCACTAGTTCTGAAAAGTCCTCGTCTTCTATGTCCTCTCGGGGCTCAAATTGGGACTCTAAATAGTCCGCGAAATCAGTGGCTTTCTCTTGCGGTTCGAAAGATAATCTCCCGCGAGTGCCATGTATAGGATGCTGATATAGCGTTTTGTCCCTTCTCAGGGATTTAATTATCCGCCAGGGCTTCTTTTCAGAGAGGTTTACGTTCCTCATGGTGTTTTCCCAGGCCTCTTTGCGATGTGCACGTAAGAGGCGTCTAGCCAGGGTCTTAAATCGCAGATAAATTGCCTGCAATCTGGGATGGCGGAAACGCTGCCAAAGCTTCCGAACTGTTGACTTAGCTCTCAGCAACAGTCGGAGTTCGTTTGGGATGGTTGTGGGGTTAGGAGTATTGCAAGGAATGCGGTAAGTATGCCCTCGTATCACATTTGATATTTGTCGGGAGAATGCATTTGCCGCTAATTCTAACGACTCGATAGAATTTATATGCGGTCTGGGATCCACTGATTGGTTCAGTTCAAGGACGGCTGCATCCCAGTCTACCTCATACGACCAATCAGGAGTTACCAATGCTGACATATTAACATTGGTGTCGATTAACACAGGATCGTGGTCAGAATCCAGTTCATTGACTGTCGTCAGGTCTATATGGAATCTAAAGTTTTTAGTGACCATAATATCCAGCACGTCCGGTCTCCCTCGGGCAGGATGAAAAGTGGGCTCTCTCGGTCCATGAGCTATGAGGCTTGGGTTACCGCTTATAAGGCGGAATAGTCCTCGCCCCTTCGCATTGGTGGCACGACTATGCCAGTTGGCATGTTTTGCATTTAGGTCACCTGCAATGCAGACCACAGGGTGGAGGTTTAATAAAGCCGTGTAATCTGCTTCATAGAAGCGGTGATCAGGGGGGTCATATGCCACTATCAGCAATGTATCTAGACCACCTAAAGATAGCCTAATAGCACAGGCTTCTACATGCTGAAGTGGTGGAAGAGGGAAAGGCTTATGGGTAATATGGTTCTTAACAAAGATGGCTGTACCTCCCCCTTGTCGGCCAACCCTATCAGACCGATGGGTGACGTAATTAGGGAGGGAGAAGTTGGTGGCAGCATCCAAATGAGTTTCACAGACCATCAGAATGTCGATTCCGAAATACTGTACAAAATTAGAAATATTAGGGTAATGACTCCGTAGTCCGTTTGCGTTCCAAATCGCAGCTCTAAATGGTCTCCGGACATGTCTTCCAGCCATTATTGAGCGGAGTTGGGGTAGAGCTGTTCCAGTGTCTGAAGCAAGATGGAATGCTTCTGCATGGGGGTCAGGTTGGGGTTGTTCAACTGCATCTTACAGTTTCTCAGAGCAGGTAACGCCTTGTTTATTAAATCCCCAAACCATGAGGATAAAGAGCTAAATTCCTCCAGGTCACTTTGCGAAATAGTCGCTAGTGTGGAGGAGGATGTTGCCGTGTTAGGCATTGGTGGGATAGGGGTAGGGGGAATATCCCTAACCTTGGATATAGGCTCTGCCTCTACAGGTGTGTCTGTAGTTATTACAGGAGCTTGTGGCTCCGAAGTTACATTGGGGGCAGAAGATTTGCTCTGCCTAGGTTTTCTGTTCCTCCTCTTCCTGCGTGGTTTTGGTGCAGGGGGTTTAGGCACTATTGCCTTTTCTATAGGACCTGGAGGTGGTGGCACAGAATTTGATGGGGAATCGCTCTTTGGTGTAGCAGCCTCTTGTTCCACTCGACGCAGAGTGGACTCTGCCTTATTTAAGGCATTGGAAAAGGACACACCTGGGCGAACCACTTGATCATCTGGGCGGTTCTTGCGGCGGCTCTCTATGATCTTTTTCCTTGTGGAGCATCCTTTGTACACACTTACGTGTGTACCATCACAATTAGCGCACTTGCACTCTTCTCTGGGTTTAGGGCAGTTCTCGAGCAAGTGGTTCCCTGCACACCGCAGACATGTAAGCTTTCGCTCGCACATCATGCTGGAGTGATTGTACCCCATGCATCGGTAACATTGCACAGGTCCCTCTCTGCCATAATACCTTTCCACTTTGACTACAGTGAAAATTAATTTCCTTACTGTGTCAATTGGTTGTACTTCTTGGTTAAGTACTTTGTCAAGTACTACCAAGAATAGTGGCATAGGAACTTTGTTAATACCCCCCTCGGTATTAACGGTTCTCTTCAACTGTGCCACTGAGTTGACAGTTATGCCATGTTCTTCTTTAAGTGCAGTTTTGATTTCATCAGGGGTGCACTCTGAGTCTAAGCCTCTGATGACTCGGCGCTCAATGTGTGGACGTTGTGGTGAGTACGAGTAGAACGTTATGTTCATTTCTCGTAACACCAACTTAGCTGTTTCTAAATCACCCAAACTGTGGGTAAGGATATGGACGCTCTTAGGCTTCCTTTTTGCCTCAAAAGTATACTTGAGGTGTTTGGCCAGTGTACGCATTACCCTAACATGGTTAGGGAATACGTCCGCAATGATTGGCGGAATTCTTGGCCCCTTCTTGGCTTGGGATGATGCAACATTCTGAGGATGTTGCATCATATTGGATGATGCAACATCCTGTGCATGTTGCATCATATTTGGTGATGGCGTCTGTTTTCCCCGTTTACGGTTTTCCACAACCGTAAACTCCCCCAGCTCCATATCGGACTCGGAGTCAGATTCAGGTAAGGGATTGTTTGAACCCAGGCTCTCTAGTTCTGCCATGGGTATGTGGCGTGGAGTAGAGCACTTACGCTTTTGCGTATCGGTCTTGGAGCGCTTCCTATTTGGCTCCACTGCTTCAGGTGATAAGGATCTATATGAAGATGATGTCGAAGGTAATTGTCCATCATCGGCAGTAAGCGCGGTTGCCCTCCGGCTGCTCACAGAGGACCGCACCTCCTCTAAGGCGGCGCCTTTGCGAGCCATTTCGGCTCGAGGTTTCAGGCACAAAGCCGTCAACCCTTGGCTAGGATCTTGTGAGCCCGCTGTCACGTAAGTCGTCAGTCTGAAAGTCTGTCAAGGAAGAAAGAATAAAGCAAAAGAGTAGGAAGAAAAGGGAAATACCTGAGTAGCTTTCTATGTCACTCCGGGAAGCTAGCCTGGTGAGTTCCAAAGCTTGCTTGCCAAGCCCCTTTAGGAACTACACCAAATTGTGCTGTGACTAATATAATGTATTAGTCCGTAGATTGAAGCGTGCAATCCACCGACGCACACCACAACACTCCACCAAGTCGGCACGGGATCTCCTGCTCCGGCGAGTCAGCTTTCTGGATACCGTCTTTCCACCAGTGAGAAGCAAATCACGTCCGCTCTGGTCGAACGACGACGCGAGAATGATGAACCATATCCCAGGAGCGAGGACATAGTTTTGTATGAGTAGGTAACCCAATGTATCTGCTCAGTGTCCATCCCAACCAATCAGTACAGATAGTGCACATGAATAAACCAGTATATTGGCACAGGTAAATAAAACAACACTAACCATAATTAGTTTTTAGTATTTTAGCAGGTGTTTGTTGTGTCAAACAATTAGCCTCGAGCTGACCTGCGAATAGAACTGCCTTTGCACTTGGGAATTAAATCAAACGCACAGGTCACATGCTGCATGGACATTTTTTCCATTCAGCACACATTTTAAGCAGGTTACATCTGAGCATATCAGTATATACAACTTGTTGGAGTATATTTGGAAAACCTTTAAGCACCTGTACAGATTATCACTAAATATGCGACCAGAATGTGCAAAATAATCGCCAACGAAACCTTTGAATATGTTCTACCATTAAATGCTGAATTTCAAGGGAATAAATAGCATATGAATTCATACTGCATTCCAAGGCACAGAAATACTACTTGGCCTCTTCTGGCATATAGCATCAAATGATACCAGGTGACTGATATAATCAGCAGGCTTCTTGGACGTTACCTTGGTGCATGAAAGCAGCAATCAATGAGAGAAGGCATTTCGAGAAAATTCAAGACATTTTAGAGAATAAAAGAGAACATTTTTCTCAGTAAAGGGTAGTTAGGGTTAAGGAACTTTCTTGAAATTCAGTGGTCGCACCCTTGGAAGACGCTGAACTTAAATACCAACTTTGGCACTTTTGACAGAATTTTCGCTTTCAGTTTCCCCGTCCACAAATTGAAAAAAAAAAAAAGAAGAAGACATAGATAAACGTGCGCGCGATTATATTTTTTAAAACATATGTACTTCTTCATGCATTCATATTTTCCGGTGAAACTGGTATTGTGTGTTTGGATGAGATGCAAAGTATTCCTCTGTTTAATACAGTAAATAGTCCTACATAAAATGCATAATCGGATACATAATGAAAATAGTTATTTTCGTTCATGAGAAATATTAAAATGTTACAGCTGTCAGCATCGACTGTTAGGCTATAGTTGATCCTGCCTTACTTCTATAGCAGACCCGCACTAGAATAAATAACACATTTTTTGGTTTCAGTTTGTTCACCGTAATGCATTTACTACGTTCTATGATAGAGAGAGGACACTGGTACAGCTTTGTAATCAATGCTCAGTTGTTAATTGGATGATCAGAGTTACAGATTCCAGATGAGTTCCTGAAAAGTTTCTCCATCGGTTTTGCCTTTGACAACAGTTCTTGGACTCCCGTAGTATTTAAGCAGAGTTAGTTAAGAGAAAATTGCTCCAGAGGCAAATAGTTTTGAGTGAATCACTAATGGTAGGTACTGAGAAACTAATGGATTCAAACTACTCAGTCTTTTGGAGCGCGTGAAACTGGACATTAGCATGTCATTGAAATTCATAATGGTTTCCTATTATCGTACATGCGCACGTTCAGGAGGTCCCCAGTCAATTTCCGTTAGGCAGACTCTTCTCATTTTTTTTCTTTTTTTTTTTTTTCTGTTATTTCTAGTTTGTAGGCAAATGGATGATATAATGCCGCAGTTCACTGTCATTTTCACTTCCGCATGTTTGAGGGTCGAAAGATCAGGCGAATAGGCGGCGAGCGAGGAGTGTGGGGGGGAGTTTATCTTGAGGAACTATCTATCCTAGCACTCGGCGCCGGGCCGTCAGCGACTGTTTACGTGGTGAGAGCTACGCCTCTGGGGAAGAGAGAGGAGGGGGTGAGGAGTGAGTGAGTGTGTGGGGTTTAACGGCCCGTCGACAACGAGGTCATTTGGGCCGAGAGAGGAGGGTCCTCGCTGGCGTCAGGAGCGCGCTGCCCCGGATTTAGTCGCCGTGTCCTTCATTTCAGCCCTTCCTGCTGAACGTTTTCAGAATCACAATAAGCCTTCATGAGCTCTTACACTTCTCCGCTTCCTGGCAGCTATAACCATCGTAGAACGGACCACGATGTCCTAATGATCCATGATGGAACTAACAGCTATCCATTTATAAATATTTAACGCATCGTTTACACTGTATTTTTTAACTCCTTACATTAATTACGTTTTTAATCTATTTGATGTAGCATATTTAACACAAAGAAATTCTATTGCAGTGGCAGTTTGGTTATATGCACGTTACGTTTCACTTGCGAAAGCATTTTCAAATCTTATGTGTTAAACATCTGTTCATTGGTGACTTCTTTGGTACTGCCTAAGTTTAAGAAGCCTATCAATATCTGGCGACAAAGCCGAAGGTGATACCCCGACTGATCGTCGCGTAACCTACGCGATACAGACATTTAATATAGTTCAATTTGGAAAAATTGTGTTCGCAAATATATGTAGACCCAAAAGCCGACATCAGGTTGGAGTCAGAGGGCAAAGACTGAAATAAATCGCAACCTGTTTTCTGGAATGTTTGAAGGTCGTAATATTTTGCAGAAGAATTATTTCCATTTACAACTTCCAGTTGTTATGAACCTAATATTGTTAATCCTGCAAATATTTCACTATGCAATAGCGAATTTACAAGTACGGAAATAATCAAACCTATGTTTATATGTTTAGCTATAAATAACCGAAAATAATTATTAAAGCTATAACGATAACTATAACTAAAGTTTACAGCAGTTAAATTATTTAAGGAGTCAACAACGATCTGTTAAAGTTTATAGCCGTTAATCTATCTTAATGGTTATTAATTTGTCGGTGTAACGTAAAGCGTACTTGACGCGAATTATCCACGATCTTTTCGGCTGTCAATTCTAATTGGTGTCGATGCGCTTGGCCCTAAGGCTAAAGCTCGCGCAATTGCTTTGAACAACCAAACATTTAAATGAGAGCTTTGATGCTAGTCTTAGCTGTCTTTGCGTTATCTCATTGTGACGTCACCGCCTCAAGTATCACTGGAATGTTTATTTCATACGTAATTACACAGGGAAGTCGAGGAGGTGCAGACGATTCACAGAGCGTTTTGCATAAAGTAATATGAGAGATAAGGTTAATTAACACAGGTGATAGAAGGAAAGAGACGAGATCCTGGCTCGACAACTGTCCTCTGGGTGAACGTCAGTGTTCAAAATCGAATGCGCGACCTATAACTCCAACTATTTCCAGAGCTGGGGTTTCATTACTTCGGCTTGCCAATTCCGAAATTGACTCAAAGAATCTCAACGCTTTTTGTACCTAAAAGATTTGCGTGTTTTAATCAACAAGCATCCAGGGTTAAGCATAGACCCATTCAATAGCAACCGCTCATGGCATGCACCGTCACTTGTTTAAATAGCGCTCATGTTGCTCATGCCAGCCACGTGCATCACGTAGAGGCAGGTAGCGTGCGCAAGTCAGAGACGATTAATCTAGTCTGGCTGCCGCGACATCTGTTAATCGATTGCCGCCTCGAGCCGAGTTTTTCTTGACTAACAGCTCTGATCCCAAAGGAAAACAGTCAATTTATTAACTGACTCGGTGCGTGTTTCTGCGTAACATTCTGGTTTTCATCAAGCTAAACGCTCAATCTTGCCTTAATCCCCAGAATTTAATTCAGGAAGTGAATTAAGTGCCCCCGTGAAGGAAGAGCTAGCCGTTCCTTTAAAACAGTTTCCCTCTCCTCGTACGGGATTTTATATAGATGACCTTTACATAGTGATAAATTAACATCAGGTATAAAGCTACGAAACAGATTTACTGCAAGTATGTATGAGACCTAACAGAATCATTGAAATGTTGATACCAATTTTAGAAAAGGTTAAACCTCATATGTTGAAAACATTATATGAGCCTATGCCCAATTTCCTTTTACTTTATCTACAAAGTAAGAAAGAAAGTGGAGGTAAAATGAAAATGAATCCTATTAACGTTTACCTTTCCAGGCATATAAACAAAAAGATGTGCATCAACATAATTTAATGACGAATGGAAGGAGGAGTTGGCAAACACAACATCCAATCATAGGCTTGCCACGCCTTGCGGTGTTGTATAGTTAGACACGCTGTGAAATCACACTGTAAAGCCGATGATGTAAATATCATTTACGCCCACAAAATGTATTTGGACAACAGGAAAAAGAATAATCTGATCATGAAGTGGTCAGCTATCAGCCATGTCTGCCGTAGGGCGTGTTTTTATATTCGGCGCACGCTCATGCGCTTCCATCGGAAATTCATCGCATCGTTCTTTAACTCATCGCTGAAATCCACCAACTTCAGCGCTGAATGCAGCGCTTAACCATCGGTTCCATCGTCACCGACCGACCGATGGATATTCCCATAAGCTAACTAATTTATAAACAACTAGTCAGCTGATTGAAAATGGAAGCTGCAGTATGCATAATTTTAATGGCTAAATTAGCACACGAATCGCGTGGAAACAGCAGATAAACAGCATGCTATGTCACCATCATAAATCAAGATTTCATTCGTAGCATGTTCGCCATACTGCACGAATCATCGAACCGTTCTTCTATTCAGCGGAAAATACATCCATCCATCGCAATTCAATCGGTGGAATCCATCACTCATCGTTACGATGAATTAAAAAATTCACCCATAGTCTTCATTTATTGTTGGTGGATACAAAACTGCTTTTTGAAATCGACATCAGTTCTTGGTTTAAAACAGTAGTGTCTCAATAACGCCACAATATTGTGAAATGCAAGAGATTACCCTGTTAATTTTTAATATGGCCTCGCTTTCCGATCTACTATGCCACTCTTTGAAGCCAGTCTACGGCGCGCATTAGAAATCATGAAAATTACGCGATCGCCAACAATGGCAAAGGCGAGCCGAAACACCGCACGCATGCTAGAATAAAAATGCTTTAGACGCGGCACGGCTCGCCAATTAATGAGCGCTCATGCAAACCCGGCCTCGGTACTGCAGAGGCCTGCGTCTCGGGAACCACACAGGAAATGCAACCTGGTCGCAAAGGAAAACAGTGGAAAACTGTACATAGTGTAAATAGTGAAGTGTATAAAGTGCAGTGTGTATGTACGTGTGCTAGGACGCATATTTTTGGTGTGCCCAGTGTGTGTGTGTGTGTGTGTGTGTGTGTGTGTGTGTGTGTGTGTGGGCGCGCGCGTGTGTGTAAATATACATATAAAAACAGGCACTCAAAGGACCACCGAAACAAACATTACAAACAAAAATTGTTCTCGGTGACCTAAGGGTGGTTACCGTATGAGTTTGGCAAGCCCAGCAATTGCATATTGTAACATAAATAAGTTAATTATAAGTCTATGATAGTTGTAGCCTGTAAGCCGGGCCCATTGTATCGGCACTAGCCAATACCTCGAATAAAGATAATAATTGGAATTGGCGCATTCTAAGGATGTGTGGTTGCGGTATTTCTATCAGCATCGACAGTTGTTGTAGTGTTTAACGCCCGCTTTTACTACTACGGCACCGCAGGCGGTGACACTGATGATACATGGAATGAAGATGGAGCACCGGTGGAATGAGATGGCGGGGGAAACCGGAGCACCCGGAGAAAACCCGCCCTGACGCCGCTTCGTCCACCACGAATACCACTTGCGGGTCCCTGGGATCGAACCCGGGCCACCTAGGTGGTAGGCATCGACAGTTGAGTGTCATGTGAGATTGTTAGACGATCTGTCTTTTGGAGCTGCTCTCCAGTGAAGGTTTACAGAATGGACCACGAGGACGTCCTTTGAACCTGTTCGTATGATATGGAATTAAGTCTTCTGATCTTTGAGTACGATGGAGCATATCGCCGTGGTAGAGGACAATATAAACCTGACAATACAGCTCCTGCCTACATGCAGGAATGCAAAATATTAAGCAGAAACGGCTTGTCTACATTTAATGAACTCTTAAACGTAACAGGAACAAAATTATACTTCATATATACAAAAACCCAAGACAAACAATAGAATTAGAACAGTTAAAGGTCTAATTGATGAGAAATTATGAATAGTGACTTATATTAATTATAAAATACAAGAAAATTAAACTCCAACTTATACTAACTGTTTTAATTTTTGTTGGTTAGTTTTCTGTTCTATGAGTATTTGGGGAGATATTCTAAGCACTGCATTAAGATTTTAATCAAGGACGCATATACATGGATTGCTGTGCCAAGCGTTGAGCCCAACACTGCTATCCACTGCTGTGATGTGACCGGTCGCTGCTCGGCAAGCAAGCTTTTGGTGGCGTCTACTGCCCACCGCTCTAAAGTACTGTACTGTCGGTACAGTACTTCTATGAAAGGCTTTGTGGACACAAAGCGCAGTTGTGGATAGCCGAACTAAGATCTAAAATATTCGACCTAGGTGCTCTCTATGTAACAATATCTCTTTTCTTCATGCTCTTGAGATTAAAGGCTCGCTGGGTGGCAGAGACATCACGCACCACCTTCGAAGGAACGGTTAAAAATGAACATTCGATTAGACTGCCACAGGTTGCTTACTGCTTGGCTATGATCACAAAATATATCTCAATTGAGTGTAAAGCTGAAGCGTATTACCACAGACTGTTATTTACTGACGACTAGCAGTCATGTATTTTTCATATATCGTACTCGCAATGGCAAAATTTGCCTGTTCCTTTGAGACCATTCTTCCTAAGGGGAAACCTTAACGTTGAGGTGTGCTAAAAAATCGTGTTACAGGTTTTTAGTGACCTTTCGAAGAGAAATCGAACTCTGGGAATACAATAAAGCGCGTAAAAAATGTACGAGATCATAGTAGAATTAGTATTAACAGTGTAGGGAAATACTGAAAGAAAACAAAAGCTAACATCATGGAATCAGACCCCGACAGGGTAGTGATTGTGTCAAAAGCGCACTGGAAATGAAATATTATTTAACGATATTTTACATTTGTATGCATTCAACAAATATTTTGTAGAGTGCATATTGTTATAATTTAATCGCGGCTATGTAGTCGTTCGTCTCATTGTTTCCAAGTGTTAGAAAATGCGCATTTTATGCTAATAAGGTAAAGCGAACGCGGAATAGCACAGTTGGTGTGTTTACATGTGGAATAAGCTTAAAACAAACAGGGATTATAGGTCTGCAGCCTAGCAGTATCCTCTGTCCCGTCCATATAGGGTTTCCTAGGCATAAGACGGTGTTGGGAGTGATATACGTTCAGCATGCTGATAGTCCTATTCTCTCAAATAACCCCTCAACTGACGCCCAAAGGATTTCACGATACTCCCTTCTGAAAAGGAAGATCAACACGCTTCTCCCGTTCTGCAGACATTAATGGCATACCGTTACCGCAGGATGGGTCGATATCAACTAAATGTATGAAAATATCCGAAAAGGATAAAATGCAGTGTCAGAAACTGCTGGTAGGATTTCTGGTAACCCTACAAAAAAGCGTTTCATATGCCAAGATATGGCGGATTACTTAGCAACTCTAGTAATCAATCCACTATACATTGTGAAACAGATTACTGATTACTTGGTTATTACTGCTGCAGTTTCCACGTACATTAATAAATCTAACGGTTTAATTCATACCAGCCTTTGGAATGCGATTTTTTGGTTTGTTCCGCCATTGGTAACTACTGTACTGTATTTGACTCTGGTGTTCACCTAACATTATACTACTGCATAAAAAAGCAAGTATGATCATACTTTGAATAATATCACTAATGCATTATGTTTATTGGAGACTAAGCAACCACACGATATAATATTGTAGCAGCACTGACACTGCTTACTGTCAACTGCATTGTAGACAGTTTAACTGCTGGTGTTACTCTGTTTACATTGTGCCGAGAAGCTCCCCACTTCACACCACGATTGCGCGTTCAAGGACAAAGACATTCTCCTGATTCACCGACAGTACTTATGCCATGACCCGATATTCCGTTGTGACCGTATCACCTGTATAGCTTGCGCAATAGGTTTTGAACGCATTTAAAGGAAGGCTTTGATGCGAGTCACCTGCATTCAGTAGGAGTGTTACCTCATTATGAAGTCACCACTCAAGAATCATTGAACTGTTTTACTTCATGCGTGTTTATACACGGAAGTCGACGGAGGGCAGACGATTCACACAACATATTGCGCCAAGTAATAGAGATAAGTTCACTTATTACATGTGATAGAAGGAAACATATCAAATCCCGGCTTGCAAACTGCCCTCTGGGTGAAGATCAGTGTTCAAGCTATACTTGCAGTGCGAGCGCAGTGTTGTTGACAGTTTTGACATTCTATCTCCAGCATGATACAGTGACTAAACCCCCTTTCTTATACCGTTGCCCCGCTGATATGTATTCTTCCTTGTTGCGTTTTTCCCTTGCTCTCTACCATGATCGTCTAATGCACGCCTTTGAATGACATTAAGCAAGCCTTGTGCACTGGAGAATAGGCGATAAAAGCGATATAAACAATCTATCATAATAGCTGCACTACTTTTATCATCCTGAGAGGCAGGTTTAAACTGAAGGTTCCTCCCAGTTGATAAGAATTTGCCTGCATCCCAGATGTAATAAATCCATTACATAATATTTTTAATTCATATGGTTATTATGTGTATAATGCAAATCTGTCTATTATTTTCGAAAGATTTGATCGTGTAAAATCAAGGACAATTTTGCATTTCAGACCAACTCATTCCACGACAGCATCTACATCTTTCAAGTGACTAAAGTTCATGGTACAGACCTTAGGCAGGTGCGCCTCTTTGAGAATGCTTAGGCAGGCAGTCGGCAGGTGCGCCTCTTTGAGAATGCTTAGGCAGGCAGTCAATGTCCGCTATAGCAAGCATTGCTTGTGACGCCCGTTCTTCTCATCACTTCACTATCCTCATGTTTGTAATTGACTAGGTATTTTGATTGTGCCTCTTTTGGAGTTCATTCAAAATATATCGGGAAGGGGACATTTTAATCTGCCTTTTATGGCGTGCTATGAGGCGAAATGCGGGCATTTACCTGTCTGGTCGTAACAGGTGCAATTTTGAAACGTATCAGATTTAGCTTTGTACTGCATTCTAAACACTGAAAGCCGTAATTGCTTCGTCAAATACATTGGTTTACAAGCCAATTAGCAGGAACTAAACATACCACATTAGCGCATTCATACTTAGCAATTAATACCAAGGAACCAGTAAGTAGTGTTCCGGTTATTGTATGTAGCCATTTGTTCATTCTATATGTAACATAGCAACCAATCAGGAAGGTGGAACGAAAGCGGAAGGGAACGCTAGGAGAAGCAGTCTACACCAAGCCCATGACAAGGAAGATTTACCAGATCGCGATCGGAGAGAGTCGCAAACATTTTAGGAATTTACATCACATATTTATTAGTGTATTCAGATGTATTAATGCGATGATTAGGGTGATTTAAAATAATCATTAAAACACTAACTACAGCAAACATCAGAGACAATATGTAATACGTATTTCACTGGTAGATGAAAACATATTTCCGTTTAACGGGAAACAGCGCCCGTAACAGGACGATCTGAGATAAAATAATTCGATGTCACAAGGCATAATAATCAATATTCATTCCAGTCAACACAATGATTTATTTGAATTTATGAGGACAAAATATGGCTTACTGCCTATAGTCAAGGAACCATTTGTTATGCACTAAAATTATTCTTCAATCTGTGTCAGCAATATGGGAGAAGTCCATGCTCAAGTGTTTAATAAAGATTAAATATCCAGCCGAAGCATTCCCCCTGTTGAAGCAACTTGGAAAAACTACATTTAAAACGTCTCAACATGTATTCCACGTATGGATTTAAAATGATTTTTCTTTAAAGCTGCTTTGAGGTAATGGAACCAGTCATATTTCATTGTGCGTTATATGTGAGGAACCTGAAGGGACATTAATTGTTTAATAATGTGATGGGGTGAAGAAAAGGAAGGAGGCTATATAGGAAATAAAATGGGACACACTACAGAAAGAAATTAAGCGTTTAAAAATACTGACTGACATGAAAAAATAGGAATCAAATGATGGGAGAACACATAGCAAAAGTAAGGGAGAAACAGATTAGAGCAGTTAAGCGATATGAATTAGAATATAATTGACAAAATAGTGTAAAAGGAGAGTGTAAAGACTGGGAAAGGCATCACGATGGCTGAGTGGTTAAACCGCTCGTCTCTCAATAAGTCGGGCCGAGTCGGTTCAATCCTGGGGACCGCATGTGGCAATTGTTGTGGACGAAGATGTTGTCTGGGCAAATTTTTTCCCCACTTCCGCCGTCATTCGGTCCACCAGCTGTTCCGTGATCACCTTTCATTCATATATCATTTCGGTCCTACAACAGCACAGCAGGTTTCGATCACAACGACATAGGATAAAGTCAAGCACTGGCTGTGTTAAGCATAGCCGCTCCAGGATGCAGTACAATGCAGTAGTTGGAAATATGGAGCCTAACTCTGGATTAATTTGTAATTGAAATAAATATTCAAGTATGTCTAAAGGTCAAGACTCTAATTATAAACTGACGTAAACAATTGTGGAGGAGTTAGGCTCAATTTATTCCTCCACAGATGGAGAAAATATTACTGGTCATGCAGTGCAACAGGTTACAGAATATTTATGTATAAATTTATGAGTCCTATAGATAATTAAATATGTCACATATAATTCAAGTTTTTATTTTACTGCTCTTTTTAAAAATCTCAATGTGCAATTTAATGGCTACCCTGCATCTCACTGTATCCTGCATACAATTTCAAATTAGTTGTTTATCTTGTACGCGACTGCATATCGTTTGAGCGCACATAAGAAGCAGCTTTGTATACGTTGACGCTGCCCTGTATTTCGTGGGCTACGTCATTTGTACTAAACTTGAAGAGGCAGGTACTACAATGTCTGGCCGTGTCTCCTTCTTTACTCTTATATCAGCCCCCCCCCCGACCCCCACCCCCTCCCGCCCCCCGTGCCGTTTACGGTTCTCTGCTCACAACTACGTTTTCCGGTTGCGCAGAAGCGGGACGCTAAGTACGTCCCAGCCTTCTCTATTGCCCCCACTCATGACGCCCTTATTGGTAGAGGTGGGACACGCGGCGGTCCGCCGGTAGACCTTGGCACTGCATTAGCTGTTGTACCACGGAATTTAGTTTTAGTCTAAGGAATGGAAGGCTTCAATATACAGATAAACAGATAATCCTAGGGTTGTGTGTAAGCAATACTCGTTAGAAAATTAAATTAAATTATTTTGTTGTTTAACGACGCTGTCAATTGCTAGGATCGACACCAGCGTCGCCGGTGTGCCGGAATTTTGTCCCGCAGGAGTACTTTTACATGCCAGTAAATCTACTGACATAGAGCTGTCGTTTTTAAGCACACTTAAAAGCCATCGGCCTGGGCCGGATTTGAACCCGCGACCTTGGGATCAGTAGTTAGACTTATTATATTATAAAGAGAGATCAAGCGTTGTAATTAATTGTATTTATTCCTGTTTTCTTTGTGTTGGCATATCCATCAAATTATATTTATTTAAATTCAACTCAACCTACTTCATTTCAAGTTCGGTGCTTCAATGGCACTTTTGTACTGCAAAACTATTTTATCGATTTATTACCATAAAGAATTGTAGTTCTTCTTCTGCAATATCATGAAGATTTCCTTTCTTAACCGCGACAAAGGAACCAACGGATTCACCTTCTTCTTCCCAAGAATGCTAAGGTTCACATCCAAAGTAACACAATTTCAAACGAAAGAAGAATAAAAAACAAACACAACAGTCTGGTTTTCAAGTGTATCTGAAACACTCCCCGTAACCATTAATCACAATTCAATGGCCTGAGAGAGAAATACTTCAAATATTTCACCATTTGGACACTTATACAAAAGAAACAGAAAGAACAGTAGAGCTTCTTCGAAAGCAGTTGGAGATGATAATGACTGTGGTTTCCCGGAAAATCTCTCGCAGATTAAAGGGGCAGAAAAGAGCGCGCTGGGGAGACAAATGCACTGAGTAAGTGACGAGAAACGGAAGGGATAGAAATGATGAGTAATGGAATGAGATACTCTAGTGCATTACGGAAAAATACATTGTATATTTTAATGAGCTCTGTGTTTTACTTGGAAAGTTTTCTTTGTCTCTCTGGCTTCAACCTGTGCTAAATGTAGTGCGACTGAAGAGCTCTTCGCAAGATCTTTACAGAAAATTAAAAGGTATGCATTTTATTTGTCATACCGATATACAAACAGATTATTTTTAATAAAACCATTAGTCATTTTTGGACAGTAACAAACACCATCACATCCAAAGAGTTGTTGGGGTCCAAGGATGCTCGAATTGCATTCTTGAAATGTACCATATTTAAGATCTGGTACTTCCCCCGCTTTTCATTTTTAAGTTATACTGCTCTCTTTCTCCCTCTCTACCTCTCTCTCACTCTCTAACTCGCTCTCTCACTCACTCACACATACACACCACAAGCGTTTATCGGAAACGAACTTTCGACATTGAATTTTTTAGTTTGAGCACTACTAGTTCTACCTCGGATACTTCAGCGGTAAATGAAATAAAACTGGGCTCACTCAACACCCTTCAAGCAGCTGCAGCATGCCATATAATTAAGATTTTTAAATTTAAACTCAAATTTTATTATGTGTTTTTGAATATCCAATAATTGCATGGAATTCCTACTTCACACGACAACAAAAGGAATAAGCTCACTAAGCTAATAGATAATTAAATATATTATCATTCCAATTGCTATCAGATATTCAAAAGCTCCACCTCCAGAAGATTATTTTGCATGAAAGAAATTTAAACAATGTTAATTAAGAGTTATTCTACGACAAAAGGTAATTCTATTACATCAGTAAAGCAGGATCGACAGTACAGAACAATGAACATTGTACAGGAATTAGGTTCAGTTGCAGCATAAATTATAAGTTATCGAAAAGCTTTAACGAAACTAAACTAATGCTTAATAATGCATTTTCCTATAGTATATGCGCAATAAGCATACAGTACAGAAAATAAAATTATTCAGTTCGCTTAGTTAACAAAACACGGAAATGTTTTAGGAAAAACCATACACCAAGAAACATTGCGTACATTAGTTTGTTCACTAGGCTCCAGTGACTGTGGAATACCTGTTCAGGAGATCTTGACTCGCTGAAAATGTAAAAACAATTAAAATGTACATACAATATAACAGAGAGAGAGAGAGAGAGAGAGAGAGAGAGAGAGAGAGAGAGAGAGGTGGGGCGAGGGAGAGAAAGAGCAAAAGAGAGATTACTTTTTTAAATCAAATACATAAAATCGTGTACTTCCGGTGAAATCTGCATCTAGTAAAGAAAGGGGAGAGAAAAAATAACTTTGAAGTCAATTTTTTGAGCGAGTACGAAAAGAACAATTGCAACATTTTTCCCGCTCAATATTACGTCCATCTTGAAACATTTTACAAACATGGCATGTTCTTATCGAACCGGGCGTAGTTTCCTTCTTGACCATTTGGGAAATGTTAACTCTGAAGACTTTCGGCTAGGATATGCGGAATTAACATCTGCATTCCACAACATATGACATTCATTTCCGGAAGTTAACTAACGGTGAGGTCTTCTTACGGATGTGAGTGTATGGGACAGAGGTAGTGGACATCTAGGACGACTGTTATGTATAAGGTTTGGTGCCTGACCGTTACATATCCGACGCGAACAGTAATGGTAGTTAAAACAATAGATTAACATACGCCGTATTGTTATACACTTCAAGTGGAGGTTTTACACGCAACTACGGTTATGGAATATAATGGTCTGTATTTAAAAAATGGTCATAAAATATTATTCGCGTCCTTTGTTTTAAATGGAATGCCATTTTTCCTGCGCCTCAGACGTGTAGGCATTAAAATACAGAGAAATTCGTTTGGGAATACATACATCAAAAGCAATGTAACATGAGAACTAATCATAATATAGTGTGTAAATGCATTCTAAAAGTTTGAGGAGGTTTCCATTCTTGTTCCCTCATGTTGTTAGTCCAGCTGGGCAAAATACTCCCCTTCCTGTACAATATATTAGCCAATTAGCGAAATAATTTTCATCTTAATGTCATTTTATGACGATCAGCCAGTGTTTTAATAACATGAGGCATAAAACCCGCAGTGCTTTCCGGATACAAGTTCAAAGAGATTCCATGCAATGTGTGTCCACATAAAAGAAAGTCAAAAGTGTAATGGATTTGTTTTCCAAAGGAGACTAGTCTGTTTCACTGCTACTGATACCGCTACCCCTACTGTTGTTTATTATTATCGCTGCGGTTGCGGTTGCTGTTGCTGCTGCTCTTTATTATTATTAGTATTAGTACTAATATTATTAGTATTATTACAATTATTATTACTATTACTATTACAATTATTACTATTATTATTATTATTATTATTATTATTATTATTATTATTATTATTATTATTATTATTATTATTATTATTATTATTATTATTATAATTACCTTCTTCTCTTCACACGAAATACGATTTAAAAAGCTGTTACAAATGTAGGGTGCATGAACACTTCTATTAAACGCAGCATTTTCAGACACGAATATCTATAAACTATGTTTATATAATCCCCAGGCACAACAGCTTTTTCCGGGTCAAGGCCTACCGCCCTACCGCTGCGTCCGCCATCTCTGCCCATAAATGGAGTCATGAGTGCGGTGCAGCACTGGAGGTGGGACTTGGTCAGCGCCCCGGTTCCTTCCAGTCGGTTACGCGGCTTTGCAACCAGGGATCACTACTTTTCAATCAATTGGTCTCTAAGGGAGCGAACGAGACTGAGTGCACCTCGTACCAGATCTCCCGCTTGTTAAGCAGCAGTGTTACCACCGCGCTAAGGAGACGACCAAAACTATGTTGAATGCCTTGTGCAATCCATAAATGTATGCAACACTGTAATATAGACATCTGTAATACACATGATCTATGTAAAAATCGAAAAAATAGGAAGCGCTTGGATCTTCAAAACAATACGTCATGACATGACATTATCAGCATTAGGGTAGCCAAATGCTTTGACATTTTGATAATTAAAAAGAAATAGTACCGGCACTGGTTATAAATGCGAGTTTTTACATTGCTCCGAATTTGCAAAAGTTATATCAAAATCACAAGTTTTTTTTTTCTGTTTTTTTTTTTTTTTTTTAAGTGTGTTATGACCGCGGAAAGCCATACGACATAAAGTTGTGATGTATAGGGATTTGTCATAAACTCACACTGCCAAACTGAATCAAGCATTTATTATCACTTTGCTGTTAAAGAAATTCCAATTTTACACATAACGAAGAAATTAATAGAACTAATGCTATACTATACCGCCCTATACTGTTAGGTTTATTGATTTTTATAACTTTATTGAACACAATGTGTACGTATAGCTTACATTTGAGTTACGGTTATCACCAGTCTTTTATTACTTCCTTTTAACGTTCCATTTATATGCCGCCTTTAACATCAAAAATCATATTGGTAGTTTTTGACCTCTTGGAACAGTTGTCCAAACAGGACTGCTTAATGGTGGTTTTGATCTTTAGGTTCCTGTTGCTTTGGATTAACACTTAGTACATTAAATTCTCTCTCTCTCTCTCTCTCTCTCTCTCTCTCTCTCTCATTCATACTTCCAGACTCCAGGGAGAATGGGGAATAGCCATAGCTAAAGAAAAATTCCCACCCTTCCAGCTGGGAATCGAACCCGGGATTCTTGCACAGCAGACATGTGCTCTACCGACTGAGGTCGGGCCCGCCTTCTTTTTTTAATGCGTTGAGTGTTTGTATTTTCACACTTCATTAAATTACACCTGGCGCATGGTTTGTTGCATAGTTTATAGATGCACTCCTCCTTAGAATCGGTATAATTAGTTTCGGCATATCTTCTCGTGGAAACCGTGGGCGGCGAAAGGTGTGTACGGGTGGCGGAGTTAGAAGTTCGGTCCTTTCCAGGTTTGACTTTGATTGTTCATTCCAATACTGTTATACAGGTATATATTTTGTACCTCTTGATAATCTGCAAGTACTACAGTTTCTTATTTGTATTCAAACACACGCTTCGTTTGGAAACGTGACTGGCCTAATGGGAATTTTCTTGGCACTAGGAAGCACGCTGTTTGCCGACGGAGAGGAAAAGTAAACATCTTTGTCGTAGAGAAAATTCAATATGTTATCAGTCATCACACATCGGTCACACTTAAGAAAATGTATATTATCACTCTATAATTATTCATGGTCACATAAAAGCATGTTCGTTGGTAAAAAATTAAACGCGGGTCAATGGGGCGATCGTTAACATTATCCAGAAATTAACTCCCGTTTTTAGGTATATAGCTCTGAGTCTTGAAGTACAATTTATTATCTCACAGGGTTTTCATTAGGTTTGCAAAATTCTTCATTGTGTTTGTCTTACTCCATTTATGTTTTTTCCCCCACTGCCCATTTATCACTGCGATATGGACACCTTTTTTAATTTTTAATTTACTTTTTTTTTTTTTTTTTTTTTTTCCTATGATATTTACTAAGGGAGAAATTGACCAAGATGGTTCAGAAGGATAAAGGAAACTTTATTATCTACGGTCATACCGGTGGCTTTTCCTGTGGAACAATTACTCATCGGAAATTACATTCACTCGTTTACTATTTGTGTGATTTTGGGTTCCTTTCCTGTAAAACATTAAATTCACACACACGCGCGCATTTACACTTTCACACGTACTTGCAGACTGCAGGAAGGATGGGGAATAATCTCTGCTAAAGAAAAATTCGCATCCTCCAGCCGGGAATCGATCCCGGGACCTTTACATTTGAAAGTTAGCATGCTAATCAGCTGATAAAGGGGCAGTCTTCTTCATAGAGGTACAAGCTTTCTCGAAGGTTTTTTTGGATTTCGTCCTAACGTTCCCCCAATACCACCTAGTTTTGCTGTATCAGAACCAGCCGATTTACTTTCGCTTTCCTCTCAAGACTAGACCCTGTTTTCCTAAATATATTCAATATATTCAGAAGCGTTGTAGTGCGTTTGGGCCGAAGCAACCGAGATGTATGACGTTTGGGACAATTTGTGCATTGCGTTTGGACCTGCCGTACTCAATTTTTAATACCATTTGGACATCTTACAGCAACCTCTATTTTCTTGCAAAATTGGAACTGCCAGGGAGAAGAATAGTCCTGGTGTGGCTAAAATGTTGCTATGTTTAGCTTTAAGTAAGTAGTCTTCTTATACTTCAGCTTGATAACAATTTTTTTTTATTTTTATTTATTTTTTTATTTATTTATTTATTTATTT
This sequence comes from Tenodera sinensis, assembly GCA_030765045.1. Classification (NCBI taxonomy): domain Eukaryota; kingdom Metazoa; phylum Arthropoda; class Insecta; order Mantodea; family Mantidae; genus Tenodera; species Tenodera sinensis. The sequence continues at coordinate 108,804,151 of CM060966.1, read as the reverse complement.
TTTTTTTTTTTTTTTTTGTCATGCAATAGAGACAGTTTTCCATCTCTATATGCATTATACTTTTATATTAGTTGTGTTTGTTTACATTTCTCATTACTACATGGTAGCTGTGGAAAAGGCTACAATTGAATTAATTTTAAGCTGTGTTTCTTGTTGCACTGATAGAATGATATTTACCACAGTGTGGTATGTTGGATGAGGGCTATAAAATGGTTCATTGAAGCGTTTGTGGAAAGACTCTGGACCACTGGTTGTACACGGAATTTCACAAGGTTCGCCTGCACACATGTCTGGTGGAAATGACGTTGTCATCTCGTCAATCTAAGCGATCAAGCGGTCCCAAAAGATATATCAACCCCCATACCAAATGCACTGTTTCTCAGGTAAAAACTAATAGACCGTCCCAAATGTGCTATACTTTAAGAAGATTACGAAGCATTTCTCTGCGAGGCGTACAAACAGAACGGAATCTGTCTACACATCGCCATCTCATTCTACAAGAGTTTGTTGTCACACAGTTGTCACACATAAAGATTCTGCATGGTAACGTGTGTGGACTTTTTGACGTTATAATTATGCAGTGCATCGTTTCACAACTTATCAGGTATGCCCAAACGCTTAGTTTAACTATTAGCGAGCACATGGAGAGGAGGGAAAGTAATGCTGGAATACAACTGGTTACAAAGAGTGCAAGCAAGCAGTTCCACACAACAGGACAACCAAAGATCTGTATATAAGGCGTAGGTTAAGTCAATTAGAGTAGACTGTACCTATACACCTAGCAAAGAATTGCCTTCAGTTACGTAATAGCAACGGATAAGAAGGTTTATACACAATTATTCGGAGAAATCTGAGTAAATACTCTACTGTATATGCTTATGAAATGTTTTATTTTAAAGTGGAGTCCGCAGGAACGGAGAATGAAATTAATGAAATGATGTAGCAATGAGCTTGGGGGCCTGCTGAGCTGAATTAGTCAGCTTGTGAAGGTAACGTTAAGTGCTGGAAAAAATTACCGGGCAGTTAACACCGACAAATGTATAAAATCTGGTTCTTCCTTACACTGAGAAAAGCTGAGCGGGATAGCTCATTTTAAAATCTAGCAGGCAGAAATTCTGGAGAAATTTAAATGTGCACCTACTATCGTTTTATAGATGTGTGTCTTATTCTTTCATGCCATTATGTCCATATGCTTTAATGAGGTTTATCAGAGGTGTGTCTTAGAAAATCGTTCAAATGCAAACGGCGAAAAATATGAAAATCCTTGTTTAGCCTCTGTCAAAAATACGAGTTATTTTATATCCGCTGGCTAACCCACGCCCGTCCTCGTGGCCATGGTCACTAAAGCGTTTGTTTGGTGTTCCATCGCGTGGAGGACTGCAGATTCGACTTACGCCCATTTTGGATATGGGTGTGTGCAAATAATAATAGAAAAACAACCAAAGCAAAGGCAAACAGGAATACGAAGAAAAAACGCAAACGGAACTAGGATGAATGTCGCACATGTCGGGCTTTAAATCTCGAATGGTCGCTTGATTAAGTATTGACTATAAATTGTTTTGCAATTAACCATAAGATTATAATGAATCCTCTCCCTTACCGCTAATAACTATTTCGTAAAGCATGATGTTCTTAGACCCGCATGTGGTATTCGTGGTGGACGAAGCGGCGTCAGGGCGGGTTTTCTCCGGGTGCTCCGGTTTCCCCCGCCATCTCATTCCACCGGTGCTCCATCTTCATTCCATGTGTCATCAGTGTCACCACCTGCGGTGCCGTAGTAGTAAAAGCGCGCGTTAAACACTACAACAACAACATGATGTTCTTAATGCGTCAACAACACAAGGCAAACACCTTGATACTCACGGAAACGAGTATGGATTACCAGTGGATGTTGCATACCGGTATTTTCTACACTAAGTGACCTTGACCTTTCTTTAACCTACACCAAGTGACCTCAGTTCTGTACATTATCTGCGAGTATCTTTGGGGGGGGGGGGGGGGTGAAATAATTATGAGAATGATCGACTATTTTCAGACAAACCATTACATTTTAAGCGTGTTCTTGAATCCTTTAGTTACCTAATAACATAAAAGGCAACATTTTTCAAATAATATAACAAACTTCGATATTAATATACTACAACGAAATATGAGGGAAATAAGTAGGGCTTCTTCCAAGCCATGAAGTTAAACGTTTTGGAAATGACACTAAGTCTGGTACTATCAATAAAAATAATACTCTCAGTTGCTAATTACAGTAGAATCCCGTTAAATCGACCTAATGTGTACTGAGAGGTTGTTGGGTTATCGCAATGTCTAGTTTTACGGAATAATGGGTCTGTTATTCTAACTCATACTGCAAGATATATAAATGTATGTTCTAGCACAATATAGGAAACAGAAAAGTATAATATATCCTAACACTTATTGCGCATTAATATGTCTCCCTTTGTCCGGTTTCTTTAACGCATGCATTTTAATTTACCTTGTCAGATTCATTTGTCTTTTCTTCTCGTTCGACATTTTCACTGGTACAAATGCAACTCAACACAATATTAGCAGTAAGTCTGAAATCTGACTGTAACCAGAAATATTTAGCTGAAAGTTTAACTTACCACGTACGTACTGGGTAAAACAATAAACCTTCAAACCTTTCCAACAAGTGTTTGTGCTATGTATCCACATAATTAGCGGCAAGCTTTTAATTTCGTCACAATGGTCTGCTTATGTTCTGACTAGAATTCGAAGATAATACATAGTCAACCCTTTTGTTACTGTCAGGAGAATCCTTTAGGTTCTATATGTACCCACTAATTAAAATTTACCTATACTGTTTATACTATATAGTGGACTATACGAATTATTAGTAAAGTTTAACGATAAAATACAAAATAAATAAAATAAAAAAGGTCGAGTTAAACGGAATGGCGAGTTATTGAGAGTTCAAGATATCGGGGTTCTACTGTAAAACATTTCGGTTGCTGCATTTTTATGTTATGTAATTTTCTCCCTATATGCAATTATTTAACATAAACTAATGAAGTAGTGATGAATTCAATTACAACTTGCAAAGGAAACAAGCAAAACTTATTCATCTGTTAGGTAGAAGTATTGATTCACATCGTTAAAAGCAGATACGGCTATATTTTATTTGCTGTACGTTCTGCTTCCTTTATTTTTCTACGCATTACCTGTGGAGCAACAATACTTTTCTACTCCATGGCATTGTCAACAAAAAGTCCAACGCAACATCGAAATTGTGTTCTTTTAGTCATTTAAAAGTTGGAGGTGGTACAGTAGAACATCGAAAATCCGAACTAATTGATGTTCGGCCCTGTTGAGATCATCGATTCGTTTGGATTTTTGAACATAAGGAGAAAAAAAAAAGAAAACACCAAAACCAATTTTAATTAAACATGTACCTAAGCACTTTATTACATTTAAATGCATGATAATGCACTGTATTTATAAAATTTTCACTAAGCTACAAACAGCACTGATTACGGTACACACAACAGTACACAGATTCAAAGTCTTTGATATATTTTGTAACTTTTAATTCTTGCAACCAAATCTCGATCTTGTAGACATGGAAGCTGTGATCCTGCATACTCAAGTATTTTCTACAACTAATTGCAATGAAAGCTTCAACATGAGTAGGCCTAAAGTTTTCTTCATCCTGGTTTTCATCTACGTCATCTTGATCTATAGGTACTTCATTATCAGTTAGGCAGTTAGAATTTCGTCATCGTTCAAACTTTGGTAACCATTTTGGTTAATATCCAACCTTCGTTAGCATCATCCTTGTCCAACTTGGTGTGGCATTGAATTTGCACTTGCTTTTTAAATGATATGGATGAAAATAATTGATGGATTGGGTTCGAATTTTCGACGATTCGAATTATTGACAAATGTTTATTCAACTGTAATTGTCCTGCAGTCAATGTTCGTTGGGAAGAACAACTCGCACACACGCACACAGACACAGATACACACAGACACAAATTGTCTCTCTGTAATATTAGTACAATTTTATAATGATTACGTGATATTTTCCGAAAATGGGTACTATTTTCTATGATTAGGACCTAGAAGAGAGCCAATGCCTCAAAACGCATCTTAAGTAATTCTACAGATTAAGTACAGTAAAAGCTACCTCCAGTAAGTTATGGTATAAGCTAAAATACCACTTCGTTATATACGAAGTATATACTCGTATGTATACTCTCAGATTATTTACCTTATCCAGTCGTGCCTTCTCTAGCATACTGAAGTCACTCACCCTGTAACAAACAAGAGAATATCAAATTGTAGTGTGCATCAAATTAATTTGTACATTCTATCCCTGTCTTTCGATTAGATTAATGCAATGTTATTTTACTGAGTACAAACAACATTCAATTAAACATACATAAGGCTCATGATGGGACAACAGCAATAAAAACATGACTACTACAGTGCAAAACTTGTGATCTGCAGACCCGAATTGTCTCTTTACGCCGTTATTTGTTCTTATTTAACAGAAACCGGGCTCAATCTTTGAGAGGAATGGATTTAATAAGGTCAGAGCCTCATCTTCCTATTAGAGCTTTACGAGCATTAGCAATCGTGAAGTAGCTCTCCAGCGTTCGTCACCCTAAAAGGTCGCTCACCATATTCAGGTTCTAGTTCGTGAACTCTCAGATGCACATAAGTAAGGAATGACTGAATTCAGATCGAGCCTAGATACAATATATTGAAGCCTGTATTACCTAATCTCTTCATCTCCTTGTCGTGTTGGCTACGGGATTACACTTCGTGCGTCCACAACTTTGGTTGAAGAATCAGAATCCAACTTTACAGGTGGATGACAGTCTTTAGAATTCCATATGAACTACAAATCGGACAATGCATAAATTGGACAAAAGAATAGCGCACATAGCAGATATGAAACAAGATAGAAAGTTACTCTTTTATAAATGAAAGAATAGTAACAGGCGGAGATTTTTTTAAATTAACGTCCTCCAACACAATGTCATATCGGACGGTGAATGAATGAAAATGGGTGAAATGATGCTCAAATGAGCCCGAGGTCCATGGAACTTTAAGTTACCTGACATTCGTTCTCTCAAATATGGGAAAAAAACCTTACCCGGGTAACTTAGCCTAAGCGAGATTCGAATTTGCGACCTCTTGAACGCGAGGCAGACACGGTAACCATCACGCTACCGAGGCAGACACAGACGGAGACGGTGATGGTGCAAAAGGTAAGAGAAGCAAAAGGTGTGGCAATATGGACAGACAAAAGATGTAAAAACAAGATAGAAAGTTACTCTTTTATAAAAGAAAGAATAGTAACAGAGGGAGACCGAGCAGAATGTAAGATTTTAAATGTAATGTTTTAAATTAATATAATACTAGACTGAGATAAACAACACAAATTTGAAACATAAGAAATGTGGTGAAAACTTAGTTTTTTTTTTTTTTTTTGTTTTTTTTTGTTTGTTTTTTTTTTTTTTTTTCATTTTATTTCCGAAGTCTTATAAATTCTTTTACATAGGTATATCGTATAATACTTTTTGCGTGATGTATATTTGAAAATATAAACAGCAAAACTACTTATAAAGAACAGTACCAATGTAAAGTAATATGATGACTGATAAAAGCGAGCGGATTCTGAAGATTGCAGCACATACAGAAAGCAGTGGTGATCATTTACAAGCAAAGAATGAGCGATTTCTTATGACAACACTGAATTTTCTGATATGCTGTATAATCATCTTTCAATGTGTAGGTTCGAACTCAATAAGAAAGGCAAAACACGTGCCAAATGGTATTTAGCTCTTAGTATTTTACCCTCATCAGCTGATTACCATATCTCTTCAAATCTTTGTCCATGCAACCAAACTCACAATGAAACATGGTGGACCTCACGACCACAGCAGCCAGTGTTCAACTTTGTTGTTAAGTCACGTGGGGGACGCGTATTTGAGTCGTGTCTCGGGCATGGGTGTCCATATACGTGTGTAAAGGTACACGTGGAAAAATATAATAACGTAAACAACAGGATAATAAACAGCAAAAACAGAAGCAAATGAAAAACTAATTTATGAGAAACAGAGGTCGTTCATTGTAAAGTTAGTACCCTTAATTCTTCCCTCATTTCTAGTTTCCTTTTCTCCGTGTATGGACTATTTTGCTTAATATTATCATGTTATCTTCTATTGCTACGAATCTTTTCATAATTAAACACAGCTTCCAATGTGTCTCTTTCTCAGTAGCTTCTTCTGACACCATATCTAACGTAATTTATTTCTCTCTTCCTGAACTTTTTCAACCTTGCTCTTTCTTTGCCCACAATCCTAAAATAGTTTTGATGCTGCGTCTATCCATTGCACATTCTACATTTTCTCCGAAGCCACGTTTCAAGTGTTACCAATCTTTTCCCTAACTTGTTGTGAGATCCAAATTCTTGCACTACAAAATGTTACACTCAACACGAAGGATGCATCCCAAAGCTGCTCACTTGTGCCACTAATCGTCACGAATTCGCTTCATTTTATGCTCCTAACCACCCATCAAAACTTCCTAAAGTTCTTTTACAAACAGCATACTTTTGCCTTCATTTAGGTTCATTTTATATTCCTAATCGTTCCATCAACACGTTTGTTTTCTTTTTATCAGATATTTCACGCACCTTATCCTTTTTTTTTTTTTTTATACTACCACTCGTTCCATGCTCTGGAAGCAGGTCCTTGCGGAACTCTCGAGAGAAGTGGCGCAGACCTCCTTGATAATGAGTACAACTATTATGCCTGTGATACATAGTTCCGAGAATTTGGCTGCCGCAGATGTGTGAGCAGAATGCTGCTAATATTGACTCAAGTTCTTCTGCAGACTTACCCGCCCAGTTCAATACGGTGAAGAAACTGACGGGAAGTTACCAATGATATTCTATCCGCAACCTCTGTTGTGTTCCCGCTTTGGAAGAAAACAATGAGCAGCATCTCAAAGGGGAGTAAAACAAAAAGCTTGTTTCGCATGTTGCAATACGTGAGTAGAAACCATAGTACTGTGCGTAAACGAATAAGAGTCGATAAATTAAAAATTACCTGTTCAATTACGCCGTATAAACGTACAGAATACAAGTAATAAATGTAACTGTATGAAAAACGTGTCACTGTATTTCAACAATAAATCACCCAATAGTATACTGTGGATCATATAGTAGAATGACAATTATTTATAACTAATTTAAATCGAATATAGTTCCAAAATTATATAGAATAGAATAATGCAGGTTTTTCTCTGTAGTCATGGATGCTATCATACCGTAGGAGTAATGTGGTATTGAAACATTTCTGATTTCACCTCGGAGTAATATGAAAAAAAATATGTTTCGTACTGCTTCACCCTCCACTATTTGTCGTTCTTTAGTTCATTAAACAAAGAACAATATTACGTTTTCATGTAGCCCTAGTCCATTTCCGAAGTCTTATACACTCATTTCACAAAAATGAAAACACAATGCTGAATTCTTTGCTGATTCAATTACGACTGAAACGTCCATCTACATATCCAATACTGATTCCAATATCGAATCAAAATAATATATCTTTTGCATAATGCGGTATCACTAAAAGGAAGGATGCATACTTTTACAGGGTAAACGAAAATTAAAGCTTCTAAGAACGCGATCATTCACAGAAATGTGGCCAATCTACAATTTTGTTGCACGCTCGTACATTTGAAAAATGAAATATTTAAATATTAAGACTAACACGGCTTAATTGCAGCAGCTAAAGACCACTGCTAATGTATCTTGACATATCCAGCGTCCAGATTCATTCCGAAGTCTATAACCAATATAGTATTCCCAGAAGGCAGCTATTCTGCTTATTATACGCGGAGCTTTACTGCAGCACCATTAAATACCTATACAAAATCCTCTTCCAGTGTCTCCGTTAGGCTACTAATGGAAAAGTTTCATTCCAAACCTCCCTCAGTAAGGGGCTTCAGTGGAGTATTGTTAATCCGAGCTAATTGGGGCTGATGCTACCTGGTATTTGAGAGAACTCGGACTATCCGGAGTTCCATAGGGAAAATCATGAAAGACCAACTGAAACCAATAACAAATCAAGGTGAAGTTACTTACTGTCAGGTTTTAAAGCTGTTTGTTTTATCTAGACATAAATAATAATACACACACTTTGGAGTTATTTTTTAAAGAAGTATTTACCCGTTTTCTGCTTCAGGATGCTGCATCAGTTTTGTTTGGCTATATGACTCCATCAGTTCAACATGGTAACATTTCTGGCTATTCCACATAGTGGCATGTCGTCTCCAACGCGAAACACTTAGGGATGTCTTTCTAAGTCTTCCTCTTCACCCTCTTCAGTCGGTTATTTAACAGCTCAACACATGCGTGTAATAAACCGACAGAGATTGGCCGTGAAGTGAAATTCAACAAAATAATAAATAAAACTTTTAAAAACTCGTGTCTTCAAGTGGCTTGAATTATACGGAGCCTCAAATTTGGAAGTCTGTTGTAAATAAGTTTCCTTACCAATTGGGTAGACTCGCATATATAAAATTTGATGCGATCCAATTTAACATCGAGTACTTTACAATATAACAATTTTCTAAATGATTTTTTTGCATATAGTTTTACACTGCCAATGTCACATTTCACGCATCAGCTAGGTTTTGAAATTTTATAAATTAAAAGGCAGTTTTGAAATAAAAAAGATGTATAAATCAAAAGTAAGAGAAAAGAAAAAAGAAACAAAGGAAAATAAATGAAAAAAACAGAGGAAGAAAGGAAATAAAAACTCAAGAAAAGGCACAAATTTACCAATTTCCCTTCTAGTTATTTCAGACCATTACAGATGGAAGCTTTTCTGGTTTATCTCTTAGCACCATCAAGCCGTGTTTCACGCCCAATGGGACGCTGAGAACTATAGCAGTTAAATCTCTGTCCATTACCGTTGATTTATAAGGTGTATCTACTTTTGCGTTCTACTGTTGGTTTTGCTAGTCTACTTTTGTGATTCCAGAGTTATCATTTGGGGAGTTACTGTTATTTTAGCGTTACAAATAATGTTTACACTATCTTTTGTCGACCTCTCATTTTTGAGCACATTTTAAAATTGTCCCTTACCATATATTTTTCCGTATAAATGAATCACATTTTGTATAGCGCCTTGTATGGATAAATAACAGGATATAACAACCATGCGATTTTTTGTAACACGCTTAGTTGTGATATTATTAAACAATAATGCCCATGGTGTAATTGGAGCTTCAAATTCACCACATCTTCCTATTCAACATAAATATTAAAAATTATTTAAAAATAATTGTATCGAGAGGAGCTATTTTTCAAAACAGAAAAAAAAAAAATAATAATAATATAATAATAATAATAATAATAATAATAATAATAATAATAATAATAATAATAATAATAATAATAATAATAATAATAATAATAATAATAATAATAATAATAATAATAATAATAATAATAATAATAATAATAATAATAATAATAATAATAATAATAATAATAATAATAATAACAGTAATATCTCTGGAACTAATTCTGAAATAAACAAACACAATAACTTTAGTGTGCATATTGTACATGTAACGCTCATTGTGTATTAAATGTTAAAATGAATCGAACTGAAATTGTGTAACTTATGTACCTATTTCAGTGATGGGTAACATGAAACACAAAGACAAATAGGAATAATTTGCAGAAAAAATACAAAATCAAATTATAGTTGGTGAAACATCATATATTTTTTTTTCTACTAAAGCACACCAATGAAGTCCTACTCTAATTCTAGTCCAAGTTGCAATTGAATATATTTATACAGTATGTGACTGGTATAATATCGTTTCAAAATGCAATATCGTTGAAGGCAATGAGGTTTAACACTTCAGTTCTCCAGACTACAGAGTTAAAAAAGGCGACCTTGACACGGAAGTGTTAGTAACCCTGGTTGATGTGGGTTGAAACAAGCTTCACGAATCTCCCACTTATTTGGATACCATCCAATGCACTGGCTTGTCATTTCTTAATTAGTTGTAAACTGTAGCCAAGGTCTTCATTGCAATTCAAAATATTGCGCCCACTGTCCAAACATTTTCTTTCCCCAAGGACCAATGAAAGAAATTTAAATGAACACGAAGAAGGATGTAGAGATATCAAAACTTGCAGACCTCTGCGGTGCAACTGATGTTAATCTGACGAGAAACCTGAAGAGACCGAGTTGGTCTACTTGACTGGATAAGCTTCTCTTGTGGCTGGAAAATTGAATCAGACTTTCTGTCCAAAAAATAAAATGCCGGATCTCGAGACAATGAGCTTTGGCTCCTACGTCCGTGTTGATTGATGTTCTTATTACGCATATGCATATGGAAGCTTTATAACGAGTCAAAAAATTCCGAACCGACTGCGCGGTGTTTTGCCTGTCCACAACCTCGGTGCTCCTTGCCGCCTGCCGCTATCACAGTAAGGCGCGGATGGAATCACACAACATTTTTAGAACTACTTTGAAAGGCTTTTTTACTTACCAACTTCATGAAAGGAGATGGTGAAACTAGCCACCGTCGTTGTCCATACATTTTTGGTGCCTCTTTAGGAAACTATCTATCCCTCGACGTAGTTCACGCTAAAAAATGCTTGCAATACCTTGTTTTAATTCTTCCAGTGTGTGTATGTGTGCTTGTGTGTGTGTGTGTGTGTGTGTGTGTGTGTGTGTGTGTGTGTGTTTGTCTTGTACACTTTATGTTTTAAGTTACCCCAGAGATGGAAATCGCAGGGGATTAGGTCGGCGGCCAACCGGCCACAAATTTCTGCTAATAATTCTATCCTGAAGCACAGTTTCAACTGTTCTCATCAAAAGACTTTATATTAAAACACATCTCACAGTTTTGTGAAAGTACCTAGCAGGTGTATATAAGAAGAGAACTAAAAATAAGAGCTTTATATGACGAAGTCACGAAATATACAGAAAAAAATGGATTGAGTTTATCACAGAATGAGTAAAAACTACCAGCGAGGAACTACCAGTCAGAGGACCACGAGATGTTGGACATCCCAGAAAGCTTTGGGCTGATGCTTTGTAAAGCCGAAATGGGAGTTGTCTAATCCATGGAGTGATGATGGTTATAGAGTGATTATTGATTGATCCATTGAGTAGCTTTAAGGGCGCTCAGCAACTTGATCATCGCCCTTATAAACTGGATCATGGCAAAGGCCAGAGATACATTTCAATATAAAATAAAAATACTGGTGAAAGCAAAAGTATAGATAAATATACCAGACATGTGAGGCAAAAGCCAAAATTGAAACGTAGTTATAAACGGGTTTAAAAGGAATGAAAACTCGATATCTAAATTTTAAATCTTTAGATCCATGTTTACCTATCATTCCTAGGAATTAACAACTTTTTCCACCGCTTGTTTATCGTCCACCTGCACCACTGCAAGTCTGACCGTCAGTTACACAGAGTTTCGAAGTGCGCTAGGGAAGCACACTCTAGCAGCACGTGACGGACGAACAAGATGATGATGACGACGACAACGATAGGGTGATGTTTACATTTCCATTTGCAACTGCAAGAACTTCACAGTTGCAAGTTAGTGAGTGATACAGTGACATTTATTATTCAAAGATCAGCCCGTTTTGGTGATGGTGATGGTACATTTTACAGATAGGGGTACTTTCGTAAATAAAAATAAAAATGTCATTCTCCTGTTATCTGAAGAAACAATTGAACAAGCGGGACAGTTTCAAAAATAGTTTCCCCTTAGTTGACGTTCAGAGGATGCATAGGAACTGAGCATTCCACAATCGATTGCTTGGAAATTCAAAAGTAAATACCTTACCACTGACCGTTACCTAGAGAACAGCGATTCTCTTATCGTTCTGAAATATGTTACAAATGAGTTCTTCTATATAATTGTAACATAGGTACGGTGTAATTGTCTCTGGTAACACATTTCAAAACACATCTACAGATGATCCGTATACAAAGATAAAGACATTGTGAAGAACTTTGGCGGCCGACTTAACTTGGCGTACTGCTAAAATCTCAATCTAAAACTTACAATGTTATTTTGAAGTTTCCGTACATTAAAGTGAATGGAGTGGCATACATCTTTGATACTTTGAGAGGTTGCCTATAATTTTTGTATTCCATATGCAACTTATAACTGTATTTATTATCTTGCTACATTTTTCGCCGTTATGCTGTAGGGTGGAAATCTGCTGTATGGATCTCCTCCTCAAACATCTCTGGTAGCAGTTTTATTTATGCCAACGAGTTCCCCTGCACCACGAAAATATATTATTTTTTTTTTTAACACAAGCACTCAACGAAATATACAGCACGCACGTGGAAACAGCAGATGACAAGAACAGCTGACTTCGTTTCTTCATGAATGTTTGGTGCTGAAGCTGTCCATGCCCTTTGATGAATATGCTGGTTTCACCAATCAGATTAGTGATTCCCTCCCAGCTAGAATTAGGTCATGCGCATGCTAAAATGAAAGGAAAGGGGAATACGTGGGATAAAGAAAATGATTTTAACATCTGTGATACTTCTGCATTGGGGAGGGAAGCCTGTTCAAAATGTTCTGGAGTTTTTACTAGTGCTCTCTCCCAATGAGTTTGATAATTTAAATACTGCACTTGGCAAAGCGGTAGAGCCCTGAGCCAAATTAATTTGATTCTGGGTCTTTGGATAGAGAGGACTTCAATCAGTGTTGGCAGTGATTCTGGAGGGCGTTTATTGGAAATCAGAATTAATTTACTGAGTGTGTAGTTGCAGGAGGGACATAACTAGTTCCATGAGAGTTTGTTAGCAGTAGATAGTGATTACATTCCTTGGCACATAACAACTACTTTTAACTATTATACTTCACAATCAGAATTCCGATACTCGTTAATTTCAAGTGCATCTAAATTAAAAATATAGCTTTACATTTCCAAGGAATTTTCCTTCAAACTAATCTGCACTCACTCTCTACAATGGCAGCTAACTTTTGTTTTTAAGGGCAAAAATATGGATCGAAGAGAACTCCTTTCAGCAATCTATCACAGCGTATAATACAATCATTCTACTACCTTTATGATTTTTCGTGTGAAACTTTTCGTACTTCCTCATATATGGTTTAGGTTCCGTGACTTGTTCTTTCCCTCGGTCGTCCAGGGTCTCTTTGTTCTCTTGCTTTTAATGTGAAAATTACTGTTGGTACTCTCTTAAAAGTGCATTTACTTTAGATGTCCTTCCCAAGTAGGTATATCTGATTTCATCCATTTTTTCCCGTTAACTGGTAACATGCTTGTTTAATTTCTAATCCCTGATTCCTCACTTTCCCTATAATTTTGTACGCTTTAACAATCTTCTAAACTTCATTTCCCTCACCTGGACGCGGTTGTGATCTCCTTTCCTTATCATGTAAGATTAGCTGCTATACACTATGGCCGATACCGCCATTACCTAATAAAACTCATTTTTGTTTCCTTTCAGTTGTATTAAGCGCTCATTTAATAGCTTCTCACAACATTTACTATTCATTTATTCATTAACTCATTGATTCATGCATTCGTTGATTTATTTATTATTCATATATTTATTTATTCATTTATTTCTGTTATATCCAAATCCCAAATAAATATTGCATGTATAACCGAAATAGCTAAAATGTTGGACTATTGCATTTATTATCCACTACTACTTTTGCTCTTACTGTATATTTACCCTGCAAGGCCATTATTTTGCTTTTAGCAACAAACATTTTCAAATTATATTCGCTCAGGATCTGCTGGAATAGATAAATTGCCCTTTTGAAGTTACTATGAATAACAACACATTACGAGTATAAGTAGGTCAAGACTGGTTTGTTATATGACAAGCCGTGTACATATTTCCAAACGAAACAACTACAAAATGTTAACAACTCACATATTCCAAATGTAATCTGCGTACCGTTTACCTGCAGAGGTATTCCTAACGGTTTGCTGTGAAAATGCCAGTCAAATGAGTCCTTTGCATGAACTAGAACGAATGCCGAACAAAAGACTATTATGCGAAAGACAAAGCTTTCCGTAAGATATCCCTTTGTCTGATCTCTACAGGTGAGCTAAATCGTGCAGCATCCCGCTGGGACAGCAAAAGTTACCTTTTGTTTTCTTCAAAGCTCATCTGAGAAGGATAAAAATCTAATCTTTTAATCTTCGCTAATAGCGCAGTAAAGTGAGCAATTAGCAGGCAAACAATGCACCTGACGAATGGGAACCACATTCCCTTATTCCTGGGAGTTCCATTAAATTTGCTAGCTCCGGTTCCATTTTAATATCAAACACAGTGCGTAACAGCGACAAATGTGATTATACTACACGCATTAGGCAAGGGAGATAAAAGGATGGTAAGAAGTTAAATACAATGAGAGTAAAAAGTGTTTCTACACATAGAAAATTACATTAAAATACCTAATGGTATTATAGGCATAGATTTGTTGGGCAAATATGTAGATAACATAATCATGTTTAGTGATGCATTGGTTGTATGTGGTCAATTTTATAGCTCAAAGTAAATGCAAATCAATCAATAATCTCTCCTTAATGTAATTATTATTTATCACAAAAAGTTATCATACATATACGATTTCAGTAACATTTTTATAAATATTTGCCATCATTCAATATTTGGTAGGCTTTCCCTTTCCTTTTATAACCGGCTCCAGTCTTCGTGACTTGGTTCCATTTGCTCTTCTATTGTCTTTGTCTCAGTCCTTTATAAATGCTTCTTTGAAGCCTTGCAAGTGGGATACATAATTAGTAATAATATAATAACAACAATAATCGCCAAAATTCGTATGTACCACAGCCGAATTTTTAAATCTGCCAGTGTAAGAAGTGGGAAGGAACTTTGCTCAAATTGTCAATGTTTAATACGGGATTTACAGGCTCCCCGAGAAAGGATGGTCAGTATCGCAATTGATATGTCTGATTTTATCTATTCAAAGCTTAGGTTGCAATTTACAAACACCGTAAACATTTTCAGCTGCGATCTTGAAATGTTGCCAATTTTTTGTTGGAGTAGATCCATCAGCTAGAGTTTGTTGGGTAAACGAACAAAACTTATTCTTCGCCAATCGGATATAGTAATCTACAGAATGTGTGGGCCAAATTGATGGAATGCGTCTCCCTGGTTCGAACTTTTTACTGTGAACCGTACAACATTACGAAACCTTTTCCTAGACGCTAGTAAATCTAGATGTCCTCTCTAGGCACATATATTATAGTGACTGACAGGATCGCGTGAATCCATGGTAATTCTCTTAATGCTATGCATGGCAGCAGAGGGAATGATAAGCAAGGACAATTAGATAAGCAGCACATTAATATACTTCCTTGCCTAACGCCGTACACAAACAGGCGTAGACTACGAGAGCTAATCTTATGAAAATCACTATTCATCTGAGGCAGGCCTGCGCGACTCGTAGAGTAGCCTGAGCCACCTTCATATTTCTTACCTACTAAACATAGTTTTTAGTGCAAAGCCGTGAGCAGACTGCGCCCAATGAGCTCCAGTTCCCATATCTGATTTAAGGTTTAGGTCAGAGTCTGCGACATATCCTTTATAGCGTCTACTGAGTGCATATTTGTATTTTTGCAGCAGAGTTCATCAGTATTTCTGAGAAAAACTGATGTTCTCCTAGTACATCGATCATCATTACGGCGTACAATTTTATCCTAAGAATAATACTAAAATATATATAAGATATATATCGCATACATTTTCACACTTTAGTTTTGTGCTTTTTTAAACCTTGGGCAGAAGTATTATTGCACTCGACCAAAAAACTTCAATATCAAGATCTCAATATAGGTGAACCCAACAAGGAGAAAAAGTGCTATGCATGTAAACAGAGAGAATGATAAGGAGTTTTTGTTTTTTGTTGTTTATTTTTTTTTTGTTTGTTTTTGTTTTTTTTTTGTTTGTTTGTTTAACGCCCGCTTTTACTACTAGGGCCCCGCAGGCGGTGCGGTGACACTGATGATACATGGAATGAAGATGGAGCACCGGTGGAATTAGATGGCGGGGGAAACCGGAGAACCCCGAGGAAACCCGCCCCAACGCCGCATATTTATCCGAGTTTCTTGTATACAATGCTGTGCGTGGGCATGTCTTTTCATAAAGTTGCATTTTTAAAAAAATTAGAACGACCCAAGATACCTATGGTGTTGGTCAATCTCAACATGGAATGTCGTCTGAATGCAGTATTTCTCCTGCTACAATAGCTACTTGACAGAGAATGTAAGAAACTCTTTGATATGGGGCAAAAAGAACTCTCGAATTCCAAATAGGATGTTTCAATTGTTATTTATGATACAAGTGTTAAAAGCAGTGTCCTATTTTGGGAGTAAGAATGTTTCCAGAACGAGGTTGAAAGTCATACCAGCAAAATGAAATCATTTTTAACATGTGTTGCTACCATTTTTAAACAACCCTGAATATTAAATTATAAAGCATCCAGATGAAACTTGTTTGCAAATAATCTATGCATTCGGACATGTGCAATGGTGAATTCTAGTCTGTTACTATTTAGCCTTCGTTGTTGTTTGACCTTCATAGCACCAGTGCGACGTGATGACTAACACAATCATAATATATAACAAAAAGAAGCCTGTGGCAAAATTAAGTCAAAAACAATAAGTGTACACATGTGTTTATTTATTTTAGTATTCATCTGAGCTAATTGTGACGATTGTGCAATTCTTGCACTTTGTATTATTAATTCCTGGTGCACAGTTTTTAATTGTGTTAGGTTTATTACCTTGCAACATTGAAGAAAGCTGTTGTATGCAATGTCGTACTGTTTCCACAACTTCTTTGGAACGTTACAATGTTATCTTCTTTGCCAGCAAACGTTCTTCTGGTTCTACCGAATACATTCCGAGAAATTCAGATAATCCACCGTTACATTTATCGATACAAGGCCTCCGCTTAATACACATATAATTGACATCGCAAGAAACAAGGGTAACGACTGCGAGGTGTTATACAAATGTTATTCCACTGAATGTTACAATCAACTTCCAGTATGAGCAGCTTATGTTGAGAGCTCTATAGTGTTTCTTTCTTTTTCCACTGGAGAAATACAGCCACAATGCATCAATGTTATATCGCGTAAAAAAGAGATGCTTTTCAAATCGACCTACTTACACTTCATTTGAAACCGTGGTTGACGTATACGTACGCCTGAACGGCCAAGGAACCTGCTGGGATACCCACGCGAGACTCAGGCTCGCCCACAGCGAAGTCTAGCCATGACCTTTTGTTTCCGTTACTGCAGGCCCTTTCTATGCAGATAGATGCTGTTCCGTACAACAGCCAGATCACGTTTCTCTTTTCTTAACGTCCTTTGATTTTATCAACCTGTTCCCTTGTAACGAGTGGGTGAACTTCTCTTGCGATCTGGAGTTAATGAAGAAGTTGTAAACATCTCCTATTTGTTTCTTTTTACGCTTTTAAAATACAAACTATTCTCTACAATTTACGTCAAAGATAATGAGCGTAATAGCAACATCATTTTGCTTCAGGCTGGGGATGAGACAGGTAGCCGAAAAAATATTATTAAAAAGCATTAGCTTACAAATTTGTAAAGTATCATAGGGACACTGAAATAAAATATTACGACGTACTAAAACATTACAAGAAGAAGAAATATTTTGATGCCTTTTCTCTTTGAGATATTTCTTACTCATTCTCATATTTTACTTATTATAGTTATTATGTGAGATTTATTTGTGGCGTATTTTAACTTTATTCAAGTGTATCGGTCATTCTCATAGACATCTATAGTTTCCTCAGTGCATATTAGTAATAATTACTGCCATCTTACTTTCTCCACTACGAACAACAGAATAGTTACTGCATTCCACCCAAAAATTCAATGCTGATATTTCACAGGAAATGCACATTTTCAGGTCCCCTGAATACAAAATAAGCATTTTAGACACCCCCCCCCCCCCCCGTGAGTGCATATATGTGTGTGCGCGCCTATGTATATGTGATTGTGAGGGAGTATGTATGTGTGTGAGTGTGACGGAGTATGTATGTGTGTGTGTGTGGGGGGGGGGGGGTGAACAGCACAATTCAAAAATGAAAAGTCGGTTTAATACCAAACTTCGTATTTAAGTTCAAGGATGCGACACGAAGATGTTGAAGAAAATTCCCCCACCCCAAATTATCCTTTACATGCAAACATTTTCGAAAAGTACTGGCTCAAAAAATGCTAATTAAAATACATATGTTTTAGATATTTTAATAACCAATGAAATGTACATACATATCTTGAATTGTCTGAGAATAGTCTCGGAGCTGGAACACCTGCACGTAGTGACACTTTTACAGAGAGACATTTGTACGGAATCCTTTTCTCTACCTGATGAGTCAAAAGTGGAATGTTGACATTGCCACGCAATGACCACTAACGACTGTTAATAATCGATTTTGCAATACAAATTTTTAGGCATATATGCATGTGTATAACACCTGTTTATAGTTGCAGAATGCCGAAAGTTCACTTAGGAATATACTTGCAGTAAATGTTAGTGATGTAAATGCTAGATAATGGCGTATTAGGGCATCAAAGTAGTACCTTAGATTACGTTGAGATGTCCATTGTAAATAACTGAAGATTTTCCTTTGGTGGTTTTGCTGAACTGCGTATCTCCAAAAGTTTAACACGCACACTACTTGACACTCAGATATCAACTGTAGTAATGAACTCTTCTTAGCGAGTGCCACCCCCAAATAATTACCTGCCAGCCACGCATTCAAATGCTTATAGCTCTCGAGTCAAAATCCTCCCCCCCCCCCCGCAAAAAAAATGCATTAGGCCGCACTGCACCAGATTACTGTTCATTCAACTGCAACTTTCTGCATTTTTCATTCCTAGCTATTTTCGGGAATATTTTGGGCTCCGTGGAAACGTCCACAAATTTAATCTCCGCACAAGTGTCACTCCATACAACTGTCACAACCTCATAGTCTCTGAAGTCCTCTTCGTTCAGGATGACTTCTGCGTAAATGGTAAACTGTAAGAGACTTCTTCTTACGTAAAACATGTAGATCTCGTTAAAACACACGATTTATGTCCTCAAATAATGTTTTTTTTTTTTTTTTTTTTTTTTTTTTTGGTAGAAATAACGAAATTCGAGATATTTCTTATTATTGGTTTGCATTTTCAAATACTTGTATTTTTCTCGAATAGGTGACCATTATTCGCTTTTTGTAAGACCTGACCATGCAAAGACTGTCCCTAAACATTCCTCTCTTCCCGTTGTACCTTTAAGAAGAATGAAACAAATACATTTCTACAAGGTTTATCTCGATTAATAAAAAATAGACAGAGGAATAATAAATACCTTGTACAGCTGAGTAGAGAGAGTCATGTAAGTGCACACATAAGTTTTTTTTTTTTTTTTTTTTTTTTAATATATATAAATGTATATGAAGAATCCGTAAGCTTTTCCAGATTAATTGGTAATTCTGTATAGCCAAACAATTCTACAAACGGCACAGCTAACGCTCGTCAAAATAACTCATCCAAGCGATCGGTCAGTAGTCAAATCGACAGAGGAAGGCGAAGCTTCAATTCGCTTCAGATGGAAGTCTAAGACATTATCATAACTTACTCCATATTGTAATGTAATTTACTCACATCATACGCGTGAATATGCGACAGCACAATCATATATTCCTTATATAGATCAAGCACATTAGCTAATGTGTAAATTGTGAGTATTAATGTGAGAATAATCAACTCATTAGTGAAACAGCATTTCCATCTGTTATGATTTATTTATATTTTATACACTGGCACTACCTTCCTAGAAATACTAAGTGCTATTTTGTAAGGCCTCCGGAAGGTTTCTCACGTTTAACAGCACAGACAAGTATGATATTATTTTCTATGTTTTTTTTATGTAGCCCTGAACTCATACATAGAAACGGGAGGCGGCTACTGGAGTGATATAAAACTGGACCCGTGTACCTCATTTCCGTGTACCTCATTTCACGAATTGAAATTCGATTTCTATCTCTGGAAGCTCTTTCACTGCTATGGTTTGGAGTGTCCCATTCTAATTGGGCGTGAAAAACTGATTCATTTTCCTCAGAGGGTCCATTAGGCCAGAGGTAAATATACAACACGGACCACCTGTTTTACTTCCCTTCCTAAGAAAGCCACGCTAGAGATTTTCGCCCTCTGCCACGTTTCACCCTCGTTCTCGGAAACCAGAGGCTAGCATGTTACTCCTAGACCACGGAAAATGACCAGGATGGTCACCCTCGAGACGCCGAACTCGCTGATAAAACTTGGCACCAATATCGTGGGCCGATACGTCACGATAGAGGTAGAGTATTTGCGGAGGGATTCCATACTGAGCCAGCTGTAGAGGCAAGGGTACGTATGAGTATGTAAGACCCTGGGAGGAAGGAACGAAATGAGAAAGCTCTACGGGCATGTTGGAGCCCGGGCGAGAAACTCGAGTCAGCATGAGGGCCTCTACCTTGCACTGCAGATTCATCTCGCCAAGTAGCCACCGGTCAGACGACTACAACGCAACGCATCCTACGAGAACAGTACTTACAGGTCGCAAAGTCCACACAGCAGCGTCAAACTCGTCCGTCGCCAACATCCCCAGTCTAAAAGACGGATTGAAATGAAGGTGAAATGAAATGGAGGGATGTAATTATCCTTCCCAGCATTTAACTGGTGACCCGGGAAAACCCCATGGGTCAGGAATCGAAACCACGACGTCCCGAATTCGAGCATCACATTACGTCACAATAACATATAATTACCACCGATTGAAACTGAAGGCAAACAATCCCGAAAACATTCAATTTCGAGTTCGAATTTTTTAGTGGAATGCGTTATATATTATGTACCTACGTGATAAAGTAAATCATTAATACTTCAGTAGCGAGTTAAGCAACTCAAGATTAGCTTTGTTAATGGAAAGCTATTTCCCAACTGAAGTCTCTGCTCTTATACACGCAAAGTTTCGTTTTCTGCTGTTTTAAATCTTTTCTTTCTAACATGCAGTAGGTCGTGACCAAAAAGTAACACCACACGCAAAACGCCATGACGCACTGCTGTCCCAAAAATCATGAGATGTAACGTTTCAGCTTACAACAAATTAACAGACGTGTTGGTACATTTTTTTGGCCTTCTGTTACTGCTCTTCTTGCTCTTTACGGTCTCTGCGTTTACATATCTGTGCATATACGAGTATTCCTTTATTTAGAACATTTTACCAACATTTCTAGCATTGCTAGAAGTTTGCAACATACTCAAAGACGTGCTGGCTACAGCATTTCAGAGGATTTCAATTTAACTACTGCAGTAAAGGCGCTCCTTAATTAGCAATGACGCTCTGTTTTATACGCTTTAGTAACTTGTGCATAAGGTTCTTCCAAATCAGCAAATTTAACTTACTTCACTTCTTGGAGAAAATACCTACACTGCAGATGCAATTAAACTGTACTTCATTAGCACAATACTAGTTTATGCTTTACTCTTTATTCTCTGTGGCGGTGTACAACTAAAACTATTGCCAACATTTTCTGGCCAAAACTATTTATAGTTTTCTTTGTAAAGTGACTGTCTACCTTGATTCCTAAGTATAATTCTTTTCCTTCAACATCGGGTGTGTTTCAACTTCAAGAATGTTGAATAATTTTGGTGTTGCCACCTTAGAAAGTTTGCCTCTGTTTCTGTAACCTTACGAAGCATATTTGAATATGATTTTTAGAAATCCTGATCTGGTATTCTCGTTATCTGATGATACCAAACTGTTCTTAATTCACCTATATCATACACATCCCCTAGGAGCCACCTCCCCTACTCAGCTGTGTACTTCCCTGCATGCTAGCAGCCTACACGGTGCAGTTCAAACTAGTAAACAGTCTCTATTCCATTTACCTCGGTAAACAGTATTGAACGGACTTCAGAATGGTTACGTGCGCGTTTCATGAGGCACGGAAAGATCATCTTTGTATTTTATATAATGAAAAACCATTTTGTTTAATTTGAGATTATTCATTACGCCTTGCATCTCATTTTAATATTAAACGCCATTTTAACAAAAAATATATCAATGAATATACCAAGATCGTTATATCAGTAGGTTTATATATTTTCTTGAAACATATAGTAAATATTATTATTATTATTATTATTATTATTAGTAGTAGTAGTAGTAGTAGTAGTAGTAGTAGTAGTAGTAGTAGTAGTAGTAGTAGTAGTAGTAGTAGTAGTAGTGGTAGTGGTAGTGGTAGTGGTAGTGGTAGTGGTGGTGGTGGTGGTGGTGGTTGTAGTGGTGGTGGTGGTGGTTGTAGTGGTGGTGGTGGTTGTAGTGGTGGTGGTGGTTGTAGTGGTGGTGGTTGTAGTGGTGGTGGTGGTTGTAGTGGTGGTGGTGGTGGTTGTAGTGGTGGTGGTTGTGGTGGTGGTGGCGGTTGTAGTGGTTGTAGTGGTGGTGGTAGTGGTTGTAGTGGTGGTGGTAGTGGTTGTAGTGGTGGTGGTAGTAGTAGTGGTAGTGGTGGTGGTAGTGGTAGTGGTAGTCGTGGTAGTGGTAGTGGTAGTCGTGGTAGTGGTAGTGGTAGTGGTAGTGGTGGTCGTAGTCGTAGTCGTCGTCGTCGCAGCGGCAGCGGTAGTGGTAGCGGTAGCGGTAGTGGTAGCGGTGGTGGTAGTGGCGGTGGTGGTAGTGGCGGTGGTAGTGGCGGTGGCGGTGGCGGTGGTAGTTGCGGTGGCAGTGGCAGTGGCGGTGGTAGTGGGAGTGGCGGTGGTAGTGGCGGTGCCAGGGGTAGTGGCGGTGGCAGTGGCAGTGGCAGTGGCGGTGGTAGTGGGAGTGGCGGTGGTAGTTGCGGTGGGGGTGGTAGTGGCGGTGGTAGTGGGAGTGGTGGTAGTGGGAGTGGCGGTGGTAGTGGCAGTGGCGGTGGTAGTGGGAGTGGCGGTGGTAGTGGCGGTGGTAGTGGCAGTGGCGGTGGTAGTGGGAGTGGCGGTGGTAGTGGCAGTGGCGGTGGTAGTGGGAGTGGCGGTGGTAGTGGCGGTGGTAGTTGCGGTGGCGGTGGCAGTGGCAGTGGCGGTGGTAGTGGGAGTGGTAGTGGTAGTGGCGGTGGTAGTGGTAGTGGCGGTGGTAGTTGCGGTGGCGGTGGCAGTGGCAGTGGGAGTGGCGGTGGTAGTGGGAGTGGCGGTGGCGGTGGTAGTGGGAGTGGCGGTGGTAGTGGCAGTGGCGGTGGCGGTGGTAGTGGGAGTGGCGGTGGTAGTGGGAGTGGCGGTGGTAGTGGGAGTGGGAGTGGCGGTGGTAGTGGGAGTGGCGGTGGTAGTGGGAGTGGCGGTGGCGGTGGTAGTGGGAGTGGCGGTGGTAGTGGCAGTGGCGGTGGTAGTGGGAGTGGCAGTGGTAGTGGTAGTGGCGGTGGTAGTGGGAGTGGGAGTGGCGGTGGTAGTGGGAGTGGCGGTGGTAGTGGGAGTGGGAGTGGCGGTGGCAGTGGGAGTGGCGGTGGTAGTGGGAGTGGCGGTGGCGGTGGTAGTGGGAGTGGCGGTGGTAGTGGCAGTGGCGGTGGTAGTGGGAGTGGTAGTGGCGGTGGTAGTGGGAGTGGCGGTGGCGGTGGGAGTGGGAGTGGCGGTGGTAGTGGTAGTGGCGGTGGTAGTGGTAGTGGTAGTGGCGGTGGTAGTGGGAGTGGCGGTGGGAGTGGGAGTGGCGGTGGCAGTGGGAGTGGCGGTGGTAGTGGGAGTGGCGGTGGCGGTGGTAGTGGGAGTGGCGGTGGTAGTGGCAGTGGCGGTGGTAGTGGGAGTGGCAGTGGTAGTGGTAGTGGCGGTGCCAGGGGTAGTGGCGGTGGCAGTGGCAGTGGCAGTGGCGGTGGTAGTGGGAGTGGCGGTGGTAGTGGCAGTGGCAGTGGCGGTGGTAGTGGGAGTGGCGGTGGCGGTGGCAGTGACAGTGGCGGTGGTAGTGGGAGTGGCGGTGGTAGTGGGAGTGGCAGTGGCGGTGGTAGTGGGAGTGGCGGTGGTAGTGGCAGTGGCGGTGGTAGTGGGAGTGGCGGTGGCGGTGGTAGTGGCGGTGGTAGTGGGAGTGGTGGTGGTAGTGGCAGTGGCGGTGGTAGTGGGAGTGGCGGTGGCAGTGGCGGTGGTAGTGGCGGTGGTAGTGGGAGTGGCGGTGGCGGTGGTAGTGGCGGTGGTAGTGGCAGTGGCGGTGGTAGTGGGAGTGGCGGTGGCGGTGGTAGTGGCGGTGGTAGTGGCGGTGGTAGTGGGAGTGGTGGTGGTAGTGGGAGTGGCGATGGTAGTGGCAGTGGCGGTGGTAGTGGGAGTGGCGGTGGTAGTGGCGGTGGTAGTGGCGGTGGTAGTTGCGGTGGCGGTGGCAGTGGCAGTGGCGGTGGTAGTGGCGGTGGCAGTGGCAGTGGCGGTGGTAATGGGAGTGGTGGTGGTAGTGGCGGTGGTAGTGGTAGTGGCGGTGGTAGTTGCGGTGGCGGTGGCAGTGGCGGTGGTAGTGGGAGTGGCGGTGGTAGTGGCGGTGCCAGGGGTAGTGGCGGTGGCAGTGGCAGTGGCGGTGGCAGTGGCAGTGGCAGTGGCAGTGGCGGTGGCGGTGGCAGTGGCGGTGGCAGTAGTAGTGGCAGTGGCGGTGGTAGTGGCAGTGGCAGAAGTCGCGGCAGTAGCCGCAGCCGCACCAGCACCAGCACCAGCGGCAGCAGCGGCGGCGGCAGCAGCAGTATCATTATCATCATTATTATTATCATTATTTTTATTATTACCTATTACTACTAAATGAGTACAGGAAGATGTCAAAGAATCTGGAATAAATAAATTATTTACTGTCATATAATCATTATCATCACGCTGTTCATTAATTAATATTTGCAGGATGAAAAAAATCATACTATTCGTGCTATCACATTTTCAACATTATAATTAATGTTATTGTCATATAGGACACACTCGACAACAGAGGGTTGAGGAATTGAAATCCTAGTTCTCCAACAGAATCAATAAGAATCTGATGTGTTGCAATCACATGACTTTCTCTACTCTTGTACTAACAATTCTTACAAGCTTTTATTCCTGTATCTTCTTCGTGTTAGTTGAGATAAACATTTGCAGAAATTATCTTATTGTTTATTTTCTTATCGGTGCAAGAGGAATATGGGAATATAGTGGGCTTTGAAGTTAGTCAAATCTTTCAAAGCTTTGAGATTCCGTTCTCTTTGCGGTTAACATATAAAAAAATGAATAACGATATTCCATTTGACAGAAGTATGTTCTCCAAAACTTACACAAATGACAAGGAATATCTCCGAAATAGTTCACTCTACAAAAATGTATTTAGACATAAATTGTGTGTTTTAGCAAGATATGCATTTTTGTATAGTAATATTTGATCTATCTCTTACGGTTTACCACTTATGCAAAAGTCATCCAGAGTAAATTGGACTTCATGGGCTATGCCAGGAAATTCAAGATATACATTTCCTTTGTCATAAAAATATATCAATCATATGACACCTTAATCAAAATCGTTAGAGCCATTTTCAAGAAAATCAAAATTTTGGAAAATTTTTCGATGTGAAGGGTAGTTTACAGTGGAGCAATTTTCTTCCAAATCTTCGTGCCGCATCTTCAAAGACATTAAATTTAAATACCAACTTTGGTTTTTAACCGACTTTTCGCTTTTGAGTTATGCGTCCACAGACTGACACACCCACACACACACCCACACACACACACACACACACACACGCTGACATTTTTTTAAAAATGTCTTTTTTTATTTAAGGGGCCTCAAAACATATATTTTCCGGTGAAATCTAGACATCAAAGTTTTGGGTGGAAATCAATACTTCCTCTACTTTACTCCATATCTTGAAAACTCAGATAGTCTTCAAAATTTCACAAAATTAGCCCTTCGCACACTAATCTTTTCTGTAGACAAAAGTAGTTATTTTTTATTTTCTCAAAACAATCCACAATGAGTGTTATGATTACACACACGCCCACCCACCCAGTCACACACACACACACACACACACACACACACACACACACACACACACACACACACACACACACACACACACACACACACACACCCACACACACACATACATATATTACATATGAAAACCCCTTAATTCTGATTGAATTATATACAAATATTTACTTTTCCATAAGAGGCAAGCCAAAAAAAGTTCGTTGAAACGTTAATTTTTTTTAGCAGTTTACTAAATATTTTGCTCAAGTCTCTTGGGAATACTATATAATCTATACCTGAATCTATGTCGTTTAAAATGTGTTTTATAGAAGACTAGTTATATAAAAATATCTGCCTGCAGTTTTGAATTACTTAGTGTTGTAGATCCCCCAACTTGAACACTAGACCCCAGACGCTGTTGAAACCACATATTTAAATTTTTTATGGGCACCATGTGTTCACGAGAAGAATGCGGAACCCGACACGTGTGCGGCTTTATGACTACGAAGCGTCAACGGCGGCATGCGTGACCCTGGCAGTTTGCATGTGCCACATGTGACCCTGGGGTAATCCACGAAAATGGCGGATAAAATGAAAGAACAAGGCGCAGTTAATTATAAAAGTTAAAATATTAATCTACCTTAGTTGCAGGTGATGCTTCTCTGTAAATAGAAAGGTATATTATCAGGTCATGCGAATTTAAATGAGCTGTCACGTGCACACATTGATCAGTCACGCACTATATCGCCACAGGGAATTTCTGAGGATTTACCCGACAGTTGATAAATGCACAATAAGATGAGAGGCTGTCATTCAGGAGGGTCTGGGTTCGATTGCCGCCGAACGCCCTCTTTGACCTTAGGGTTTTACTTGTTTTCGTTGGTTGGTATGCGAATTTTGGGGTGGTTTTTCAACTGCGACGATTTCATTTCCTTCATTTCCCACTCATTCCATTTTCTTCTCCTCTTTCAGGTTCACTTCTAGGTTGCATGATGTATGGCAGTGCCGAACATATTGCGCAAATGCTTGTTGAAAGGAAAGAGTGGACCCTAGAGGGCTGCTTGGTTGATGGGTGGTTCATCACTCTCTCTAGGAGACTTTCGGTAGTGGAAAGAGTCTAGCCTAAAATAGTAAAGGGCCTACCGTGTCTCTGGGGGCTGTAGCCTCCTGTGGTACTTTCACATTATCCCTTCCTCCTGAGGAAGTTGCAAAGGATCTTGGCAGATCTAAGTGTGCGAGGTGTCCCCCTTCACTGTAACTCCAATCCTAACATAAAAGCCTATGTTCATTGGAAGCAAAGTAGACAAGATACACTTGCGAAATGGAGATGAACTCATAGAGCATGCATACACACTTCAGTACAATTGGCAATACAAGTGTTCATCAATAAGTAAAATCCTAAATAGCATTAAAAAAGCGTTTAATAGAAAGTAGCCCCTTAAGAATCAACTGCGGATGAGGTTAGTGAAGCGCTGTATGTAAGGAAACTTCCCCTTTCCGATGAAGTGAAAGGATAATTGGAACCATTTGAAATGCGGATATGGAGAAGGTTTTGCCCGAAGCTGCTTAAGAAAGAGTAAAGACAACCATGAAAGTAGTCAGAAAGAGAAATAGGGATTGACTGGGTCGTTAATTGGAGACTGAAGTGGTTGCTTAGAGACGCATCATAGAAGGAAAATTATTTTTTTTAAATAGTGTTTAATGGTAGGGTACCACAGACGCTGGACACTGATGATACGTGAAATGAAATGGTGATTGGGAAAGAAAACTGGAAGGAAACGTTCCAGGTGTAAGCAGAGCGTACCTCTCTGGTATTAACCAATTATGAAGACGAAGAAAAACCTACAGAAAACCTCAATCAGGGAGCTCAATCCCCGGGATTTGAACCGCGGACCTCTCGTTTATAACTATCTGCCTTAACGATCTTGGCTGCCACTGACACGCTTGGAAGACAAATGACAGAAATTCTGGGGAGACGGTGGTGTAACAAAAAGCTGAAAAAGTATGACACACTCAGATGGTTTTCTCTGTCAATGCCAAATTCACATGTCTATAATTTTTAATAGAAGTGATTCTCCTATCCACGTCAATTGCGATATATGTATGACTAATAATGATTTAAAATTACGCAAAAAGTGCTTAATTACAACTTAAGAAACTAGAGTTCAAATGTATGTCTGTTGTAAATACTGTGATAAAATAACAAATCCACAAATCGATTACTTCTTACTTTATTTTCTTCTAAATGAATGCAGAAAACACGGTTTACCTTTTACTGACGTTAACATAGTCTACGCTGATATTAAAGCTCACAACAGTTTTCTTCTCCTAACCTTTACTCGCTCTTTTGTGACTTTCTTCAATTTCTCTGTCTCTCAAACAGCTGACTTTTACGATACAATCGCTCAATACTCATTAACTTATTCGTTATCTTCCTTTCGACGCGACTGTACACACGCAGCTGACACACACACGCACGCACGCACGCGCGCGCGCGCGCACACACACACACACACTAAAATTAAACACTGACTCAAAACTCCCTTTGCCTTGCCTCCTTATATAGCGAGGGTGACGTAACACGGACCTTTTTCAAACTTCATCTTTCTGGAATCTCAACAATACCCCAGCAGGCGGACGCTGCTCGAATGATCTCGAAAACCCCTTTGAGTTGCAACTCTGATTGTCACGTGTTTACAAGCAGTGGCACGAGGCAGCCCGACTTTGACCGTCTTTGATTAACGTACCCAAGCCTTTTCTGTGTTACCAGTGCCGCCGCTGCCGTCGGCTGCCGTCACAATACTATGGAAAGAAATTAATGACATTTTCAAACATGTGCGATGATATACTGTAAGCTTGCAGCACGGTATATTTAAACACACACACATACACACACATGCACGAGCGCGTGACCATGATTCTTTTCCTAAAAGTGCTTCTTTTGAAGTTCATGTGACCCTAATATGTGTACTTGGATCAAATCTTGACACTGAATTTTTGGGTGGAGTGCAATACTACCTCGGTCTCCTATACGTAGGTGTAGAGAAAGAATGAAGAACATGCGTAGTGAGGGATATGTCCTTAGAAATTTATTATTGTTTGATCGACAGGTTAAGTGTTAAATACACAGCTTCTTGACTCATTTGGCCGCTAGAGGAACTATTACGGACGTACCACGAGAACTGTCGGCGCTTGTTGGAAGCACAAAGGGATGAGGAAAGCAACAACGCTATATGCTGAGCTAAAAGCACAGATGCCTCAGCTTATTTTACTCAAACGCACTCTCGCAAGCGCTCAACTGCATTTGTTCAGGAATAAATGAACACAAAAGCGCATGCTCACAATGCTGTCATTCATATTCCTCTTCTTCCACCGCAAATTTTCAGAGCTTCTCGATGCTATCTGCGGTTAACCACAAAAGCGAGCGACTGTTCAAATAAATTACAATGACACAGCTAAAATGTTCCATACTACAACTTGCATGAAAAAAGACAAAAGAATCTGCTCAGTAAATCCATTACAGGGGTGAGCAATATTAGAGGTTTGTGATGTATGTATACCATCATGAATGTGAACAATCGTCCGAACGCTGATACGTGTTGCCAATGACTGGGAAGAAATTTTAGGTCGTTCTTAGCCAGGTCCAGTTGGCATGTTTTTATTTTCTTTACCGCCGATAGGAGAGGCACCTCGATAGCAGGATTTTGATATAAATGCAAGGTTTAATGTCTTCCCATATCCAAACCTCAAAATAATCAATAGAAAAAAATTACGCGTTGTTTATCCGCAGATAATAACCAAATTCCATGTTTGAATTAAATAACACACCAGGGGAGGTTCTTAAAAAGAAATCCATGCTCCCAAAATTAGTCTTTGGTTTTTATTTTCTCAAAAATGGCTCAGACGATGTTGATTAATACATCATATTTAAGATATAAGTATGTCAAATGAAATTAATATTCTTGAGCTTTCTGTGAATAGTGTATTATACCTCCTTAATTAAATTTTATACACTTGTATACAAATGGAACATTTTAAGAGATATGCAAAGTCTTAAACAAAAATGAAGAACTTTTTAATATGCAGTTCGTGTTAAATATGTTCTACTGCACATTAGTCATTTCATACATTTTCGCTCCAACTGCTTTGAGCTTTCCCGTATTTTAAGCATTATACTTTAAATGGCGCACTTTTGCTTCCCCTACACTCACACAAAAAGTAGCACTACGTATACAAATATAAAAATTGACTGCCACAACAGCTTGCGATGTGCTCTTGTGTAACTGTTATAAAACGAATATTGGAACAGTTACTGCCACCGTGCACCATGACGAACAAAAAGTAGACGAACGAAAAACAAAATTTTGGGCGAATAATTTCAAGAGAAATAGGAGAACAAGTGATAGTCTTTAGAAGAAGACATATGGTAATAATAATAACCATAATAATAACAACAATAATAATGTGACAGAGTTACGTATAATGTATAGGATATACCATTTGGAGGTATTCAGTTTACATTTTTTTACCTTCAAAGCATATGCTCCATCACTTTCGGAATGTTTGGGTTAATATTATAAACCTTAGTTCCTTTTTCCTAAAGGAGCACTTATTTATTCTCATATAGGTTCTATCAACAACAACGCTGACTTACAGTGTGAGCTCGTTCACCAAGAACATACAGTTTAGTTCCTTCTTCTTCAACTCGTATATTCATTTTCTTACATTCCCCGTTTCATCGCGTGCAACAGAATGCGCATTTTGTTTTACACATTTCTTTCCTTCCCTTGCTGGGCAAGGAAAACAATCGTCCCCTCAGCAAATCCGAAATTCCCCATAATAACCGGAAATATTCCACAGCTGCTGTCAGAATTAAGCGTTTTACTACTCTACCAAAACAAATCATCTAAAAGACCCTTTGAGCTCAGACAATGTTAGAGAGGTTAAAGTGCAATTAAGTGTTTTCAGTTGTATGCAAGGGTGAAATATGCCAAGATACCCATGAGGGCGTTGATCAATGATGTCCAAATGAGGTTTTCTCTCAGAAAATTGTTGTCCATTTCAGACTCTCAAAATTTAACCACTGAAAAGCTCATGCTGATGTGAACTACGATTGCGCGATTTGCGCAGCTGATGATAGACGTGTCGAAGTACTCGATTGAAATCTGTCGAGTATTAAATCGGTCACAGAGTGCAAACAAGAACCAACGTAAGTGCTTTATTTGCTCCTCTTTGTATAAACCCCATAACTGTGTCAACACGCCCACTAAGAACTCAGTTATCAATTTATAACATGAAGGATTAACACTTAATTAAAAATGGTTCCCGAACATAAGATACTCTGATCATTTGAAAAGTCTAAGAGTGCTTTCCACTAAGAGCTGCATCAAATCTTTTCAGCCGATTTACTGAATGTTCACTGTAGAGTATGTATTTCTCTTATTTCTTACTTTCCCAGAGAAAGAGTCACTTATCTCAAGGTTTCAACATCAGAACCACTCAACAGCATAACTTTTATACGCCTTGTAGTCAACAATGTAACTTCTAGACTATCTACTAGATAGACGTTTGTTCTACAAATTAGTGTTACTATTAAATATGTCACACATTGAAAAACCATATGGCGCAACAGCCCTCACCGGGCAAAGGCCTACGGACCGGCTGCCGTGTACCCCACCTCTGCCCATCATAGGCGTCATGAGTAGGGTGTAGTACCGAAGAGTGGAACGTGATCAGCGCCCCGATTCCTCCCAATCAGTATGTGCGGTCTTCAAAACCAATCCCATATATTTGACAAAGAAAAAAAAATATAATAGTGCATTCAGAAAATGGCAACCTTTTGAAATAAAAAGAATTAAAAAAAAACACAGAAGGAACTGACTCGGAATTTTTGCTGAGAATTGTAAGGAATGTTGTTTACGACACATAACAACTTGACATTCATAGATCAAACAGTTTCTGGGGAACATGCACCCGAAAGAGCTCATGCTATTATAAACAAATTAAAGCACAGACAATGAAAAGAAAATATTTAAACTAAATATTTTATAACTATACATTAAATAATTGTATTTACTTCTCCTTTATGGCTAAAATTTCACACATTTATTTACAGTAGTACTCGTAGTTTGAAAAATACGGAAGCTTAAGAATTGCTATATTCTGAGCGCTGGATGCAGCCTTGTAATTGCCCAGTTCCCTTAAATTGACACACAACAATTTTTACAAATAGCTATTTCTATACATAGACGAATCATTTTAGGCTAATGTATAAACATAGGCTTTCACGGTGTCTTGACTATTAGATATGTTTAGTTCTTCCGGGCTTGTAGGCCGTGGTCTAGAAGGCGTTGTAGATACCAACGTTTCGCCAAGTACGCCATAGAAATCTATAAACACAAAGACAACTTTAATCGCAAGGAAGAAATACTTCGTGTACACAAAGCATGGGTACCAGTCTTAGATAAACTTTCAGACACACACACACAACAGTTGTAATAACACCCCAGCTACACCCAGCTCGCCAACCGATACGAGCCAATCACTACCGTAGCCAGCGCAACAATGCCCCTCTCACACCCACCATATAAAAAAAAAGCTAACGGACATTAACAGTCTTTGCTTCCACATCTCTCTCTCTGTCTCTCTGTCTCTCTCTCTCTCTCTCTCTCTCTCTCTCTCTCTCTCTCTCTGCATCCACATTGGAACTCTGACCAGTGGAGACAGCGGATCGTGTTATCCTGATGATGCCAAGCGCAGTACTTGTCGAAACGTTGGTATCTACATTGCCTTCTAGACTACGGCCTACAAGCCCGGAAGAACTAAACATATCTAATAGTCATTTTAGGCTAGATTATATGCCACGCATATCTGTTTTCAGATAAAGTCCCGCTTATGAAATCTGTAACACTCCGCAACAGCTGTAAATGATCTTACGCAAAGATGACAGGCGCTTCTGTGTATGATGCTACTGACTTGAACAGCTGAAGAAGTGCTTCATTAACCCAAGCAGCAGGATACCGATTAAAGTACGCAGCTTGTAGTTCCATTTTAAGCTGTTCCTAACCTTTTATAATTATCACTTTTTGAAGTACTAATTATTACCTCTAAATAAGAGGTTTCACTTTTCATGACTTGCTCTCTGCAGTGCTTATCTCAAATAAAAACAGAAATCCCGTTCATTTTCTCTTAGGGAGGAATAAGAAGAAACGTGGTCATATACTTTCATTTCTTTTGCGTTAAATTTTCAAATACTTTCGATAATATCCGTTGTTTATTTGCGTATTCCAAAGCAGCATTCTGGCAGGACGATAAAGGATATTATGAGTTAAGTAATTGTCCTTATCGCCGTTATAATTATGTCACTGCTGCATATCTAATTACCGGAAATATGTAACAAAATCATTTAGCTTTTCTTTTAATTAATATGACGTAGTTAGAAGAAAGACCGCCTCCGTAGCATAGTGGTAGTGCGCCTGCCTCTGGCGCGGAGGACCAGGTTTCGATCCCCGGTACCGGCTTGGGGATTTTTCCCCCGCTGGAAGTCCTGACACGGGTTGCACTCAACCTCGTTAGGTCCCGGAGGAGCCAATTGAGGAGTGACTTGCTAAAGAAGTGGTGACTCCTGGTTGCAAATGCCGGATAACAGGCCGGAAGGGGCGTTGACCATGTCCCACCCTCCAGTACTGCACTCCACTCATGACGCCTGTAGTGGGCGGTCGGGCGGTAAGCCTTAGTCCGTTAGTGCTGTTACTCTAGGGGATAGTTTAGTTAGAAGAATAAGCGTGTTTAAGAATAGTTTGAACAAGACTAAGTAGAGAATGTCATGTGAAGGCACACATAACGTTTTTTTTTTTTTTTTTTTTTTTTTTTTTTTGCTTTTTTTGCTTTTTTTCTCGTTCTTTCTTTCCTTTGGTAACTCATTGTTTCTGGGCTTAGTTCGGAGATTAATTTTTGTATGTCGGAATTTACTTTATACTCGTACCAATAACTTTCAAAAGCTTGTTTTGAACACAAATGATAAAAAATATACTAGAAAACTAGATAAATCAGCTCGATTCCATACACTCGACTACACTTAAGTCTTAAAGAACCACACTCTAGGAGAGGAATATCCATTGAAGAATATTATAACTCCTGCTTGGCTTTCATTTACGCATATCTTAAAGATAATTACAAAATTGAAACTATTTTATCAAGGCTCAAAAAGCTCAAATTAATGAAGTGACACAGACATAAAACAGAACAGAAAAAAAACTCTCTCTTATGTTTCCTCTTTTTATTCCACGTATAGAGTAGATATATTACATTCCACATAAAAATTCCGTATCGAAATTTCACCGTGAATACAAGTTATGAGACCCCTGGATAAAAAATAAGAACTCAAGAACGAAATATCGGGTAAACGCCGAACTTGGAATTTAAGCTCAGCATCTTTCAAAGATGCAGCACAAATATTTTAATTAAAATCCACCGCTCAATATTCTAAGAGATTTTTAATTTTCTGAATAATGGCTTTAAGAATTGTGATTAAAATATCACATTTACATGACAAATAAAATGTACACATATCGCGAATTTTCTGGGACTAGCTTTGAAGTCCTCTTCATTCGGAAGAAAATTTGCATAATCTTGTATAACTGATAAACATTAAGTGATAACGAAAACGTATTACATAAAAATGTATAGCTCTTTAAAACACACGATTTATTTCAAACAACTACTTGTGACATAAGCTATTTTCAAGATAGGCATTAGAAATGGTTCGAATTGTTCAATACTTGTCATTGTTTAAAAGTCCTTTCGATATTCCCTTTGAATCTATAACAATGTATAATGCAGCTATTTCTGCAAAGCAAGGTTTAACTTAAATCAGTTTTGTTGCTTTTTGCTCTTAGAGGACAAATACGACGAACTTTAAAACAACATTCGCAAAAATGCGACTTGCCACAGAGACAAATGATAGCGACTATAAACAAAACCTTTAAACAAGCTGTAACAATTTGCCACATAAACAAGCGATATGCTGCTTTCCCTCTCAGCTAGAGGAGCTCATTTCTGATCTGGTCTGCATGGTTCACTCATTCTTATCAAATGTATGCTGGCTGCATTGGTGTGTGCTTTTTAAGATGTGATATAGGAGTGCGAATCTACACATTAAAAGTTAATTTAAAATAATAATAAAATTTCATTAATAGATTACTGTTGCCTGCAATTCAATATACACATATTTCAGTTTTAAAACCCTTATTAGTAATATAATAGCACGCTGTGTCAAGATGTCATTCAAAACTGGGATCATCTTAGTAGATGCTCTGCTCTTCAAAAATTTTAGGACAAGTGAAATGAACAACTATACTGGAAAGCCAGGAGGCTAATGACAAATATTCAACAGCCTGAGCACTATATTAAATAAATAATACAATGCTCTACTAGCAGAATTTTCCACAAACATGTCATATTATGCACAAATGTTAATTTTGATTTGTGCATTTTTGCGATATTGTTTTATGTTCTAGCTTATACTCTACCGTAAAGGTTTATCTAAATTAAAATGAAACAGATAGGAAAATAAATTTTCTTAATAGTAATGTGTATGCTACTAATAAGCGATAGAGAGTAGAGAGTCATGTGAAGGTAACACATATTGTTATTACTTATAAACATTGCAACGTACTTTAATCTTCGTATCCTAAAAACACTGATCCCTCCCTCCCTTTCCACGTGCACTCGAGGTTTGTTTAAAATCCCTCATTAACCGGGAGACACCCAAAGTAATTGCCATATGGAAGGTAGATAACGCACTAATGTTACATTAAACGAACTCGTGGTACGTGATAATAACCTAAAGAGAGGGGTTAGTGGAGCGTGATAACAGTTGACGTGAGAGCTTAAGATCATCGTAACTACAGACACCTAGTTATTTTTGGTGTAATATGCGGTGCAGATGGTTTTAGCTAAATGCTCTCATGGTAAACTTTTCTTGGCTTCCTATGCTACGCATGGCGGATATTTAATGAAGTACGTACTTAACTATTTTTTCTTCAGTCTATTTAATCGCAGCTTTATAGGAAACAAATTTAACACAAGAGCAAGTACGCTACAATTCATTGTTATTTGTTGAATATGCTGAAGAAATTGTACACTGAAGAGAGTTTTAGCTCTAAGGGCAAGGAATAACGTAGTACTCGTGTGGCGTGGCGGAGGAGCTGCCTAGCAAGCAACGTTCGATCCAAAGAGTTATACGGTAATACAAGTATTAACCGTAGTCCAAATAACGTGTCTCGCAATGTACATACAAAAGCGTACAATAAAACAAAACATAAAAAATTGCAATGTTTCTAACTTAATACTTAAGTAAGTATTAAAGTAGTAGTTTAATAATAATAGTTTAATAGTTTAATAATAAGTTTCTAACTTATTACTTAATAAAAATGTTCATTCATTACACACAGATAATGCTATTTACATTGCAGATGTGACCCTCTACACATTCTGTTGACAAATTAATGTTGCCTTAACGCTAGCGTTGATATCAAATACCCCATTACAGTTTTTAGGGACCTCGAGATTACCCAGCAAAACGCAGCGTGAAGAAGGTTTTGATGGTACACTTACCGTCAAGACCTCTATATGTTGGAAGGTTCTCTAGCTCAGACTAAGCGCCTGCTTGCTAGGCAACTTCTCCGGCACACGAGTTACATGTCTTTGTGGAGGAACTAAGGAGATTAAATTTTACTGACGGCGATTAGACAGTACATCATAGAAATAAACATAGTTTTGTATAGTTTTTGGAGCTTCCACGATGATATACACGTTTAAACCTTTCCAAGAGCTATCTAGTCTAAATATTGAAACTGTCTGAAGGTTTCGTCGAATTCTGAAACGTTTTAAATATAACTTCGTATTCAAAAGTATTCATACTACTCTCTCTTTCTTTCTCATAACCCGTATACGCGCTTTGAAATTCGATACATATTATCGATTCCTTTGCAACGAATATCATTCTGCTTTTCACCCTTGACCTTAACAACTGCCCGCCATAGATGTCAGGCACTGTCAAATAAGAGCTTTCCGTAAGTGTCTTTACATGTATAAAAGCAGCTTATAACTACATTACATTAACATGTATTTAACTAATTAACTTCCCTGAGGTTTTTCTAAAACTATTTTCCTACAAAAGTCACTAATTTCCTTGTTCTTTACAAACCACTGTGACCATCACTAATTTCACAAAAATAGTTACTAAAGGAAACTTTGTAAATCAAAAGTTCCTACATGCAGCACTTAGTTTTAGCTTTACTATCGTTATGAACGCCTTCTTTATCACATTTATCGTTTTCTTATACCATGTTTATTAACTTCAGCTTAGCTGTGTTTGTCCATGCTATACACACTCTTATACACTGGCATTGCAAGATTGCCATGTTAACGCAGAAGCATTTACTCCAATTAATTTTATAGACATACGGCAGGATGGATGAGAAGGTCTAATGACCATGGCTCTGCTTCAGTTAATGAATAAACAACAATATCAATTAACTAAAGCAATGCTTGTGACACGTTTGCACTGTTGGTTGCACTTGAAAATGAAATGTCAAAGGATACAAAACGCCACCCCAGACATATTAGATTGTCCCAAAGGTAGTATAAGGTTGGGACTTACTAAATTCAATTACATTATGTTTTAACTCATTAATTACATTTATTCTACACTCTATGTACTCAAAGTGTGTTTAATAAATCAGCTCATTATACGTTTTTTTAAACACTCAATGGGACTAAAATAAGCGTCTTTGGATTCCTAAAAACAGCGACAGCAGAAATAATAATATAATATGCAATCCAGCAGGTAATATTGAAACTTATTATTCGACTGTGTTAAATTCACACCAAGCCATGGTGAAGGCTAATCTTTTTAATCTTACTTATCGCTTTAAGTTGCAAATGTAACAGATAATTAATTTTTTTACTTAGCCACGATTTAACATTGCCAAATAAATTTAAAATACGACAAATATAATTTAATGGTAAAACTTGCCCAATTCACAATTCACATTTATAACAAAATTAATTTCTAACATATTAGAACCCTAAAGTTTCTATAACGTGTGTATTATATTATTAACACTGATGTCTATGAAAACTGTACAAATACCTCAAACTTCGAATTTAATCTTCCAAAGCATACAGCTCTACTGAGGTACATAAATCTTGTTTTATGTCCAAAGATTCATTTAAAATTGACGGTAAGTTTTAGAACTCTCCTTCAGCTTTCGCTAATACCAATCTAAACATGGAAATCTGTTTAGTTTGGTATGTAGATTTGATGCATCTTAATATATCTCATTTTTCCCGGAAATCAACTATTTGATCTTGATGCATGTTCACCTTTTTATCACATCTGAAGGAAGAAAAGCTCTCAACACCTCGTGGATTTCAGCGTAGCTGAAGCCCCAGTAATCATTTCCTTAGGCAACGAGTAATCTGACCATGTTGTTCAAGAAATTCAGAAGATAGATATATGCTAACGCCAAAGAAAAAAAAGAAAGAGAAAGAAGGAAGAAATAAATAAATAAATAAAGAAAGAAAGAAAGAAAGAAAGAAAGAAAGAAGGAAAGAAAGAAAGAAAGAGAGAAAGAGAAAGGAAGGAAGAAAGAAAGAAGTAAAGAAAGAAAGAAAGAAAGAAAGAAAGAAAGAAAGAAAGAAAGAAAGAAAGAAAGAAAGAAAGAAAGAAAGAAAGAAAGAAAGAAAGAAAGAAAGAAAGAAAGAAAGAAAGAAAGAAAGAAAGAAAGAAAGAAAAAG
Organism: Tenodera sinensis; assembly: GCA_030765045.1. Classification (NCBI taxonomy): domain Eukaryota; kingdom Metazoa; phylum Arthropoda; class Insecta; order Mantodea; family Mantidae; genus Tenodera; species Tenodera sinensis. The sequence continues at coordinate 108,765,312 of CM060966.1, read as the reverse complement.
AAACACCTGCGCCATAGAACATTAGGGTTAGTCGCCTTGGTAAGTGTGGCAGTGTTTCTAACGTACAATATGCAAATCAAATTCGTTAGAGCCAGTTTTGATGAAAGAAAGAAAGAGATGGAGAGAAACAGACAGACAGACTGAGGCACAAAATTGCCTTTGCAAACTGTAGGGAATCGATTAAGTAACATGTTGCGTTCTTAAAATGAACCTGATTTTTAAGTATAAAATTTTGATAGGTAACAAGTAAACAAAACACTGTCTCAACAGTAAACTAAAGGCTAGTTCATAACCACCAGTAACTGTACGATAACCAAAATGAGAAGGAAATACATACATTTAAATGGGAACTTTGAATGCCGACGGGAAGCTTTGTCGGGCGCTGGGAACGGGAAAGAAGACTATGACAGGTTTTAACGTTCTGTTCCCGTTACTGGGCCGGCATGTTAGATTCATGTTGTGAGTATTAAACTTTTTGCTGTAGAAATTACTCAAGCCGGTCGTGTCACGAAACAGCCGCTAAAGCTTTCTCTAGTAGCAAGCTAGAAAAAATACCATTGATCGCTTAGAAATGAATTCCCAATGCTCAAATCGACCTCCACTTTCTATTGATAAACTGATCTATAGTGTATCTCGCCGTTCTCTTTGCCGGGCTGTTGTGAACCAAAATATTGAATGTTGTCTTGCTTCCCGTTGCCGTTGTCGTTCTGGTTGCCGTTGCCGGGTGGGTGTTAGCCAGCCTTAAGAAGTAAGAGATGGGGATGTGCTGAATAAGGTGAAACTGGGTGCCTAAACGATATGCAAGTTTGCCATACTCCGCAAAATAATAACTGTCCGTCGATACTCCACTAAGTGCTCTGCTTTTAGAGTTCAGCTATCAGAAGTGAAATTTAAGTCATAACATTGCAAACAATCGAACAATTTATTTTTATATTTTAAACATATTTTATTAATTTATCTGCCAGTTCTCTTTCTGCATCTCTTCCGTTGCTGTGGCGTAAGGAGGACCTGTTTTGAGCTACATTCACAAAGGGAGACCGACAGAGGCGTGCACTTTTTTCTGTAGCGGACGAGTTTTAACTTGGCACTTTTTCTACTGTCGTCGTCTAGCACAGCCTGTAGAAAATCCTCGGGTTATCTTCCCTTGAAATGGTCAGTTCCATTTAAAGCACTATTGTATTCCCTAATTATCTGGAGTGCTAAGGGTAAGTAGGCATCAGTGATGTTGCAACTCTTGCAGGTGAAGTATCGTTTGTCAAATGCACGATCACACTCTAATACGACTGCCTCCTTATCACTGCAATGTAAATGCGTAGAACTTATATGGGCGCAGATAAAGAATGTTATAGCGAAACACAACATACCATTTAAGAATAGTGACGTAAAAGTGTTGTTTCATAATGCACTGGATAAAGTGATAGAGCGAAACTGACGTCAAGGTTGTGAACATGTTGAAAGCATAGAACAGTTTTATTGGAAGAGAGATGGATTAATAGAGGAAATTAGTGACATATTCATAATTAATTTAGAAAATGATTCAGATAATAAACATGAACATTTTGAAGTTTCTGACAATGAAGGGGAAGAGGAATAAATTGGGAGGTTGAAGAACAAATAGACGAAGGATCACTCGCCACTACTGGTGTGTCCTGCCTGGTTCGCCATAAAAGAGGGACGGCTTAGAAAGAGATAGTGAGTATTTCTTTCCTTTTCTAATAAGCAAGTGCCAAGTTACACCTCGTCCAGAAGATAGAACATCCATTAGACCTCAAAGCTGAATTTCCACTGAGTCTTCGATATCGTTTTAAATCCACTACAATACTTCTTCTACCACAGGTTTCAGAGAAAATAAAAAGGGTCAACACATTAGCCAACATTTATGTAGACTACTTATTAAGATTTTTTACAAAAATCAAGACTATTGGAGATGTAATCATCCAGTCTAAGCACTCCACAGTTCCACACACCAATGACCTGCTGGCCAAGGTAATCTCAGCCACTCCTTCACTCGCAGCAGCAATTTAGTAAGGTCAATGCCAAGTAACAATTTACGGTGAAGGTGTGTTTGGAAGGATTAATGAGGGTCGTGGAATCGGGGTCTTCCTGAGACAGACGAGTCGGGGTCACGACGCAGCTGTCCAAGAGAATCGATCGGGAGAATCTCGCAAGAGGGTAAGCAGCGCACCCACGCGGCAGCGGTATTATCGATTATTGGTATTAAAACACGGCTATAAGACCAGATGACCACAGGGCAGGCAATCTTTATTCCGAAAACGAGCTTCGCTTACGGCAGTTTCCTGAATCGGGGAAAGAATATTCAATAATCGCTGGGACAGATTCTCTTTCAGTTTACCTGTTTGCCGCGAGTTTTCTTATTTATTTGTTTTCTCTAAACTTCGAACTTTCTTTATATCAGGAAAATAGAGGAACTGCTGTCGTCTAATGCTTTTCTTATATATTAATTCCTGCTATAACTAATCTCGGATGAGAAATCAAAAATAAACACATGACCCCCTTCTGGAGAGAGAAACTTTGTTAAACATTTAGTATAAAACTCCTTAAGCACATCAACCACATGAAAGGATAGAATTGATTGAACAACCAAATTATCGGATACGAATTTTACAAGGCATTCAGCAATCCACATTGAACTTGAACGATTTCAGTGTTACTGGACGATGACTTGAAAATCCTTATCCACGAGTACGGGCTAGAAACTAGGTGACAAACCCATGAGGCGTGTCAGAAAAAACTATGAAACCACGGAATTGTTTACGCGAACCTATCGCACATACACGGCAAGTTAGTGTGTGTACCGTCTGTTCAGATGCCATCATGTCCAGTGCAGCAACGTGTCACACATCGGTAGGCGCAGGAGATCATCCATTTGTTAAACAAAATATTTTGTTGTTTAACGACGCTGTCGATTGTCAGGATCACATCAGGGTCGCCGCTGTGTCGGGATTTCGTCCCGCAGTTCTTTTATATTCCAGTAAATCTACTAACATGGAGCTGTAGTTTTTAAGCACACAAAACCATCGTTCTGAGCCGGATTAAAACTCGCGACCTTGGTATCAGTAGGCCAGCATCTAACCAACTGAGTCACCCAGACCGACTCGTCCATTTATGTTTCATTACTGACTGCACGCCAAATTACTATGTATTTCGCTGTTCCAGTAGACAGCATGCGAATGCAGGCTCTGACAACCAAGGTTCAACACGTCCTGTCGCTTTGCCAGGTGATATAATTCTCTTTGGCTAGCTTCTGTAAAAACACATTAACTTGCCCTGAACTTGTTCTTACCCTGAAAAAGCAATTTTAAAAGAAATGCAAGGCAGGATAAGACACTCCCTCGGACATTTATTTATTGCACATATTTTTACACGGTTGGTTGCATATGCAGATCATAATTTAGAAACCAGTTCACATGCGTTAGCTCGATTTACTGACTGTGAAATATAACTATGTGTGCACCAAATTTCTTGATCAACGTTTGTTATCGCAAGTGCTGCGGAGTAAGGGTTTCATAGGAACATGCACGATCTTTCAGATTTCTCCAAAGCGATACTCACACAGACGAATCTTGTCATCTGAATAACAACGTCGACCAATCCATTCATGTAGTTGGTGGTTTAGGAAGCCCCTAACCTCTAAAGATGATGACTACGCTGCTATCTTTTTAGAAACTATTACAAACCAGTTCATAATCGTCTATGAGGTATATCTCTGTATGCGACACGTATGGAAATCAAAATGAAAATTAAAATTGGCCAAATCTATCGATTATACCGTATGGACATCAATACACATTCATGTTGTATCTTATTTCTAAAAAACTTGTTATCGAAACGCATTTCTTTTAATATTCGTTTTTATCTTATTAGAAATAATACACGTTATTACCGGAACAGAACCACATTTATAAATATTTTACTCATAAATTACTTTATTTCTCTGTGCGGTGCAGATTTAGCTAGATAAAATACCAACAGAAAAATATTCAAACAAAACTGGAATGGTTTATGTCCTGGCGCTGTAGTTAACTTCTCGTGAGGGATAACAGGTTTACTGAATGTAATTAAACGGTAGTTAAGAACAACTAACCTGCAGTAGACGAAATAATTCTCGCTCAAGAACCAGCGGACGGTGGGACACGCAATTAGCGAGGCATATCAGCAGCACAAATGCATAAAACATGACTTCCTGACATGGTGCTCTTACTTTACAAACTGCTACTGTTCCCGGTAATGCAGCGTCCATAATGACTCCACATTAGGAACATTCCCTCTAATCGAACTTAAGGTCCAGTCGTTAGTTTGCTCTGCGACACATCGACAGCAATTTAAGTACCAGTTCGAGTTAAGTCACGTTTGCTCACCTTAAATCCCGAACCTCGTAACTTGCATGGTAAAGTTTAACTTCAGTGGTGTTTCCTAGCAAGAGAGGTATCTACCTAAGCAATTAAGCTGGATACAGCGAGAGTAATTAACAAACCATCTGATTCTTAAACCACCGAACTGGTCTAAACATATAAACGTAAAATGTTCCTAAATGACCCACATATCAAATAAACGTCAATTTTATACCACTAAATTGTAATTTTTTCATAATAAAATATGTAAATCGTTTGTATATAACAACTTGCTTCGGGTAACAAAACTAGGGTATCGGTTTAATTTTTAACTTTATTGGATTCTGTGAGCCACAACCCATTAACTCAAATGCATACGAAGTATTTCTCGTTTTTATACTCAGGTAGGCTAGTGTTTAAAGGTAAAAACAAGCTTTCTAGCAAAGGTTTTGCTGCTATAGAGTATACGTTTTCCAGCATACCTAATCCTAAAATCTGGTAGGCATTATGGTCATAGTTTCGCTCCTTCGATGTTTTAGAAGAATTAAAGCAAATGAAAATCGAAGCAATTTCTACACTTGTTTAGAGCTGCGGCGGTAAATTTTACACCTAAACGCAGCTGAGTTGACAGTAATTAAAATACAGCGATTGCAGCCCAGCGATTTAAAGTTTCAACATATGCCCCAGAAGGAGGTTAAAGAAGAAAGAAGAGGAAGAATAAGGGAGAAGTGGGCCGCGAAGTTGCACGAGGAATGTGAGCAATGCTGGAGGTTTAATCAAGTTGAGATCAATGAGTGAAACTGCAGAATGGGAGTTGGCGCGCGGCGGAAATAACGCTCTGAGAGGAATATTCCTGAGTTCTCACAACAGCAGCCTAAGGAAAAAGGGCATAATGAATCTAATAGGGTTAGAGAACCAGCACCGTGCTCTCTTTTCCTTCAGCTGCTGGATTTGTGGGTGTTAGTGAACTCGAGAAGAGAAGCAATCCACCCTCTGATTCTCCATTCTCGTAGGCTCCCCAAAAGAGGGATGTGTTTCACAGACTAGTAACCGTAAAATCTATAAAACCTGTGCATTTTCAGAACATGGTCTTTAATGGGTTCAATACATAATCATAGATATCTTGCAATGGAAGAGATACCAAAGTGATTTTAAAACTACGCAACAAATAAAGATATTTCTGCATACGCAAGAGAATGCCTCTGCTAATCCACACTGAGAGAAATACGGGATCCTGTTAATAACTTAAATCAAACATCTCCTCATCAGCGACACGTTTACTTTCAGAAACACAGCTCACTGTTGTTCATAAAGGCCCACTATCATCTCGTATTGCACCTGCAGATCTATTGTGCTTTGAAAGATAGGGTAACTGGAATTTGATATGATTGAGAATACAGTGATATTGACAATGACTGGAAAATTGGCGGACAACAATTTAAAATTGAGTAACATTACCCAATATAACTTCCCTTTGCTGCTCTAAGATTTGTTTCAAACTAAAACGATTCTATGCAAACACATGGGAGAGGAGAAAGAGAGAGACAAGTACAATGTAACGGAACACTCATAGGCCGCTGAGGGAAATTCATGATGCTTAAGAGACGCTTATGGTACAATAAAAAATAAAAGACAACATTCCTGAATTTCCCTGGGTATCTACCTCGCGTCACCTTGGTGACAGGCCAGCAGTCTTAACAATGCTAAGACATTGCTACATATTTTTACTTTATTACATACTTATATATTTACTTCATTACTACATATATATATATATATATATATATATATATATATATATATATATATATATATATAATGTTAATTAGTTTGCACAGCATCCTCACGACAATTTGGTTTATGAAAGCCCTGATATCTGACATTCAATTAGTGAGTGGGTTTTAAGGGATCTTCGACGCCTAGGTCATTTGGATCCGACGATCGTTCATATCAAATGGTACCGTATAATACAAAGTAGTAATATCTGATACCTATCTCACTTCAACGCGAGAAAAGCCTTTAAAAGCAATGGAAGACCTAAGATGCATTCATTATTGGGTTTCCACTTTTCTATTTCAAAAAGTGTCAGAAGACGATATTTTTTGCGGAATTTCATTAGATGATAGGTTTTTATTTATGCCACTTAAAACTTCTTTAGCATTTTAGTACAACACGGTCACAATGCTGTCCCTCTGTTGCCTCTTCTACTGTTACTGAAATAAGATAAAACAATAAAATAATATTTCCATTTTGCTTTAATTCAAAATTTTAACTTTATACGTATTATTAAAATGTTTTTAAGCCTCTCGTCCTAAATAAACTTTTTTAGATACGGCTCTTTTGCACTAGTGTTGCGAAGTTCTCAGTTGCGCGTATGTAATATATAGAAGTTAATTATGTGCAGTTTTAACAAAGTTGTACGGCATTACTAAATGCTGCCTTCGAAGACCAAGAGTACTATAATGAAATTCTTTATAAGAGCTGTCATGACTTATGATTAGTTATGGATAGGAATCGAACCTTCATACAGGAAACAAAAGGTTGCAGAGTTTGGACTATCGATAGTGAAAGGGGTCACAATTTCACAACACAGAGGAAGCAAGGTACAGTCGACGCTTAAAAGTTGTAGATAACATTGTTGCATAACTTATATTCTATGCTGTCACCATTTACAGTAAAACATTCACTGCCAAATTCTTGTACAAGTTTAGCAGTACGTCAATATTTCCACTTTCGTGCTGGAGCATTTTATTGTGTGTGGGATAGCGAGATACACTATGCACTGTACGCAGTAAGATCAGTTGTTTTGTGCCGTGACTGTCCCCGTGCAATGATGTCATGCTCTGTCCGTGTGCTGGCAACTTGCAATCTCCTCATTTTGCGATAGCTGTATGAAAGATCGAAGTCTAGTTATAGAATTAGATATCCAGAAGTCAGACAGAGTAGTAATTTCTTTAATCCATATACTTAGTTGTTAGAGGTAAATGTCAATGACATAGTGTGCTTGAACTAAATTAACTCGGCAATTCTGACAGTTCGCTTGGTATGCCTTCTGGGCGGTGCGTATCGATACCGTTGTCATGAAAATCAGGTTTAACCTTGAAACAGCCAATAGCCTTCGTGGTAATCCAATCACCTTTTCAAACCCCTCCACAAGCTACGTCCGTACGTTGCCACATCTTGCGGCTCCTCTTGCGCTCGGCTGGGGAACGACTGACAACCGACCAACGAATCGGCAACACTTGCCAGGATTCACAAGTTACGTTAATTCAACACTAACAATCTGATCTGTTGAGAAATTACCAAGAGTACTCCTTACATTAACTTTGTCTTCAAGTACAACACTATACATACCTCGTGCAGCACCACACTTCAAACTAATGTTACAATAAGAATCCGTTTCGAACCATGAAGTAATTAAAACCACGCGATGTTTGCATTGCGCAAGTGAGACAGGCAAACAATGCTACGTAATCCACTATATCGTGTTCATTTTAAACTGATCCTGCCATAGTTCCCCTGCTCTAAATTACCTCACTATTTTAATGCAAATTTCACCTCAGAGGTTTCAAAAGCGTAACAGATTTGTGCTGAATAGTTCCCACGGACTAACAAAGTCCAATAGCGGCATTCTCATACCTATGGTGTTCTCTGTCGATCAAACAACGACCTCACCCCACGAAGATTACCGATACTAACGAAAGGAATACTGTTTGCGTTTCAGCTATCCATTTCGATTCCCGTATTGCAGCAGACTGCTAATCTATCTCAAACTGATGAGGATGCCTTCAGCGTAAGAAGTCTGTCCTTAGGTGCATTCTCTTCGGGTCCGTGTAGCCCAAAAGGTGTGTGGAACGGCGAGCCTTCTAGATGCACAGATTTGACATCACCCGATTTCTTTTGTCTGGGGTTTTCTGAAGGACCGAGTCTTTACTAGGCGCCCTGAAAATCCGAACCAGCTGCCGAACTTCGTACACCAGCAGATTACCTGTAATCACGCCCGCAATGATTGAGGCTGTCTTTCAAAACATGGTCTATAAAGTGACGATGTTTACAATGTAATAAGTCACACGTTGAACCATGGTTTAACGTTTTTTATGCTAATTCCTGGAAAATGTTTCAGAATTTGTAATCATTTTTATGTTTGTTATAAAAAAAGTTTAATTTACTATTTAAAATATGTAAACCGTTTATTTTGTTATCTTCTCGGCCTGTCACTCCGTAATTAAATAATATTAATGCTTTCGAAACGTCGAAAATAGTGTGTAATGAACCCCAAGTTTTGAACTGTTTTGCTTTCAATTCATAACTTATCATGAAGCAGCTGCTGCCAACTGACGTACACATTCATTAACAGCTGAAGACTAAAGGATGGCCAGTCAGCGTTGACATTATATCTTGTCCAATATGCTGCACAACGGACTAAAACTAAATGATCACTCAGTAGTTGCCCGACGTCAATTATCTTACTAATGCTGTGTACGCGTTCCTTGGAATGATGAAAAAAGTCTGGCATGTTCGACGAGGCTTGTGGGACTTCCAGTGTTACCTTCTTATCTGTAGAAGAAGAAGAAGAAGAAGAAGAAGAAGAAGAAGAAGAAGAAGAAGAAAAAAAAAGAAGAAGAAGAAGAAAGGATATTGTTGTATTTGAAATTTGAAAAATATTATTAGGTCGCACATTACTCCCAATTCCATTTATGCATGTTATACCAGTAGCATTATGGTTCGTCTTGCGTGATCTAGGGGTAATGTACTACTTTGGTTCAAATTCAGCGGACTTCGGGAGTAAAAATTCTTAGCATGGTTCCTTCGGAAAAGAAATAAAGCCAGTAGCCCAGTGTCGCAGATTTACGACATGCAAGAGAATCTCAAACCTGATAAAGAGGCATTTGAGCAAAGCTGAGTGGTCTTTCACGCCCTCTTTTATAGAATGGGACCTGAGTACCAGAGCTGCTAAAGAATAAACTAAACTAAAAACTCACGTCTTGGACTATTAAAACTGATCTTTAATAATTACATTTAGAATCCATTTTATGCACATGCTATGCCTTCATGATGTTACAATGTATTTTGCACTAATCAGTAACTATAAAATTTTAGTTCTTACGGCAGCTGTATCGCTTGTTTTCTGTTGTGCCTCACCAACACTAATCGCTGTGAGCCGTCAGCACTCATGAAACATATTATCACAGTTAACCACCCAGCGAGGGGATCTATTTCTTTCTTGTAACCTCCTCCAACGACATATTCATTGTCCTTTCATGAATAAACTACTCCAGTGAAATTTTGTACCCCCTTCACTCCAATCAGATACTTCAGCTCTAATTTGCAGAAGAGGAAAAAGCAATATCTGGCAATCAGAACAGCTGTTCCTGTTAGAGCTTAAGAGCGAATTAACATAGCGCAAGTGCTGAATCATTGAAGGTGTTCCTCTACACAACTTAATGGGAAAATGACTTTGGAATTATAGAGTAACGCTTGCCTTCCGCATTGCAAATCTCGGAAATACATAAACCCCAGTTTTGGGTAGAAAGGGATGCAGTGGATGTACTCGTACATTACGTGCAAAATATCTGCTCCATATTAGCGAAGGGGAGATTTAGATTGGTATAGAATAGACCTTGGATTTTAGATTAGATGGACATTTTTACTTTCTCTCCTGGTAAGTAGATGAAGTATTGTATTGAACCCAAAAGTTCGATGTCGAGATTTCAGCGGAAATATATGTTTTGAAACCCACTGAGTCCACCCCCCCCCAAAAAAAAAGCATTTTTACAAAAAGGTCCTCTCTCTGTGTGTGTGTGTGTGTGTGTGTGTGTGTGTGTGTGTGTGTGTGTGTGTGTGTGTGTGTGTGTGTGTGTGTGTGTACACCATAACTCAAAAACGACAAGTCGGATAAAAACGAAAGTTGGTATTTAAGTTTAATGTCTTTCAAGCATGCGACAAGAAGATTTTGATGAAAATTTCTCCATCCTAAACTACCCTTTACATGGAAAATTCTTCGAAAAATTTTGATTTTCTTGAAAATGGCTCTATCGATTTTGATTAAAATACCGTATGTTTGGGATATTTTTATGACAAATGAAATGTATCTCTTGAATTTTCTGGCTATACCCCATGAAGTCTTATTTACTCTGGATAACTTTCGAATAACCCGTAAACCGTAAGAGAATATACCAAATCTTACTGTACGAAAGACGTAGATCTCGCTAAAACACACAATTTATGTCTAAATAATTTTTTTTTGTAAGGCGAACCTTTTCGGAGATATTGCTTATTATTTGTGTCAGTTTCGGAAAACAAAACTTTCGTGAAATGGAGCATCGTTCAATTTTTTTATATGTTAAGCATGCAAAGAGAACAGAATATCAAAGTATTAAAATATTTGTCTATCGCTCAAAGCCTACTGTATTCTAATAAGATAATTTGTGCAAATGTTTATCTCAACTAACAAGAAGAAGATATAGGAATAAGAGTTTGTAAGAATGGTTATACAAGAGTAGAGAAAGTCATGTGAGTACAACACATCAGATTTTTCTGTGTACGAAAGCTACAAGTTAAATGTTCTTACATTTTTTTTTTAATTTTAGTGCTTTATATAAAGTACTTTATGTTGGCCATTTGTCTAGTTCTGCAAAAAGGGAATACTTTCCCAGTTATCATCAACTTTTGGTATTAGTCGGTGACTGCAGAACGACAGAAATTCCTTCCGAATAGCTAGAAGGTTTAGCGACGGATCTCTGCTCTCGAAGGTTGACTTTTGTTAAATGATGTGGTCGTAAATGAATGAGTCGAAGGCTCCAAAACTCGCCGTTTGCTTGCGTTTTATTTTTCTACTTGGGAATGTAATTCTCGCAACACTGCAACATAATATACGAGTGCGTATAGCTACAGTGGTTCTCTCTATTATTCTCCTCAATGATACGCTAAATTTTCTGCATTTAAGGCTGTGTATTATAATGAATTACATATGTTGTCCATTGTATACTTAATTTATGAAATCAGTTCTGTATGAACAGAATAAGCAATAAATCGTAGGATGTTTCTAAATGTAGAGTGCGAGTGAAAGGGCAGAATTAATAACCTATTTAATGATGCTTTCTTATTATGAGTATGCTATATCTGTGTCACTATTACAAAATAATGTTATAATGCGCACATAGCTATAGGATTTTCAGAAGGAAAAAGTTATAATGGTCCCAAGCCATTTAATTGACAGACACCTTTTGGACGAGTACGATAAAAATCTTGGGACATATGTGAGAAATATTTCATACTAAGGAACTGAGTCTTAAGAACGAAGTTCATCAAATAGTTAAAATAGTAAGGCAATGTTGAATCCACTGGTTACGTTTGCTGCTTAGGTGATCGCATATTTTGAATCACGATCGATAAACATCTTGCGTGAAGGAAAGTATACGACGCTGGCACAACGCAGAAAATGGAATTATAAATGACTCATTTCATTAGGGAAGAGAACTCCCAGCCGACATAAATTTGCATAGTAGAGTGAAGATATACTTCTATTTCAACTGTTACATTCGTTCCTCAGGGATTTCATTCCTTGGTCGATAGCTTTGACGGTATGTCCTGCACAACTTAAAGGTTAATGCGCTGAGAACAAAAGCTCCCTTGAGTTAAAGCAAAGGATCCCATCATTCCATTTAAAGGCTTGACATATTTGGGTCTCCTAAAATCAGGGACAGACGAAGCATTTTTAAGTGGCCTTCACGGAACCGTAGCATTTGTGTTCCAAACATAAAAGCCGTCTGCCGTAAACTGCAGGCATTTGCACGAGCATAGGAATGGCTTTGTTGGTTCCAGCTGTTTTGCACAGGAACAGTTTCATCCTCATGGACAAGTACTAGAGCGTTTTACAGCTCATTTGCTTGACGCTCGCGTACGAGTACGTGAAAGAGGCGACAGACAGCGGGGAAGCGAGATTTTCATTGATCTGAGTGACGCAAATGAGAGAGCTCAAGGGCAACGGTGACACAGCTTGCTCAACAAAGGTGTACATTTAACTAGAAGAACTAAACTACGTTCTCGAGATAAATGAATGTTAAAATAAAGGGGTGGCGATATCCGCCTTTCCCAACAACTCAGTGACTATTTTCGTACATGAAAGATATAATGATATGTGGATTTCAAATATGACAAGAGCTTGAACATCACATAGGAAGGGACACACTTAAAACAACTTGAAAATAAAAAACAAAAACCCTCGTACATTACATTTACATGACTTTCTCTAGCTACCATACTTTAGTTTTTGCACAAACTGTTCTTACAGAAGTATTCTTAGACGTGACGAATGACTGGAAGTTGCGCTGTGGTTTATGGTAGTGTTCACTTTTGTATTTATAAGACCATGGAGGTGTTTGGTCAGTATCTCTACGACCTCCATGTAGTAAACATCGCGGGACAGTGCGTGATTAAGTATGGTGTCTGCTCGCATTATTAGCTGTCTCTTGTTTATTTCAAGTAGGAAACAGAAACGTTCAGTCCCACCATCAATTTGTATGAGGTAACTCGCACAGATCCTAGCAAGGTTATTCGCCAGATCTAAAAAATACATGAGTAAGAAAGCTTATTCTTCTATCGAGGCAAATCTTCGCAGAAATAATTTCATTATACATTTCAATGAAGGTACAAGGAGGAACAGAGGAAACAGAGTTTTAAAGTTTCTTCTTAAACACGTTGCACTCTTCTTTATACGACTTACATTCTCAAGACCAAGCCTCAAATCAGTCTGTTGAGAAGCAAGAAAACTTCGAACTAGAGCATATCTAAGATGAATGATCAGCCCAATGGCTGGTATGGCGGTGAAGAACAAGGAAATAAAAGGTAATTATGATTGAAAAATTCGTGGATCAAATCCAATCCTGCATATTGATATTTGCATTCACTATTCTCGTCGCAGTTTTATACCGGGTGGAAGGGAAGTCATTACATTAATTTATACCAGTGGGAGATCTCGGTATTTGGAACACATTCTCTATCTTAGTTGTTGTCTCTATTTCCTATGGAGATATTTTAGTTTTGTCGAAAACAAGTTGGCAACACTGCAGATTGCGTGGGTGGCTCTTTCCCTAGTTCAGTACATAAACAAACTTCCTAACAGTGCGAATTGAGAACATAAACACATACCGTGCCTTGATCTTCTGTGTTTCCTGTGCGAGTGTAGGCCAATCAGAAGCGCTAGCTCCCAGAACATTACACGAAAAGTGACAGTGCCCGATTTGTTTACACGCACAAACCAGGTCAATTCCCTGACCAAACTCAACGCAACGTTGTCGACTTACTTCGCGTCTCAAAGAGCTGCTCGCAGTAATCCTTCACGTCTTTTACTGATTAATTATTACGAAACCCTGTGTAATGTCTCATAATTACTACCAAAGCTATGTCAGAAATAAGTTATTCTACGCATCTTAAGAGTAACAAACTGTTATCTTATAGAATGACGCATACAATTTGGATAAAAAAAAACATTTATTTTTTCGAAATCGGCTGATCAAAAAACAAAATGCCATTCGACCTTTTGTTTGTAACGTTTCTATGAAGCACATATGAGAAGGTATGTAATGACTTCCCTTCCACCTGTATACATATACAAGTATTTATTATAAACAAATAATCAACTTTTGCGTGCGAATATCGTCCCGAAGACGGGCGTGGATTTTGGCTACAAGTGCCAGATGAAACTGTGTGAAATGCGAGTTTTCCCTTCCTTTTATACAAACTGAGTTGTTTCCCGCGCTGTTTTAACAACATTATGCCATTGGCTGTTTCATCGAGCTCAACTCACTCGCGAACTCCGTCGACGTGATTGTTTTAAAAGCCATTGACTGATGCATTTGTCACATGACTTCTAACTTTACAATTGATTACAAAGTGACAACACACTTGGTGCGTGTGTCCTCACGTATCCTTTTTACGTACATGCTTTTTATGTAAACTGGACAAAACAATGCCCTAACTCAGTGGCAGAAGCCCACACCGACCTAAACCCTAACATTAAATTCAACCCCTCTTCGTTCCCTAAACTCATCAGTGGTGAAAGAAAACAAGCAACTCTGCCTCCCGACAATGTTGCATTCATTCACTCACAAACAGGAAACGCAGTCAAGGTCTTCATGAGCACAGCAACTCTTTTGGGGCGCATGCATGGCAACAACGTGAAGCCTGGAGTTGTTTTATTCCTTATGTAACATTAAGTGCAACAATTTTCAATAATGCAAACCTTAAAAATTTACAAATATAGAATATTTATTTCAAAATAGTAGTATGCCTCGATGCCTCAGAGTAAAGAGGGTATCAAGGTATCTAAAGTGTCGAGGTTCCATCCCTATCCCAGGAGATGCTTGGACTCAAAATTCCCAATAGCATCCCCATAATTAATTAACCTTAGAAATTACATAACACCAGCGGTAGGCCCTGACTAGCAGCCGTGGAGGAGCAATATTACTACTTCCATTCACTCCCTCAACCTCACTCTCGCCCGTCACCCTACAACCCCAATTCTTTCTACAAGTGATCCCTCACGGCAGATACATTCAATAATACCCCTTCGGGCTACACATGAACTGTCAGCATGTTCGCTTGTGTTTCACAATATGCTGAGCAAGAAAAGCCAAGCTCTAGTGGCAGTAATGTATTTGGTCGTTCAAGAACCCCCGTAAGCAAAGCGATTAGTTGTTTCAGGGGATCACAGACCACATGTAAAAATAATCATAAGCAGCAAGGAGATGAAAACTGTAATGTTAACATTGAAAAGTTTTCTCTACCAATGTCCCAGACACAAAGTGATTAGTTTACACACACCAGATCAAAAACGTTTAGCCGTGGTGTCGAGCTCTTGTGATGGAAAGAAAAAATATAGCAAACTTCGAAATATGCCCGTCAAATAAGTACTACGGATATCTTTATCTTAATGAAGTCTACATATCTCCTGCTGCAAGTTTTTGTCTATTTCTTAGAATTTCGCAGTCATACAAAACTAAATCACTTTAAACAGAACTTCAGAGCCTGTCCACAGAAAATGTTAATCTTGTGTACATACGCACATGTGTATTCCAGTTGGACAATTTAAGGCCTTGACAGCCTTAATATTTAATATCTTTATTATGCCTTAGTAAAATCGCTAAGTCATTTTTAAAGATGAATAGTGGCAAACAATAGCTTGAGGGTGGGGTATTTTTCTTGAAAAACTTCACCTGGCATGTTTAAACAGTATTTCAATAATGAGATATGATATTTATCATAATTTTTGACAAATGTCCATTGTAGAGAGAAAGCACTTGCGCAGACCTCTTTCCAAAACTTAACTTTTGGGGTTCAAAGGACTATACACACGCACGCACGCGCATATAGGCACAGGTATTGTGGGTATAAGTGCAGATACTTTGATACTTGGTACCTTATGCATGCATTTCTGCATGGTTGATTTTTCTTTTCGTCTAACAGCTTTTCCACAAATCAATCACATGGTTTACTACCTGATGTCTTTGTATGGTCGCAACAAAGCCGTAAAATTAACAACACCTGTCTTATAGATATCCGTTTTGCTTCACATCCCAACGCGTGACCTACTGACCTAGGTATGGGGGATCTTTTCCAACTCAGTTCCGGTACAACTCCGTTATTGTGATCCCTGCCCATTCTGCGTCACGACTGCTTGGAGGTACTAACCAGCTTTAGAACATACCACTCTTGATAGGTAAAATTACAAGTCCACAAATGAAGCAAACAGTGATGTAATATTTTTCATGTTTAGGGATCCATATTCCTGCTGTATAAAAATTGATACATAATAATTGTACGTTATTTCTCACATCTATTACATATTGTAAAGCAGCGGCAATGGCACAAATTATCGTGGACGCCAGGCAGTCGGAATGGCAAACTGACAAACAGCTCACTTACGCAGCGTAAATATCGGAAACATTGCTGCCAGATAACTAGAATCTTCTGTGATTTTCTCTATTTCGCAGTTCTGGTGCACTGTTCAAATTTCCGACTGCAATATAAGCGAGCCCTCTTGCAAGTCGAATTAGTGAGAGAGCTAGTCAGTGAATGAATTGCGATTGCGTTTCTGGTGCAATGGCAGATGCCGTTCTCCGAAAGAGTTTCTGGCGCCAGATTTGACGTGCAGTGAATGTAGTACTTACAAGGGATTAGAGGCGTCTTGTATTCGACTCCCCAGCGAGTAAACCTTCCGGAAGTAGAGGCTACGTAGTACTGCGCATTGTGTAACGTCACGAGGAAAGTGAAATAACATAGGTAATTCTAACTCGTTCAGAGTAAAGATGAACTAAGCGAAGTCTCATGAAAGTTCAACTAGTTATTGAGCGACAATTGAAGCTGAATTAAGTGTCCACTTAAAAAGTTAAAAACTGGACAAAGTCGCAAAATTAAATTAAATACCTTTAAACGTTGATTGAATGTTACAAAGTTACCTCAAAGCAAACGATGGTGTGCAATACGGGTAATATTTCGTTGGAAGTAATTTAAAAATGTGAATTAACTTTAATTTTTTATTCGTATTCGTTACTGCGACCTAATTTTTACTATGCAATTTTCTAATAGCGTAAGTTGCTTGTTTTTGGTTTTCATTTACGAGGTTTCGAGCTACCATACGTTTCAACAACGAATAAATGTATCCAACAGAAGAGGCAAATGGTTTAAACGACGACCGTGTTTGCACACTGAATTGCTTTGTTACATGTTACAATACACATTACAGAGTTGCGGCACCGGTTAAAACGAGCAGAATATATGTGACTTATACATTCCATGGCAACTAAAATACACTTGATAAGCGTGTCCTCCTTGAATCCCCACATTCAAAGCAAGTGTTGCCAGGGCGGATTGGAGCATGAACAGCTCTCGGTCTCGTCTGCAAGTTAATTCTTCAAGACTCTTTACCTCCTCTATCCATTAGCTACGGTACAGCAAGTATTGTATTACGTCGATTTTTCACTAGAAATGCATCATAGCACCCTTAAATAAGAATTACGCATGCTGCGTGTTCCATTACCAAAGTTAAAGAAAATTAGTATGAATGCCAAACATCTTTCCTAAGTCAGTTATCTTTTAAGGATGTAAGACGTAGATTTTAAAGAGATTCCCCTTCTCAAGCAGTCCTTTACATGGAAAAAATGTTGCGATTATTTCCGTTTTCTGAATGTAGCTCTAAGAATTTTTAGTATCTTTCTATTCTTAAGGTTTCTATATTTAGAAGGGTCTATAATCAACCTAAAAGACCTCGACTTTCTCGATGAATTGCGTATAGCAGAGAAATAATATGTATAAAACACGAAAACATTACACAAAGAACAAAGTTCACAAGCATTCATACTTAGGTGAAAATATTTTGCTGTTGTATTTTCAAAAATTTGTATGCTGGCAAACTGAAGTTTACTTTGATGTGCCGTCTTACGTAATATCTTAGATCAGTGTCTTTCAGGGTGCATGCACCTGTGCATTGCACGGTGCAAGGTGCAAACGTCCACTCTCTCTTTCCTTGTCTCTCGCTTATCTATTTCCTTGTCTCTTGCTTGTCTCTCTCGCTTTGCCGTCTCTCTCTTCCTCACTTCCAGCGCGTTTCTTTCTTTCTGCGTCATGCTTACATGCTCAGTGTGAAACTCGTTAATTTCTTTTTTTAATACCAAATCTGCTCTTTTGTTTTAATGATATAGAAAGCACTGACCGTACAAACTTCAATTTTTGAATAAAGAATGCTTTTCTGCAAGATATAGCAACCTTTTTACTATCTCTACTACTTCCCTTACGCAGAAATAGTAAGTAGGGGAAGTATTGTACTCCACCCAATAATTCGCAGTCAAAGTTTCACCGGAAATATATGTTTTGAGGCCTCTGAATTAAAAAAAAAAAATAATAATAATAAAATAAAATTAAAAAAAAAACATTTTTAGAAAAACGTCCGTGCAGGTGTGTCTGCGAACAGCATAACTCAAAACTGAAAAGTCTGTTAAAAATCAAAGTTGGTATTTAGGATGCGACACAAAGATTTTGAAGAAAATTCCTCCATCCTAAACTACCCTTTACACCGAAATTTTTTCGAAAATGCTGATTTTCTCGAAAATGGCTCTAACGATTTTGATTAAAATGCGACGTGTTTAAGATATTTGTATGATAAATGAAATTTATATTTTGAATTTTCTGGCTATAGCCTATGTAGTCCTGTTTACTCTTGATTACTTTTGCATAACTTGTAAACTGTAAGAGACAGACTAAATCATATTATACAAAAAATGTACATCTCGTTAAAATACAGTATTTATGTCCAAATAAATTATTTATTTTTGTGGAGTCAAGCATTTCGGAGATATTCCTTGTTTTTTGTGCGAGTTTTGCAATACTTATGCGTTCCACAAATGGAAGATAGTTATTCATTTTTTATACCTTAGTCGTGCAAAGAGTTCGGAACTTCAAAGCTTTAAAAGATTTGAAAAGAAACCAGCAATAAGATAATTTCTACAAATATTTGTCTCAAATAATATGAAGAAGATAGAGGAATAAGAGTTAGGAATAGTGCAGGAGTAGAGAAAGTCATCTGAGTGCAGCACATCAGAAATTTTAATCCTCTCTAGTGCGCCCTATGATTTCATCCTGTATTTCTGCGTGTACTCCATTAATAGTGTCTTTGAGCAGATGATTTTCTGACACAACAAATATTGTGCCGCAGATGGGCCATTTGGCTGTATTGTCACGACGTACAAGAAAATAAGATTCCCACTCTGATTTAAAGAATTTCAGACATTCTTTGCTTTCTTTGGAGCAGACTGTTCCATAATCAGGTATCTGTGTTGCATGTATGTATATATTTCACTGATAAGCAAGTCGTCTGTCAACACAGCCTTCCTCGATTTTATGCATCTACATCGCGCGAGTTGTACCGAACGTAATTCGGTTCGCCACAATGCACGGTGCAAGGAACCTCTGCACCTTGAATTGCACCCGGTGCGAGTTTAAGCTTTGAGGAGCCCTGTGTTAGATTGTAGAAGTCCCGTGCTCGATTCCCTTCCACCGCCCACTTTACTTTTGTTTTTTGTGTGGTTTTCTCTGATCGGTACGCTAATGCTGGCTGGGTTTTCATCTACAATGACTTACTTTCCTTCATTTCCATTTCATTCCGTTTCCTCTTGCCTTTCGGGTATGATATTAGCTCTCACGGTGTATGACGATACACGGTATACTTGATCAAATGAAAGAGTGCTTCTCGTGGACACTAGAGCGCTGCTTGATCGACGAGTCGTTCATCACCCTCTTTAAGGAGCCCCAGTAGTGGCGGTCTTCCAGCCTGGAACTGTTACTGACCTCCCGCGTCTTTTTTGTCTCTCTTCCTGCGGTCTGTAATTTCCATGGTTTCTTCATTTCATCCCTTGCTCCTGGGAATTGATAGCCACAATATAGCTATTGGAGGGCCAGTGCACGACGTGATTTCCTTTGTTGTATAACCTATATAGAAGTTGTGGTTAATCTTCTCCCTCCCCATTCTCACCATCAGTAAAAACCTTGTTATATAAACACCTGTATGTTGTTTCTATAAGCTGCGTATAAGTTCGTACTAATTAAATTGTAACACTATGTAAACATTTATTCGTGTACAAGTACAGTGGATAGAAGCATCTGTTTATATATGAAACGTGCAGCGATACCTGTGAGCTGGTATTATGTACAGCAGATGGTGGTGTGAAGGATACACAACACTGGTCTTTCACTATGAGTGAAGCACATAAACATACACAATCCAGGTCTTCAAATTTTGTAAGATTTACGACTTTACACCTTTAAAATAATTTCCCTTATCAATAGAATTATCAATGGAAAATCCACACATTCAATTCATGTAGTTTACTGTGAAACATTTAGAAAGCCCAATCCCTCTTTACAGTGAAGGTCCCTGGAAAAACTTGCACCGCCCTTTCCAACAACTGCTTGACAGAATGTAGTATTTTCTCACGTGGAAAATTCAAGAATCTGTGTTGTTGGCGTTTTTATTTTCGCGAACCGATGCTTTCATTGACATACTGTAACTAATATTAAACAAGGAGAAAGTAACCAGTAACTTATTTTTCTTTTGCCTATCTAAATTTGAGGATTTCACAGTGGTTGATATATGTTTGTGTGTGTTTTATTATTATTATTATTATTATTATTATTATTATTATTATTATTATTATTATTATTATTATTATTATTATTATTATTATTATTATTATTATTATTATTATTATTATTATTATTATTATTATTATTATTATTATTATTATTATTATTAATTATTATTATTATTATTATTATTCTTATTATTCTTATTATTCTTATTATTCTTATTATTCTTATTATTCTTATTATTCTTATTATTCTTATTATTCTTATTATTCTTATTATCATTATCATTATCATTATCATTATTATTATTATTATTATTATTATTATTATTATTATTATTATTATTATTATTATTATTATTATTATTATTATTATTATTATTATTATTATTATTATTATTAAATATTGGAAATAGTTTAGAAAGTCTTTTTTTAAACTAATGAAGGACTATAAAATATCATATTTTCGTATTTTCAAAGTAATATTAAATACGGCTTGTTGCTGCAGGGAAATTCTACATATATTCATAAAATATTAATTATTCAAACAGGGTGGTAACAGCTTTGTGAAAATATCGATCCAAAGCTCATTTGATACCCTATTTAAAATTACGACCGCGATGTCTTTCTATTTCGTAAGGTAGTGGAACAAGAATAATAGAATTTGCCTAAGTTCAAAAGGGTATACTTATGTCAGGAATTATGACAAGTTTGACCTGCCTAGATACAGATTAGAATAGGCAAGAAATAATTATGCATACACAAATCTGAAGTCATATGTCCAATATTGTATTATATATTTGAATATTATTACCAATACAGTTCCATTTGATGTATTTTAATTAGACAGATCGTCCCTAAAGTGTACTATTTCTGGTTGGCTTGGACATAATATATCAGAGCTTACTGGGTTATTTTCAGAGCAATTTTAAGCAGGAGTTAGCTTTCTTTGTAGTTCCATCTTTAATTGACAGGTACAATTTTGTATACATTAATAACTATTGTTTATAGCACCTTGTATGCTAAATAAGATCTACAGTATGATAGAGCTATAAATGCAGATAATTTGACAACTGGTACATTAATATATATCCACTTCAAAGTGCTAGTTGTTCTTTCTCTTCGTCTAATAGTTTCCCCACAAACACCTCACATAATTAATAAACTGATATTTTCTGCACGGTCGTAACTGCGACACACTTGTCAATATAGGCCATCCGCTTTGCTTTCACACATTCACACTTCAATACCCGGCTTGTTGGGCCAGGTAGTCTGGAGTCATTAGCCTTGCACAAATTATTCTGTTACACAATAAACTATGGATGAATATGATGAAATTGCAAGCTTAAACATTAAATCCACATTTAAACGTATTTAAGTAAGGGTAAGCTGTAGATAACACAAATAAAGTGAATGTTTAGGTAAGTAACAACCGCGACTGATTCATCCGTTTGTTGTTAGTTTCCTACGAGTGATTTCGAGGTCCCTTACAGCGGCGACTGCCTGCCCCGCGCTCTCAGGGAAAATAAATAAGTATGGCTTGAGTGTACCACGCATATTTGGAACTACTAAGCAATCTGAAAACATGCTACCATTAACTAAAATTATCAGTCGGCAAGTACAGTAAATACTGATGTAATGTTGCTCGTTAACTATTCTGAGTTAGGAATACAAATAGCTGTAGTTATACCCTAACATTCTATATGAGAATTAGATTAAAAGTATTTCGGTAAAAGATCATATTTGAACTTCTTTATTCATTTTTTACCGTCTCTAGCTATACATATAGGTATTTATTTTTCTGTGCTCACGAGAAAGAGCAGCTGACTTTATTACTAAGCTTGCGTCAGCTGCCGTTGTGAATGTTCTGGAGAGCCGTATTACATTTTGAGAAAATGCTTGACGCTCGACCGTTCTTGTATGTAATCTTGAGAGACCACAGCGAGGCGGGTCTGGAAGGAAACTCCACAGGTGGGTCGCTGTCGTTATATGGCTTTATGATTTGTGACTCGCTCGTAATGAAAACCTGATGCCGGGGGAGAACGAATTTCAGCGTAAAATCCGACACCCAGCACCAATTATAGCAAGACCCCTTGAACCGGCTGCCATGCCAACGATGCAACAGAAAAGCGAGCTTTTCCTTCTTGGTCATAGTGGTTATTGCGCAATCCCATTCCCGAGAAAAATACACCAGGCCATATGCGTCTTCTAAAGCCAAATCGTGCAAGATGCATTAAAAATTATAAACACCAACGTTTTCAATAATAAATAATATCTACCTAATACCGGTTTTCAATTTCCTTGGTAAACGCCCATTTTTATGCGTCTTATGGATGTTTTTAGCCAGTTTTACGTAGCTTTCAAAGATTCAGAATGTTTCCTGTGACGCATTTTTTTTTTTAAATATTCGAACGATGGTACACAGACTTCTGCGAGTGGGACGGCTCAGGCGGTAATGTCTGTGGCTCACATTCTGGAGATTGTGAGTTTGATTCCTGTAGCCGACCTTCCTGATCCATCGATTTTTTCGGGGGTTCCCTGTTTGCCTTTACTGGTGCGCTCTCCGGTTTTCGGGCCTCCCAGAGGAATGTGCCCACCTTCAGCGGGAGAGGGTGCCAAATGTACTAGGCGCCATCGGAGAGCTTCAATCTGAAACTGTTAGGGACTCCTGAATCGGCCGCTCTTTGTATCCTGTCATAGTGCTGTCATAGTGCGTCCATAGTGCTTACCTTACTTCAACTTTTCTTAGAGATATGTATTTCTAGTACTGATACAACGAAAAAGTTACGGCAACAATTATCTCATATTTGATCCCCAAAGTTGATGTTTTTCCCCATTCTTAACCTTGAGCAGAAACAAAACCTAATTTAAGTAAACTAGACTTTTACTGGGGAGGATTTTTCCCAAACTGCATATGGGGAAAAGATAAGTAAAAGCAAGTTTCTCCAACCGTACATACGTATAATATTTTTGGTAGCTATTAAAAACAGCTCTGCTATCCATGGCACGTTAATTTCAACATGTTCAATCTGTTGCCCAGATTAGATTTCGAAACTGCTCAGCTACACATTACGTACCACTTAAACAGTATCCAAATGTTCAATCCGAAGCACAGAGGAATAAATCAAAAGTCGTATTTGCATAAGAGCAACAAGAGAAAAATTCTATGACAAATCGGAGTAGAAAGCGTTACATAAATTGAATAACCAGTTTGGATTTGATGTACACTTATTTATCCTGCTCTGGACTAAAAACAAATAAAATCAAATTGCTTCACCTTGTGCAATTTCGAAAAGTATACTTACATTTCAATGAAAACAACCTAACGCAATACAATGATAAACATTCTGAATAAACCGAGTAATTAATAACTGTGTACTGAGCATATTTAACTTCATTGATTACTTTTCATTAAGACTTTTATGGCCAAAATTCTATTTCCAGACAATATGAAAATTCCGTGTTTACATCTGTACTGCAATTATAATTTTAACGCAACGCAGAACCAAATCGACTGTATGACTATCGAATAGAAACCGTGTTCACTGCTCCGACTACACTTCAAAATGTTTA
This sequence comes from Tenodera sinensis, assembly GCA_030765045.1. Classification (NCBI taxonomy): domain Eukaryota; kingdom Metazoa; phylum Arthropoda; class Insecta; order Mantodea; family Mantidae; genus Tenodera; species Tenodera sinensis. The sequence goes on along the minus strand of CM060966.1, from coordinate 108,741,248 downwards.
TACGAATGACGAAACGAAATGTCAACTATCGAATGAAAACATTAGCAATCGATAGTGTGAAACATTTCGTTCGCCTACCAATGCCTATAGCCCTATAGGTATAAAATTATATTGTAATGACGGCATCTTCACAGGTTATTCAGCAAAAGTTCATGGTATGCATACTTATTACTTCATATTTCAATAATTCTACCGTACGACGTTTTTAACAAATCCTTCAAAGATGTTTTTGAAAAAACAAATCAACAAAAAGTTCCTATGTAAAGCGTAGTTTGATGCGGGCGAATTTAGACAACGCATTTGTCTTATGCTTTGAAGATACTGGATTTTAACACCATGTTTGTTATTTATCAGATCTCTTTTTCGATAGCCTATTCGATCCGCCCCTTTCTCTTATCTATTTATTAAATGCTGTTTTAGGATTCCAGGAGTCCTCACAATATGCATTCCCATGGAAATCTCCGGAAGGAATTCACAACTTACAAACCGTAAGTAGAAGGCACACAAAGTAAAAACATATCCACGTTTCATAACCAAATATTTAATTCTAAAGCCGCATTAAAGTAAAAATTCTCTATATTAGTATTTAAGTACGCTTATTTCCAAAGTATCGCAGTTCTCCAATTATCCTGTACCTAGAGATTTTTCCTCATAACCTAACACTTGAGAATAATGTGTGATAAATGAGATGTTTCAAATTTCACAATACCAGACCACACAAGGAAACAGATCTATAATTAAAGAAATAACATTGTAAATTTAAATATATGAAATTAACCATCCATCAACAAATCGCTAATGTATAGTTGCTGCTTAAAATTCAAACGACTGAACGAAGATAAGTCTAAATAAATTTAGAACTGATGAATCTGTTTACATTTACTTGGAATTATTGCTACGCACAACGCAAGGTCATCGCGATGTCGGCGCCGGGCAGTCCGAACTATAAACAGATTCGCCGTTCAACAACGTTAAACAAAACGTTCGTGCGCAACTGCAACTGGCCTCCTCTGTGCTGTGATCCTGACCCCTCCTATTGCCTACAGTTCATACTCCGCATCATTTCTTTCCTGTATGAACGTTCGCTCCCTAACACTAATATTAATAATAATAATAATAATAATAATAATAATAATAATAATAATAATAATAATAATAATAATAATAATAATAATAATAATAATAATAATAATAATAATAATAATAATAATAATAATAATAATAATAATAATAATAATAATAATAATAATAATAATAACAAGGTAGTACCATTAAGTGTAATTTAATTTCAGAACGGTAACAAAGCAACTACTTAACTCTTTTTATTTAGTTATAAGGGTGTTTTCTGAAAACGCCTAAGGTTCGTGAGACGTAACACCGATCATTGTTGGATCTCAAGCCGAGATCATCTGTACATCTGAAGGTACACTAAATGTCTCTCATTTAATCCATGTGGTACTGTCACTAACATCCACAGAAAATCACTATACAAAATTAACGCTCACAGTTTAGAAACGAAATAGCATAGCTTTGTTTATATGTGCTTTAACTTAAGTGAAAATAATGTTTGTAAACACAACTGAAGTTTTGCACTTTGGGTATACCACATCTTGTTTTTCATTTCTTTAGTCAAACCGCGCCAATAAAATGCCCTCTAGCATCACCACCATTCTATATGTTTGGAGAGTTATCCTTTTAAATGACAAAGGGATTCGCTTTACTCTCGCAGACCACAGGGAACATTGCACTCATTAAACGGTATATCATTGGTTTTGAAACGCACATGCAAATTACACGTGCAATTTCACAAACCGCTCTAAGCCTGTTACGTTCATAATTCTCTTTCAACAGAATTAACCCAATATGTTCGGCGCAGATAATACTGAGAGGTGATAAATTTAAACATTAGAGAAACACGTGTGCACAACGAGAAGTTGGGCATTTAATAATGTGCATTTACTAGACAAAGTGAAGCCTAGTTAGCAATTCCGATATTTTGTACTGCTTTTCCATATATCGGGTGTTCGTAAACTCCCATTTCTATTCTAGTGCTTGTACACCGAGCGAGATTGCTCAATGATTATACAATACGGTATGTTTAGTCGTATGCACTCATCAGACTCGCATTTGGGAGATCCCGGGTTTGATTCCCATCGGCAGAGCACTCTGACCTTCGAGTTTTTGTAGTTTTCCCCTTATCGATACGTGAAGATTGTTTCTCAGCTACACAATATGCTCTCCATCAATACACCCTTTCATTCCGTTTATTTCCATTTTCTAGGTGTGCTTCTATAATTTAAAATTCAAGTCTTGACCTATTACTTCTCATCCTTTTTCTTAAGTTTGTTTGGAATTGTCGAATTTCACCTTCCGTAATGTTCTCTATATGTCAATCTGTCCGTCTACTTCCTGGCATAATATGTACCTACAGTCTGACCACCAGAAGAAGGTGAGCTGTAGGAACATTTTCTACCACCAATGTTTATGCTTAAGTTTCCGCGTATGTATCTGTAAGCTTGCGTGTTTGAATAAATGAATGTAAATTGTAAATATGTGTATAAATGTAAATGTACTCGTACTACTTGGCAAAGTGCCCAGGCGTGTTGACCTTGGCTGGCGACCACTGCGATCGCTTGTTATCTTGTGTACCAGAACGGCGAAATATTAGCAACTTGGCACAGGCAGTAATGTAATACACTTGACGATGTGTGAGACGTTGCCGTCCTGAAGACATGATTGCATCTGAAAGTGTGCATACACTACCTCGCCATGTATGTGCGATAGGCTTGAATTCAGCAGTTTCACATTCTTTCCGATACGACTCGTGGCTTTGTCACCTAGCACATAAAACTGAAATCATTGCCAAGAAAAGAGCAAAACAAGGACAAAAATTAACTTACCCACCCGAAGCGGGTGACTGCATGGGTTCGGGAGAAGCCAGAAAAACAGAAAACATTGGAAATAAGATAATTTATAATTATATGCAAAATTTAGCCTGAAAGTCGGGTCCCATATACTGACATCATATATAAGTTGAAGTTCTTTATGCTATTATCATATACAACACACAGTATTGTTATATAAATACGCCATACCTATCGCAGCACCTACATACAAGCATAAGTTTTGGCAGCATGGGTGATACACACATATGTATATTTCATAGACACCAAGTTGACTATATGAGCAGATTAACCGTTCAAGCCCACTCTCATACCTCAGACCCGCTCGCCTCCTTCTGTATGAGACAGTGCTTTCATTTCTAGTGCATGTAATGGTGAAATTAATCTTACTGTATCAATACATTAAGTAAATAGCAGAGACGAAGACAATGAGCTTCTTGTATTAAAAGCAAAATCCCAGAACTACCTCTGGAAGTTCCGTTGATAGTCCCTATCCACCATAAGGAAAAATCAATATGTCTGCCGGGAATAGTAAACAGCGATTCTGCGTGTTCAACAGATCGACACATAAATTTGTTTCAATGTATCACATTCAATCTGTTGTCTTTGAATAGTAGAGTCCCACTCATCTAAACGTACTATAATCATAGGTTGACCCTACAAAACACATTAAATCACGCAGATATGCAATTTATTCTGCATTTTTTTACGTGTCGTGCGTTTAATGATATTGTTTTCCAAAAACTTTCTTCTTCTTCTTCTTCTTCTTCTTCTTCTTCTTCTTCCTCTTCTTCTGCTTCACGGTTTTGTACTTTCCAATCCGTTCCGGCTCCAATTTGGTCTGTCCATCTTTTATTCGGTCTTCCTTGGTTTCTTGTGCCTTTGGATTTATAGTTTATGGTTAATTTAGGAATTCTGTTATTATTCATCCTCTGAACATGCTTTTTCCCATTGATTTCCATTGGCAGCAATAGTATGATTTATTCCTCCAATTTTTATTTCCTGATATCTGACTCAGATTTTTATCCTTTTTAGTATACCCAGCTGTTACTCCGGCATAAAAGAAAGAATCCAAAGTGTGAATGCTAATTTACAACTACTAAAAACAGATTCAGTAGTAGAGGGACAAAATGCAAGATCTATAAAACATTAATAAGACCAATAGTAACTGCTGCAGAAATGGACCCTGGACAGTGCAGGTGAGGAAATACTGTTAGGATTTGAAAGCAAAATACTGAGAAGGGTCTCTGGACCAATAACTAAGCAATGAAAAATAAGATACAACTATGAGCTAGATGAACTAATAAATAAGCATGATATTGTGAGGCTTATAAAGGCACAAAGAATAAGATGGCCAGGACATTTTGAGAGAATGAGAGAATCCCTAAAAGAATATTGAAAGGAAGGTTGTGCGCTAGGAGAAGAAAAGGAAGGCCAAAACCAAGATGGTTAGATAATGTAACAGAAGACTTGAGAAAGATTGGAATTAGGGAGTGGATAAATATAGTGGAAGATAGAGGCTTGTGAAGGTGGATTGTGCGGATGGCCAAAGCCCATAAAGGGCTGTAGAGCCAGAAGAGACGAATTTCATTCTGATGTTTGTATTCTTATGCTTTTTTTTTCCCCCACAAAATACTGTTCTAAATGATGTGCTCACCATTGCTCTTCAAATGTGAATCTAAGACACACAACCTTTATTCTTCCAATCTATTCTCTCTCTCTCTCTCTCTCTCTCTCTCTCTCTCTCTCTCTCTCTCTCTCTCTCTCTCAAAAGTCCGCCTCGGTAGTGTGATGGTTAGCGTGTCTGCCTCACGTTCAAGAGGTCGCGAGTTCGAATCTCGCTTAGGGTAAGTTATCCGGGTAAGGTTTTTCTCCGAGGTTTTCCCTACCCTGAGAAGACGAATGTCGGGTAACTTAAAGCTCCATGGACCTCGGGCTCATTTGAGCATCATTTCACCCATTCGTCCGATATGACACAATGTTGGAGGACGTTAATTCAAAAAAAAAAAAAAAAAAAAAAAAACTCTCTCTGTCTCTTGCTCTCGCTATATATCTCCCTCTTTTGTTTAGGTCAATCCATCAATACTCGTAGTAACGATGATCATAACATTTTATGATAGTCATGAATCTTTCGAGTCCTAACAGATGAAAGGGAGCAGTATTAAATTTGCCATGAAGTGCTTTACGACCAATATCGATGTGAAGGTATTCCACAAAATTCCGTGATATAAATATATTCAAGTAGTGATAGACATACCCAATAAACAACATCGAGGAAAGCCTGTTTGACAAATTTTATCTGTTAATTAGAATGGATTTCCCGGTTCCAATTAGTACAAATTAGTGAGGATTGGCAGTGCTTCGGAACGCAGTTTTGAGTGCTTTGTTGAAAATACGATAATTCTTGGGATTATTGACCTTTTAATTAAGAGGAAGCCCTCACATAGAGGACCTTTCACAAATGGTCGCAGAATTTGTACAGGGATGTACAGATGGACGCAACAATACTAAGAGCTTAGAGCGATTCGCTTTAGATTCAAAATGTATGTATGAGCTGGAAGTGCTGTAATTACTAAGGTAAAATAGAGGGCTTATTACCGCCAGCACAGTTTCCCACCTTCCTTTTTTTCAAGACAGAGGGCAATGATTTCCCTATTACTGCTGAGATACCCTTTCTTTCTGGGAATATTCGGTCCTGCATGAGTCCATTTTTCAAAATGTGAAACCGCAAGATAAATGCAAGATATAGAGGGATTTGAAATGAAAGGAATGAAGTACAGCAAAATTGGCGGTACGTGAGAATTTAACCAAAAGTTCGCATAGTGAGGAAAACCACGATAAAGCATGACATGTAGCGAAGAGAAAATAGGCCAACGGCTCCCTTTCCCCTCTGTGATGGGTGTCTACAAAAAAGAAGAGAAAAAACAAAACTGAAGAGATAAAAACTACATTTTTGTAAGTTTAATACTCGTACCTTTTAAACACCGATATGTGTGAGGTATTAGACATGAGTACTGATTCATTGTAATTTGTAAACAATGTTTTCTTGTCAAACTTTCGCCCATGGAAGCGAAAGCACAGTCACGGGTATTTTTATTTTTGATGCACTTTTACTAAAAATGCGTCATCTTGATCTACAACATGATGTACCTATAACATCAATGCCACATTGGCAGCTCATCTCACTACCAATTATCTCGCTAACAGTTGGGCCTCACAGTAACATATAATTTCCCTGAATCTTACTTCAAGTCCTATTGACTCTTCCCAAAATCCCATTTATAGAACAGGTTACATGAGCTGGCTTACGAACATCATTAAAATACGAATACTCTTATGACTGCAGTTTGTTGCCGTGACCAGTCGTTTGTGACAAACAGCACACTGTTTAGGTGGCCTCTCAGGCTGCAGGTGCAATAACATCAAATTTTGAAAGTGTAATAATTGCTGATCAATGAGAAGATTAGGTGTGCTATGTAACAAATATTTATTTAAAACATCTGAATAACAGCGGTTGAGAACTGAGCTGGGCATTTCAGAGGTGGGGTATGTTCCGACTATATGATCTCCCACTTACCACAAGTTCCTGACAGAATTCCTTGATCCGGAGTGCTATCAGACATTATTCACTACGAAGAATTCTTTGACAGCAGCAGTAAACTACAGCAGAATGTCTTTGTCACAGAAACAGGTATATATTACAGGTATGTACGGTGCTGGATAGTTTTTCAGATTGGACTGGATTCTGCAGGATGGGTAGTTTCCGTATTCATAGAAACTTAATTACGTCCTACCCGCATTTTGTAGCGGAGATTAAGTAATACCTTCGGACACCAGTCAGAAAAACAAGGAGATCGCCGTTTATTACATAGCCCTTACTACGAGTGTCACAGTCTGGCTGGATGACTTGCTAATGTAAACCCTTAGCGTCATTATAAGATTTCAGTTTTCAATCTGCTGAAAGCTCATAGGGCCTTTGGGAAACTAGGAAATAACACTTTCATTTTTGAATAAAATATCAATCTTAATGAGTATCCCACAACACTAACTCTTGAATAGAATAATCACAACTATTCTATACGCCCGTTCCTTTAGGAATGGTTACTTACATCCAGTCCTGGTTACCCAACATCGCCTCTCCCTGGTACCGACTAGTATGCTTTCTTCGGGCTGCAAAATTCCTCCCTTCTCTCATTATTTACCTATGTTAAAGTAATAGAATCCGTACTACCGATCATAGGAGGCAAAATTACGTAGACTTTAGATGCTGTTCGCCTCATTTTGCGATTTTCTGCACAAAATAATATAGGAAATGTCACCGACTCGTAACAGTTCAGATGGCCTTCTTTATTACTTATAGACTTCTGTCAACTATCTCTTACGCTAGCCTCTGTAGCGTGGTGGTAGCGTATCTGCCTCACGTCCAAGAAGTCGCGAGTTCGAGCCTCGCTTAAGGTGAGCTATCCGAATGAGGTTTTTTCCGAGGTTTTCCCTTATCCCGAGAAGACGAATGTCGGGTAACTTAAAGTTCTATGGACCTCGGGCTCATTTGAGCATCATTTCACCCATTTCATTCATTCACCGTCCGATGTGACACTACGTTGGAGGATTTTAATAACAACAACAAAAACACCATCTCTTACTCTGCAACATTTACTCTGCACTAATTGTTTACTCATAACCTATCGACATCCCAAAAGGCATTTTGCGCATTTGCCTGTTTGATATGCTTATGTTTATCAATATAATGAATTTATCAGCCTAATTTTCCTTTTCCACGGCATGAACAGGTACATCACGAATATCCAGCAACATTGGGGAACATTGTCCCCTAATGAGAATGGAGAAGATGGAACATTAACACAGACTACAGCCAAGGTAAATATTGTTTTGCTGCAGCACATCGGTTGCGAGGTCTCCAGAGGGTAAGATAATGGTGATGACAAGGTAGGGATACACTAAAAGCAGCCCTCCAGGGATTCACATCTAGCTATGGCAAACTTGCTGAGTCAAAAGGGAGGGAATTATCACTAGTCTAAAAGCAATCCACATCTTAGTGCGAATCCTTCCACAAAGGGTGGCAATGATCTCTAGGTCATTCAGCCTCAGTGTTATGGAAACACAGATTGTGATGTCTGGGGAAAATAGAAACAGCTTCCTTGTGTCATTCAAATATCCTATGGGTTAATGTTTTGGTTAGCGAGAATTTATGTCCAACAGCAGTGGGTCTTCTCCTTGGCATTCTAGCCTATAGTTTTGAGATAGCAGGTTCAAATTAAAAGATACCATACTTTTTCGAGCGTGGAAGTCTTAGTATGCCTTACTCCGGCATGCTGTTTGTCCCGTGTAATGTTTATTAGGAAATAAAAGAATCTCTAACCCTGAGATAGGGAGGTACACTGATCAAAACTGTCGGCCATTTTCACACGCAAAAAGGTACATGTCTCCCTAGTTTCGTGCATTCGTCACTGTAGCCTGTAATGCCAAACAGCAGGGACCCCTCGTTACTTTTCGAGTAGTACATGGTGTTTTTTTGCGAGTTGAACATACTTTAACTGGATAGCTAACTCTTGTTTATTTGACTACATTTACTCTTTTGTCAGAGGTCGCTTTCTAGGCCACCATATTAGTTCAGCGGCATAATGCTCTCGTGCCATTGATTGCTGCAACATGTTCCATAAGGTATGTCTACATTTTACGCCGTTAGTTAATGTTAAGGAATCCCGAAAGGCACGCTTCATTATCATCCAAATGGAAAAATATCTCTGGGACGTCCTGGGAAGCGATAGATGGAGAATTTAATCCTGCTTTGAGTCCGTAACAGGCCTTGGGCCTAATACTTGTGTGGATGATGATGATGATGATGATGATGATAGTGCTTAATGTTTATTGTGAAGGACCCCTTAAGATAATGCTGGTCATTCATTTGAGTGGCGGTCAGTGACAAAGTAATTCGAGGTAAAGGTTTCCTGTAACAAACTATTCCTCAACCTCTCTTTAGCATTGAGAAGCAGTGACCTTATGAAACAGTGACCCATATTACAACACAATAAATCACTTATTCTTAGCGTTAACTAGCATTCACTTTGTGTAGCTATGAAAGCAGCCGGAAAGCCTTAGTCAACCTTCAAATATCTTCTGCTTAAATACAGCAACAGAGATCGATTGTTTCCTTAAAATAAGTTCGCGTGTATAACATAAGGCAACCTTGTAAGAGCATAAAACCGGCATGCCTAAATTATTCACTAAGCAGATAAGACACGTCAGATTAAAATACAACTGCCGAAGAGGTAAGATCGAAAGGCTCTGGTGATGACAAGCATTCCACTCATAGGTTTAAATAGTCCTTAAGGTTCACTCTGATAAAATACTTACGTTGGATCCTTCAAGAAACTTCGGCACATTTTCCGTAATGAATCCGCACAAAGGGCCGAATTTCATACCGCTAATGTAGAAATGAGTGTCGGAGGCTACACAAGAATAGTTATTACTGGCTGTTTTTGGGGGAGAATAGCAAACCATACAACCTTAAGCGAACTATTTAGAACATAACAAATGTTCAAGCCCTCTATTGAGAGATCAAGTGACAATAACAAAAACTGAGATGGACTTCAAACAGCAGTTCATCTTCTAACACTAAAAGCACCGACAGAAAATCTAGAAATTTCGACAGCGAAGCGAAAGAAGTATGGCTTTCATTGGAAAGCATCAATTAAGAACAAAAGTAATGATAAATGCCAATATTATTGAACCGTTCTTAACGTGTAATTACCTAGGGTGTAAAATGGTTACAAATAATCATTAAGATTTGCATAGCAGGTTGCAAAAATTTCGAAACATATTGGAACTATTAAAAGAGCATTCGGTCATAAAACAAGAAAGGAAACACAATTTAAGTTCTACAAAACTAAGATTTTTTACGCATGGAAGTGAAATACGGCAATTGAGAAGAAGGGATGAAAGATGAACTAGGACGGTCGAAATGAGATTTTTAGGACATATGAACGGCTACACAAAACTGGACATAGAAGTACAGACATACGCGAAGAATTGACGGTGAATAAACTCAATGAAGAAATAAAGCGAATGAAAATAGACCGACATCATCATGTACAGAGAATGTCAACGGAAAGGATTCCTTATAAAACGCTATTGTACCTACCAACCCACAGGGAAGTCATGTTCCTGGAAGACCCAGGGCAAGATGGAGGGACTTAATGATGGCATGGACTAATAAGCTCGATCCTGCATTTGATGATGATGAGGAGGAGGAGGACAAAGGTACAGAAAGAACATAACAATAAATAAAAAATATAACATTACTCGAACAGCAAAGAACATAAAGGTCATCCTCAAATAGCTTCCTTCGGCAACACTATAAACCAGGGGTTCTCCCGTGACCTACCAAGACGACAAAGATACATTCGTGATACTATACCGCTCGCAAAAGTTAAAGGCATGTGAACGCTGGCCAATGCTCAAGCAGAGCGCTGTTGCCAAGCGTAGTGCGCGCACCGGCAGACGGTCTGTACATAAGATTGTGTGAGATGCAAGCACCACATTCAGCAGCGCTGGTAGGAGGAGCAAGCATAGGATTCGCTGGAGTCCGCAGTACGCCCCGCCTCCATATGCCTTTAGGTTTTGCGAAGATTATAGTTTCTGAAAGAAGTTCTCATCTTGAGCTCCATGATGTTGTGGATAAACTGGGTTGCGTCAACCTCAATACTTGTTCTGGAGATACTGTAGTGTTTTGAGGATAATTAGGGGTGCATCACCACCCTCAAGGGAGAAGTAGGTCGGGTGAAGTGTAGAGTAATATGATGATACTGCTTCTCCGAGAGGATTTTCTGTTCATCAAGGGAAATAGCTTGGAAGTAGAGAATGTGCCAAGGTGAGTTTCACATTGATATGATCTTACAGGAAGTGACGGACAAGAGATATTTCCAAACACTTAACGGTGCGTAAATGCCAAAATGAATTGGTAGGCACTTCTTGCTCTGATATCACGGGGTTGCACAAATGATACTTTTAGATCTAAAATTACATGTTATTACTTACATTAGTCCTTCCTTTTCATCCTTTAAAACTAAACTTAAGTAAAACAATTTCATGAAATTAGTTCATCCAAATCCAGAAAAAAGAGGAATATGAATTTTCCTTTCACATTAGCGCAACTGTGCATTGGAATTCACATTGGGATCTAAGCATCAGCAGTAATCTTTTGTTTGAACCTCATAAATGTTTAAAATCTGTACCATTTGTAGCAGGAATTTTATAAAAATTGGTCACATTCCTAACAATAAATTGGGATTAAGATTGAATTCATACAAAATCACACGATCGGGAATGTTCACTCTGTTCAGCTGTAAAAAAAGTAACTGAATATGCTGCTTTATGGTTATTACACCATTTTTATTACTTTTACATTTATATGTCTGTGTATCTACACCTATATTTACAAATACCTTTCTCTAAAATTAATACTAGTCTTCGGGTAACATTCTCAGAACCATTAAAAAACGACAGAGAATGTACGAATCAAAGTGTGCAGTTTCCACTTACCTAGTCAAAATTTCCCAACAGAGGAGTAAATGTGTTCATTATCGTAAAATAAAGAACTCCATGAATCACCCTATAGTTCAAAATAAACACTTCAACTACTCGCTGCCGACGTTCAGCACTGCACAGAAAAATAAAAGTCAATGGCCATTTCCCTTCCTTTTCTCTATGTTCACAAAGGCACGCTGAAGTATTACATGAGAATGCTGATTTATAAAAGGGAATAAACGAAATGAAAGAAAAATTGAAAATAAAAGTACGAAAATACATTTATATTACGGCTTTTAAATCTGGTATAAACAAGCATACAGAATTTGTATGTAGAAACATTAAATGTGTTCATAACAGCAAATGAAACGGAGGTCCTATCACAAAGGACTGCACATGTATATATTCCCAACAGGAAATTAAGTGTATGTTTGACGAAATGGAAGAATATTCTGTGTATCGTTTTCCATTACAATGATGACTACAAGACAGGAATATTTCGCCTCTGTGGTGTGGGGGTAGTGTATTTGGATCACATTGAAGAAGCCCCGAGTTCTAAGCTCGGTTAGGGTGAGTTACCCTGATAACATTTTTCTCAGGTTTTCCCTTATCCTGGAAAGATAACTGTCAGGTCACATTAAGCTCTATGGACTCCAGATTCATTTGAGCGTCATTTTCCCATTTCATTCATCGCCCCGTATGACCTAACCGGTTAAAGGGCGCTTAAAAAAAGACATGAATGAGTTTTTGACAAATGGCTGAATAGGGTAACACTTCGTAATCGCAGTGCTTTATGACAGAAATTTGGTATAATATGCAGCTGGTAATACTAGAAGCTAAAGTAATCATTTTTGCTTTAAATCCATTTTTTCTGAGAACATGCATCTTGCAATTTTCTGCATTTCTTTTTACGCAGGGGATTATTTCAATTCCAACACATTCTTCACCTACATGTGCTTTGGAGAACACGCGGCAGAAATCCCCAGAGAACATATACAGTACGTTTACCACAAAATTTGGCCGGCAGCAGCATGGCCCTTGTGACCTTCACTGCATCTCCCTGCGCGCGGGTGCTAATCGTCACATATGCTCCAGTTTTACTTGAGTTGGGTACGTGTTCTAGTCCAGTTCACACGTAAATAACATTAGGAGTGTTTAAAACTGTTTAGTTTTGCTAAAAGTATTTTCAAAATGAATCGGTTGCAATATAAGTACAGCAAAGAGTATTTGTATACAATGTGCTTACTTCATCTTGTAGGGGAGCTGTAAGGTAATTTTAAACTAAATTTCTGACACTGACACACACACATACATACACACACACACACACACACACACACACACACACACACACACACACACACACACACACACACACACACACACACACACACAAAGAAAGGGAGGGAGATCTTTTTCTAAAAATGCTTTTGTGGGTTCAAGTGCCTCAAAACATATTTTCGGTGATATCTCAATATCGAATTTTTGGGTGGAGTACAATACTTCCTCTACTTACTATATGTAGTAGAGAAAGTAAACATGTGAAACTTTTTTTTCTTAGAAACAAAATGTGTGCAAGCCATTGTTTCTGAACTTGACATGACGTCACAATGTTCCTGCATAATAAATGCAGTACTGTACATATTTTTAAATTCATGGAAAATGATGAAAACAGAAGACGGAACATTTTTAAAATGTTAATCAATAGCAAACAATAGGGGTTCTTATACGGTTTAGGAGGGGTGTAGAGGGAAACATTTCTTCTTATTATCATTAAAAGAAACACTTCAAAGGTGTGTACAAGGTTTCCTTCTTACTGACGCGCAAATTAATGAAAGCTCATAAAGCAGATCTGGTGCATGGAATTTCAAAGTAAGTGGCTCAAAGTCATTAAAAACCAATTGTTCGTAATGCACTGTTATCCACAATTTGCTAATTTAATCTTCAGTTCTATATATCCTGCGTTTACCTTTAGGTTAACACAAACTGCATCACAGAAACAAAATCACGTTTAAATGATACCATAATCGATTGCATTATTTATGTAACCGTTAATCTGTCTCTATTCCAAACGCTTGTTAGATTCATGCAACTGCAAATGTCTGTTTTCCAGAGCCGAATTTTACTTTCCTAGTTTAATGTCAAAGAGAATAGAAAAATAAAAGACAAGTAGAAATCATGAACTTAGTACGTCTAGACATTCGCTTTCGTAGCTCGATTCATATTGAAACTTTTCTTACATGAAAGAAACAAAAATAGCTACAGGGGCAACGGGGCAGGACGAGCATGATAATTAGTTACTACCTAGAATTTGATGGATAGCCCCGGGACGCTGTGCTGAGAGGAGTGCTGTAACAAACGTATTAGTGTTTCTAATGCAGTAACACATAGTTTCTTTTTATGCAGTCAACAAAAAAGGCACACCAACCTAGCATCTGGAGTACATTAAAAATTAGGGAAGTTCGTATAATTTGAGAGCTATATTAAAACACAAAACTATTAAGTAAAGCTGTGTATTAGGGAAACATTTGCTTTTCTCTAATTATTTCGGTCCAATGTCTGTAGCCTTGTTAGCTATAAAGTACGCCGCTAAGTCAATGTAGGCTAAAGGGAAGAGATGCAATAGGAAGTAGGAAAGAAAACGAAATAGGAAGAGTTAAAAAAATGTGTATCAGTGTTGATCAACTAGAGCCGCACTTTGGAACGCTGAGTGGAAAACTCGGAACATCATTGCGTTACAGCGTAAGGAATTCTTCCTCTTACCAAAATCATCCAACAAACTGGAAGTGTCAAGTTCTTTTTACCGTTAGGTTCGGTTATTCACTTGCAACTGCAACGCAAACTAAAAAAGGAAATCTGAGAAACACGAGAGAGGCTTGAAAAAAGAAAAAGAGCAAACCGAAGAAACAAAAAGAGTGAAGGTGGCTGGTGTATGTGGTGCCTAGCTATATAAAGTCACGGAGCGTGAAGTCAGCAAAGTCATTCAGCTCCAGAGCCGAAAATGGCTAGCTATTACCTCGGCAGCTGGTCGAACCTTGGGTCTCCATCGCATGCGTCACGATCCTTCTGCAAACGTCACTAGGGCTTCGACAGCTGCCTCAAAGACGACGTAATATCCAATGACACATTCAAATATTAGACCTTCAGTCCCTCACTGGGCCATACCAGTAACTCTTCTTTTGTTTCTCTCTTCACATTTCCCTTTTGCTGCGCGCAAACTTCGCCATTCCTTTCTCAAAGAGAATGTTGGGATTTCTTCTTTTGCCATCAATATGGAATCTTCTTTTATCCTCATTCTTTTATCCCCTTCGTATAGTTTCTTTTTTCTTTTATTCTTTTAGTAAAACTATTTCTACCTCTCTTTTTGTCCCTGCAGAGGTATTTTCGCTGACTAGTTCTTTTCTCAAATGTTTCTTGTCTCTAGTTTTAGTAAGCCTTATCCGATCTTTAAAATCATCTTTGATTTTAGCTCCAACAATATTAACAGTACCTTCCCTTTTTCTTCGCAAGTAACAGTAGTTCTTTTCTATGCTTACTGTGTGTCTTTTTCACGAGATACCTTGGCTTTACTTGGAAAAATGGAATTGGGTTTTATTTATGGACGCACCTTAACTGCTATGGCTTCCACTCTATATTGGGCATGAAAGACTGCTTAATTCTACTCAGAGACCTCTTTATCAGGCTTCAGATGCCGTAAATCTGAGACACAGGACTACCGGCTTTACTCCCTTCCCAAAGAAGCCATGCTAAGAGTTTTTACGTCCGAAAAAGACCATCAGCCCCCGGTGGTATACTTTATTAAACTCTCAGAACACTATGCAAAAGCACTGTTGCACAACCACAAATACCACAATTTTTAATGATGAATTCTCGTCAATGCAGCTGAGTGACGTCACATTCGGGCTACCACGTCGTTTGTAGAAGAACGTTAATTTGGAAGAAATAATAGCAGTGTAAATAAGGTTAAGACAACATTGCTCATTATCCAAACATGAACAAAAGTATTAAGAAAACACAAGAAAGTCAAAATAAAGCAAAAACAAAATTTAACTATTTTATTACTCCATGATCAATGTCAGCGGGGTCAACAAATACACCAACTCGGTATTCCTTTTTTATTTTGTGAGGCCGTGAAAATGTAATTAATTATTCTTATGTTGACAATGTTATAGCTACTACAATTATTCTTAACAAAGATGTAGGTGGTCTTGCAAAATTTGTAAGCATTACATAAAATGAAATAATTAATTGTGTGAAATGAATTGGAATTTTGAATTCTAAGCTAGTTAGTAATTTTCCCCTAATATCAAACATATCTGTACCAAGTTTGGTCGAGGTCGGCGCAACGCTGTAGAAGCGTATTTTTAACCCCTACACACACGCGTGCGCACATATAGTGTAAGGTCAGTGTTAGTAGTTCAAATGAAATGTCCATTGAAGGTTTCAATAATAGAAGCTATGCTATATACTAGGCCTGGGCGACTCGCAGGATACCTTGAGCAATCTTCACTTTTTCTACCTACAAAACATACAGTTATCAGTGAAAGGTCATGAGAAGGCTGCACTCAGTGAGCAAACAAAAATTGCAGAAGCAAGGTATAGGAAACCGCCCTAATGAAGGAAACGAAATTAGAGTAAACGAAAAATCTAAAAGCATAAACATAAAGAGGTAGATACGAATCTATGACGGTATAGTAAGTGCAAAGAGCTTTAATCATTCCAAAACCCTTAAGTTATGCTGCTGTTCAACAGGAAAAGAGATGCTCTTAGAAGAGTAAAATCCTTTAATCAGATTCTAAGAGTACCTAAAAAATGCAGGAGCACAACGTTCTCCAGTTAAGGGAAAAATTATCTTGACCTAAGTACATATAACTGGGTCACTGCAAAAAGTCCACAACCAAGTAAAAATGCATACGCGGATTTTCAGCATTTTCCCTTTATAGAAGTTCAATATTTGTTCAAGCTTTCGGTTTCCCCCATCGGTTCCACAAGTGCACCCTCAGCAAACCTTTTACCGTAATTATTTTCTTTCCCCTTTTAAAAGTCGCATATTCTCCTTTCCTCCGCATCGTCTTTCGTTCCTCCATTATTCCTTTCCTAGACCCCAGACACACTTAACCCCCTTGCCACTAAAGACATTTAGTCTCCTTCAGCGCATAAGCCACTTGAGTCATGCACAATAAATTTTTCTTAGGGTGCTTTAAAACCAGATCCACAATAACGTTCTATTTCCAGTTTTATTCCTTATGAACTGAAGGTTATTTCACAAAAATTCTGAAGCTGCATGTGCGAATAAATTATTACGATATTTTATACAACTGTAGCGCATATTCAACATTAAAGTATAAAATACTATTTTACCCCATGGTGTCTTGCAACAGCTTCTACACACGACTTTAATTTTGAGCTGTTCGGGATATAGGTAAACCCCGAGTCTCAGCTCGAGAACAAGGCAACATAGCAAATAAAAAACAATTATTATAGCTTTACTTGTTAAGAGAAGTATGTTTTCAGCCCAGTTAGCACCTGTAAATAAGTTTGGCACAAAAGGCAGAGTTTAAAAAAAGTCCAGTTCATCGTTAGACGTCGAACTAAGTAGACAGTGTGTGCTTCATAGCTGTGCTACAATTGGCTTAGATATTCAACATACTGATCCTGTCTACCAATGACTTTCTTCAAAGAAGCATTCGAACAGCATCACGCACAGGACTCTGTGAGCTGATTGGCTGTTATATTCTAAACGCCGATTGACCAAAACAACAACTGTGCGGATTGGATTGCACGAGGGACAGTGCATATGTGTTTCTTGTAGAAGAACCCTGCGGGGAACTGTGGGACTGATTCCAACTTCGCCAGATGATCATCACCATTTAAGAAGGCTATCCCTTACCTGACGGGAGGAGTTGAGGACGCCACCCACAGGGGGAGGATAACACCTCAAAAAACTAAAGTCCCTCCCAAAAATACCACCGCGTTACCACCGCGTTACCACCATCCCTTTTTGCATCAACCTCATTCTACCAGTAAAGGATCCAGTCCTGGCATGCTTCTTGTCGAGAGTCTCCACTACGTTGGAATCACAAGAAAAAGACATGAGTGAGCCGGTATAGTAGTAAACAATGGTGTACCGAACCGAGTTCTAAAGTTTTCTGCAAGGCCAATTGCCTCACAATACCTAGGCCAGTAGGTCAAGCATTAAGGTATGAAACAAAACGGATATTATACAGGCAAGCGTTGTTCATTTCGCGGCGCAGTTATGACCATCCCCCCCCCCCCAAAAAAAAAAAAAAACATTAGGTAATAAACTTTGTAACTGGGTTGTGGGAAAACTGTTACGCGAAGAGAAAAAACAACACAGCGAAGAGTACATATTAGGTAACAATTATCAAAATATCTGCAGTTTCATTTTTTGACCCTAGCAGCCTGTTTAAATGTATGATCCTGATCCTCACTAAAGGCCTAGAACTATTTGTATTAACATATGTCTGTATCCTATCATCTTCATTGACTACACGCAAGCACACATCCCCCATACACAAACCCATACACACATATTCAAACCTGTATGTTTCATTCCTCGTGTCGTATTTATATTCCTAAGCAGCTAATAGCTCACCTCGGTGATGTGGAGGTAGCATGTTAACCTCAAATTCGAGAGGTTCCGAATTCGAATCTCAGTTAGGTGAATTAGCCGGATACACTTTATTCCCGATGTTTCCTTATCCTGAAAATATAAATATTGGGTAACTGTAAACGCTATGCGTAAACTAGAAAATGGGTCAGTGGCCTGTCGAGGAACAGAGGAACTATGGATTAGAGAGAGTATCCAGGATGGGTGATCAGCACATATACGGTATAAGGGTGAAGAAGAGGGTGATATGTGAAATGGCAGTGAAATGAATAAAATGAAAGGTGATTCTGGATCAGTTGGTGCACGAATGGCGAAGTCACTTCAACTTAGTCACTTAATAAAAAAAGAGAATACCTCGGTTAAAATGGGCTTAGATTACCAACATAGAGACTATTAATGTATTTCTACGACTTACAGCTAGGATTAGGATATAGTACTGTTGCAGCGCAATGTAGCAGAATTTTGCTCAGCCTGTAGCGAGATTCAATGTGTGTCGGTTGGTAATATAATATCCTTAATACCTGTGAAGTACTTGCACAAATGCCACAGGGCGTTTCTTACATACTGAAGTACGTGAACAGGTTTTAAAATCAACAAGCAAAATCATAAACTGGTAGCCAACTGCCAGAAATGTGCCAATAAATCAATACCTCCATAGGTACCGCGGCCAACTGCACCCAGAGATTAATACAAATGTCAGATGCCTGTAGAGTATCAATATATTATGTGTAAAAGTGGGAGACTGTCAAATACCGGACGGACGGATATCATGAAGATGGAGATAAATCATAAGGATTATTCTCGTCTGGAAACAAATAAAATGCTGTGGTTCATCGCTCTAAATAAAATTATTTAAAACTGATATTAAATAAACTGATATCTATTGATAATGTCCGCTTTAGCCAGGCTTTTATTTACATAAATCTTTCCGAAAAAAAGAGTGGTGCTTAGTCCTTTCAACCGAACAATATGGCTCTGCGGTAATGTTGAGACTCGTATTCGGGAGATCGTCGGTTCGATTCCCGTGGTCGACCTTCCTGACCCATGGATTTTATTAGGGATTTCCTCTGGTCGCTAGGCAAATGCTGATAATTACATGCCCTGAATTTCCTGTCCCTCTAGTTTACTTCATTAATCATTCCATTCTTCCTTCATTGCGGAGCTTTCATGGTCGCCAGTGTCAGCAAAGGCGTTAAGTGCAGCTTGGCAGGGATGACATGCGCTTCGTAAGCAAAGGAACTCTCTCCGACCCTCGATATCGAACACACAAACACACAAACACACACAGCTAGGGGTATACTATAGTGGACGAAGTTTAACTTGGCATCTAGTTTTTTAGAAACATAAAGAAATAGGTATTCTCCATCTCTTTGTAAGCCGCCCTCCTTTTATGGCGAACCAGGCAGGGTAGACAAATCACTGGTGGGTGATCCTTCTTTCGTTGTCACACTGAAAGCCCTCGCTGATCCGAGATCTATGCTAAAGTTTCAGCAACTTCCTTATGGAAAATGTCTGCTCGATTATGCAAGTGCTGCCAAACATAGCTATTACTTTCGCAGCATTGTCAATAAGATTTGGAAAGTGTGAATCAAGAAGCCCTATGTAGAATTCTACAGCACTGCGAGTGTTGGATTTTTCAATAAGTCGACGGTCAAATCTCAACTAGAGTAGCTCCATTTGAATTGCTGCATCATAAATCTCGTTAACTTTTTGAAAGGGGCGTGTGAAAAATACAATGTTCCTAAGTTGAATCAAAATATGTAATATTGGAAACAGAACACTTAGTAGGTTTTGACAGAGTCATGGCTACGTATACATACGTTTAGTACCCGTCGCGGGGTCGAGGGAGTTCGTCGTGCAGTCGCTTGGCGCGCTGAAGGTCGAAGAGCGTGCTCCCGTTGGATTCGGAGCGCTCTTGCCACCAGTAACGTCTGTTGACATGACTGAGATAGGCCATTTCAAGGAAAGAAAGCCACAGCCCGTGCTAGACAAGGACAGCGCAGAAAGTGCCAAGTGCATTATACCACTGCTTCAGAAATATAGATAATGCAATTTGGCCATGTAATGCAGGAGAACAAAGCGTAGACCACGTGCTCTTCCACTGTAACAGAACATATAAGGAAAGACGAATATTTAAAATAGGGTATCTAACAAGAGACATCAATGGCCAATCCAAAAGAAAGCTATACTTAAAAACGTTAAAAAGAAGTTCTCAGAAGTCGTAAACTCAGTCCAGTTTGACCGAATTTACAAAGTACTGTAAACAAACACAGGCATAGGTCAGAAACAATATTGCCCTCAATATTATCACTATAAAGTAACCCTCAAAACGAGAAGGAACATAACCATGTAAAATAGGTTTTAAGTGTAAAACAAATAAACAATATAAACAATGTACATATGATTTGTCATCTGTACCTATGGAACTCAAAAGATGAATAGATACACATGAACTGCAATCCAAGCTGATAAACAGAGCACGTAGTATTGCGCCTAGCAATGAAATAGGCCGTTAAAAATGAAAGAAAAAATATCCACACCCACCCACGTCCCACTCAGACATTTTCCTAAAAATGCTGTCTATAGACTCAGGGATCCCAAAAAATGTATTTCCACTGAAATAACTGTATCGAATTCTTTAATAGAACGCAACAACCACTCCTACTATACTCTCTCCAGGCTTAGATCCAGACCTTGTATCCCTCCGCGATAACCTGGTGGTCGTATCAGCTGCGACTGACACAAACAAATGCCACGTGGACTCATGCCTCGTGTTTGATGCAATAGAACGATATTTACTCGAAAGTTTTAGGAATAGCGCTGCTATCGCGTTACATTCAAGTAGTCTTTACCAGGGTTACTATACATCTAGAAAACTCACAGATAATGGTCAATATTTAAGGTACTATATTTTATGGCGTGCTTTGGTTTCGGCGTATCGCGGGTTAGTTGTTGACGGCCTGTGTTTACATCAAGTGCGGATCTAAGGGTGGACCCATTATATATACGTACTAAAGAAAGTACAAAGTCAACCAAGTAAACCACCATTAGTAACTTACATTTAACAATCTTTATTTCCACAATTTTTATTTAAAATTAGCTTTTGTTTTCCCGTGATTAATCATAGAAAAATGCATAACAAGTGGGAGAACTTGTGGGGGAAAATACTGCTGTCATCCTGGAAGAAAAGTAATATTTCTTCCACGCGGATGTGTATTAAGCAACATTAAACAAAACCAAATGCCCCACTACAAGCTCTACCCTTCAGCCACCCACCTCACATATAAAAGGGGGATCTGCGGGGGAGAAATTCTTCATCCAAGTTCCTACGTGTGAGGGAGTACTTTATTTCCTCGATGCGTCAGCACCTCTTATCGGATAAAATATCATGGTAACATTCATTTTTATGTTCTTTGCCATTTATCAACAGCTGGCTGGGAGAAATTCTGGTATGCTATAAACAAATTCGAATCACGGAAAGCACACGTTCCGAGATCTCATGAACCAAAAAGAAGCATTTTAGGAGAAAAAAATATGCGCTGCACATATATGAGTTTCTCTGCTCACTCTTGTACAGCCATGGAAAAAAACATGGAAAAATGGCTGTGCAAACTATTCAACTCATTTACTTCATCTTAACCAGGTGTACATTTGTAGAAATGGTTTTATTACATATTTCCTTGTAGGTACAATGGGATACAGTGAATTTAAGGCACAAAACTTCCTAGTGCTAATCGCTCTGTGATTGCTTTGAAATGCTGTTCCTTTTGCATGGTCAAGAGGAGGGAGAAAAGTATAAACATTTGAAAATTCAAACCAACAATAAAGAATATTTGGAAAATTAATATAATTATAACGACATCCACATATTTTGTACAATAAGGATCTCCCCCCCCCCCTCTCTCTCTCTCTCTTACAATTTACCGGTAAGCAAAATCATTCAGAATGAAGAGTACTTCAAAGGCAATTCCAGAAAATTTCTTCTTCTTCTTCTTCTTCTTCTTCATCTGATTACCTTCCCCGTATGCAGGTCTTACATCCCCTAGGACTTACAAGCCTGTGCCCAGGACCAGGTGCCTGTCGGGGAGCAGACGAACCTATGTACGGGACAGAGTGAAGACCTGGAAGCAGGTGATCAGTTCAGCGCCAAGGTATGAGAGTGAGGAAGAGGATGATATGAAATAGATGATGGGAAAGGTGGTGATGGAGCAGTTAGTGGAATGAGTGGTGGGGTAAAGCTTAGAAACTGGAGAAAACCCGCCCAGACGCCGCTTCTTCCACCAACATGTGGGTCCCTGGGATTGAACTCGGGCCGCCTTGGTGATAGGCGAACGGTTTAAAGCCTCGGTCACGGCGCCGTCTCCAGAAAATTTAAGATATAAATTTAATTTTTTATAAAATATGTTGAACACTATAACGGGGTTGGGACCACTTGTAACAGAGTACGTTGGGTGCCACTTTTGTGACGGTTTCTTTTCTGTCACATGAAATGCCTTGCTAGCTCATCCGGTGCAGTAGCTGCCTCTCCGCTGTGCGCCGCTGCGTTGATCTTGATTGGGATTAGGTAGGCATGAGTAGGATATTTCTCAGGCGCGAGGTTAGATGACAGACACAGCACAGACGTTTACTAATTTTACTCTCCACCACTTCATTGCCTCGAAGTACAGACCTGAGCGAGTTTCTGGTATTTCGTTGTACGGTTGCTATTTACTTCACCTTACGCTAATCACTGTCGCCTTTCACACATCGACGTTTTTGGCGCGAAACTATACATATTCGCGATACAGGTTCACCCTCGTAGCGACCTCGCAACAAACAGACCGTCAGCTCCGTTCTCTTCCAAGTTTTCCTATTTATATCTCACCCCCGCACTTTCTCTCTAGTCCCGTTATGGGGGAGGGGTGTATTTTCCCCAGCTGTGTCCTTGGACTTTAGGCAAAACGTGCCTCGGCGCGAGATGACAAAAGAGGTTTGTCCTCTGGCCTTCAGAAATGTGCTCAGGTCAACATACTTTCAAGAGGCAGCTTCTTTACACAATACAAAATTATACTTATACCTAAAAGTCTTATATATGTGCATTCTGATTCTAAAATTACAAATATATATACATAGAAGTTCCCGTCTCAACATACAAAATCATTAGTTATTTCGAACATTTCGAAAAAAATTTCCATATGTTTATGTTGCTTTCCTGAACGAATGATGAATTTAAATACCAAGTTTGGTACCTAACCGAGTTTCGTTTTTGAGTTCTACTGTTCGCAGACACACACGCATACAAAGAGAAAGCGAGGGGGAGAGAAAGGGAGAGAGGGAGAGGGATGGAGAAATGGGGAGGGAGAGATGCGGTTGTAGAGAGAGGGACGAAGGGGAGGGAGAGAGGGGGAAAGACAGGGATGGAGAGGGAGAGATGGGGTTGTAGAGAGGGGGAGAAAAAGAATTGAGAGGGAGGGGTGGAAGAAGTGAAAGGAGAGGGCGGAGACAGAGACGGAGGGGATAGGGAGGTATAAGTGGAGGTGGAGGGAGAGAGCGGGGAGAAGTGAAGGGAGGGAGACCTTTTCCTACATTTTTTAATTCAGGGAGTTTCAAAACATTTCCGCTGAGATCTCAGAATCGAAGTACAATACTCGTAGTTCCCGTACTTACTCCATAAGGTAGAAAAAGTAAGAACACTATAGTCGATAAAATAATATAGCTAACAGACATATTGCAATAATCCAAAAGGTAAGCTATTAAGGGGATATACTGCGACAGGTAGGTAGTACATTCAGACTCAGTCAGAAAGAAATGCCACACATTCGATTATTTTTATCATCGCTGAACAGAGGCGGTTCGCAACTTTCATTTTACGCTTACCCTGCTTTTTCAATTCCAGTTTTAATTAAACGATCAGCTAACTCCCTCTTGGTTGAAAGCAACTGCATTTGCCACGCTTTTAAACTGAAGATTTATCGTTGTTTAAATATTAGGCTGAACATTTGATTCAATTTATTTGCTTTCAGCCTATCCCCTTTTATTTAACTAAAGCGTATGCTTGGCAACTAACAGAAATGGTACTATAGACCCTTAAACAGTAAACATTTCCTTCTCATTTATAGAATTAAATTCTTGGGAACTGTGAGATGCAACCTACGCGTCCCATAAAATACACTCGGTCAGCTTTAGTGATTATCTCCAACTCGACAGGCACTTACGGCATCCAATGAAGCGATTCGAAATAACTGTCCATAAGGGCACTTACCTGGCAAGCCATTTCCAACTACAGGTGAGCAAATAAAGCGAAACCGGCTAGAAAACTGAACTGTTCTAAAAAGGAGCAGAAGGTGGAAACAAATCCTTTTTACTTTCTCTACTACCTAAGTAATAAGTGGAAGTATCTATTGCATTCCATCCAAAAATGTGATATCAGATTCTACCGGAGACAAATGTTTTGGGGCCCTCTGAATCTACAAAAGAAGTTTCGTAGAAACATGTGCGTGCGCCTAAGTGTGTGTCTATGAACAGCTTAACTCACAAACGAAGAGTCAGTTAGATACCAAACTTTGTATTTAAACTTAACATCTTCCAAGAATGCGACACGGAGAGTTTCAAGAAAATCCCCCCACCTAAACTCCCCTTACGTAGAATAATTTAAAAAAAAAATTCCCAAAAAGTGATTTTACTGGTTTTGATTATATCACATATTTAAGTTATTTTCATGACAAATGAAATGCATGTGTTGAATTTTCTGGGAATAGCCTCTAAAGTCCTCTTCATCCTGGATGACTTTTACATAACTTGTAAACCAAGTGATGACAAAATGTTACTACACAAAAAATGTAGATCTCCTTAAAGCACACCATTTATGTAAAATAAGTTTTTTTTTTTTTTTTTTTTTTTGTGGAGATAGCCGTTTTAGAAATATTCTTTGTTATTGGTTTGACTTTTCAAGTACTTAAAACTTTTCTAAAATGGGAATCGTTCGTTTTTTGCCCTGGCCATACAAAGAGAATGTCATGTAAATCCATCATACGATCCTTAAAATATATGACTATCGCTTAAGCCTACTACATTGCCCTATTCCCATTAGCTATAAGAAAATGTGCAATAAAATCATTTCTAAAAATGTTTATCTCGATTAACCTGAAGTAGATGGAAGAATAAGGCTCTGTAAGAGTAGTTTGTGCAGATGTGAGTAGAAAACATCATGTGAATGTACACATCAGGGTTTTCTTCTTCTCTTTGGTCTAACACGTGACCTCCCTCCATCCGCTGGTAAATTATCTCTTGATACGTATATGAACGATCCTGGTGGCATTCGAGATGTAGGTTCCATTCATTCCTTCTCATCCTCCCCCATTCATTTATTGCTTGAATTTTCAAACGTATCTTTGTTGCTACATTTTTATTTTTCTCTCCCCCCCCCCCCCCCCTGTCTTATACACGATTGTTCTTAGGATACTCATGACTAGGGCTTGGATTTTTAGGTAAATACATATTTTGTTTGCGTCCTAATACGAACTTGAAACTGAGTTTAATGTTGTAGATATTTACACTGGACCAAATATTTTAAGTTTTGTTACACATAAAAAGGCAGATTTTATGATTTTTTAAATGTAAATAAATATGTTCGGATGTTTCACATATTTCTATATAAAAATCATAAAAAATCAGCATCAGAATTATTTTTAACACGTCACTATCCACTTCTTTAATGCTCAATTACACATAACAGATGACGCAATTTGTTATTCATTATTGGAAGAATAGATATGTCAACTGTATTATTCCTTCAGTTGTTAACATCCTACTTTCTCAAGCTACACGAGTCTGTAAGATAAGAATGGGGAATTTCTCCACTGCTATATATTCCATTAAGTATCTGTTGTCACTTCACAGACCCCTAGACTATACACTGATACTTGCAGCTATTACTTAACATAACGTGTAAAATTTCAAACGGATGAGCAACATAAAGAAATTATTGATGTGAGAGATAGTCCATGTTATAATTATGGTAGACTTATTTCTTGTGACGGGAGTGATCGTTTTCAAGATACTTGTTCGTAACAAGTTTTCCCAAGGAGCATTTGATGATTCAAGTGGTTGTATACTGTAACTACAATATTTGTTGATATCGTATCACGTACAGTTATATTAGTTCAGTCACTCAGATATTAAAAAAATATATATTTTATTTATTTTGGCACATATTTTTGACATTTTATCACATATTTTTATTTTCCAATTTTCTAGCACCTAAAAATCCGAGCCCTACTCATGACAACAATCTGACCCGATAATTCTCATACATTTTGCGAGGCTAATCCGTTACACAGATCGCTGTTATGCTTACGTCCAAAGCCGAATGACTTCAACATATTTTCTCAGTGTGTGCGAATACCACTCAAAAATAAGTTATTGTGCATTCTGTGATTGTTCAAAATGAACTGCAGTGTACAAAGTCCCGCGATTGTTAAGTGAGACACGTTGGATTTTTTAATGGTAGGAGTGGTACAATTTTTACGTCAAATATATTACATTGTACTTTTTGTAGATTAATATATAATTTTATATTATTTATTTTTGAAGGCAGTGTAATTCCATTTTGGAAGTTAATGATGAGATTTTCTTTCTTTCGACGTTTTAAAACTAGAACTACTAGGTTGTTGGCTATCTTTGCTTGGTGCAATTGTGTACGAACATTTTAGTTTAAAATTACGAGAATTATTAAGTTCGTGAAAAGATGACAGATATTTTAATAAAGGAGTCATGTGGAGAAATAAAATAAGCTTCAAATTTGTAAGAAAATATTTTGTTGTGAATTGAATTGAATTAGTTTCTGCTTCTCCTGCCATATTCTTTCAGAGTTAAACGTTCAGTGACTTACAGGGGTAGGAAGTCAAGAAGCAAATTTACCGAACTTTAATGTACGTAAATAAAATGAATCTCGACATGTCTTAGAAATGGTGGGAGTAAGCAGATTTGTAAGCTGTTTGGCCAAGATGCCTTACATATACTCATGTATGAGGTGGCATGAAAAGGTTGGCACTGGATAATGTAGGAATACCTACCTGACGTTTCTAACATATTAATTAAAACAATGGAAATTCTTACTTTGACGTCGGATATACAGTACAAGCGTTCATTTATGTAACATGTTGGATACTTTCACCATCTTATCAAAGGGTTTGCTTTACTTTATCTACCTGAAGCAATTTAATGCACGCTTTTTGAAGAGAATATGAGCTAACCCCTCGCGGCAGTTCACATGTCACATACTACCGCCATAAAGGCCAAGCATGCCCATAAGGGTAAAAGGGACCGACGAAATTCAGACACGCGCTCAGGGCATTCCTTTGCGCGCAAGGAATATAAAGAGGAACCGAGGCCCACGGTATAGATTCACGCCAGCCTCGAAGAGGAACGTACTGACGTCATAGCTTGGAGGACTCCTAGGGCAGGAAGTGGGCAAGCGACGGTAGTTAGCATGCTGAACCAGAATGAAGAATTATTCCCTCCCTCGAACATTAGAGAGGTCCCACAAATCACACTCCAGGAGCACCGCACTGTCTTGATTCACTATGAAAAATATCGTGCAGGGGAAGAAGAACAAAGGCTCCCTAGCCGCTATTTCTGTTTATTTTTCTTGGCAGATGGAGAGCGATGAGGGAAGACTTTGCTCTCAGTTTTTCTGAATAAAGACCACGGAATGCTTCATCCTTAAATATACCAACATGTGTAGCACGAGCGCTAAGTCATAATAAAAGCGACGAGCGTGTATCATTTGTTACCCTTCTCTTTTTGCCAGCACACCTCGGCATGCTGGGGAACTACAAATCCAGACAAAGTATAAACATTGCATTTCGGAGTTTTCTGTGTCCCTATCATGCGTGAATGAGTTAATTTTACTGTCGGCACATTGCATCTAGTACATCTTAAAGCAGGGGTGTCAAACAGCACTCACCAGGCGTGAAAAATTTTCCCCTTATTTTCCCTCCCTCCGTGATGATCAAATCGGAAAACGGGAAAAACAAAGCGAAAACCGGTTCTACTAGCCCGTGCTACTGCAGTTAAGGAGGGGTAGACCCCTCTCTTCACACCCCGGGAGTGATGTTTGACATGCCTGTCTTAAAGCGTAGAGCCTCTTATGTATACTATGTTCAGTCTTTTGAGACAGAGGGATGGGCAGGTAGGCGGCAGGTTGTTCGTGCCGACACACTGCGATAGCAAAATGCAATGTTCCAACATTTGCATCCCTTTCAGACTTCAGTTGCATTGCTTACATGTTCATCCTTTATTTATTTACTTATTTATGCACTTAATTGTGATGGCTTCAACAGCTTTTTCTTACGCTGGGACGATAAATACATTTAATATAAAAACTGGAGTACATGACCATATTTACTTGAACTACATTACTTTTATTCCTTTCTCGTAAGTATATAAATGTATATCAACACAGCTGGTACTACATACGATCCCCACAAAAAGAACGAAAGAAGGAAATACAAGCAGAACAATGAAACATAATTTACATTGACTAAGATATGTACATTTACATTTACTCAATTACTGATAAACCAAAAGACCGTGCATATGTTTTTAGTACTAAAATGGTTTATTATCGTAACACTGCATTTCAGGCATTAAGTTATTTGTTTTCTCCAATATGGCACTAAGTAGAGGAAAGAAAAATCTAACTCAGAACGACATTCTTACTACTCCTTTGAGTTACATTTCCTCGTTCTCGCTGTTTGGAATCTTCAAGCTATACAGACTAAGGGCTACTCTGAAGTAAAACATGAAATTTTTATTATATCTGGTATACTTTAATTGGTGAGTGTGTGTGTACAATACAAATAAATAAATACATTGGTTATTGACTCTGTCAATTGCAAGAATTATATCAGCAATGTCGGTGTGCCGGAATTTCTTTCCGCAGTTCTTTTACATGCGAGTAAATCTACTGAGACCTCTGTCACCCCTGAACTTTAGAGCACACACGTGTGTGTGTGCGTGTGCGTGCGCGTGCGCGTTACATCCCACATAAAACAATATAAATATGTACATATTCTATCATCCTAATTGCCTTAACCAAAGGATGAGATTCTAATGAGAACTAGCTCATGCTACACAAGATCTCGATGGGATCAAAAATTAAAAAATTATAACAATGTTTCTTACTATTACTCGAATGCATACATTTTCGAGTACTTGAACTGGTCACTACGACACAGTCATTTAGATCTCATTGGTAGAATGAGAAAGACGCGCAAGTTTTTGTAACGTCAAACGCTTTATTCGTGATTAAATTTGTACTAACACCTCATAAAAATTCAATTTTCAAAACACCAAAGTTGGCAAGTTGCACAGAGTGAAGAGAAAGGTATGAGGGCGATGTAGGGCCAAAGCGGATATGGAGTAAGGGATAAAGATGGGGAAAGAGAGGAACAGGGAACAGAGAGAGAATGGAAGAAGAAGACAGAGAAGGGTAACTACATTTAACGCAACAACCAGAGCAGCGCTGAAGGTTCTGCTAGTACTGTTATAAATCAGAGCAGCTAGAACATTTTAAATGAGAAATACATATGGTTTGTTTAGTAATTTCCTACTGTTGCTTCGTTTTCATCACCATCATTATCATTATTATTAATTATTATTATTATTATTATTATTATTATTATTATTATTATTATTATTATTATTATTATTATTATTATTATTATTATTATTATTATTATTATTATTATTATTATTATTATTATTATTATTATTATTATTATTATTATTATTATTATTATTATTATTATTATTATTATTATTATTATTATTATTATTATTATTATTATTATTATTATTATTATTATTATTATTATTATTATTATTATTATTATTATTATTATTATTATTATTATTATCATCATCATCATCATCATCATTACTTATTATCATTATTACTATTATTATTACAATTATTAGGCAGACTTAGGCCGCATAGTAGCCACAGGCTTATTCAGTGCAAAGTAAACATCGGCAGTTTGGAAGCTAAGGAAAAGGGGAAGAAACATTGCAGTGGAACTCACCATATTCTTCATTCAAGCTTATGAGCACAATCTAATGTGCACGTGCTGTATCTCGTGCAACACAGTCCTTCGCTGGATTTTTTTGTCTCAGTGGGAAAGAAATGCACTGCTACCGGTTCTCTAATACTTAATTCTGTGCAAATATTCCAAACGCTGCTTCACTCCGTCCTTTATCCTATTCAAACCTTCCATTCCATTTGTGCCGGTGGGCTTCAGGGACTAGAAACAATCATATTTCTTTCTTTTCAAATTTCCAATCTGCAGCACAAAGAAAATCGCGTATTCTTTATACATATATGCACAGTGTTTCCTTCTTCCTTTCTTTCTGTGTGATTCTGTAGAATCGGCAGATGCAAACCCTTGTGTGTTACGGAAGTGGGTCGAGCTAGTTCTGGTCCAGTTTTCCTTAATGAGATAAGCTTCAGGCACTTGGATGTGTGTTATCACACAGACTTAGGCTTTTTATTATTTCTTGCTATTTGCTTTAATAGCATTTGCTTGCAGAAAGAACACATTTGGTTAAATTGCACTCCTGCCAGGTACTATTTGCTATGCTGAGTCAATACAAGCTTAAGAAGCGATGACTATGGATATAGAAATTAGATCTCTTGCGCGATAAGCTGTTAGGTTTTAAGGACACTTGGGTCAAAATATTTATTTTTTGTTTTATACATAATATGCACAACATAGTTTGTGGAATGTGCCCATATGAGGTTTCTGTGTTTGTGGTATTTAAGTGAGCAATATAGATCAGGTAGGTTTTGAAATTTGGGTATATTGGTACGTTACAAAACACCTCTTCTTTTGCCAGTTCCCTTAACTTGATTTTTTGAAAGAGGTACATGTTCCCAAGGCGTTATAATATATATTGCATAAGCAAAATATACTGCTCTGAACAGCAATGAAAGCTTTTATGTTACAAGTGCATGAAATTTCTTTTAAAAATTATACATATGTAAAAAATTCTAAAATAAAGAACAATTGTTTATTTTTAAAACACTATTACGATACATACTGCATTGAGGTTGAGCATGGAAATTGCTACTCTGTCTCTGTCAACTGTCCTAAATCCCACCATATTTATACCCCACTAACATGCATTCTTTCGTGGTCCCTTTCATTCCCCTTTTTCTGGTCGGCTAAGGTACATCTTTAAATGGCGACGTGCACTGTAAGGTCAGGCGATAAAGGCAATAAAAACGCGGTAATGATAGGTGCTCGCGCTTTCGTCATCCTGAGAGGCTGGTTTAAGCTAAAGGATCCTCTTATGCATTTGTTGATAAGAGTGTACATGGATTCCAGATACATTAACTCTGCTCATTACATTTGTTTCATGCGGTTATGAAAATGTAAATTTGGTAACTCTCCTTGAATACATCAAAATAAATGATCATGTTAATTAAGGAACTAGTAAGTTAGCTATTTCCCAGGCCAACGTTATATAGAACAAGATTTATAGACTTCATGACTTAGCTAGTCAATGCAAAGGTGTTGACTGAAAGGTCGCACGTATTATTTTGACTTGCGAAGTACGATTATTCCAGCCAGCATAATTTCTTCCACTGCATCACGACTCCCCCCGCCCACAAAAGAACAAAAGAACAAAAGAAAAAAAGGTGTGGAGAAGACATGTATAGTGTCGTGTGAGATATGACGAAAGCTCCCATGTAAGTGCGTCCAATAAGGAGAGGGAAGAAGGGGCATTCAAGGTCCTATTTTTATGGCCTTGAATCCGGGCACAGAAATAAGAATCACCACAGTGTATAACTGGTGAGGACGGAGGCTTCAGTTAGCAAGCAGCGGCAGTGGCAGTGGCAGTGGCGGTGGTGGTGGTGGTGGTAGTGGCACTGGCGGTGATGATGGTGGTAGGTGGTGGTGGCAGTGGCGGTGGTGATGGTGATGGTGGTAGGTGGTGGTGCCAGTGGCGGTGGTGATGGTGGTAGTGGTGGTGGTGGCAGTGGCGGTGGTGGTAGTGGTGGCAGTGGCGGTGGTGATGGTGGTAGGTGGTGGTGCGAGTGGCGGTGGTGATGGTGGTGGTAGTGGTGGTGGTGGTGGCAGTGGCGGTGGTGATGGTGATGGTGGTAGTGGTGGCAGTGGCGGTGGTGATGGTGGTAGAGGTAGGTGGTGGTGGTGGTGGTGGTAGTGGTGGCAGTGGCGGTGGTGATGGTGGTAGAGGTAGGTGGTGGTGGTGGTAGGTGGTAGCGGCGGTAGTGGTAGGTGATAGTCGTAGGTGGTGGTGGTGGCGGCAGGTGGTGGTAAATGGTGGTGGTGGCAGTGGCGGTGATGGTGGTGGCAGTGGAAGTGGCGGTGGTGATGGTGGCAGTGGAAGTGGCGGTGGTGATGGTGGCAGTGGAAGTGGCGGTGGTGATTGTGGTAGTTGGTGGTGGTGGCAGTCGCGGTGATGGTGGTGGCAGTGCAAGTGGCGGTGGTGATGGTGGCAGTGGAAGTGGCGGTGGTGATTGTGGTAGTTGGTGGTGGTGGCAGTCGCGGTGGCGGCGGTGGTGGTGCTGGTTAGTGGCTGTCGCGGTGAGCCTTCTTCAGTTTTTCAGGAACATTAAAACATCCTATATATTTAAATTATTTCGCCAATAAAACAGGACTCGCCAAATAAAGTGCCTAATAATTTGTGGCTCAATTTTGGTTTTCTTGTACTGAAAATTCAACTTGACGGTAATGGTAATAGTGTAGGCTAAAACATCGGTGTTTTAAGAATGACTTGTTACAAAAATGTAGCAAGAGTTTGTTCTACCATTTCAACCAATTGATGTCTCGTTTGATCGAAAATGCAAAGTCTCTATGCTATTCTTCCTTCGCTTTGGCAAGCCAAAGGAATTCATTTATAATTGTATTTATAATACTGAACAACCTGTTAAAATAGAAGCATTAACTTTCTTTAGAATTCTTGTTTTATCTCTTCAAACAATATATGATTTAGAGTCGTTAAATGATTTAAACGAAAGTGGAACATTATGCCATATCATCTAGCTTGACCGTAGAACCATACAATAACTGTGTAAGCACAGCTTTCTTTCCCATTGAAATACATTTCATAATAAAACAATTTTTCTTTCTTTTTATGAAAGACAAGAAGTTCCATAATCATTTTTGTTGCTCTTATTCAGGTTTATTACCAGCTTTTATGCTGTGTTGACCTAACTTATATGTTGTACTCCATACACAGGGAAGAAAAAATTACTAATGGTGAAACATGTGAACACGAGTTCCTTTTCGTTGGTACACGACTTATATAAATACATATTTTAATTTTTAGTCTATATAATACAGTTACTGTATCTTTGGAATACCTATTCGTTTGATGCCAGAGGCCCATGCTTTCAAAACGCGGTAATCCAAAGATTTGTAACCCTTAATGCATTCCAACAGTTCTTCTTCAGACCTGCTCGAGGTATTCTCGTTCAGTAGCTATAGCAGTAAAAACCAAACAATGAAGAAGGATCAGCAAAGACCTACAAAAGGAAGCCCGAAATGTCTGAAAGGGAATTTATCATGCAGGTATGTCGGTAACATTCTCTAAAAGAAAGAAATGGGTATTAGCAAGATTAGAAGCCAAAGCTAATTTACAAGGTGAATAACGACTAACAATCGTTACCAGGGGTGTCTTTTATGGGTGGCTATTCCACTTATACCAGATTATCACCTTTTGGTCGTAGCATTGTCGAGTTGGTTGTATCACCTCCTTCTCTTACGTTTCTGAACATCTGAAGCACCCATGTGCAGTAAAAACAATTAGTGGACCATTCAAAAATGGCAGAGAAAAGTTCTGACAAACTCAAATAACTGTAATTTTAAATATAGCAGACCTACCTTAAATGAATAGCCTACTAACGCAAATTCGTTCATTTATATTTATCATATGTCTAATTCCTCATTTCTCTGAATTAAACGCTAAAATTATTGTTGTCACTTGTTTTCACAGCTTATGGGATTAGTTGTAGCGCCAACTGTGAAAATAAATATTAATTAAAACGCATTAATGTTATTGTAAGTTTTTTACTTCCAAACGACTATTAGTATGAAATAGATGAATAATAATTTCGCGGAATACTCTAAACAAATGCCACTCGAGATTTTCATGTTTGGCATAATTTTTCTCGTGCTTCGCGCTCGCAAAATTGTCATATGAAACCCTCTCGTGGTAATTTTTACAGATAATTTTTAAAGAATTCACATTTGGTTTTTAAATTTTCACATTTTTAAAATAAATATTTAGTTTGTTAACGACGATTCAATTACCAGAATTATATCAGCGACGCCGGTGTGTCGCAATTTAGTCCCACAGGAGTTCTTTTCCATGCCAGTAAATATACTGAGATGGGACTGTCACTTATAAGTACACTTAAAAACCATCGTCTGGGTCATATTTGAACCCGTGACCTTGGGATCAGTAGGCAGCGCCTAACCAACTGAGCCACCCATGTTAACGTTCGCATTTCCGTGTCACACATCCCCCCCCCCCAAAAAAAAAAAAAAAAAAATGTGCGGACCGTGTAGTATGTAACTTTTATATTCATATGGACCAAAAAATAAAAAAAAACATTAAAAATATGTAGAAATGTAAAATGTAGTTGAATCGGTCGGTGGAGAAAGGAACTAAGTCATTTTTTTCACTTTTTCATTTTTTCGCGCATTCACTTTAATTCGACTGAAATACATCGTCCTCTGTTGAAAGGAACTATGTCCAACCACTGCTTAGCGGAGAAAAATGAATATGTGTGCATTCATCAGGAGGAGAAAGGAACTATGTCAGTGACTTAATTCGTTTCTCATTTCTTTGACGTGAACTGCAAGTGAGGTACCCCTGTTGCATCAAGAACGTGCTTTGACAATGGATGGCATATTATGTCTATGTAATCATTCTTGTGGCCGCCTCCATAGCGCAGCTGGCAGCGCGCTTGCCTGTGGCGCGGAGGACCCGGGTTCGATCCCCGATACCAGCATGGGGATTTTATCCCCTCTGGGAGGTCTGGCACGGGGTGCACTCAGCCTCGTTAGGTCCCGGGGGGACCAACTGAGGAGCTACTTGATGGAGAAGTAGCGGCCCCAGGTCGAGAAGACCGCATAACTGGCCGGGAGGACTCGGGGCGCTGACCACGTCCCACCCTCCAGTACTACACCTCACCAATGACCCCTGTAGTGGGCAGAGGTGGGGGACGCAGCGGCTGGGCGGTAGGCCTTGGCCCTTCGTGGGCTGTCGCGCGGGGTTTACATTACAATCATTCTTGTTTCTCTGCATTTGAGACTGCAACTGTTTAGTCAGAAGCTTGTTGTTGTGAAGGAATCATGTCACCGAAAAGAAAGAGAAACGAGGAGCAGTACAAAAGGAAAAAAGTAAAACATGCAAGAGTTCATGGACTACCCTAGTTGAACTATCAGGGCAATCCTGTACCTGGGAAAAGTGTGAGCAATTGCAAGTAAATAAGGCAATAACTATTGCAGCATGAAATGTGCAATGCATTATTTTTATATTTTACAGAGAGCTTTACTACTGATACTAAGGTAATTTGATACTGTTTTCAGGTGTCGAATGCGTATTAATGATACACAACGCCTGAAAATTCTGTCAGATTTTCTTAACATAGAAGATAAAAATGCTCAAGATATACATCTACAAGGGCTAATTGTTGTTAAAGAAACAGCAACACGAACCTGCAGGTATTGTAACAAGCAACAGCATTCTTTTGATTATTTTGTTGTTGTAGAAAGTAGACGCACGGGCGTTTGCAAGCAAGCATTTCTTAATCTTCATGCATTATCACAGAAGCGAGTGTTTCGCATATCTAGTCCTCTTATTAAAGGACAAATTCCAAGGGATAAACGGCGTGAAAATGAGTGCAGCATCAAAACTACAGAAAATATATTGAATGCAATACATGATCATATCCATTCGTTTCCCCTTAGGACAACCCACTATGCTGGCAAAGAAGTAAAATACTTGGACGCACGTTTGAATATGAAAAGTATGCATGATCTTTTCCGGCAGAAATATCCGGAGTTTGATGTTAAATATGATTTTTACAGAAAGTACTTCTCGGAAAATGCTAATTATGCTTTAGGCCACCCACAAATTGATGTTTGCAGCAAATGTGAGGAACTAGAAGTCAAAATAAAGAGTCCTCACATTACCAACAGTAATAGGGCAGCGCAAATTGATCTTGATATACACAAGCGTAGGAGTAAGACATTTTATACTGCCATAAAGCAAGTGGAACAAAAGGGACGACCATGTTGCTGGATTGGCATTTGACTTTATGCAGAATTTAGTTTTACCAAACATTCCTGTACAAGAAACATTTTACCTTAGACAGTTATGGGTAAACAGTTTTAGCATTTATAATATCAAATCCAGGCATTGTATCGTGTATCTGTATCATGAAGGTGAGGGAAAGAAGGGGACCAATGAAGTATGTTGCTTTTTATACGATTACGACTACTCTGCCAGAAAATATTACAGAACTACACTTCTCTGATGGAGCCTCGGGGCAATACAAAAATCACACCTAATCCGAATGTGCCTAGCATTGACACAGCTGAGAAAAATAAATAAGATCTTTCGTCGATTTCCAGAGAGGGGCCATTCATTTCTTCCATGTGATCGAGTGTTTGGTGTACTGAAAAGAAAAATATCAAAATGTGATAATGTCCCAAAGAACATGTGGATTGATTGTTTGTTTGATTGATTGATTGATTGATTAATTGATTGATTGATGGATTGATTGATTGATTGATTTGTGGGTTTAAGGGCGCTCAACTTCTAGGTCAGCAGCGCCCTAAATATGTGGAGCTGATAGCTAATACTATTACAGGAATAACTGACTATGGCACAGACCGAAAGTATTATGCATT
Organism: Tenodera sinensis; assembly: GCA_030765045.1. Taxonomy (NCBI): domain Eukaryota; kingdom Metazoa; phylum Arthropoda; class Insecta; order Mantodea; family Mantidae; genus Tenodera; species Tenodera sinensis. The sequence continues at coordinate 108,704,238 of CM060966.1, read as the reverse complement.
TTGACAAGTGGTGGCCACAATTTTACAAAAAAATTGTGATTTCTATGGAAACAGCAAGTAAGGATTTCCAACAAATAAGAAAGAATAATTTGCAATTTCCCAGTATAAGGAATTTATTTACGAGGCTAATAAGCCTGGAATAATAAGAACACGTCCGTTTATCAATAGTTGTCTGACACATACATTCTGTTTGCTGAAAACGCGTTCAAATTTTCACATGGCCCTGGAGCCAGCTTATCCACAACTCAAAGTGCCCATTCAGAAAAAGAAAATGGAGGACATTCAAAAGCTGATGAAATATATACTCGTACATGAGAAGATGCACAAAAATGTTATGAAGATCTATTGCAGTTGTCAGTGATTTCATAAAACATTCTTTAGGTACAGTAGAAAGAATCAGGTACCGTAATTTGCAAATTACTTCTCCAAAATTCTTAAATGTACTACAAATGTCAATGTGTTTTTTCATATTGTGCTGTTTATGATTGTATCTATGTTATTTAAGATGCTGAACATCAATATTGTAACAAAAACTACATTTTTAAGAAAATAAACGCATTTAACAGTGGTAAACCTATCATCGAGTGGAGAAAGGAACTAAGTCAATTTTTTTCAAAATCAATTTTTGCAATATTTGCTAAGAATTAAGTGAGTGCATTTATATGTATTTACTGGACTGCAATAAAGAATACAATAAAACATCGAACAGAAATTTCTGAAAATAAGTTTACCGGCTAAACAGCTTTTTGTCTCTCCTGAAAAGTTAAAAAAATTGACTTAGTTCCTTTCTCCGCCGACCGATTCAATTATTAATTCCGCCATTAGCTTATTCGACTTTTATTTTTGAAAGTATATTACTGTTTGTTAGCAAATGTTAAAACATTATTAGCATGTTAATTCTGAAACTTCAATGAAAGTTACAATGCAACATACAAGTTATAGATCACTCACGATCTTGTCAGCAATTACTGAATTATAGTGCGAAAAGAATCGTTTACCGTCCGCATTTGATTGAAGTCGTAAGCTTTGGACAGATACCTCACAAAATCTATAAAACTGGTTACCTTTATAGGGTATCTGATTTAACTTGTCCCATGCCTAAAGAAAGAGAAAAAGATGAAGATACGGAGATACCCACCCCTCTGTCTCTGCTATGGGAAGGTGGCAGAAGATTCGATTCTTCCTATCCAAACAGCGCCGGACTGAAGAGGCAAGTATCAATGGCTTCCGGTGTTTCTGCCCGCAATAAATATTTTCTAACCCTGCTCCTAACTTGCGTGGTGGAAGCAACCTTCCACTTTTATGAAACAATTTAAACCACCATTCGGAGATAGTTGCAGAATTCAATATAACATAAAAGTATATATTATTGCCACTCTGAAATACAGGTAGTGGATTTCACAAATGTACCACATGATGTATCAGATTTCACAGTGTTCTGATAGCTTTAAATGAAAATCGAGTGCTTTGATTACCTTTACATCATCAACGTGTAAGTTTTTAATACTTAAAATATGCCAATGTTTACGTTCATCGCGCAAATAGTCTTTCCCAACAAAACGAGAAATTCGTGAAAAGTTGCGAAAAAAGTTACCGGTTTAAATCATGCGTAATATAGATACGTCCTCTCAGTCGAAGTGATAAAACATTTTTCGCATTTACCGTTCATTTATTACAAAAAAAAAAAAAAAAAAAAAAAAAGTAGAACAAGATATTCATTCTCTTTAATCAAGCGTATTTGGGCGATTGCTGCAAACAGTAATTTTAGGATTCAGTGAAACGTAGTGAACGTATATACAGCTTTTAGAATCGATCCTCCATTAGTCAGGTTGTTGTTTTGCAACTAGTGGTGTATCAAATTGGTGTAATTCAGGACTGGGGAGCTCGAGGAATAGCGTGAGCGACCTTCATTTTTTTTACCTGCTAGGCATACAGTTAACAGTGCAAGGCCGTGAGTCGGCTGCGCTCAGAGAGTACCAGTGGCCCAGGCCTGGTGTACTTCAAAGTGCCATAGTTAAGCAGAAACAAGAATATGCCCATTACTCTAAAGCGACCAGGCCATTGATATATGGATACTTTCATTACACCATCGGTGTCCAAGGACAGTTGCGCCCTGGCCTGTAGCTGTTGGGGAGCAAATCTTGCTGCCTCCTGTCACTACCCTCACCTCAATTTCACCCATCATCCTGCAAACCCCAAATCCCGCCATTACAACAGTTAAGCCCTTAAAAGGCAGGTGCACGTATGACACACCTCGGACTGTCCTCAGCCTGCCAACACCTGTCTCTGTCTGCCTACTCCCAACTTAACCCTCTGGAGGCTATGGAACCTTAACAGGGTAGTGCGGACAAATCGGTCGCCATCCACGTGAATTTCATAAAAGTGTTTTCTAATGTATTTACTTATAGCACTATGACTGTGTGACGGGAACTTCTCCCGAAAACCATATGCTCGAAGAAAAACAGCTAGGATTCTCGGAGTGGGCGTTTCGAAAACATATTTGCCCCCTTAGGTCGTTAATTTTAACGAGGGTGGATGTTTTCGAAACTAAAAGGGCAGAAATCTCTGTGGTCCAGATGGGAAGGTGCGGAGGAGGCACCAGAGCTAGAATTGGGGGACTTGAGTGGTGTGACTTGGAGGAGACAGACGTGAAAGCATGTGTGATAGGAAGACTCTGCGAACAGGCAGTGCGGAAATTAGTTACCTCGGGGATTAGAATTTCATGAGGGAAATACCGTTTTTTTTTTGTTTTTTTTTTTTTTTTTTGTGGTGGGGAAAAAGGCTGCTTACGCCCTAACCGCATGCAAGCATGCGAGTGTAAGACTGCTACCCGGGCTTCGAACCCGGGCAGCCTACTCACTAAAAAACCCCACCGGAAGTATTGAGGTCAAAAGCTCATTGCTTCCGGTGGGGTTTTTTAGTTCCAAGGGAGAAGAAATTATATACAACCTCGGAAATTGTTCTCCAAGAATTCTGGTGCATTTTGGGCAGTTGTCACGACAAACACAATAAATCAGAAGTGCGGTACAGAGAATAGTGTCGTCTTCCTTGTTGGACACACAAAGGTCTTCTGTGACCTTTATTACACCCTGAGATCGAACCAACCTGTTTCCCCACATCCCTACATTGACCCTTAGTATGTGTGGCCGGCGATAAGCACGAGACGCCGATCACGAGCAGCCGAGGGACGAAGACGACGACGTCCGGCGGCCGATGCAAACGGTCGCCGCCGCCACAACTGATGCCGAACTCTATCATGTGGTTCGCGTTGTCAAACAACTGCCCATAAAACGCATAACACAGAGACACGGATGCTATGCTCCGCTTCACTTGTTATTTGGAGCGAAAATTGTCCTATGGAACACTGAAAAGATTTGTTTGAGTGTATGCGATGTGGCGTTCTAAAGGAGGAATGCGTGCTGGAAAACATCAATCAGTGTCCACTGTGAAATCGAGTGTTTAGTGTGCTTGTTTCCAATAGAGATGGCTTGGGCATATTGTTATTCAGTGACAATGTATAGATAGATTATTTTATTTTGTTTAATGAACGATGCTGTTAATTGCCAAGATCATATCAGCACCGCCGTCGTCCCGCAGGAGTTCTTTTACATGCCAATAAATCTATTGATATGGTTCTTTCTCTGTTAAGCACACTTAAAAATTACTACTCTGGGGCGGGTTTGAACCCGCTACACTGGAATTAGTACCAACTGAGCCACCCACCCCAAAATAAAGGCATATTCCAACCGCTTACTTACTGCATACCATCCGAGTACTTCGGGAATGAGCAACCGTCATTCTGTGCATTCTTGGAGGAATTGATTTCGTAACAATATAAAGGCTAATGGACTGGCCTGGTCACAGTCGACCGATTATTAACTTACAAGAACATATTATATTGCATTTTGCAAAGCCCAATTCACCCCAGTCTATAAAAATCCACATTGATGTTTGCTTTTAATGCAACTCTTGGAGGAATTCTTCTCCAGAAAACTTCCCCCATTATATCGAAAAGTAAACAAGAGAAAATGGAGGCTTCCATATTATACACCAATACATAATATGGATACTAGAGCTAATATTGACTGCACATCCGTTGCACCTCCGTATTCTTTTGACCAAATACAATGAAACTTCCTTTCCTCTCTGGTGAAACAGGGAAAGAAGGGGAAAAAAAAACAAAAAAACACTCGCCAAAATTCTGTTAACTTCGATAAATCCCATGTTAGAATGCTCTACAATTAATTTAAAACATCAGAATTCTGATTGATATTCTGGAGGGCAGCGGCAACATACAGAAGACGAGACCAGAAGGAAAAGGGGGCGGGGAGAGAAAAAAGAATATATGTATATATTCCATTATGCGTATGAAACTATGAAGCTTCTCCGAGATTTTGAAGAGGTCGTGAGGAAAATTCCAAGTTAATGATTCAGGCACGAAATGAATATTTTGCATACTAAATAATACTTCCTCGAGTATTCGATTTATTAAAGTTTACTGCGGTAAGACAAATATCTATACAATTTTATTCTACCATTATAAACAGACTTACTGTATTCAATATCGTACATAATTGGTTTATTATGGCACCTAAGTCAGTAATAGTAATGACATAATACTCGTACTCCAAGTTGCCGTGGCTTATAGAGAGAAAACGAAATCAATTTGTGATATTCTTTGCTCTGAGCAACATAGATGCAAAAGCTTCTGTACGTTAGTAAGTATAGAATAATTAAGATCAGGACATAATTTACTATTATGCTGTGCTGATAATAGTCTACATCACAGATCGTAATACCTGCTCACTTGTCTATCATAAAGTGAATGCACACAAGTAGCTGTCTTGCTTATCCGTTCACCACGCCAGGTATAACATTAAATGCAGGTACAGAAGCTAATATCATCCAGTTAATCAATATGAACATTAAATTTGAACACGCCCTCAGTTAGGTCATCTATAGATGCCGACTTATTTGAGGACTTATTTCCTTCAATTTATAACGCTAAGGTTACATTAAATCCTATATCCATATCGTGGATAATCTTAAAATAAGGTTCATGAAAACTGAAGTACGGAATACCATTCACTCGTGCCATTATCATCAGAACTATCCACCTTTTGCATTGTATTATTTCAAACATTACAAAACTATCATAATATACAAGGAATTCAAAATATGCGTTGCATTTAGAGATAATTTCTTTTCCTAGAGGAAAATAAAAATGTTGATACAGTCGCAATAGCAGGAAAGGTCCGACAAGCACATATCTCCTGCTGATCCGCCTGGAAATGGACAGAAGGCTGTCAGCCTTTATAACAGTCTCTCACCCTCAAAGTCCAGAATGGCAACGGAACTTCACCCCTCGACGAGAGCTTTAGCAGGGAATTTTTACAGACACGTCATTACGTGCGCAAGAGTTTCGGGTAGAGGATGTGCCTGAAGCAACAAATACTCACGGCTGCTTGTTAAATTCGTGACGAAGATCGCATCAAGTGATATGATGGTAATTGGGGTGGAAAATTCCGGCTTTTCCTTTAAATATTCATCGAATGGAGTTTTGGAAGGCGCCCCGCTATAGAATTATTTATGGCTTGTTCTACCAAAAGAACTCCTGTATTCCAGTGAAGTGGTTATTTAGGTCGACATGAACAAAAAAGAATTGTAATTACAAAGTGTTTTAATTCTTAATTGGTGACCCTCTTAGCTACTATAGCATGCTTATTGTTACAGAAGTGAAATTTCTTTACACAAATTTACACTTTATTGACATTTCAACATTAGCACAGTTGGTGCTATAAAACACCCCGCAAGAAGTATTTGAGTTTTTATAATTTTATATAAATTAACACTGAAAATCTATGGAATTCTTTTTCAATATACAGGAGTGCACATATGTAGGTATACAGTTGTATGATTAGTAAATTTGATAGATTTAGATGAGTAATTTTGATCTGTATGGCTATTTATTTCATTATTACGTTTCACGACCTTGTTGAGTTTGTCTTTTGTCCATTCGTTTATCTTTTGTCTTTCTTATTCGTCGTTTTCAATATTGTACCACAATGGCGGGCAATTTAACTAAAGATCAACGAATTTGAATTCTGGAACATTACTGGAAAACAGGAAATTGGAAAGGGTTCGAGGGACATGGCGTGAAGAACTTGGAACACCTCCTCTACCCAGGCTCACAGGATACGCAACAAATGTCATCAGACAGACCCTGTCGGTAATGCACCAAGGAGTCGATAAGTCACCATTACAACTCCTGAAACTTATCATTTCTCAAAAGTACAGACTTACATACGAAAATATAATATGAAGGATATTTTTGTTGTACTGATTTGTTGATCAGTATTTTCATGATTTTGGTTAAATAATTGTAACAAGTTTATTGTATACCGCTGTATTACATAGAATAGTCGCGATATGACGTAATTGTTGAAGCGACTCTAAATAAATAAATAAATAAAAAAAAAAAAAAAAAAAAAAAAACTCCTGAAACTGAAATACCAGCTGCTCAGACGTTTGTCCAAAGTCCACAATGTGATCTGATTTATGTGATATAATCCAACGAATGTGATTTCTCAAACTAGTTCTATAGATGGGACATGTTCCGGAATTTAAGATTTTCGCAAACATGGCTCAAAATCTTTTTTATTAAACTATCGTGTGTTGAAAATATTTTCGTGAACTTTCTGGGAATAGCATGCGAAGTTCCTTTCATTCTGAATGCCATTTACATAAACGGTAAACCGTAAGAAAGCAACAAAATCTTACTACACAGAAATGTATATCTAATTAAAGTCCACAATATATGTAGAATGCATGTTTTTTAATTATTTTACTTATTTTTTCTCTTTCTTTTTTCATTTGTGTAGTTCACGATTTTCGAGACACTCCTTGCTTTTTCAAATGGAAAGGCGTTATTTTCTTTCTTCCCCTGATCATTCAATGATTACAGAATTTCATAACCATTTGAAATAAAAATTTCTCTTGTAATGATAGACTTTTAAAGAATGTAGAGAAAGTAATGTGAACGTAACACATCCGACTTTGAGATTTTTTTTCCAGTTAGATTCTCTACGGGATATTTTTAGGTATTTTCGTATGTCTTTTTAAGACAATGTATTTGACTGCCAAGACGTACTTTATAAATAATGCAGTACCTCGTGGTCCATTTCTGTCTGAGATTAAGAAGTTAGTCTCTAAAGTATTTGGTTCCCGGTAACCATTTCAAAGATATAATTGCAGCCAAACAATGAGCATTGTGTTCTACGGCTCATATTTGTGATTCTTAACGTAAGTTTTAAAACAGGTTTTAAATATGACAGTTATTCATCCTTCTCCAACCAATAATTTGTGATAGTTACCCACACAATGGACGAGACATAATCGCCAAAAAGAATAAATTGGATTTTTCGCGGCAACAAAATACTTCCTCATTAGAATGGCTATTTTTATACCAGCTAATGCTGGAGAAGTGCATCTGTCTGATTTCAAACGCAATTAAGATCTGTGTAAAAACACTGCAATGTCTGACGACAGCCTAATCTGCGCAGTAAAGGAACGCTTTGATCTGCCCACGGCTTTACATCAGGACCCCTTAAAGGAGAAGCAATGAGAATAGGGAGTTAAATAATGCAAAGCAATGGAAGGAAAACAGAATAAATAATAAAATGCGTTTAAATGAAAATTTTCGTGGGGGAATGCAGTAACAACAGGCATTTTCATAAGGCAAAATGAATATTGAAGTAACTGTGAGAAACGGGATACGCAGTTTTGGAGAATGAAGACGGAATGGAAGGGAGTCAGAATGGTAGCTGATAATGGAGTTAGAAAAAAGTTCGCAGCCATAAAACTTCACTTACGTAATATGACCACATTGAACTTCTTGCTAGCCATTGGTACTTCTGGTTTCTATAATGATTCTTCGTTTCGAAGGGTGTCAAGATGTCATGTTTTGAGTTAATTTCTTTGAAGCTAGCGTTAGCTCTAAGGAAAGGGCATAAGGTCGTTAGCGCATGTTCTCTCAATCGTCTACGTCCATTCGACTTTGTCAGTGGCTGTCGAAGAGAACAGACGCCATTCTAAGCCAATAGACTCAAACACACAAAACCCACTCAGATATTATGACAAAAAAAGCCTCCCACTGGGGGAGGAGAATCCCTCAACGAGTACATTCGACAATCTACTCTACAACTACATTCTAAACGCAATTACCGTAATCGCTTGCCGGCCAGTAGAGGGCATAGCGCTGATCTGGCAACACACAGAGGGCGGCATTCCAGCATTGCAGCATTCGAGAGCAGGTCGTACAGGTTCTCCGGTACGGTATGTTTGTCTGCACAGCACCTAGCCGCTTATTGTGACCTTATCTGTGCAGTATAGGAGGGTTTCATAGTTTCACAAGCTTTTGTGTCTGTGGGCAGGGTAAAAGCTACCCTCAAGTCGTTGCCCGCGAGAACAGACGCATTCAAGCCAACGCTCAGCAGTCTTGTGATTGGATGTTATATTCGTCGCACTGATGGTTGATTGAATCGTAGAGGAAATTCGCCTCGTCATATAAGGATTGGTTGTGTTTAATTAAAAACTCCTAAACTAGGCTGAAGAGGGCTCTCCCTAAACAGCCCGGGCATGTTGTAAACGTGCCCAAAAAACATTTTTCATTCATTTATTAATTTCTTTCAATAGATCCAACAATTTTTGTGTAAATTAAATTTTAAAAACCCACAATTTATTGCAACACAAAAGGCAACAAATTGTGGGTTCTTCAGACGTCTGTAGTGGGCAGAAGTGGGGCACGCAGCGTCTGAGCGGCAAGCCTTGGCGTTTCCTGGGCTGTTGCGATAGGTGTTTAGTTTTTAGGACATATTATACAGACCATAGATGGGGAGAACTGGCTCAATTTGTCATTTCCCCTAACACTGTAGTTTTAACCCCTTCCACTACCTCACAGCGATTAGCTTACCAGGCCACGCCTCCCTCTATTGTCTACCTCAGAGAACCGGCTAGTCCTTCAAATTGTGTCAGTACGCGCAGAGGGTAAGTACTCGATTGCATTCCTATCACCCCTCTTCCCTATACCTGGTACAGTCTGTTGCCACGAGTGGAGGTTCTCACGTTAGGCCAAACGCCTTGCTTGCAAGGCAACTTTTACAGCATACGAGCTGGAGAAGCTGCCTCTGCGTAAGTAATGGGGTTATTGAACACGAGTGTTACGAGATTTAAAAAAGCACTCCATTCAAAACATTAACAATAAGAAAGTCCGCTTGGGTAAAATCGTTTCAATTTCTGAAAGACATAACCTCAGTCAGCTGCCCAAAAAAACTGCAAAGAAATTACAGTTTCAGTGTTCCTTGTCAGTTTAATTTGGGTGAAGTTCCATATTAAACTTATTCGTATACATTATGTTTAAGTATGTGTCTGTGCATGTGTGTACGAGAGAGAGAAGGAGGGAGAGAAAGAGAAAGCAACTTTCTAATACAGCAGCACAACAGTTAACTGATATTTTTAAAAACCACACAAATGCAAGCAAAATCGTATTCAACATTTCGCGTTTCACCTTTCATTTGGCGGTTCAAGTGCCAACTGAGAGTATGGTTATTGGCGAGATTTGGTTGGAGGGTACTGTCAATCTGCGAGGCACTAATATTGATGGGGCAGGCAAAGCCGAGTGCAGGAGGATAGTGGGCTTTATTCGAAATTGTTGCCAGAAGTAAACCGTAACTCGCATCGTAACACTCGAGGCTTAGGATTGAATGCAACAATTAGTGCAGTCGCTACTGATCGTCGCGCCGTTCGACGTATTCATTTTTCACAAGTTTTAACAACGCATGCAAAAAGATTACTTGATATGGGAGTTACCTAGAAGTAAATTCAGAGAGGACTCCATCAGAGCATTCTTCCAGCTAGCATTCAGTTATAGAGAATATTAATAACATAGATTTTCACTCAAATTTAACACCATACATAAAAGTAATTTAGCCTTTAGAACTTCTGGATATCCCGGTAGAAGACAAATGCTTTCGAAATAAGCAAAAAATGAAAGGAAATATTTCAAAAGTTATAAAGTAGTACGTGTGAGCAATGGTCTAATGGGCTTTGGAATAATAACAGACGTCCAAATGTACTCTAATAGGTCAACAGAAAAAAGGAGTATTTCAAGAGACGACGGTATATGTTTACTCGGAGGTTTCTTCCAAGACACACAAAGCTAAAAACATCCACTCACACACTTTGCAATCTGCACAATATTCCTGTGCATCATAAATTTCCAGCACCCAATTACGTGTCAAAATAAAATATTATCACCCTGAGTAGCCATTGATACATCATGATGAACACGCCAAGCAGCGAGTCAGTAACCGGATGCCCACCGATTTCAAAATTTCGCTCATGGGAGAAAGCAAAACGAATGCATGCTTCTAGTAAGCCATTAAAAACTGTATAGAACTTTTCTCCTGCTTCGTGCAATTTAAAAGTTTTAACTATTCTCAAACTATCTGCAGAGTCAGTGCTGCCAAGCTAGCCACATGATATTGCACTGTAACGTATTTAGACACCCTTCCTGTTTTCAGTTTTCCTTTAAAGCTTAAAAATGCGAAAACTTTCTTCAACTATTCTCAAACAACTGCAAACTCCATCTGTAATACTCTGTAAACATTAAGGGCGCAGAAACGTTATAGTTTATTGCTACTACAAGCACTGCCTTCCTTTATCGTTATTATTATCATTATTATTATTAACTAAAGTGTACATAAAGCCATTGTTTCAAAGCATAATCACTTAATTTTTTTTTTTTTTATCCGGATGAAACTTGATACAGCTCGCAAAACCTCCCCTAGGATATTTCCATCGCCTTGTGTACAAATCTGGACTGTTTAAACCACTTGGTGAAAATATCGTACAATTATAAAACAGAAGTTCGCAAAACCATCTTCCAAAGACCATCTAATCCTTATTTTCAATGGTATAGGACTCCAAAAATGTTAAAAGATACCCTTAGTTTATTTTCAACCTCTTATAGACAAAGTCATACTACTTGGTTAATCAGGGCACAAATTTATTCACTCGGAATTAGGAGAACAATCATAGGATACCATACAACTTAAAAACCGCCCAATGTTATCTTTTCAACCCGTTATTTGAAATTATGACATGCGTGCTGGCACTTACTCTCTAGGTACCGTAGTATCCCTAATCCGTTTTCAACTCCTATTGTATCAGTAGGGTAATACAGACTTTAAACAACAACAACAAAAATAAAGGAAAAGAAAAAGGATGTCCCCAGCCTCTGTTATTCCAATAACAAGGAATACCTCGGAACTGGTTAAATCCAGAAACCAATGTTATTATGGAAATATTGTGTGCTAAACGATAGGTATCTACATTTCTTGTATATCAAGAATTTTATCTATCTACGGTTTAAAGGTTTTGCAAAAGTCACTAAGAATAAAGAGGACAGGCTATTCCTAAAAAAATAAAATATATATTTCATTAGTCATTAAAAATCTTAAATCTGTGGTATTTTAATTACAATCGTTAAAGCCATTTCCAAGAAAATCAACATGCTCGAAAAATGTTTCAAGTAAAAGGCACTTTGTAATGGGGATTTTGTGTCACTTCCTTGGAAGATGCTTGCGAACTTGTGAGTGCGGGAGTGAGTGGGTGAGAGTGATGAATGATCGGGTGAGTGACTGAGTGAGTAAATGAGTAAGTGAGTGGAGTTTAAGGGCCCGTCGACGAGTTCATTTTGGGTCCGGCATGCTGAACTTTAATACTCAGTTTAGTATTTAACCGAATTTTCGGTTCTTAATTATATTGCTCACAGACAGACAGACAGACACACACACCTTTTTCTAAAAATGCCTTTTTGTGGTTAGGTGGGTCTCAAAACATATATTTCCTATGAAATATCTACATGGACTTTTTGAGTGGAATTATTTGCTATACGAAATAACGACAGTAAAAGCATTTGCGTTTATTTTGCGCACCACTGTATTGCGGTGACAATCATTTCTTCCACCCATATTACTTCGTAGTGAGTTCGGTACACTAACGGAAACCTACTCGTATAGCGAAAACCTGCCTCCCAGCGCGAACATAAATACCAGCAGATCTTTCTGCACGACTTAAACTCCATAATTCCTTTTTGATATGCATATTAATCTGAAGATTATTTGCAATGCAAATGTATTGGGATGACATCTGCCAGGTCTTTAAATAGTTGCAGTATAGCTATTGGCATTTTTAACAAAACCTAAGGGGCAGAAGTAATGGATGGCTTTTGGATGAAGTCTATTGGAGTACAGGAAAAGATTAAAGGCCACTTTCCACTGCACGTATTATTAGCAATAGAACAGAATCAAGCTCCTCCCTTCTACAGGCTGGTTCTCCATCAATTATGTCGGTTTCCATCTCTTGCGCATAGCATGCAAATACACATCCTTCACCTATCTGAGCAAGCAGACGACGTCAAGAAAATTCCCCAAATCTGCATAATAATGCGGCAGTGGACCATTCTGTTACAAAAAAAGGCTCGATACCTTCCAGAGCTAATGTCCTACAGCTGTTGGCAGCCCAAGCGGCTTTACTAGTAGAAGCACTTTGTATGAACGCAACTTAAGGCCCATTTCAACAAATGTATGAGCTAACTTAAAGATACTTATTTTTACGTTAACTTAAAGATACTTATGTTTGCTTGGACTTTATTCTCCTGATCTAACTTAAGATTTCAACGTCTTCTTGTTTCAAATTAAAAGCTATGTTAAGGGCTTTTTTGAAAATACAAGCATTTCAATTTATAAATGTTCTCTTCGTCTGCCTTTCATGCAGGGCTTAAGCCATTCTAGTCTTATTTCCATCTTAGCATAGGTCTTCCTGTCGAACTTTTTCCCTTTCGGATTATAATCTAGCATCTTTCTTGGTAGACTGCCTCCGTAGTGCAGTTTGCCTCGGGCGCGGAGGACCGGGGTTCGATACCCGGAACCAGCATGGGGATTTTCTCCCCGCTGAGAGGTCTGGCACGGGGTGCACTCAGCCTCGTTAGATCCCGGGGGGACAAATCGAGGAGCTACTTGTAACTGGCCGGAAGGGCTCGGGGCGCTGACCACGTTCCACCCTCCAGCACTGCACCTCCCCAATGACACCTATAGTGGGCAGACGTGGGGGACGCAGCGGCTGGGCGGCAAGCCTTGGCCCTTCATGGGCTGTTGCGCTGGTGTTTATCTTTCTTGGTAGCCCATTCATACATTCCATTAATATGGTATTTCTATTTTTGTTTGTGTTATTCTATAATGTCTTCTTTTGAACTAATCTGTAGGCCTTCTCTTATTCTTCATTTGCTAATCTATCCCATTTGTTTCTCGTGACAGATCTCAAAAATCGCATTTTCACGCCGTTAATGTGACTTTGATAACCTAACTTATAAATAAATGTTCAGTATTTAAATAGAGCACATTTCTTGTTTTTCAACAAATTGAAGACTTCAACTATAATATAATACTGAGCATATGTTGAGACTGTGTTTTATGTTAAAAAAAGCAAGATTATCTTAATTATATAATAATCTCACAAATTTCAGGGCACAAAGGTAGGTTTGGATAAGAAGTGACTATAATATTATCTCTAAATTTCGGAAATTATACTCAAAACGTATTTTCCTTTCTTTTTTTGTGCTGAAAAGTAAGAAAGAAATGAAATAGAAAATAAAAAAGATGCTGCAGCAACTCGCCTTGCTTCGATGGCTATAGCCTGCTTCCGGAGATTGAATGCACTGCCTTCTGGATCAGAGCCATCGAGGCGGACTTGCTCCACGTTTGCTTTTCATCGCGATGAAGTGTGGAAAGGGGGGGGGGGGGGAGCGATGTGGGCTTTATTGCTTCCTTGGCACCACATCTCCCCTCAGGGTTTTGCTATCTCTCTCCCCAGCTTTATTTCCTCCGGCATTATTTTTCTCCTGCTCGAAACATCGTATATATATACCACATAAAAAAGAAAGGAAAAAAAAAAAAAAAAAAAAAAGCAGCGCTGCTACTTGGATGAAAGAAAAGTGATTTATACACGAGGTGATATTCTTGATGTGTTGTGTGCACACCATCACATGGCACGTGGCAACAAATGCCCATTCTACATGTATGCTAATAACGAAATTGCTGGGAAATATTCAGAACAAAAAACCGAACAACCAGAATGTGTCTCAATTTTTTCCTCAGTAAATAGGGGCATTTTAGCAAACTTGTATAATGCCACTATTCGCCTATTAGTTAAATCTGCTACATTTGTTTTTTAACCACACGGAAGCCGAAGCCTACATGTTTATTTTATAGTCGGGTTAGATTTTTATATTACAAGCAGAAAACTGTACTCACAGACACAATTAGGCTTATGAAACCACATCAAAGGAAGCTCAGTGCATGCTTGCAGAAATATGATTCTTTGCTTCCTGTGTTGTGCTAAATTGCAGTAATGATTTGCAGGTCAATGTTTTGTGAAGTTAAGCAACTACCGGGAAAAAAAGTCCGCATGAAATATGATCCTCTGTATTTATTGGCTGTCAATGAAGTTAATATAAATTAAACCAATTTCAATTGTTGCTAAATAGTTTCAATTTTCTACCACACATCGCACTTAGCGACCCGGCACATGTCGGCTTCAACTACAGGGTCGGTCTGGGTGGCTCAGTTGGTTAAACGCTGGCCTACTGATCCCAAGGTCGCGTGTTCAAATCCGGAACTGACCGCTGGTTTTTAAGTGTGCTTAAAAACGACAGCTCCATGTCAGTAAATTTATTGGCATGTAAAAGAACTCCTGCGGGACAACGCTGATGTGTTCCTGGCAATTGACAGCGTCGTTAAACAACAAAATAATTAGTTAATTCAACTACATATCAGGATATTGCATATCAGGAAACACGAGGCAGACAAACCGTAAGAAACATTTCAAATACTGCCCTAATTTTTTCTACCGTACGTATTACCATAGTACCACATTGTGCTATGCAGTGGGTTAGATAAAAACTTCGTTACATTTTAAATAACGGCATCTACAATTTTACATTCACACTTGGTGCAGACGGAAGTCTATGAATTACCCTAATCCCTGTAGGAGTTACGCTCCCAAGGACTTACAAGATACGCAATGCTTTGGATCAGTAGCCTGTCGAGGATCATGGCACACACGGGATGGGTGATCAACCCAATGGCGATGAAGAAGGAAATGAAATGCGCTGATAAAAGAGATGATTGGCAAATTTGCGCATAAAATTATCCAACCCAGCAGACTTTTAAATAAGAACACATTTTAAAAAGTTATACTTACATCTAATTATAACAAAAATAAAATTTTCGACACTTCTATCAATGAAAATACAAGCAATTGTGACTCAATCTAGAGCAAATATAAGTTTAAGCAAAACCATAAACGTGAACAGAAATTATTATTTGTGCCACCCTACTAACACAGCTCTCCATTTTATACTACTGCAGAAAACAAAAGTAAGTTCAAGATTTGTGTATCTAGATGCCAACAGCAGCATAAAAACACCCTTAAACAGGTGTCAATATCAATCCAAAGTATTTCCTGTCTTAGCAACAAACAATATTGAAAAATAAAACGTGAAACTAATTATAAAACTTAAAAATAACTTTAAATTATTTAACCACCTTACGTATAAGAGGTTATTAGCGATAAAGCTGTGAAATCACAATTGATTTAGGTGTAGCCCAAAAAAATAGAAAAATAAGGATTTCCTAGAAAGCAGAGAGCATCCTTGTTCCACTCTATCATGACAATGAGCTATCAAGACAGGCGATGTATAATCACATGTATTAGATACCTAGTTGAGAGTGAATCTGCATAATCTGAGGCTGTAGGGCAGCGGGCCATGGCGATTAGAGGGCGGTGCTCCTATACTGATGCTTATCTCCCTGCAAACAGTGAAATCCCTTGGTAATACAACAGGTATCCAATTATCAACTGGGCAACGAACTATAACTGTTGAGATTACACAGTTGAGGGTAAAGTTGGCAACATTCCACCAGGGTTTCTGGCGGAAAGCAACCCAATAATTCTAGTTCACAAATTTGAGCAAATGACCTCAACCAACATTTATGCGTTAGCTGCTAGGAATATTTATTACCTACAATTGGCACATACTTCCGATCAAACGGACCCGTACGTACCGGATAAAATGTCCTGCCAATTAACAAGGACCATCCGTTTTTCTACGCTTTCGGGATTAATAGCGGAACTTCAGACTATATATTTTCATCGCCAGAATTGAAGGTAAGGTGTAGTCCGAAGTTCCAATTTATGTTTCGCTTTATGAGCAACAAAAGCAAATAAGTAACTCGAGACAGAGGCGTAAACTGCTGTACTTTGGTCACCTGAAGCAATTGGAATTTAGCGTTCAGAAATGTAGGCACACTTATGGTAAATAAATTACTTGTTCAGAGCAGGAAATTAATTGGACATGTCTTAAACTTCGTAACCCGGTGACTACTTCACTTCGTAGCTGTCATTACGATTTTCACATGTCTAGAGCTGTTGCACCAATTATACCTTAGGAACTGTAATAGATAATAAATACGAGAATAATATGCGAAAAGGAAGTGGAGACAGGAAATCCCTTTTCTTACCAACCTTTAAAGCTGGTGTGTGTCTGTGTGTGCGCGCGTGCGTGTGTGTGTGTGCTTGGGGGGGTTCCATTTAACATACTTATGGAATAGCATGGCATGACTTCTATGGCTAACACAAAATTTAATGACGGGTGGCAGGAGGAACTGGTCAACACAAAATCCAATCGCGGGTTTGCCACGCCTTGCAGTGTTGTGAAATCACGCTGTGAAGCCGATTACATAAACATCTACATTTGCACAACAGGGAAAAGAGTAGTAGTGGTCAATTATGAACTGCCATTAAATTTTGTGTCTTCCATAAAACACTCAGAATATTGTGTGGAATATTTGTGCATTGTTAGAAGTAAAAGGAGAGTAATAGCATATAATATAGCGAAGGGTGAAACTGTCAGAAGAAATAGGGGATCTAGGATAAACACATTGTAGCAATTTTTCACGACGTTTCCTACAACAATTTAATATCCTCTGCCGCCAACAGCTGTTTTCACAAGTCCATCTCGGTGTACTAATGCGTATATACACTTTTCAGCCTGGACGGATCATACAGATAATTCGCGTATTTTCACTTGTTCAGCTTTGGATCAGTTATTAAATAAACGTAGACATTATTTATAATGAATGTCTGTCTGCATATTTTACAGGAAGCTAAGGATGCATGATCGTTTGAAACACCTTTGGACGTGTTTATTACAACTTAGATTATTTGCACAGTCTTGGTAATTGACACTTTAAGGAGCGGGGACAACAGTGTTGCCAGCTGTAACGTCAAGGTCTACATGGAATCCAGACTGTGAGCCGTATTGCTGGTACGAATGCATTCATTTTTACTTTCTCTACTGGTAAGTGCAGGAAAGTATTGTATTCCACCCAAAAATTCGATGTCGAGATTTCACCGGAAATATGTTTTGAGCCCTCCTGAATCCAAAAACATCATTTTTACAAAAAGCTCCATTGTGTGTGTGTGTGTGTGTGTGTGTGTGTGTGTGTGTGTGTGTGTGTGTGTGTGTGTGTGTCAGTTTGCGAACAGCACTCAAAAACGAAAACTCGGTTAAAAACCAAAGTTAGTATTTAGGTTTACTGTCTTTCAAGGATGCGACACGAAGACTTTGAAGAAAATAGCCCTACCCTAAACTAACCTTTACTTTCGAAAATTACGTTAATTACGTTTTCTTTTCCTTTGGATTCCAGTTTGTTACATGTGGTCGACAGTTACAAAACACCTTGTGTCATATCAGCAACTCGCTTCCAAAGGCGTGAATCGTTAAAATCTAGAAAATCTCTGCATTTCTGCTCTCTTTAATGCCAACGCAAAGGAACTATTTCATCAGAGATCCCTAGAGGAAAGCAGATCTGAATTTCAACTACTCCAACGAACTTAACTTCAACGAATGTAGGAAATTAAAAGTGCTGATGCTGGTACTTGACGAAAAACCCCATCAAGGGAAGTGAACCAGTTTGAGTTGTGTGATATGCCATTTTTGTACCCTTATGCACAATGAGTGAAGACACGATGGTCGTAAATCACTTCCATATACCAGCGCGTGTCTTAGTGCTCTGTTAGGTGTAATTAAGATAGGGTATCCACGCGAAGGGAGATGCCTATGTCACATGTACAGGTGAGCCAATATAGACTTGAAGAACGGCAACTTCCCTCAACAACCGCCAGATGTTATCTCAAACACCACGTGTTTCATGCTGCGCCCATCAATCTTGTATACAACGGCGCTGTTAAAACTCTCAGCACAGATATGTGACATAAAAAGAGAGAAAAAACACGCTGAACCTAGTCATTACTTACGGAACATATGACACCATCACCAGAACTTAGTTCATAATTATGCTGCAATAACAAAACAGGCCTCTATACTTATGAGCTGACAGATTTCTCCTTTGACTAAAGAAAAATAATAATTTTCAGTAATGCAACGTTTACTGAAGTTTTATAACAGCATGAGTTTAAAAAAGGGAACTTACGCTACCAAAAAGAACCAACTGGCTTTCAATTGTATTGGGTGAATTAATTAACAATGGAAGAAACTATCACTTCTGTTTCGTTTAGCCCTTCTCCGTAGTCTAGGGGTAACATGCTAGCTTCTGATTCCCAAGGTTGCGTGTTCAAACTTGGCGGAGAGCGATACATTTTCTCGGGTGTAAAAATCCCTTCCTTCCGGAGGGAAATAAAAACTGTGGGTTAATGTTGTAGATTTACGCACGTAAAAGAATCTTAGGCCTAATGAAGAGGTCTGCAAAATTAAGCGGTCTTTCACGCCCATTGTGGAGCAGTCATTAACACAATAATTACGGAGCGCCCATAAATAAAAACTTAATTGCATTTTTGCTTTATTCATTATATAATCGTGGTCATGACAATTTACCTATTTCATATTTCTTAGGAAAAACGCACGCAACTTTGTAAATGTTTACTTCAAACACATTTACCATTCGTACGTTGCTAGCAAATTTACTGAACATTTGAGGTTACAAACTCAAACTAGAGTCTTAGCTAAGAACGGAGACAGTTCCGCAGCAGCAAAACCTCTGCAACGTCCTATTCATGCCATAATCACGCGGCAAATTACCTGCAGTCTATTTCAAATTGGGCTTGTGTGAATTTGCTTCCCATTGAATAGTGAAATCTGTTCATTTCCAATAATAAATTGACTCCATTAGGTTCGCACCATCAGAGTTCAAACTTTGTGTAGGTTGCGTATGGTTTCCCTTGCAACACATTTGTAAAACCTCCATCATTGGTTAAAGATAACAAAACCAAAGGGAAAGAAATTGAAATTCCATAGTTATATCACTGAAATAAACATACTATACATGAGATTAATACTCTACATTCAAACATACTCTGCAGATGAAATGCGTATATAATCCTTATCGTATGCTCAAGTGTCAAAAACGAGAATGTCAAATGTCACAAATAGCTGCTACACGCAAGGCCGCACATTTTTACACAGCGCCAGGTTTGTAGGAACACAGATGTTGTGACAGCGTTAACGGGGGTGAGTGTACTCATCTAAGTTATAATCGTAAGTCGATCTGGCGTTTTCGCTTTAGTCTTATGACCGGTGGGTCAGGTGGTAGATTGTCAGTAATTTGCTGAATCAGAGGACTTCGGTAATTTTGGATGTTTCTTGAAGTCGTAATTCATGCGGAGAAAAGACGTTCCTTTCGGAAGTCTGAAGTCATCAGTAGAACTGGGTTGCGCATGTATCCTGAAGATCCTATCATCAGTCGTAGGTACCTGTTTTGTATGATCTGAATCCTTTTAATTTGACTGGCAGAAGCAGGTCCCCGGATTGAACAACCGTGTTGCCAAATTGGACGAATGACTGATATATTAGTAATACGATCTATAGATATAGATAGACATAAATATGCCACTTAGCCTTAAAATCTCACATCATTTGAAGTTTAATTATCCCACACGCAAAAACGATGGTTATTCTAGAACCTGAAAGTTCCTAGTATTCGTTCATAGAAAGGCTGATTCTTTTTATTCATTTTTTGGCGGGGGAACAGTCACATCCACTTTTGAGTCGTAGGTAAATTTTTATTTACAATTATTTTATCACATAATTTACTTTGTTATTTAATTACGTAAATATTTCCTTTTCAAAATAATGCATTTGGAATTCTAATCCAAGTTTAGCGTTTCTGGTATCTTGGTTTTCAATATACTTTGCCTAATAAAATGATCCTATTAAATGTGGTCTTGGAGAATGTCCGTTTAAAGTCACAGTCCGAATTAAGTGATTCTACCGCTTGACGTGATACAATTATTTGGGGTGTGTAAGATGATACGCTGAGACAGGAATGGAAGCGAAGATTTCTTCCTGAGGCTTCTCAAGGGCTTCCCAAGAGCCCTCGTCCTTTAAGTGTGTCCTATGAAAGGAAGTATGCGTATCAACTTACACAGACAAACCGGCTCTACACGTGAAGTTTACCAGTCCATGATCACCACTCGAGTCTGGGAGATATCTTAGCATACGAGTATTCCGCTAGTTTATGTTGCGGCTTAAAGTCAGATCTGGGGTTATATCCCTTTACCCTTGTCAGACTTCTAATCCTATTGTTATGGCCAACGTAAGCCGTGCATTTAATTGGTGCTATTGGATTGCACTCGTGTGAATACGCTTGTGTATAAAAGCAAGTTTTTGTATCCGGCTTCTGTTAAGCTTAGCTTTAATGTGCCACAAGCGATTTGTTTGCTTTCAAGCGGATCTGTCAGATGATTAAACTAAAGCCGAAACAGTAACCGCTGTACAAAAGCTTGTGAATATATCTGTATTCAGTGGTACATTCTACTCCATTCCCTTTCCCTGTATTTATTTTTTAATCTATTAACCTGTTGTTTTAACTCACTTATGCGTTATCTATTCAAAATGTTAACTTTGCCGTATGTTTTTAAGCAGATCGCGAACATGCTCATTTTTAAGAGGCAGTAGCTCGACGCTAGCTGTTATAAATAATACTGAAAAATAGCCTCGATTTTTTTGTTAAAAGTGCCTCAATTAAAAGTACTGATTCCCATTACATATTCCATGGCATTGGACTGCCAAAATTATACACTGCCGATGAAATTGATCTGTTTAAAATCAGCTTAATAAGCTTTGTCATTAATTTTTTACAAATTATGCTTAAGAATGTTCTTCCTGAGCTATCTTCTTCACCTGATAAGTGCGCTTTTTTACCTCTAAAAACGCTTCATCGGATGCTCCACACTGATGCTCCGATATTCTCATGCCATTCCTCTGGTAAATCTTCCGCCATATTTATTGGATCTTTCTTTCACTCAGACCCATTTTATAACACCACTTAATGTTTCTCTGTACTTTAAGTATGCGCAACCTTGAGAAGTGCTAATGGCTGTCCCTTATCAGTAGTAATCACTTCCATCATAACTACATAAGCAGACAATTCTGTGCTCAAAATTACTGGGACGCACTCTTTTCATTCCGCAAATACTGTTACACCTGTTTTTCCTACCTTTCTCAGCAAAATTAATTCCCCCCCCCCCCCAATTTTTTGAGTGTTTAACAGCACCTTTGGCTTATGCAGTTAAAGACGTAGTTATGGTGACATGATTGCTTATAATGTGTAGCATTGTATACTGAGTAGCAATATTAAGAATGCTACAGAATTCAACCAACAAATAATCAGGGTACACAGAGGGAAAACCTCGATATAGCAGACCTATAGCAGTCTATCACGACTTTGCCTTAATGAGAGCGAATATTCAAGTGACATGAATTTGAATACCTAACTTCAAATAAATAAAAACATAATATAAATGAGGTAGGTATTGATTTACACTTTAAAATAGGTACTTACTCTTCCGCAAGCGCGAAAATAGTTAGCATTACGATACTTTCAAAGTTACGATATTTGCTTTTCTGGAAAAATGTCCCCAACAGCAAAGATCGGTGAATCAATAAAACCTCCATTTTCACATGGAGAATATAGTATCAGAGAGACAAATTAACAGCTGTAGTAATAGCGCACTCATTAGCGCGTTTGACCGTGAATCTAGTGATGCTGGGTTCAAACCTCATTAAGCGATTAAATCTTTCTCCCCCTTCTCCCTCAAACGGATGGACGGTGTGCTTTTAAAGCGAATACAGTTTAATTTCTCACATTTCTTTCAAAGTTTAGGTACAAGACCAAAATTGCCTAGAAGAAGCAGCGCAACTCAAGGAAATTTCACCAATAGCCTACTGGTTCATTATTTTTTTAATCTATTATCTACAAACAACCATGAACTCAATGATCACACGGGTGTTATATCCAAATGCTCGTCCGCACTCCTCTGCTACCTCTGAAATTTTGTCGATTGAATTGTGTAACACCCTGTATAAAAAGAAACATCTTCAAGTGTTTTCGTCTTATGCCGATGTATTAACACCAAAAATAATTGTTTACCGTGGTAGAAAATCGACCAAGTGTGTCGAATACTAACGTTTAGCACTAGTTTCGCTAAGTACGTTCAATTGAAGTATTGTAATGCCGGCCGCCGACCACACGTTAAAGAAACGCTACCTCACACCACTGCTTGTAAATACGCGGCCCGAAAACAATGGAGCGGTCAGAACAAGGACGGTAAGCAGCACGACAGAACAAAACGTTTCCAGATAGTTCGAGAAACTTTTCATGTGCCGGGCTTGTTTACGAAAAGGTGGATTTCGAAGAAAAAAAATCCGTCATTCTCGGTTAATAAGAGAATGTTGAAAGAAGCCAATTTTTGTAGTGAGTCTTTAAGTGTTGAACGAAACAGTTGTTAACAGCTTTTAGTAAAACTTGTTTGATGGAGTGTCAGTGCATCGTAAGAAACAGTTTGTGAGATAGAGTATTGGTGAAGCACCTGTCAAGGTTACGATCGGACAGAACAGCTGTGAGTTGCAAGTTCACGAGGAATTGTAGATTGCGCTAACAATAAAAAGAGAAGATTGCATTGTTGTTAAGGGAAATAAACAGAAAAAGTAATTGGACTTGTCCTTTGTCAAAATATAATCGATTCCAATGCAAAGGTCACTTCAGATTATGATAAATGGTGGTGCTGAGTGTATTATTTAGCTACTAATGCCGATGCACATGATACAATTATTTGCTTTGTAATAACAAGCAGTTTTGGCTCGTTACTAATTTATTAATAAACAATTAAATCAAATGTGCAACATAGCAACATTGTTGAAAAGCTGTTAATCAATAGAGGCATGTTGTGACCATGTATAGGCTTCGTGCTATTCCAAACTAAAATTATTTTCATCACATTCATAATATTAATATTGCACCTCAAGCGCTAAACAGAGGTAGTGGCGAATGACCTTGCTAGGATCTCTGCAAATTGATGGTGGGGACAACGTCACGGCTTCATAAACAAGAGACTGCTTATAATGCAAGCGAGCACTGTACTTAAACACGAGCTCCCTCGATGTTGACTAGTCGGAGAGATCCGTATGGTTTTATAAATACAAAAGAGAACTCAACCATAAACCACTGCACAACTTTTCGCCATTCACCAGTCTAAAAATACCTCTGTATATCTCTATAGGCCTAAGCCTGTCTATTCACGTGGATGATACTTGCTTGTTGCCAGGTCTCGTCCTGCTCTCCGTGTAAGGGAGATGGTTATAATACGGCACGGGGGGATACTGGAACAGTGTTCTCCAATACGGCGATATGTGTCAACTTAAGCATGAGCAACGATCGGGCTAATGGAAGCTTTCGTTAGTGGAAAATGGTCTTCACTGATCCGAGCTCTAAACGATAACAGCCAGGTAAACCACCAAGTCATAACGCAAGTTAACCTAAAAAGGATAGCGATAATAGCAACATTACACGACTTCAGCTATTTGCAGTGCTGTTTGCATATTTCAGTATGCTCTTTTCTTGGATATTTTATGCCAAAGACGCCAGAACTTAGACTTAACTTTCTGGCAAGCAAAACTTCCCACCCAAAAAAATATTTTGTCTCTCAGAAGTGAACAGATGAGGTTCAAATTACTTTGAAATTTATTTTGTTTCCACTGTGATCTACATTATATTTTCATCATAAAATAACAGGCTGTGATTTGTCTACACCACTAATATGTTGAATACGTCTTGTTTTTACAATGTAGGGGTCATAAAAAATTAAAACGTTTCGCTTCAGTGGTTCAGTGTAGTATATGACCCACGATATGACCTATAGAATAATACTACATATTTTTTGAATGATTAATCGTCCACGTTGAATATGTTCTACTAAATTTAAGAAACTTGATGGTATATATACACATATGTTCAGTTTACGCACTGTATAAGGTATCTCCTACAGTTTTTCACAAAATACATATAAAAATAATATACATATATTCTTATCATGAATCCCAAATTATGAAAATGCACATTAGGTAATTTTGGCCACTTTATGCGGAATTAAGCGTTCATTCCCCAAAACTGCAAAAATAATTAGATAAACCTTGTATCCCACACTCTATTATTCAACTCTCTTCACTAATACAAATAATGGGACTAACTTAAAATCGCCTCATAATGCATAATAAAATAAACGGAAACGGCATACTGTCAGTTTTCTTTATGGCCCTTTATTCGATTTTACGTCACCATTTTATTCTCTTCTGGGCCTTTGCATCTTTATTTACTCATTTTATTGCATGTTTGTTGATTATATAAAGTTTCTTATATCACAGACATTTTACACATGATAGGTTTTAAAACAGAAACTTCACTATTCAACTCAACTGATAAATAAGAGTAACTTTGTACATATTTTACTCGCATTCTTGGGGAAAAAATTAGAATATTAATCACACACTGACTGTCCGTCTGGAAAGCTTTGTTTATGGGTGGAAGGACCGTGTAAGGCCACTATAGGTAATTACAAGTATGAATTTATGTCCTACACTAGGGATGAGACAGAGCAGATTTTTTTTTCTTTTTTTTTTTTTTTTTTTTTTCCCCTTTAATAAGTGCGTACAGACAGATTGCTATGGACCTTATCTATATATAGTCACAGATTGTTAAATCCTCTTCATTCGCCACGAATTGTGTATAATCTCAGAATTCAAAGGAGTTAATCTGCAGATTTGTAATTTAATTTAATTTTCAGATTCTCCAAACAGGAAAATGCAATAAATATAATTTTAATTAATTTCTAAAAAACTAAACTAAACCCCTAGCGCAACAGCCCATGAAGGACCACGGCTTGCCACACAGTCGCTGCGTCCCCCACCTCTGTCCACTACAAGCGTCATTGGTGGGGTGCAGTACTGGAGGGTGGGACGTGGTCAGCGCTCCGATCCCTCCCGGCCAGTTATACGGTTTTCTCCACCTGGGGTCGCTACTTCTCCAACAAACAGCTCCTCAATTGGTCCCCCGGGACTTAACGAGGCTGAGTGCACCCCGTGCCAGACCTACCAGAGGGGATGAAATCCCCATGCTGGTACCTGGGATCGAACCCGGGTCCTCCGCGCCAGAGGCAAGCTAATTAATTTCTACATTGTTTAATAATTATTCTAATATATAACTTTTTCTACATGTGCAGTAGTTATACCTAAATGTAATTTCATATAGGTATGTGTATTAACTTCAAAATAGTTTTAGCTGTTTTTAATTATTATTTTTAAGAATTTAAGTCATTTAACAGTCTTTTAGACCATCAAAATCCGGACGTTGGTTATAAATACACTACTCTTCATATACCAGCAAATTTAGGTAATTGCTCTACAGTTGAGAAAGGTTTTATTCGATAAAGATCTAGTAACCAGAAGAGAACTAGAAGCAGTTTTTAATGAATGTTATTTTTTCTGTTGGTATCTCTACTCGAGAACACCCCCAATTTACGTATTTTAACCTTACTGCTGTCTGAGGGTTTTCATTTCCTAACATTTATGCTCGCAATCAACACTCTTTAATGCTGTCCTACCTTACTTGAAACAGCTACCTTCATGCGGAGGCGGGCGCTGGAGATGGACGCTAACAACTGCACCGTGATCCCACTCACCCTGAAACAAAGAGTGGGAAAGGGAATGTAAACACACAACTCATCAAGCGACATCAGTTAGTAAAATCCTCCACCGTTGTGTCAGCGCGTACTTGTAATGAAGTCACCGTTTCTGTTAAAATATTTCTCTTTTAATTTACTGCCACTATTTGTTCAGTGTTTCATCTGACCAGACAAATTCCTGTTTATAGGCATCCCTATAGCAACCTAGACTCTACACTTCTACAGCGTGGCTCAAATATGAATCTGATAGCATATACAGCGTAACTATGTTATTACAAGAGGGCGAAAATTGTTAGAATGTTTTATTCTGCAGATATTACTTTCTCTACTTGTAAGTAGGGGAAGTTTTGAATTCCACCCAAAAATTCGATGTCGAGATTTTACCGGAAATATATTTTGAGACCCCCCTGAATCCAAAAAGCATTTTTAGAAAAAGGTCCGTGAGTGTGTCTGTGTGTATGTGGACAGCATAACTCAAAAACGAAAAGTCGGTTAAAAACCAAAGTTGGTATTTAAGTTTAATGTCTTTCAAGGATGTGACACGAAAATTTTGAAGAAAATAGCCCCACCCTAAACTACCCTTTACATGGAAAATGTTTCGAAAATTTTGATTTTCTTGAAAATGGCTCTAACGATTTTGATTAAAATGCAATATTTTTGAGATATTTTGATGGCAAATGAAATGTATATCTTGAACTTTCTCGCTATAGCCCCTGTAGTCGTATTTACTCTGGACGACTTTTGCATAACTGGTAAACCGTTAGAGATAGACCAAATCATACTATACAAAAAATGTAAATCTTGCTAAAATACACAATTTATGTCTCAATAAATGTTCTTGTAGGGTGAACCATTTCGAAGATATTCCTTGTTATTTGTGTCAGTTTCGGAAAACTTAAAACTTTCGTGAAATGCATCATCGTTGTTCGTTTTTTTATATTTTAAGCCTGCAAAGAGAACGGGATCTCAAAGCTTTAAAAGATTTGACTATCGCTCAAAGCCTACTTTATTCTAATATTCCTCTTACACCTCCAAGGAAATAATAAGATAATTTGTACAAATGTTTATCTTAACTAACACAAACAAGATATAGTAATAAGAGTTGTAAGAATGGTTAGTACAAGAGTAGAGAAAGTCATGTGAGTGCAACATCAGATTTTTTAAAATTAGTAGCAATTAGAACTCAACAATTACATGTGCCGATATATTTTACCAATAAATTACTGAAGTTCAACTTCATATTTCGCGCTCCGTTAATGCGACTTGAGTGCATTAGCTTGTTTTGGTGGCTGTGGAGGAGTTCCTGTCCTATACCGAGATAAGCTGGATTGCAGCATCTGCTTATGAGTTATCCTCAATTATGCAGCCATTTAAAGTGCACCTTAAGTGCTGACTTAGTTATTTCCTGATCGCTTCCCTGTTCGCCCTCTATTTCAGACATAATCATTTAGTTTCCTCAATATGGCACACAAGCAGAGAATGTGTCGTCTTAATGTATTCTCGTATCAAGGTTAATTTCAGGCGGCTTTTATTACGTGGTATAATATTTATTGTGATTTTGAATCTAACTTCAGCTTCGTTTAATGTGCCGTTTTAGACTGTTTAATGGGTTATTGTGAGAGCATTTAATCGGCGTTTATAGGTCTTGAAAAGACAGTTAGTTAATTTCGTATAGACTTTTTCATATGGACGAGATATATTTATATACCCGCTTCTATTACAGCATCTATGCTGTCACCTCATCTATAATTTAAACTCCAGTATAATAGTAAACTGTTTTTAACACGCAAAGAACACTCAAACATTGTTTCGTGATGCAACAGTCGTGAAGCTTTTCATCATTGCTAATTGTTTAAAATTTCTCACATAAAATTTTCCTAAATTTATTAAACTGTTTAAATATTGAAGCAAGAATACATTAAAACATCAAGTTTTTAACTATTAAACATAATTCAAGCCTTCTTTATAGTAATATCATTATGCAATAGCTCCAGGGCTTTAGTACAAATATTTGCAAAATAATACTTATTTATATTCAACTTCTTTGCTGTTATGGACGTTGCATATACGTAGTTAATTACAACTATGCTACATATTAACAACACACCAGTGGAAACTCCACTCGTTTTATTAAGCTAACTGCCGAGACTGGCTATCTCTAGTTGTTTTCTTTGCCTCAACCTCTCTCTGCTCCCCCTTGAGCTCGGTGTATAATATTTTATTTTAATTATATATAACTTTATTTTCATATATAATATTATTTTATTTTCAGATGTTAATTAAAATTAAAATACGTATAAAAGAAAACTAATAACTTCATAATAATAAAAACGAGAAGTGTGTGCATAATTTATTAAATACCTTCCTTTTGAAATCCTGTAAATAACCAAGATTGCATATAAACTTGTTTAGGAACTTTTTTATTATTTAAATTTCTTGCAAAGCTCAAAAATACGAAAGTTACGAGTATTTCCATGTTCACAATTCGTGTTTTGGTATCTCCTAAGTGGTATCAAACATGCATGCTATACCTACAACCTTTCACAACAATCTTTTAGTCACTTTTCAATTAAGAGATGAAGGTGTATTCTATTCGAAATAGAAATGATCAAGATATATGTTTGCCATTTCAAGTAATACTGAGATCAAGCCAGAGAGGTACCTTTCTTTTTTTTAATTTCAGTTGGTTAGTGTTTATGTTGTTTTACAACCCAGTTCCAGTCTTTTATCTTTCAATAATAAATATTACTGGTATTGAACCAACCTATATTGCAATTAATGCATCTTTGACTATTTAGCCCGTTAATCAGTGATTATTCAAATTTATCGCAGCTGTTTTAACAGTTTAGTTTTACCACTTTCCATCTCATCTAAGTGCACTTTTTTACACAAATTAATCAGAACAGCGCATTCAAGCCTTTTATAGCTTCTTTAGCGTTGTAAACTTCACGCTTCAATTGACTTCAACAAGATATTGAATTAAATGCAAACATGAAAGAGTATATTTCCGTATGAAGGTTTTGAACAGGTAACACTAGGCTGAATCTAGCTGTACCTGCACAAAAAATGAAGTCAAATCAAATACTATATAAATACTTGATACTTTAAAATTCTTAATCATTAAAAATAAAATAAAAAAACAAACTCTAATGCTGTCGTTGTATAACAGATCGTAATATCCGTTGTATTACAGAATGAGTAATTGTGCAATATTTTGAGCAGATATTTTGAACAGTGCAGGTGCTTTACTAATTCCTGAGAGTTAATGGTAACATTGTTTTCGTTGGGTTCTACAACATAAGTGTACAAAGTGTCGTCTAAATAGACCAAAGAATATTGCTTTGTATGTTAGGGATTGACAATAGGAATTGAATGCTAGGATAGAATACGTAGCTTATCATGATAAAATGACAAGTTCAGTTACTTTTAATCTTATACATTTAAACAGGCAATTCTTGTATATATTCCAAGCAACTTGAAAACGGCTCTAACGATGTCGGTCAAATTTTGTATTCACACAGGGTTTTGCTTATTAAGTTTATCTATATAGGAAGTCATTCCTGAAAAAAGCGCGATTTTCGCGTAGCAGTCACAATTACTCCAAACCTTATTTTGGACACAATTTCTTTGTTAATGGGCAAATTTAAACAAACAAGCCAGGATATTAAAGGTCTCGTCAAGAGAACTTTCAGAAAACCTAAAGGAAGTTGACTTAGCCATCTTATTCTACGCGTAACAATCACAATCTTATATTTTATATATATAAACGAGCAATTCTTGTGTGTGCGTGCGTGTGTGTGTGTATGTGTACGGCTCTAACGATTTCGATCAAATTTTGTATTCCGACAAGGTTTCGCTTATTAAGTTTATCTATATAGGTGTCATTCCGGTTAACAAAATAATAATAAAAAAAAAAAGCGATTTTACGCGTAAGAGTCACAATTACTCCAAACCTCATTTTGGCCATAATTTCTCTGTTAATGGGCCAATTTCAACAAACAGGCCAGGATATTAAAGGTGTCGCCACGGAAAAGGCTCCAACAATTAGGATGAAAATTTATATTTAGTTTACATTTTGCTTTTCAAGTTTATCTAAATAAGTATATCCTTCCCCCCCCCCCCACCCCAAAAAAAAAGATTAAAAAAACGAAAACAAAAGATAAGCGAAGCTCGGTCGCCCAGGTACTGTCACATTATTTCTCTTCTAAAGCTCTTCTACAATTCGCGGTAACCTTGGAACTCACAGCTGTTCGCCCCTATCTTAATCTTCACACAAGCACTGCTCGCAGTTCTACTGCTGTCTCTCACAGGCAGCTGGCTTCGATGATACACTCCTAAAAACTGTTTCACACAACAAACAACTCCGACGCGACATTAAATGTCTAAAACTGCCTCTGACGATAAACATTCAAAACTTTTTCAATACTGACTACACAACACACAATTAACTCTGTTCGTGCTCTCTCGTCCAGGCAAAAAGTCAACAAAATCTCTTATCTCGAAACTTCTTGTAAACGAGCTCTCGTGAACAGCTTCTAGAATTGTCTGGAATCGCTTTGCTCATAGTGGTCTTTGGTCTGAGCGCTCCATTATCGTCGAGCCCGTATTTACAATCAGTGACGTAGGGTAGTTAACGTCATCACTATATTAACAGATTTTGTAGCCCACATGCATCAATCAAAATTATTACCAAAAATAATCCATGATTTCCGAGAGGGAAACGTTATATAACACGATATACAACTTCCCAATAACTTATTAATTACTGAATTTTATAATTATGTGACACGAATTTACTCTTTGTCTTATCTTTCAATTCTTCTTTATTTGTTGATTCCACTAATTGGTATGGGCTCAAACATACAAATTCACATAATACATTTATTTTTTGCTGATTTTTCCACACAAACTTCACAACCAGCATTTAAAACCCGCTAGAAGTTACTGCCTCCTGAGAACGTGACGTCAGCCCACGAAACATTAAACATTGGGAATGCTTCCCGCACGCAAGCTTGGCGTTTAACGTTGTATAGGTGCTCCTATCCATTTACACCTTTTAGCTCGAATTCCTTAAAAACCCTACCATATATATAATAAAGTATTAAAACTAGCTGATATTCATCTAAATGAACAAGATATTGAAATTAGGTGACATGCATTTAAAACGAAAGGTTAACTCTTCCAGTTTTAAAATGTTTGGAAATATTTTATAGTCTTTAACCGTCGGGGGAATAAGTCTTTATAATAATGAAAGAGTTATCAAAATATGTGATAAACACATTACAATTATTTCTCATGTAAGTTTACATTTTATACTTTTTGCAAATTGAGCTTTTCCAAAGAAAACAAAAAAGAAAAATTAAATGGGCCGTCCTTAGAGAGTGAAAGCATAAACCACGGCATTAAGAGAAGGAGCTAATATATTGAGTTTAACACTACAAATAAAAAATTAAAAGATTTATTTTTCCCTTCCCCAAAGAAATTAAGCTAATTTGATGTTGACACGCTGTTCCTCTGGTAGTGCAAGGACAATTGTACACAGAAGCATTGAGGGGAAAAACATTTCCAGGCAGCCTCGCATCGTGCGCCTTAATCCGTACCATTACCAGCGTAGCAACGTTTACTCGCGTCCAACAGAAGACACGTAACAAATAGAATAGAGTCAACAATTTGCAGGGGTGAACTTGGATTTCTTGCTTCACGGTCCGGTAATTCACTGTTACGGATGCAGTACCAGGGAACAGGGAGGGAGGTTGGTATTAGAATGCATTGCTCCTGCCCTCTCACTTTGTATTCCGACGGCAATGCAATTTTGAAAATTCATCACAAGAGCATGTACCTACATGTAGGGAAGAGCTCCCTCTTACTCGCCCTCCACAAAACCCGGGGGTAATTAACAGATCGTGCACTTTAAACAACCCTATCCGACACGCGCGCATACACACCATGTTTATAACCACGATGCGTACATGTTTTTCCTGCTCCTTTTTCTGCGTCATTCCAACGGAGAGCTCCGGTAGAGCGCCCAGTTTTAACACAGCACTAAGAGACATCCCCAAGTTACATTATGAACGTGCAGACCATTAGTATATGCTTTGTGGGCAATCCATTTGTAAAGAAAGAGGTTTTAATTTTAGGTTATTTTAGCGCTTACGTAACATCTCACTAATCATTGTTTCTCTTTTTGTTTTATCTCAACTGTAAATGTCCAAAATATCATGTATATTTAAAGGGCACATACAGGCTGATTCATTTTGTTTAAAATGGCTTTTAAAATGTTTTCAAACCTTGACGAACCTCCAAAGAACTTGCAAACTTCTTATATGCTTTTAGAAGCAATTTCTTGGTAATCTTTTAACACCCTTCTCCATCTACCAACAGTATAGGCTCTACAACGAAGATGGAAACCTCGTGCACTGCGACCTAGAGCAGCTAACGCCCCCCTTGAGGAATGGATAAAATGAAGGGACCACAGGAGACTATAGGTCGCAGGCTATAGAGGCGCGCAGAGGTGCCTAATATTTGCTGGTTCGAAAAGCGATCAAGTACTAAAGCCGCCCAGCTAAACGACCCTTGCAATCAGACACTCCTCTGCTGTGTATGGAAATATTATTCTTTGGGACAGGCGTTCATGCCAACCTTCCCGGCGGTAGGCTATCTGCAAGTACACCTGAGAATATGGTAACGTAATTTGGATGGAAGAACAAAGTGTTTACATTGCTCTATTATATTTTACGGAAGTCAGTAGCAAACTGTCATTCGCAGAGGTGGCCATATGAATTTATGATATTAAATTTGATTACCAAGCACCAAGAAAATGTTGACATTCCCAAAATGTTCGTCAATTATAAAATTATTTTTCTAAGAGCTTGAAAATCTCCTCAAAATCAAATCAAATGTCAAAACATGACAAAATGCACTGCTTTCTACTCGTGCTTCTTATATAAATGAGCCCTAATTCTCAAAGAAACATTCATAGAAATGTTTACAGAAGACAAGGAAAGAATACAGATTTATAAACAGATAAACCGAGCGGTAGCATGTAAGGCACGCAATAGGGAGGTTGTGTATTCGATTCCCGTGGCCTATCTTTCTGACCCATGAGCTTTTTCGAGGGTTTGCCCGGGTCGCCACCCGAATGCAGGGAAGGAATCATTTCGTTCATCCTTCATCTCATTGGTTCTTTCAGGGTCTCAAGTGTCAGTGAAGGCCTTAGGTGCTGCTTGGCATGAATGATATGCGTAAAGGAACTCTTTCCGTCCCTCTTGACGTGGGATCCGAGTGGAAAAGGTTGTTGGACCCCGCGTACAGATTCCCCTGAGAAGGTCGCGAAAGATCTAAAGACTTCGAGGTGTCGCCTGTGCCGTTAGTCTGGATCTGGCCGCCCGCTGTCTCCCGTCACCTCACCCTTCCTCCCGGAGATGTCCTATTCCTATGCTATTCCTAAACAAATAAAATATTTAAAGAAAGTTATGCGATAAACAGATGATGTTATTGCTATTGTTGTTGCTATTAGTATTGTTATTATTATTATTATTATTATTATTATTATTATTATTATTATTATTATTATTATTAGTATTAGTATTATTATTATTATTATTATTATTATTATTATTATTATTATTATTATTATTATTGTTATTGTTATTGTTATTGTTATTGTTATTATTATTATTATTATTATTATTATTATTATTATTATTATTATTATTATTATTAGTAGTAGTAGTAGTAGTAGTAGTAGTAGTAGTAGTAGTAGTAGTAGTAGTAGTAGTAGTAGTAGTAGTAGTAGTAGTAGTAGTAGCCTAATATAAGGCTTTAATATGGACTTGTGCTTAAAAGCATGAACTTCATGTTTTTTTTTATTTGCATTATCGATTTTTAACATATAACTGCATAACTATAAAGTCATCCTTTACAATTATGTTTTTCGTAATGTTGAAACTCTCATGTAAGCCAAATGGTTTCTTCGTTTTCAAATTTCTTCACATAAATTGTGGATGAATTACTAATGGTATGTACAGTTGTGTGACTGACTATACCACATTAGCTTTTTCTGGATTCAAAGGCCCTTAAAACGTGTATTTCAAATGAAATATCGACATCACTTTTTTGTTTTAAATAGTAAATCAAAGGACCTCAACGTGAAAATATAAGAGTAGCTGGGTAAGCAAATCTTATCGTCTACGAAAAACAGCTGCAGTAAGCACTATACTTTTGTTTACCGCTGTCTTCCTCTCCCAACACTTTTCTTAAAAGTAGTTGGCTGTCACTTATACTACTTTTACACTAACGGATTCACTGTATAAGAAGAGTCTTTTGGCGAGGATGAAGCTCATAAAATAAAGAACATTATGCTTGCCGATATATGAGCAGCGCACACAAGATAATTTCCTCTTGCTAATTAGGAACTTTCTTTCTTTCTTCCAGAGATCACAAAGGGTAGAGAAAAAGTACAACAAAAGCGCTGCGTCACAGAAGCTGAGATGTTTCTCATAATGAACAAATGATAGCATGATAACCCAAAGGTTAGTTCATATAGGCCCTTGGGGTAAGTGAACCAGTCATGGACATTTAAATATCATTTACCACGAAGATAAAAAATTGTAGACTGAAAAATGGGTAATAAAGCTTGAAACTTATAATTTATTTTGTACTATGGTAAATATAAAATTGAAGTATTGTGTTAATATCCTATAACCACTGAGAACTCTCTTCACTCAATTCCATTCAATCAGTGGATAGCCCTGGATATATTTAGATATATTTTTAATTTCTCTACCTTGTACCTAATAGGTAGAGAAAATACATGTTTTGAGAACCCCTAAATAAAAACAGAATTTTTAGAAAAAGTCCACGCGCCTGACTATGAATAGCATCCTCAAAATCTGCGACAGGAAGATGGCCAAGAAAATCTCCCGCCCAAAATCACCCTTGACAGGGAATGTTTTTTCCAAATATTCGATCCTTTCTAAACTGGTTCTAACCATTCTGATTAAAATACCACATGTTTAAGATATTTACATCACAAATAAAAATGTATTTATGTCTTGAAATTTCTGGGCATAGTCTATGTAGTGCCCTTCAACCGGAAATAACTTTGTATAATTTTTTAAAACCTTAGAATAGTATTTCAAACAACTTTTTTGGCATTAGCCACTTCCGCGATATACGTTATTACTGATTTGAATTTTTCAACAATTGTGTTCTTGAGCCCCCATAACACAAATTTCTAACGAAATCTAAATGTAGAAGATTTGGGTGAAACTGAGCTACCTGCAATAAGTGGTAGAGAAAGTAAAACCTAGGGTAAGCCAACAGAAACAGAAGGTAATGGTATATCGCGAAACAAATGCACTAGGTGCCTCTTTGTAAAAGAAGGAAGTAGCTTGAAAATACAAGATAAATTAGAGTGTCTTATCTTTCAAGTTTCTACAAATCTGTTAACACATGTGTACTATATTCATTCTGTCAGTGGATAATAGAAATGTTCACGCGAAAACAAAATTAATCACTATCAGCTGTTCAAAAGTACGTCCAGATCGGCTGAGCTGGCTTCTGCGAACTGATAACAATTAGTCAAGCCTGTATGTACTGATCACGTCAGCATGAGCAACATGGTCGTTCAGTTTAAATGTTGCATGAATTAAATCCTACGTAAAGGTTAATAAGTAAATGGAAGTAAAGACATGATCTACGTGGTAAAATTCAAGTGTTAAATGTGATTATATTGCATGTCTGCAACAATATAGATACATCAATAGTTGAGTGATCAAATACATTTTATTAATGAACGCGGTAGAGCTGCAAAACGCACGGAGTGCAGGAATTTCAATTTCCCATGCATGATAGCATGAGCACGAAGCATATACAAAATATTATCGTCGAAAAAAAGAAGCGTATTACCCGATTTCTATTGAAATTCAGGGCTTTGGGATCTAAAACAGTGGAGAAAAATGGTCGATTCTGAATATAAAAATTCTCCTTCTGGATTCCAAGCATACAGCAAACCCCGTGCCAACGCGTTTACCTGGGAAATTTCCCTACATTTAAATTCACGAGCCGGAGTTCTCTCCACGTCCATGTTAATGCTTTCATCTGCATTAATTCCACATCGGTGAATCTACAGGTGCTACTAAACCGAGATTAATCACCCAAAAATAATTTAGCTTTCTTCAATAATGGAGAATAAGGCACTAAAGATTTCCTGTGAACTGGCTGACTGGCTATCCCGCAAGTAAAAACGATCAAACCATAAAATGTTCTCCGAAAACTTGAGCATAAAATTTTATTATGCCGTTTGGGGTTCTGTACTTGGCAGCTTTTCATACACGATGAAATTTGGACAATCTTGGCTTTCATGTTAGTATTCACTTTCTTTTAGCTAGAAAACAATATGAAATGTTCATTATAATTTGTTCTGCTCTGTTAGACGCCTGGCTGGAAAAAAAAAAAACTGTTTGTTGTTCGTTAAGCGGTGCATGTTTTAAACAGATTTTGCCTTCAAGTAATTTAATAAATCGGTAAAGTAAAATTTCAATTAAGAACACTTAGGCACAAAAAAAGAAGAAAAAAAATAATAAGTTGAGCTTACCCTTGGTTTCACGTTCTCTACCACTTATGGTGGATAGCAGAAAGACTCAATTTCATCCAAAAATTTTATATTTAGATTTCATTAGAAATATGCGATCTGAGAGGTCCCAAGCATCATTTTTAGAAACCTACTGTGTGTATGCGCGGGGTGTGGCATAACTCAAAATAGGAATTGTCTACTTTCCACCATGGAACATGAAGATTTACAGGACATTATTTTAATAAGAGTAAGTGCGCTATATGGCAAAATAAATTCGAAAGTTTCAATGCTGAGTTTATTTCGCAACAGCTCATTATTATGTTTTCCGAATTTATTCTTTCATGCACATTTTGAACATTTGAATTTGTTCTGTGTGTTAAAGGCAACTAGGCATGTTTAAAACATTTTCAACGTGGATGAGTTAGCTTTATCAAAATGACAAAATGCATACCTAAAAAAAAAAAAAGGAAAAGAGAAGAAGAAGAAGAAAGGCCTTTGAAACCCCAACAGATCTTTCACAGAAATTTTAGTCTTCAAGTGCACTCTTAGAAACTGACTCGTGATTTGAAGTAAAGCAGGCATGGAGTCCTCCTAGTACCAGAAAAAATATAGGCCTTACGATATTCTGTTCCTAGTCCTTTTAAAAGACCGATGCATAAAATCCACTCTTTGAAAAGCATCGTTGACCTTTGACCTCGGCTTTCCTAATACACAGGAAAGCCTCTCTAAGATTCAGGTTAGAGACTTGTGTCCTACTTTGAGGCTGAGCTCCGCTTTGAGTTGATAACTCGATAAGCTACCCTTACTACCGTCGCTTCAAAGTCCTGAGATGTTGCATAAACGTTTATACAAGCATCACTGCCCTGGAAAATTTCTCAACTTACTCCGTAATATATGAGGCCTCCAAGAGGGCTCACTGGTTTTAACGCCATTTCTTACCACATAGGCAGTGGGCACTGATGATACATGAAAAAAAGTGATTGTGAAAGCAAATGTGTGAAAACCTACAGCCCTAACTTTATTAACGTAAGTACATCGTTTCCACATGTAAGATATAACACGCCTCCTGACTATTAGCTAGTTTAACCCTTTCGGGCTTCTAGGCCGTGGTCTGGAAGCCATTGAAGATACCGACATTTCGCCAAGTACTGCGCTTGACATCTTCGGGGTAAGACGATCCGTTGTCTGCACTGGTCAGAGTTCGAATGTGGAAGCAAGAGATAGGGATGTGGAAGCAACGACCGTTACAACCGTTGGCGCTCTTATATAGTGGGAGTGGGCGAGACATTGTTGCGCTTACTAAGGTGCTGATTGGCTCGCATGGTCTGCTTCCACATTCGAACTCTGATCAGTGCAGACAATGGATCGTCTTACCCTGAAGATGCCAAGCGCAGTACCTGGCGAAACGTCGGTATCTTTAATGCCTTATAGACCACAGTCTACAAGCCCGAAAGAGATAAAACTAGCTAATAGTCAGGACATCGGCCGTGAAAGCTTAAGTTTATACACTAGTCTCCTGATTTTTCATATACTAAAAGAAGAAGAAGAAAACAGCTTAAATCTCCATAACTTTATAACTTCCTTCAATTTGTTTTTATTATTAGGTACCTTTGCCTGTTGCACCACTTTTTTCCCCACTGTTTTTGTTTTCCTTTTCCCTAAAATTCTTATTATTTTTCAACCACTCAGTTCTTGCAAACACCATTCTTTACTTCCACCTTTTTATCTTTTTCCTTCCTAATTTCCCTAAATATTTACTAATAATTCCCTCCATCACAATGAATCACTTTCTTCGTAACCCTTTATTATGCACGTGCACTTCCTTTTCTCGCTTAACCATGGATTTTTTAATAGTTCCTACAGAATTTTAGTCCTAAAGTTTTCAACCCTTTCTCTCCTCCACTCCCGACTACAAGTTAACTGAAACCACTTGTTCTTTCTTGTCAGACGGTGCGGGGTAGCAGTTTCCTCTCTTTTCTTTGATTTCCTGTAAGTCAGTACACCTTTGTTATTTGACAACCAGTGACTCATAACACCATTTTCCCATATACGTGCATATCTTTGTTAGTCACCCTTCTTACATCCCATTCTAGCCACATGTAATATCCGTATCGTGATCTTTCCATTCAAATTCTTCACACACCATATCTTCTTCTTTGCCCGTTTATAGATCTCAGTACTACATATTTGGAAATATAATCCTCACCAAATTCATAGTAAAATAACAGTGGTTTCCAATACATACCTATACGATGAGTTATACGGTTTCAAAATAAATGTCTTCCAACATTTCTCACGTTAGATGGTGTTATGAATTGCAGCTTACTTTAGCTATTCTATGAAAGGGGTGACTATTCCTTGAACCTGGAGCTTTGCAGCCATTAAGACATACTTTTATGACGTTAAAATCCATAGTCATTCGTACGCTATGGGGTCAGAAACTACATTGTTGAACCCGTTTGCTCTTTAGCAGCATGAATAAGTGAGCATCAAGGTTGAGACAGTGCTGTTAGAATGACATTTATTACCGAGCAGCAAGTTAAATTGATTGTGTAGTAGATTAATGCTGAAATGATGCTGCTTTTCCTGAGTGCTCTCCAAAGTGACATCTCTCTCGCCGTGACGTGACTTCCGGGAAGAAGGACTAGTTTCTCTGCCCAACTTGACATGAGTGTCGATTCTGAGATAAGTGACTCACCCAAACTGTCAGTTACAATACTCTAGGACGGTACTTTGCATAGGAATGCGGTCGGCCCTCCATGAGACGAGTCAGAAATGCTCTGCCACCGCTATGATGGATGAGGTTTTCTTGGAAGGTCTAGTTCATTGCAGCTTATTTCTCTCTGCTTCATCACCTTTTTTAACTGATGATTAAGCAGACATTAACTGAAAAACTATGACAGAAACATTATATCATCTATTTTGCTATTAACACAAAATACCTAAATTTTATCACACTTCAGCATAATTATATTCAGCTGAGAGGTATTTTCAGTTATTTACTTTAAAACTACGTACTTAGCGGTAAGTAGAGAAAGTATCATATTGACCAAAAAATTCGATACCTAGATTAAACAGGGAATACATGTTTTGAGCTCCCTAAACACAAAATATTGTCACAAAACAATAAAAATCTAGTTCGGTTAGTTTTCTATCCCTTTATTGTCTTCTAAAATGTTACTACAAACACAAAATTTTCTTCTCGTCGTTAACACAGTCTACAGTCTTTCGGGCTATCACAATTCACAACTTTTCCTCCTGTAACCTTGTTCAGTCCTTTCATGTGTCTTTCCTCACTTTCTCTGTCTCTCATACACCAGCTAAGACGCCCGTTAGAATCTTCTTACGACGCACCACACACACGCAGAGCTGTCTCGCACTCACTGGCACACTCATGACCGACTCATGATTGTAACCGTAAACTCCAAAACTAAACTCACTAACTCACTCTTATTCGTTGCCTCGCCTCCTTTTATCTGACGTCACACACACAGCACAATGACTCGGCCAGAAGTCTCGAGAAGACGATAGAAAAGTCCCTTTTGTTCCTGCCGCTTCCATTGTTACAGTCACGTACACAAATAGTTGCGCGAGGCAGCCTGACGTTGAACGCCGTTTTTTCTCACCGGTTCGCCATGTGGTGTGAAGCAGCCCGACCCCCTGTCCCACCATTGTTGTGCACCGAACCCGACGTCAAAAGAAAAGAATATGCATATATTTGTAAACAG
Source organism: Tenodera sinensis (assembly GCA_030765045.1). Taxonomy (NCBI): domain Eukaryota; kingdom Metazoa; phylum Arthropoda; class Insecta; order Mantodea; family Mantidae; genus Tenodera; species Tenodera sinensis. The sequence continues at coordinate 108,663,780 of CM060966.1, read as the reverse complement.
CATTTAACAGAAATGTCAATTAATTACCAAATTTGGAATTTAAATTCAACCTCTTCCAAGGATACGAAACGGACATTTTCCAGATAATCCCTCACCCCAAGTACCGTGAAATATTTGTCCAAAATTCTGATTCTATTGAAAATAGTTCTAACGTCTTTGATTCAAATACCACATATTTAAGGTACCTCCATGACAAACTAAATGTATATCTTAAATTTTCTGGCAAATTCCTCTCAAATACTATTCATTCTGAGCCGTAACTAGTAAACCGTAAATGATAGACAAAATCGTATTAAACTAAACATGTAACACTAATTAAAGCACACAATTTATGTAAAAGACATTTTCCTCCACCTTACTTTCTGGTGGAATTAACTATCTCAGACATAATACTTGTTATTTTGCATTTTGAAAGACATAGCTTTCTCCAAATAGATAGTCATTATTCATTTATTTTTCTTGAACAAACGAGCTGAATTTCAAAGCCATTAAGCAGCGACCCGCTTTTAAAAGATTTGACTCGCTTAAAACCTACTGTATTCCCCCAATCCCCTTCTAACTACAAGGAAATATGCAATAAGACAATTTCTACATTATCTCGATTAGTATGAAGTAGATGCAAGAATAAGCTTTTGTAATACCTTTTTAAAAAGTCATGTATGTCGGTAGACAAATTCTGGGATGGTTTCTCAACTTAGATACAACGATTCTTTTGCTTCATATCCTTTTCATTCCGTTTCTCCTTATCTTTCTTTGGTTCTAGCGCCAGACATATGGCGGGGATGCTTACTCAAAGGAAAGAATACTCTCCTTGAATACCAGAGGTCTACTTGGTCGACGGCTCGTTTATCGCCCTCTCTAGAAAGCTTCAGCAGTGTAACTGGTCTTCCAGCCTAGAATTGTTAGGGGCTTCCACGTATATCTACGGCCTGTCTACCTGCTGTTTGTATCCTTCTGTGATTCCTTCATCTCATCCCTTCCTCCAGAGGGTAATAGTCACAATAGATATGTAGGTCGCAGTGGACGAGGTGTATAATCTATAGACTTACTGCCAATAAACTTTCGGCAGAACATGAAAACGAGTAAAATTTACTGAAAGAATTGGTTAATGGGTTATGAGAAATGGGTGAAATGCAATATTTCCTTTTATCTATCATAGGTAAGAGGCAAAGACAGCACAAAAGGGAAGAAAATCTAACGAGCAACTTTCCTTTCGAAACGGGCGCAGCGACACATTAATAAGACATTTTTCTCTTGCTGTTTTAGATGTGGTCAAGCACATTTCGTAAACTGCCCCTAGAAAAAAGCACTGGGGTCTCTAGAGAGGACCAGAGACATCTCAGATTCTCAACGTCAGCAGCAAATGGAAACATTTCTCCGGCCGCCGCAGGGAATTAATTTCTAGAGGACAAACAATTCCCCAGACACTCATTTCGTAGAGTGGTCCAAGAGGGTTGAACCTCTCTGGACATGAGAGCGCACATTACTGTTATTATTCCATTCAGAATCCTTCGGATTTTAACAGCCGCCTAATCTAATAAGTAATAAGACATAAAGGAGAGCGGAGCGGAGCTTAGGTTTCGAACGCCTACATTTCCTTTCCATTTGCACACAAATACAAAGTGTAAATTAGGCACTGCATAAAGTTCCAATCAAGCTAAATTTTAATAGTGTTGTCACTCTCGTATTTCTGAAATCTTTGAAAAATGTGTTCTAAAATTAAATCAGTTGGGCTCGGTTATAAAAACTTTGCTTTTGCGTCAAAATACCATGTGGAAGGAGGACATGTGTGAACTTTTAAAGTAGATACAGTTCTCGGTGAGTACATACAACAGGGTAGGACAGCAACACTTCGCGGATAAGGTTATATCTAGTACAAAGTAGAATGAGCGTGTTTTTCCAATAACGCTATGAAGTTATTGCCGCATTACAGGAATGACAGAATCTTTGCCAATGGTGGCTTCTTCCCAACACAGTTCTTTGGCGAATGTTCATCGATTTATTTTAGTTTTAATGAAAGCAATGAGGCAGAAACACACTTATATAAGCAACAATGCGGCACTAATGAAATAGTATAATTATTTTAACTGGTTTTATTATGCTCTCCATCCAAAGAATCCAAATGGTGCCGAACTTTATAAAAAGTTTGAATGTCTAACGAAGCATTTATTCATAACAAATCAAGATGGGTAGTTTTATTTAACTGATAAAGGAAATGTAGAAAAACGAAGAAGCTGATTGGATTTTAATATTTAATATACCAGACGAATTAAAAACTTTAACAATTCAATATTACCATACAATAACGTGCATATTGTTGGTAACGATCATAGGGCGAGTGAACGAGACGCAGTAACAAGTCTGAATAATATGTATGTGGTCAATTATTCACACGCTGTTGCGACGTAGTAACCTCACAGTAATATTTACACAAAACAAAAATATTGTATTGTAGCCAAACGAGGCACTTAATGAAGAAACTGAAAGGCGGTGCAATGAAAAGAGCGGAAAGCTATCTTTTTCCTACTGAAGTAAGCGTTCAGAAACTGAAACGTTTCAGAACTTTTCAATCATCTTTGTACACTGCAGCTAATCTGAATTTCTTGAGTAAACTCATGCTTTCAAGTTTGGATCAGATGAGTGCTTTGCTTCGACACTAGGGAATTATCAACTTACAGCATCAGTTTCCACAAAAGAATAATTGTGATGCACACACTAATTAAACTAATAAACTGCGTTTCTACAGTAATTTTTTAGCACTGGTGCTCTTTTGAAGAATGAATGTCTGCTTTCTCACTTTTTATTTAATACTGTGCACTAAAACACAGAATTTTCCAAAACAGTAGTACATTTTATCAGTTGAGCTTGCATCCCTAGAAACTGTAAGAGACAAAGGGTATTTGAAGACAGGGAACCAAAACAAAGCATTTCCCGCGTGACAGCATGGTGCGCACTGTCTTCCAGAGCGTGGAAGAAAAACGCGATGTCATTTCGGTCCAACATTTTTTTCAAAACGTCATCCAGGTATTGCATGTAAACTGTCACAAGACGTTTTTGTAACGAAATAAATTATGAGTATCTACTCGCTCGCAAATGAATTTGACTGAAATATCTCCTAAGCAAAACCTCGAAGAAAAATACTAGACAGGATTAAAGAATTTATTTTTCTTTATCCTTGGATTGGGTATAAAAGTAGACGTAGAAAATGTGTATTTATTACATACAGTAAAAAGAGGGGCTATCCTATACATGGATCACTAAGATGGTACGTACATATATTCATAGATTTAAATAGTATTCAAGCGCTTCTAAAAAAAGCCCGAATTTGTCTATTTATCTTCTTGCGCAAACAAGCTCCAAGTTAATGTGTATCTGTTCGAATTTACAACCTTAACCACCATTCAATTGTAGCTTCCCTATTACTTAGAAACATTAGCTTTACAAACGTTTGCTGTATTGCATTTGTCCTTTCTCCACTACTTACTTTGTAGTACGCAGAGAAGTATTTCTTTCCACCCAAATATACTATACCTATATTGCATCGAAAATACACGCTTTGTGGCCAAAAAAGTATTTTAGAGGGCGCGCGCGCGTGTGTGTGTGTGTGTATGTGTGTGTGTGTGTGTGTGTGTGTGTGTGTGTGTGTGTGTGTGTGTGTGTGTGTGTGTGTGTGTGAATAGCCTAACAAAAAAGTGTGTGAAACACCAAACTTGGTATTTAAGTTCAGTGTGTTCTAAGGATGGCGTCGCCGTGGTCGAGCGGTTAGACCGCGTATCGGCAACCTCCAATCAGATACAGGTTGGAGGTATCAATGTCAGTTCTCTCCTCAAAGCATATCACTGCATAAGCCCCACACCACTAAGGATACGTAAGAATCCTCTCCAGCACTTATCTAGTGATCAGGAAAAGCCACGAAATAATAATAATGACTGTTTCTTCGAGGTTTTAATCTAGAGCCTACCTCAGACGCTACAGCACGAGATATCCCTCTCGGTAAGCGAACAGATGCAAGCGACAAATCTTGGACACCAGGATTTTCCTGGTAAATGTTACTCTCAACCTACTAACACTTGCGATTTTGACAATATGGTATTGCTGTCACTGGCTTCTAAGATTAGTTTAATAATTATTAGGATGAACAGTATTAATATGAGTCTTATGAATCTTGTGCCTTGAGTCTCATAAAATCATCCTGTGTAATATTCGTTTGGCTCAGAAGATGAATTCGTCCAGCAGGAGTCCTAATGGAACTAACAAATACTTCCAGGTGATCAATGCAAGCGCGTTCGTAACTGGCGATGTAGTGGTGAGGAAATGAAACTCGTGTGATTTAATGAATGAATAACCAACAGGATATAGCTGTTACTAGGACACTGTTTCATTATCAAGCCGGTAATCACCCCCAGAGGTGAACAGCTAGTGAATAGGCTATATACACCTTTGTTCCACTCGTTTACTTTCCCAATTTCTCTACCTGGTTTACATTTTATCATTTCATTTATCAAATATTTAAAACCAAATACCAAAAGCTAAGTATTTTCCTGCGTTACTATCCTTTAAAAGTTACCATTAACAAGTTGTAAACGTCATAAGACGTAATATGCCTTGGATAACTGAACATTAAAATGTTTTTAATACAAGGCTAAAATTTTGTTGATCTCTTTCACCAACTGTAAGTGTGAAAGAGCATATTACAAAGAAAATATCATTTACCTTTAAAGGCGTACATATTGCGATAAGAAAGGAGCTAGAAATGGTGCTAGCGTGATCAATATGAAACGCAAAGTAAAATAGGTATATTAAATAGGCACTTACACTCAGCAGTTTGCAACACCAAGAGGGTATTTATGGTATTACAATTAACAACTTAAGTTATTTTTAGATTATAAAATATCCAAATGGACGTGTTAAAAGGCCCTTCATTTCCACTGTTATTTTGACTTCCCCAACTCCACCTTTGCATTCTGAACTGACCACCCTAAAGAGAGATAGAAAAACTAAGATTTTCAAAAGGAAAACTAGTGCATAAAATATTCGATACCATTGATTTAATCGTCTGAAAATCAGACGTAGACGATAGTTAAATAACAGCAGAATATTCCATTCTAAATTAGTACCTAAGTAATAATTAGAGAACATTAAAATACGTTGATTGTTGTTCTTGCAGATGCCAGAAAAAATATTTCGATACTAAGGACTATTGTATGGTCTAAAAGTAAGTAATGGCGTTTAAGTGGCGAAAAACTGCTGAGATCGTCAGCGCCAGTGATCTAAAAGACTTCAAAGCAAAATGCAAAGATAACTCCCATGGATATAGGAGTTGATTGATGCTTCAATCCAAACCAACCCACCTCCGTCAGTGACTGCACACTGCATGCTTTAGGGAAAAGGGCTTCTTTCCACTTAACAGTATGATGTGGCATACGCAGAACACAGTACTTTGTCATAACCAAGTAAACTGGATCAAAAGAAGAATAGCATCTTCTACCGGTATCAAAAATTAAGTAGTTATCAAGTACACTCGAACGCTCGCTTAAAAGAAATAAAGTTGAAACATGTCGGGAAGAACTCTTGTTGCTACAAATACACTGTCCCAAAAATACGATACAGATCGCTACATTCTCAATGTAGCTTCTCGTCAAAATCATGTCTGCTGAAGGTCGATATACATAAGGCATTCAAAGCGTGAAAGTGCCCTCTTCCGTTCCTATTCCTTTACCAAGTAAAATCAGCTACATCGAGTCTGTCAAAATGGATCCCAAGACGACCAATAGTGGTCTGTACCGTGTAGCGTAGCTGGTAACAAACATTGGAAGTTCTACGTACAAACCTTCAATACACCCGTCAAAATCGTCGCAATACAAAGCCATTCAAACGCCTAGTATACGGAAAAGGGACAGGTAGAACTCCTCCTGCGCTAGGTGACTGTTAAATCGGACACGTTATGGATAATTACGGGAAATGTGAATACATTTCTTATCAGCTCTGATAAATATGTTAACTCTGATTTTTAAGCGTCTTAAATTGCATATTGCTTTCATACACTCTACGATTCCAAAATGTTCTTTACAGAAATATTTTCTCACAGTAAGCTGTGTACCAACTACCTTTCCACAATGGTTTGGAGGCATTCTAATAGCGATGCTTATAATTTGAAACCTCACTTTTTATATACAGTTAAGTCTTGCAACAATTCGAATAACCAGTGCCGTACTTCAACAACAGCTGTTAAAATTCCAGTTCAGCTTCTTTTCTCCTTATGCTTGAAGCAACACCAAAATCTTTCCAACCAGTTCCACACGCAATTTCTGATTCAGCACTTTTTATTGCTTGGTAGGTTCACCGCTCTTCTCCGACAGGCTTTTTGTGAAACGTCTTGAATGAAAATTACACGCTGCTGTACGTGTCTTACATGTAACGTCTTTCTTCACTTAACTTCACTACATGGAAAGTAATTGTCCGGAAAACAAAATACTGGTATTGTGAAATGCAATGTTAATTGGGAATTGGGGTGTGCACTTCCTTTAAGCACAGTCTAAAGCCCACGGCTGTTCTCTTTCCTCCATAAGAGGAAAATGTGTTACATGAACGCGGCTTCGGAAAAGCTCTGTTCCCTTACCGGGGCTCTCATTCTATAACGTCTCTTGCACTGTAGAAAGTTGTACATAAAACGCAAAATAGAATAATATACGCTAAGTTACCTGAACCTATGTGCTCAATATGGCAATTGCCGATACTGGGAATCCTCTGTACGCTGATATAACTCTGGATATAATATTGCCTTTGTGTTGTCAGTCTGTCAATCAATGAAGTGAATCGCATAAAACGTGGCTACGTAGTGCAGTATCACTAGAGCAAAAATATTGTCAAACAACCGTTAATTACGCAAGTTCCACTTCAGTTTTTAATATTGCCAGAGAGAAATAATGGTCTAGCAGCATGGGGTGATAGTTGTGCGATAGCTAATAATATTCTACACGAAAACTAAACTGGCTGCAAATCATTAAAGCAGAGTGATAGCGGGGAGGTATAGCAAGGAGGAAATGAAACTGTTCCTGACTTTAAAGTCTTGGAATATAAGGGTTGTTGTATGGGGTCTGCATGTATGACACGGATGCTAAACAAACGTCTGCGTATTATTTTGCTGGGCTGATGTAGGCTGGAGCGCCATCTTGTATGAAGATTATGCTTTCCATATCGTGATTTCTCAGTCTAATTATCAATAGGCACTTTCAACAAAGTGGCCTACGGGATCCCCAGATCTCAATCCGGCCAAATTTGGACTGTGAGGTTACCTTAAAGGTGTCGCAGGTAAAACGCTATGCGTTGAACAATGTTTTGTAAATCTCATTGTTTGCCCAATGCTATGTTTTTGTTTGTTTTATTTTTCTTCTCTTTCTTTTTTCTTTTTGTTTCAAATATATTTATCGTGCCTTAATGGTTGCTATACTTAGCTATACTTATTATATGTAGCAGAGGAATGGTCCTAAAGACTTCGTTGATGACGATTTCTTCCACCTATATACACGATACGGATCTCAGGCGCTCCTGGGATCAACAGAGCAAAGACCGAACAAGAGCCCAGAAGAAGCTCACAACAGGATGAGCGAAACGTCGGCAATCTCAAGAAAAATGACGCGGCCTTCACCGGAAGCCAAGAGCACTGATCAGAACACAGACCGTGGAAGCCTACGCATTAACTACATAGCACATTTGCAGCCATATACATATGAAATATGTTCATACCTAATTGTCATTTTTGGCACATAATATTTCTTTGCGTTATCAATCACAATAATATGTGTGAAATTAGTTATTTTCAATTATTTTATTTAAGTCATGGTTTAACGAGTTAATTTTTATCTGCTGTAATGACGAATACAAACCTGTTACATTTTAAAATAATTAATTGCTCAAGGCAAAGTTAATTACATAAATGCTTTAGAGCAATACATTAACAACTAAAATTTACACTGCATAAATGAATATATAATGCACAAAATGTTTATATCAATTACACTGGATTTCTGTTTTGGTCATTTTAACAAGAGTTACAAATTATTTTCAATCACATTATAAATTACTGTTTTAAGTCTATATGACAGCAAAGTGTGTTAAAATGAGGTGATCGCAAGGTTGAAGAACAGAGGACTTGGAAAAACGTTAATAGAACACAATTGCGCGTGGGCCTATTCTTCTACTTTCTCTGCCACGTGCATGGCAGGTACAGAAAAATTCTATACCGATGTTTAACTGGAAATATGTTTTGAGGTCCTATAGATCCGAAAAAAAATAGAAAAAGATGACTGCGCGCGCATCTGTTAAAAAAAGAACACTGGATTAAAAGCTATCCGTCAGCATTTTCCAAGGACGCAACAGGAAAATTTTATCTTTCTCAGCATTTTTACTTTCTCTACTGGTAAGTAGAAGTATTGTATTCCACCCAAAAATTCAATGTCGAGATTTCACCGGAAATATATATTTTGAGACACCCTGAATCCAAAAAAAAAGCATTTTTAGTAAAAGGTCCGTGTGTGTGTGTGTGTGTGTGTGTGTGTGTGTGTGTGTGTGTGTGTGTGTGTGTGTGTGTGTGTGTGTGTGTGTGTGTCTGTGGATAGCGTAACTCAAAAACGAAAAGTCGGTTAAAAACCAAAGTTGGTATTTAAGTTTAATGTCTCTCAAGGATGCGAGACGAAGATTTTGAAGAAAATTGTTTCACCCTAAACTACCCTTTACATGAAAAAGTTTTCGAAAATTTTGATTATCTTGAAAATGGCTCTAACGATTTTTATTAAAGTGTTTAAGTGTTTAAGATATTTTTATGACAAATCAAATGTATATTTTGAATTTTCTGGCTATAGTCTATTTAATGCTGTTTACTCTGGATGACTTTTGAATAACTCGTAAACCGGAAGAGATAGACAAAATCTTACTATACAAGAAATGTAGGTCTCACTAAAACACACAATTTATGTCTGGATAAATTTGTTGTAGAGCGAACCATTTCGGAGATATTCCTTGTTATTTGCGTGAGTTTCGGAAAACTTAAAGCTTTCGTGAAATGTAACATCGTTCATTTTTTTACGTTAAGCCTGGAAAGAGAACGGGATCTCAAAACATTCAAATGCTTGACTATCGCTCAAAGCCTACTGTATTCTAATATTCCTCTTACACCTACAAAGAAGTAAGCAATAACTTTTACAAATGTTTATCTCAACTAACACAAAGAAGATATAGTAATAAAAACTCCTAAGAACGGTTAGTACAAGAGTAGAGAAAGTCATGTGAGTGCAACACATCAGATTTTTAAGAATATGTCGCATTCCTATCTCTAATCTTGTACTATTCTTACAAACTCTTATTCCTTTATCTTCATGCTAGTTCAGATAAACGTTTGCAGAAATTATCTATTGGTAATTCTCTTATAGGTACAAGGGGAATACAGTAGGCTTTGAGCGATAGCCAAATCTTTCAAAGCTGGTCGCTATATGGAGCCTTTGAAATTCCGTTCTCTTTACACGTCCAAGAGATAAAAAAATGAATTGCGACCTTTCATTCGAAAAAAGTTTTAGTATTGCAAAAACTCACACAAATAACAAGGAATATCTCCGAAATTGTTCGCTCAAAAAATGTGTGTTTTAACGAGATCTGTATTTTTGTATAGTACTCGTAATATTTGGTCTATCTCTTTCGGTTTACCAGTTATGCAAAAATCATCAAGAGTAAGCAGGACTACATAGACTATAGCTAAAAAATTCAAAATATACATTTCATTTGCCATAAAAACATCTTAAACATATGACATTTTAATCAAAATCGTTAGTGATTTTTGAGAAAATCAAAATTTTCGAAAAATGTTCTATGTAAAGGGTAGTCTACGGTGGAGAAATTGTCTTCAAAATCTTCATGTCACATCCTTGAAAGATATTAAACTTAAATACCAACTTTGGTTTTTCACCGACTTTTCGCTTTTGAGTTGTGCTGTCCACATGACAGACATCCAAACAGACACACAAGGACATTTTTCTAAAAATGCTTTTGGATTCAGGGGACCTCAAAACATATTTCCGGTGAACTCTCGACATCGAAATTTTGGGTCGAATACAATACTTCCCCTACTTACTATACGTAGTAGAGAAAGTAAAAAAAAAATAATGTAAATGACATATAAGATTTCTTTTTATTCTCAGCCATGAAATATATTTTTTCGATGAGACATCGCTATCATATTTTTAGGCGGTATGCAATATTTCATTTACCAAAAGATAGATGATAAAGAAGAGGGTGCGAATCTAACGCCTGATCCTGCCTTAAAAGGGTTAGGGATGGCGTATCCGAAGAACTGAACAGCTGGTTTCGTATCGGAGACAGCCGATAGTAACAGCTGATGAGCGGAGGGTTTGATATGCAAATTCTGCTAACGCAATATGAATGCAGACCTCTTTACGACAGGGTTAGCTAGAACGTCAATTTTATACAGCTATAGATGTTGATGAGAATCTCGTCAAGGCAGGATTTTTACCCAGGCTTTTCCCTTCTTCCGAAGAAAGAAAATCTAGCTTCTTTGGCGGAAATATCATCCATTTTTCATAACCACCAATGTTTTCTTCTGAAGGTGGTAATGATTGATACACTACCTTACTTAAGAATATTGTTTGGCAGAGGAAGTTCAGTTTTACTGTTCGCACTGACCATAAGAACTCCATAAGGGGTAGAAAAAGATTGAAAGCTTTCCATTAAGAATGGCGCCAAGAGCCAAGCTTGGACTAACTGGAACAAGAAATGGTGGCATGGAAAAATCACATGTTTCTATTCTATGTTCATCCGGAATGGTATATACCTCATATGCACAGATATAATGTGAGTTTTAACTTTGATTTACAATAAAAATGCACTAGTGATGGAAATTACTTACAATATAAGAACTGGAGCTGCAATTTAAGTCATATAACAAGTAGGTACTATTAATATAATCATGTTTATAATGATCGCAATGTTCAATTTACATTATTCTCAGCTAGCTTCAATTAAATATGTTTACAAGAAATGTAATCCCAATTTGTTAAAGAAGCCCACATTTGCTTCTAGTAGTTGCTTAGGGTATAGAGTAAACACGGAGGGGGACACCGCGGCCAACTAAGATTTACTGTGACTACCACCCTTTAGGAGGCAGGGATGAAGGGAGGGAACCACGGGTTGCCACAGGGTCGCAGCTAAGTACTTCATCCTGGGGCCGAGCAGTCACCACACACCGCGGGTCCGGCATCGCACAGGTGTCCCCCTACCCCCCCCCCCCCACCTATTAGCGCTCCGTGGGTCCGATGGATGTCGCACAGGCGTACCCCCGAAAGAGGACAGCGGCCTCCAAACGCCACCTTGCGTCAAGAACAGAAGTTACCATGCGCAAGCATCTGCGCCATCTGTCCAACACCATCTGCACCACTTGCCTGAAAGCACGCCTGAAATATGATAAGGAAATGGAATAAAGGGAAATGATGGAAAGGAAACCATGGTATGAAAGAGTGCACCCCAGCATTCGCCTAAGTGACATGGGAAAGTCGCGGAAAAACCCATGTCAAGAGTGCGCGGCCACGGGTTCGAACCCGCGACGTCCCGAATGTGAGCCGCAGACGTTATCGCCTGAGCCATCCTGCTCGGTAAAGTAGTTGTTTGTCGTACATTCTTCGAAATCCTACCTTTATCTCAAAAGCGAGCAAACTGTAAGCAAAGAATATGTTTTAGAAGAATGCACAGTGTACGTATCCATGGGATACCAGATATTACATTAGTCCTATCTGGGTTGTAGTTCGATAAAAAGCAAACTGAACAACTACAAGAACTGAAAGGAATTATGGCCCAAGTCATAAATATTTTTCAAGTCAAACGAGCGGACAGTGGTCATATTAAACATTGCTTGCATTTGCAAAACGACTTGTTAAATCAATATGCGCGTACATAACACGTGTGGAAATTACACTGACTCATTATGATATACTGTGCAATATTCTACACCTGAGAATTGTGATTGCCCTTCAAACGTATTTTTTTCAGAGCTGCGTGGGATTATTGCTAACCAAACGCAAATGCGCTATATTTATTTAATAAGTGTTAGCATCGTGTACAGTTCCTAGGAAATATAGTGTGTTTTTCGGTAAAATGTAACACTAACAAAATCAGTCTGACAAAGATAGAGAATTTACGGAGGAGATTCCACAATCAGCCAACCGTTAAGGTTATTGTATGAGCACTCTATGGGCGTGTTGACACACGGGCGAGATCTCCAACACGTGTGAGGGTCCAGCTTTCCTAGCATATGCTGTTGTAGCTCTGTACGGTATAAAATCGGCTGAGTCATTCAATAAAGCGTGTAAGGGCTACCGGGCTTAATTTCCGGCTGAGATGGGAATTTTCTTTCTAACACTATTTTCCCTAATCTTCCCAGAGTTAGAAAGCACGAATGACAGTGAATGAGTGAGTGAGTGAGTGAGTGAGTGAGTGAGTGAGAGAGAGCGAGAGGCGGGATCTAATGTATAACACCCAAAGAAAAATAAATCCATAACAACTTACCATGTTAATATGTAGGTACATATTCCAAAGGTAAAAGGCTGTCGATATGAACATTGCAGTTAAAGGCGCGGGAAGGTATCATTCTCATTAGTTTAGTACAGTTTAGTTGCAATGTCAACCATTCCTTAACCTATTTGATTCCATGGAAAAGAGTGCAGTTTTGTTTTGGGGTGCATAAGTGAGTTTAAAACTGTTAGTTGCCGACAACTGAGAAAGTAGGCATTTAAACATTTATGAAGCTTTTAGTTTAGAATTGGAACATGTAGTACACTATCAAATTCTATCTTCCTCCATGGTCTAGGACATAGATGGGAAGAACTGACTCAATGTGTCACTTCCGCTACAGTATAGTTTTAACCCCGTCCACTGCCTCAGCGAATCACACCACGCTTCCCATTATTGTGTGTCTACCTCAGAGAACCGCTTGTGGCGACGGACTGGCGTCGTTGTCGTGCTCGGCTGCTCGGTCGGCGAGTCGTCCTTACTACCGGCCATACATACTGATGGTCGATATAGAGATGTGGGGAAACAAGATAAGTTCGATCTCAGGGTATTAATGGACACCTTCGAGTGTCCAACAATTGTCATTGTCGTGACAATTTATTAAATAAAATGTACCATAATTCTCGGAGAGCAACCGCCGTGACTGTATAGGATTTCTTGTCTCTTGCTACCCGTATTTCCCTGAGGAAGCTTTAATCCCCGATATCCCTTATTTCTGCACTGCCCATTCGCATCTCTCCGCCTGGTCCACCAAAGTCACACCCGCTCACGTCCCCAAATTCCCTTCTGGTTTTCTCAACTTCTCCTTCTGGACCACACACACTCCTCACCTTTTATTTTCGACAAAATTCCCGCCTCGTTAAAATTAACGACTCAAGGAAGAAAGATGACTTCGGAACGCCCCTTCCAAGAATCTGGCTGTTCATGTTTGAGGATATTGTTTTCGAGAGAACTTCCCGTTACAAACTCAGTCCTTCAAACTGTATCAGTAAGTGGAGAGGCTAAATACCTATTCGATTGCATTCCTGTCACCCCTATTTCCTATGCCTGGTCCAGAGCTAACATGCTAGCCTCCGGTTCCCGAGGTCGCGGGTTGAAACCCGGCGGAGGGCGATGGATTTTCTTTAGGCATAAAAATCCTAACCATGGCCTCCTTCGGAAGGGAAGGGTGTCGTGTCGTAGATTTAAGGCACGTAAAAAATCCTCAAGCCTGATAAAGAGGCCTCTGAGCAAAATAAAGCGCTCTTTCACGCCCAATATAGAATGGGACGCTGAGAACCACAGCAGTGAAAGAGCATCAAATAAAACTCAAGTATACAATACAATGAAATTCTAAGACCATATGTTTGCAGTGAATAATAATTATTGCTTGCAAACAATTATCTAATGATATCAGCTGAAAAGTTGCAGGTACAAGATAAAAGCATAAGTAAAGTGGCACATTAACCCTTTACAACAGTATATTCAAGGCTTGATCTCTTTATAAAGGGATACTTGTTACATCGGATTTTTCTAAGCCATTCATACCAATGTGTTTTTCTGATATTTCGCGGCATAACTGATAAAAAAGTCTTAAAGCAAGAAGAGCATTTCATATATCCCCTTATGAAAAGAATAAACTTTTTCTTTTTAGTCGTCAAAAGTTTGTTGGATAGCTCTTTTTTTCCTCTCTCCTTTTTTCTCCCTCGTCCTGAAAAGACGAATGATGGCACCCACAGAAACCTACCGGCGCCTCCTTTATTTCCTTCATTAAATCATTTCACTGATCGTACTGAAGATCTACGACACTCGGTATCGGTCGTTAAATGCTTGAAAAAGAAAGAAGGAAAAAACCAGAACGGAAAACCAGCTTTAATGGATAACGCCACAATTGCGAGCTTAATGTACAAATGTGTGTAAAGGGTAGAAACAAAAGAATGAAAAATACAGATCTGCGTAGTCTGTAAGCAGTCTCTATTTTCTCGCGATATCCATTCACTCACCAGGTTGGTGAAAATAATGTGTGATGCAAATGTACACCCATATATGTAGAGGAATTTCTGCAAGTAGATAATTTGCAACTGAGTGTCGCATGCACAACTAACATACGAAAATAACCAGTTATTTTTGTACCAAGAGCAAATTGTTCATGCTTAGAGAAGTACATATTAAAAATCCCGGAGTCAACAAAGAGCATTAGTAATTCTGATGAATAGAATAATCATTTATGGTGCGCTAGTTTATTATTTAATAAGTAAACAAATAAAAAAAGCTTTAAACTAAACATTCCATTAATGAAATTCATTTTCATACCAAATTGTACCTGTGGAGCTCGATTTAATAAACAAAAGTATTTCACTTTGAACAAAAAGAGGAATTAGGTGACATTCTTGGTAACATTTGTAACTCAATGAAAATGCACAAATCATTACTTCAGCAACTCTGCTAAGCAATGCAGAGATAAGTATGACTATTTTAAAGCCTCATAGAAGAGTGCCTGTGTAATTTAGGTATATTTGGACGACAGTATGGCATATAAAAATGGCACTCACAGGATTTTAGGTTGCCTACTTTCTATTTTATGTGCATTAAGGATAGGCTGAGCAGGCACCATCACCATCACCATCACCATCACCATCACCATCAGGGGTTCGTTAATCATTGTAATGTATCTCAGCTGTAAATACAGTAAATTATGTGTCCAGGGCACAATGAAGGTGTTAGTACAAGGCCATGATGTTAGTTAACATTTTAGACTTAATTAAATGTTTACTTTGTATTGTAATGTTATGGTATAAACACTTCTAAACTGAATACATTAAAAATAATTTCTTTTTTTGTGGAGTTAAAGTGTTAGGAAAATGCTTACTGCACAAGCATACAAACTCTGAAGTCCCGGAAGGATAATAGCAATTCTATAACTTATAAACAGCACACATTCAATAACAAAATACTGTGCCATTAACGATTTAATGTGAAGCGAACGCTTGTTAATAAATTCCAGCTTCAAAGTATGGCGTCATTTTCTAAACGTTAAGCACTTTCTGATTCTTCTGAGGAATTTAAGTGGGATATTTCGTCTTTTTAGGTGTATTGGTTACTCTGGAATACCTATTAGTTTTTTGTCCGTCTACCCGTTTTTACAATAAAACGGTTTAGCAACCACTGAAGAAAATTGTTCGATATATCTCAAATTTGATTAAAATCCACATAAAATCAAGTGTAGCTTAAATAAGGAGCTTCCTAAAGAGACTGTAATTTACTTGTACGACTGCAGGTATGGAGCTTAAATTTTATATAGAAGAATTGAAAAGAATGTATGATCTGAGATGTTAAAACTACAGTTGACGAGAGCTGACCTGGCACTTGACAGCTTACGTGATTAACTCACCTGTGCGTTCTCTGGGGCTATAATTCCCAAGACCTAACCAGGGCGCTCCGAAGTTGTGGCAACGAGTGGTAAAATTTTGTAGCCTAGCGCCTAATTTCATCCTGCTTCAAAGATTCTCAACAAAATTAACGGTTATGTATTATACACTGTTTAGCCCACGATAGCACATAAAAGCATATTTATCTGTTGCATTAATTAAATAGTAACAAAATTAACAAATAAAAAAAGAGGTAAAGACCTTCGTTAGAATTAGATGATAAAATTCAACTATTAAATGTGTTTACCTTCCATGCATAATAAATATATCTAGAATTAGAAGATTTAATATAGTTCATGCATTAAAATAGGTGAACTACGGAGCACTGAATGTAACAAATTCAATTTTCCACCCTGACAGCATGAATGGGAATTGGATAAGAAACATTGAAGAGAGTTATTTACTGTGGTAATTTCATTTCTCAATAACTACTAACTTAGATTTGAAACATTTTTGTGTCTGGCTTCAATGGCAGTGACAGACCAATGTTAACTGTATCAAATCATTCATAGCTTACGTACACAAAGGCTTTTAGTTTGTTGCCTTTTTCTCTCTTCAAGCATTCCTATTACACGAGTCTGTCTTTTCTTTCTTTCATTTTAGAATTTCAGGGAATTCCCTCTCCAAATTGGCCAGAAAATGCATACTCGCTTTGGAGTTTTACCACGAAAACAATCTTCAAAGCCTTTGAAACACCAAAGCTTTAAAACTGAGTTGGGAAGGTTATGTCAAGCGCTACTGGCTATTAACGTGAAAGCCTTTGTGAAACCGTTCCACCAGAAAGTTGCCCATAAAGGTGTAACATTTGTGTAAATACCATGTGGTCCTTTTTTCCAAATTCAGTTTAGGCCTTCATTCACGTTCCACTTTCCTGAAGCCGAAAACATTTTCATTACACTGAGGGCTTTAATTATTTTCTCCTTTTTATCGAAACCGCATGTTATACGGTTGCTGGAGCTGCCAGCTGACCACAATAGTACGGATATTTGTGGGTTGCTACACATTCCCGCCTCACAAAGGCAATGAAACCCTGATCTGAAACAAGTGACTGACGCACTCGGTTTTTGTAACTCGTGATGCCCGGCAAACAACTATACAATCACACGACCTTCTCTGTCCACTGTCGATTATTTTTATATAGCTTCTATCAAACTATTACACCAAACGCTTATTTCTGTCTCTGCTACGTACAGTAAGGGAAGTTTTGCAAAAATTCACTATTGGGATGTCACTGGAAATACATGTTTTGAGGTCCCCTGAATCATAATAAAACTTTTAGAAAACCCTCTCTCGCTCTCTCTAAGTATGTTAGTGTATAAGTGTCTATGAACAGCATAACTAAAATATAAAAATTGAGTTACATACTAAAATTGGCATCTGAGTTCAGCATCTTCCAAGAATGCAACACTTTTATTTTGAAGAAAATTCCACCCTCCTAGAATACCATTTAGATGGGACATTTAAAAAAATGTATTTTGTCAAAAATGGCTCCAACGATTTTGATTAACACACCATATGTTTGAGCATGCCATATAAAATGTATATCTTGAATTTTGTGGCAATGTTCTCAGAAGTCCTTTTCATTCTGGATTATTTATTAATTACTAGTAATTTATGTCCAGTTCCATTCTTGTTTTTGGAGGACTGATGAACCTTTCCGACATTCGTTGTTATTTGTTTATATTTTCCAATACTTAAACTTTTCTCGAATAGCAGTCATTCGTTGTTTTAATTTCTGGTTTAATTAAGTGAAAGGAATTTCACAGCCATAACATAGTGACCAGCTCTTAGAAGATTTGGCTATCGCTTAACCTTACTGAATTCTTCTATTCCCATTGTACCTATAAGGAAATATGTAATAAAAACATTTCTACAAACGTCTATCTCGATATTTACTTGACGTAGCTAGAGTAAGCGTTTATAAGAAGAGTTTGTACAAAATTACAGTCATGTGAGTGCAATGTCAGATTCTTTTTCCTACACACTTCAGATTAATCGAGATGAAATATTGCTGAAATGGTGTACAATACTGGCTGAAGCCATTGCCAAATCTTTAAAATGCGGGTCGCTATACGTAGCCTTGAAATTCTATACCCCTACCATGATATCCGAACAAGAACTGGACGGTAACAGCACGCAATAATTACAGAAAAGTGTACAAGTCAAAACAATAACAAGGATATCCCGTTCTGCCCCCTAAAAAGATGGTTGCTGGTTCAGGGCACAAGAAACCGTTACTTACAGTACGTGTGTGTGGGTGTGGGTGTGTGTCTGTGTGTCTGTGTGCGTGTGTGTCTGTGTGTGTGTGTGTGTGTGTGTGTGTGTGTGTGTGTGTGTGTGTGTGTGTAAAGAGATGTACATATTTTAATTAGTAAGCTTTTGCCCATGCCTTATGATTTACCAGTTATATAAAAATATACAAAATTATTTCCGATGAAGAGAAATTCATAGGCGATTCCTAAACAAATTATATGTATACACTTAATCTGTCACGTGAATAAATTAATTTGTTAATCTAAACATAATCTTAAAAGGCACTTTTGTGAAAATAAAAAATAATTAATATTTTTCACATTAAAAGGACGTTCAAGCTGAAGGAATTTCTTGGAAACCTTGGTGTCGCATCTTATGAAGATACTGAAAACAAATACGAAGTGTGGTATTTATCTACATTTCGTTTTGGGGTTATGGCGTTGACAGAAGCGCGCGCAAGGCTTTTTTTTTTTTTTTTTTTTTTTTTCCCCAGAGACCTCAAAACGTATGTTTCCGGTGAAACATAAATATCGAATTTTTTGGGTGGAATGCACTACTTCCTCACTGAGTATGTTCTGGCAGACGAGTAAACCCTAAAAATAGGCTTAATGGCATCTTTATCACTTTCCTCTACGACAATATTCTAAAGTGCAAAAATTCGAAAGTTCTCGCTTATTAACGGAATCTTCGAAGGAAAAAAATATACTAGCTATGTGTTAAACCACCTGAATTTCTATGCCCACTTACGCAAACTAGTCTTATAATAATTAATTATTTTTCCTCTTATTTCATCTTAATCGAAATAAACGTACGCATAAATACTTTTATTACACATTTAATTTTAGATACAAGAGGAATTCAGAAGAATGGAGTTATAGTCAACTGTTCAAAAAGCACTATTATGTTGGCACACTAAAAAAAGTCTCAAAATATTTGAACATTCAGAACAAAAAAGAATATCTCAGGAACATCACACAAATATGACAAAACATATGCTTCACGTGGTCTGTTCTTTTTTTTGTTTTTTTTTTTTTTTTCTTTTCTTTTTCTGTTTTCTTTATATCTGCTGTACCAGTTACATTTATACAAAATTCATTCCAAATGAAGAGGAGAGTTTATTTGCAGGAAAAAATGTTTTAATCAAAATCGAGAAAATAAAACATAACTAAACAGTTTCCATGTAAAAGTAGTAGGGGTGAGGTATTTCTTAAAAGTGTTCGAATCTGTCCTTGGAAGATGCACTTAAATTTGGTAGTTACGAACATTTCGTTTATGAGTTACGCTGACTGCAGAAGTGGGCGAATGCCGATATTTTTTAAAATATGATTTTGACCCAAGGGAGGTCAAATATGTCATTTCTAGTGAACTTTGTATATCGAATTTTTGAGTGGACCGTACATTCGCTACTTATTACAGGTAAGTAATAAGCGAACGTTTGTAAAGACAATGTTCCTAACACATTTTGTTAGTTACAAAATTTCGATAGGTTGAATATTTATAAAGTGACAACATTCTTTGCTGTTATTATTCTTGTGCGTTAACCGATTAGCAGGGAAAGAGTACATTTCTCTACGCTATGAAAAATTATAGCAGTTCAAATAATACTGATAACAGTCTACATGCTTCGAACATTCCGACACATTTATTGTACTTTGTTCTATCACTATTTGAAAACTGCATCTATATGTTTCAATTTTTCGTACGGTTGCTTTTAATATTGTGACGCCGGCCGCCTGTCAAAGAGACACTCAAGGTCAAGTAACCTCACATTACTGCTTATAAATACGCAGCCCGGCATCAATGGAGAAGGACGACAATGTGCGCGGCACAACAAAGCGTTTCCAAACTGTTAGAGAAGCTACTCATGTGCCGGGCTTGGTTACAAAAAGGTGGATTTCGAGAAAAATCCGTGCTACATCATTCTCGGCTGTATAAGCGAATACAGTGTTGAGAGAAGCGACTCTTAAGTGTTGAACGAGACAGTTGTTAACAGTCCTTAGCTAAGCATGTTTTAGTGAGTGTGAGTGTAACGTCGGAAGAAGTTTGCGAGACAGAAAGATAGAATATTAGTGAAGTGTGTGGCAAGATGACGATAGGACAGATCAGCTGTGATTGTCAAGGTCACGACGACTGTAGATTGTGTTAACGATAAAAAGGAGGCCTGCGTTTTTTTGCGATTCAATTTTACGGAAAATAAAGTGATGGAAACAATAGTTGGGCTGTCGTTTGTCACACTGGTGTAAGGAGTGGGATTTGTCACATTGTCATTTTGTCACAATATATCTGAAAATGTGGTGAAAATTGGTTTTTACTTCCTCATTAAGTTTCCGGTTTTTACCAGTTTAAAAATTTGCTTCTCTGTAGGTTTAAGCTACATGTCAGCGACACCAAGTATTGCTGCAAACAATGCATATTAAATAAATATCTCTGAAGAATGTAAAACTAATTGTAAAAAATCTGGAAGAACATCCGGCAGAACATGTAAACTGTATCGTTTGTGGTATTTGCATATTAAAATAATTATAATTTTCTCTCCGTCAACTTAACTGATAGAAGTTTTCAAAGTAGAGAGTTGGACACGAATAACCGACACCTTTCATATCACTGGATTTGAAGTCGAACATGTGTTGCCTATTCTTTTTTCTGATTTCAGTTGGTTTTTGTTATTTTGCCTGTAACCTTCAACTGTTTATTTGCTTAGATGCGTTGTTGCTTCTATAAATGTTTATTTGTGTTATAATAATTGTTTTGTGAATAAGCATGATACTAGTTCTATCAAGGAAACATAGAAATAATTCTGGAATAAATTCTCGTTCATCCAGTGCCAGTAAAATGCAACATTAAAAATTTGGTGAGTCTGTTGCTAATAAACCAAGGAATGGAGTGCCTTCCCTTCGGACGCCTCAACTTAAGGCGCAAATATGAAATCACTATGACTCCTCAAAAGTCTCCCAAGAAAGGTGAATGCGGGGAAGGGTAATAACACCCCCCCCCCCGAATTTTCCACCCCATCATTTCAATCCGGTCCTTTAGAGTCGGAAGTGTTGGCAATGAGCGAGTTGGGCTACTGTGTGGGAGTTTTACGAACTGTAACTGCTATTCTCGACGCAGGGGTGGCGTTCTAGTCTCTTGATCTGCTAGGGTGAACTGCTGTCGAAACCCATACGGCTGCCAAATCCTGGAGTCGAGATGAATTTCCAGCTCACGTTAGATACCCTCGCGCCGGTTCGCGTTACTCGTCCGGGTTCCAACACGCTCGTAGAGCGCTCTTACTTCATCCCTTTCACCCAGGATCTGACATACAATAGTCTCAACTATTGTCTCAGTGAGAAATCCTGTCCGTCTAAACTCTACCTTTACCTCTACCCCCAAGAAACTGGCTCAACAGGTCCACGCATTTAGGAGAACTTGCGGAGTATGTTAACCGTTTTGATATTCAAACTATAGGAGTTAGGAATACTCAGATGGAGGAGCCTCTGGTTATCAGACCACACCTCTGCAAAAGGGTCATAATGTATCATTTGTGCATCCAACTTCACCCCTGCGAGGAAGGGATGAAGGGGAGATCCAAACGACGACCAGATGATGTGCTCTAGCAAGGACGGGATCCTTAACGATTCCAACAGGACACCAATCCTGACAGCGGCTAGCCCTTAGCCTCCCGCAACTTAAGGGTTCAGGGAATACTCCTAGGAAGGACGAAGAAGACTCAGGTCGAACTATTTCCATAGCATAAATTCCACCATCTTGCCTCAACACGCCAACTACTTGGTCCTACAACTCTTAACAGATGACAGGAAATTCACTGCAGAAGGGGAGCCACTCGATCATTTGTCCGGAGAAACCACGAAAGTGCCAATGGCCAGTGCGACCGGCCCAAAGGTAACTGAATCCGGGACCTCCCTATGCCTGCCTCACACGTTACCATGGGGTCAACTCGTTCGGTTATTCAAACCATGACACTTTGCAACAACCAAAGGTGCCCAATAAGAATAAACGTGCAGTTTCTGGCCCTCATTGTTGAATATGATAACATGATGGACATTTGGACTAGAGGTCTGCACGGGCCGACTTTCTTAGGCCCGGCCCGGCCCGGCCCGGCCCGGTACCAATCAAGCCCGGGCCCGGCCCGAGCCCGAGAATAGTCTATAGGCCATGGCCCGGGCCCGAGAATAGTGTATAGGCCATGGCCCGGGCCCGACCCGAGCCCGATTGTGCAATTTTCTTTTAAAGAAAATTATCCTGCAGTTATTGACATTATTATTATTATTATTATTATTATTATTATTATTATTATTATTATTATTATTATTATTATTATTATTATTATTATTATTATTATTATTATTATTATTATTATTATTATTATTATTATTATTATTATTATTATTATTATTATTATTATTATTATTATTATTATTATTATTATTATTATTATTATTATTATTATTATTATTATTATTATTATTATTATTATTATTATTATTATTATTATTATTATTATTATTATTATTATTATTATTATTATTATTATTATTATTATTATTATTATTATTATTATTATTATTATTATTATTATTATTATTATTATTATTATTATTATTATTATTATTATTATTATTATTATTATTATTATTATTATTATTATTATTATTATTATTATTATTATTATTATTATTATTATTATTATTATTATTATTATTATTATTATTATTATTATTATTATTATTATTATTATTATTATTATTATTATTATTATTATTATTATTATTATTATTATTATTATTATTATCATCATCATCATCATCATCGTCATCATCATCATCATCATTATTTATTTATTTATTTCCTAAAATCCAATTTGTGTTCAAATACTTACGCTAGCGAATGTTGGGTACTTGCATAAATAACGTTAGTACATTCATAGTTTTGAGATCATGATATCTCGTTAAAGCCTTAGAAATAACCTTTTTTTCCAAGTTTGAAGAAAGGGTTATTGGTGTGTTTCTAAGGGTTTATCGGGGCAATATACGATTATAAAACAATATTAATGTACTCAATGTAAGCTATCCGCAATTGGCCATAGCAGAAATTAGGAGGTGGGAAGTTTAGGCATTATAAATCATTAAAATAGGCAGGCAAAAAGACATTATAAATAGTTAAAATAGACAGAAAAAAGGAATTATAAATACTAAAACAGGCAATAAGAGAAACCCAATAATACATTACACTATTCAATAACTGATCGTCATATTTTAAAGAATTTCAAAGTTTTAAACGAAGTACTGCCGCGATACATGTCCCCCATCTCGTTATGATAGGTTGGGGGGGAGAGTTACATCTGGTGCAATTTACTTAAATGTCATTTGCCAACATCCAGAAACATGCACGTATCTCTTGTGACACCCTGTGAAAGCCATGTGCTACGCAGGTCATGTGAAGCATGTTTGGAAATAACACTTGTAACGCTATTCCAGCCTTTTTCATATATGATGCAGCGTCACTGATGAAAAGTAAGCCGTCGTATTGAACCTCTTCAGGCCGCAGCAAATTTAATGAACTGGTGAATAACTGCGCAAGAGTTCGATTGTTAACTTTCTCAAGACACTCTGTAGTAAGCAGGAATGATTTCATTGATTCATCTTCTGTAGGATCTAATCGTCCATTAGCAAATTGGCAATGAAACGACCTATGGTATCAGTTGACTCGTCGATATTCGTCGATATCCCAGATCATCTTATTTTTCATTTTTCATTTTTCATTGTTTCATCGTAACATTCGGTTAAGTAACATTTTCGCACACTTGACTCGCTAGGTACAGATTGGTTAGTATACTTCTCCAAAAACTGTGATAATGTAGGATTATGTAATTTCCAGAAAGGGATTCTGGCGCTGAAGCAAGCTACATAAGTCGAATGCAAACTGGGACTTTTGACTCCATGTTGCAATTACTGTTGGAAGCAAAGGAATCTTCTGCCTGTAGCCCTGTTTGATTGTGCGGATATGTTGTGATATAAAATACTTCTTTTCGTAGTTCACTGACTGCTCGCGTATTTTGGATGTGAGTACTTTACCGTCGGTACAAAATATGCCGGATCCAAAAGTATTAACATAACGTGTAATTTAGTACGTAAAGGAACATTGAATTTCGGCATCTTGCTGCTAGCTACAACGTCGCAATAAAAACTAAAGGAAAATCATTGTTAGACCCACACTCATTATTGCATTTTAAAATAAACACACGTGATAATGCATATGGTTTCTTTATCTATACATTTATTTGCGCGGTAGCACTCATTGTTGCAAAGAAAATAATGAATTGAATGAGGGACGTCTATGTCGTCTGCAACTTAAAGACAACAATATATATTCGGCGAAGTAACTTTCATTGTCACGGACTAACGGTTGTTGAAATAAAATGTACCTGAAGAAAATGCTTAATAATTAATAAATAATACATAAATAATGAAATAAAGGCAACAAAAACATATATTTTGTAAAATAGACATATTAAAAAGGCAGCAAAAGGCAATATAAAACTGTGGCATTTCAATCACAAAGGTATAATTCGTACAGATTCACTTTCAAATTGAAGATAAATTTGACGCATTTAAAAAGGCATTCCGCCTAAGTTCCGGTCTCTGCTTATAATTATTTCTACGATGGATATGTGCATGCCTGTGCATGTTTTAAATCAAAGTAAACATTAATTATAAGTTATTGGATTAAGGACTCACCATGTTTAATGACCCAAAATTGTCGTGCAGAAAGAGAATGAAATCCACACTCTGGCTGCTCAGGTTGGTTCGACGTTCTTGAATAACTAATCCTGCTGCACTAAAATGTCTTTCAGTACTCGCACTTGATGAATGCTACCACCTTTTCTACGAATAATCCCTTCAATGTCTTTGGTTACCAGTATCAAATGCTGACGAGATATTTTTTTCTACATATACCTTGGTTGTAAGACAGAAGGGCTATGAAAAATGAAAGTGTCACAACTTGGTGATGCTGACTAATGGGCAATGGCCCTGATGTACATATGATATATATATAGTGATTCATGTCATGATAATAAAATAAACGTTTCAATTTGGAGAAATGCTGAACAATAATGATGCAGTAACATTACTACAGCGTCAGCCACAAAACAAACTGTAATTGTATCAGTATAAACATTGATGCTGTGTTTACACTTTACAAAGCAGGAGGAAACATGCGTTAATAGCAGTATAAAATAATCAAATACGCCTTGGGTTCGAGATAAGAGTGTAAGATTTTATACGTGGAATGGATTGAATTGCAGCCGAGTAGTGAGAAATAATATGGTTGCAAACCCTCTCATTCTGTGCTTTGACTAGCATCAGTAACAGCTTTTGAAATGTGTCAGCAGAATAATTAATTAGAATTCCTAGTAAAGAAATGCTGCGGTAATTATTGTGCTATTCTCGGCATTTAAACATTGGTAACTAAGAAATATGATACATTATTTTGTGCCTCCTAAGTGAATGTAACACTGAAATTTAGTAAAAATCTAGCAAAACATTACATTTGTATTCCATGGCTTTAAAATACTAAATGTGTTTTGAGTTTTTATATTACAAATACTTGTAGTTGCATAATGTACCCTAAAAATGCAGAATAACAATGTCTTTCATTTTAAAATTTAAGGTTTTTCAAAATTATGTTTTCACCATATTCACTTTTTGAAAATGTCACGATGCAGTTTTCACGCAATTCTTCGTATCATTCCAAAACACAAACAAGTAAATCTGCCATATACTTTTTTTTTCTTTTGAACACTTTTGAGTTACTAAAGAAACTTGCAGCTTATATAAAACTTTATATTAGAAATTTCAAGCGACAAAATTTAAAAACGATTGTCTTTTGAGCTGAGGCTAATAAAACACAGTTGTATGGCAGATTTGTACATTATAATCAGATAAATATAATAGAACCTTAAAAAAAGAGGCATTTTTTAATTTCGTCGTGTAGAGCATTTGGCATAACATAATAAAATCCGGATTCAACATTTCGTAACTCGGAAACTGAAGGATATATCATACTAAAATTCAAAATCCTCTAATGCTGGTATAAGACAGCATTGAAAATAAATGTTCAGCTAACTTGGCTGAAAAATTTAAAAAATCCATTTTCAGTTATTTATTCCCTTAATTTTCAAGCCCGGGCCCGGCCCGAGCCCGACCTAGTCCAGCCCGAGCCCGGCCCGAGCCCGACAAGCATTTTTCAAATTAGGCCCGAGCCCGTGCAGACCTCTAATTTGGACTGCCGTCGTTTAGAGACTTGGTTTCTTCTGTCGGGAATGTAAACTCCATCAGCTGCAGATATTCCTAATCCTGACGTAGACTCTTTCTTACAACGTTGTCCCGGGGACATGTATTT
This sequence comes from Tenodera sinensis, assembly GCA_030765045.1. Lineage (NCBI taxonomy): Eukaryota > Metazoa > Arthropoda > Insecta > Mantodea > Mantidae > Tenodera > Tenodera sinensis. The sequence continues at coordinate 108,637,147 of CM060966.1, read as the reverse complement.
TTACGCGTTGTGTTTCCTTCCCCTCTCCATGATTTGCTAATGTATGTTTCAAATGATGTCAAACAATCCGTGTGAAATGCAAGGAAGGCGACAAAAGCAATATAAACACTATGATGATAGATGTATGTGAGATGCATCTATCATGCATCATGCTACTGCATGGGTAACTCTAACTCAAAGAATGCTCCCATATATTTGCTAATAAGAATTTGCGTACATTCCGAAAGTAGTAACTCCGTTACGCAATATATTCAATTCATGCAGTTATTACAATTATAGGTACCTATCTGAAAATTATTTTCGATATTGGAAGAGCGACAGTGAGAAAAAGAGAATGGGAAGATAGAGAGAGGATGGTAACTATGGCTTAATATAAATTTTGGAGTCTCTTTATGATTTGCATTCTTATTACTTACAACGGAACGCCAACCTTCCAGCACGCCCCCCCCCCCCCCCCGCCACTTTCACAGGTTCCCGCATTACAAAGGCTTGTGTTTTAATAAAACAAAGTACAAAAATCTGATAAGCATGTTATTTTAATCAAAATTATTAGAGCGGTTTTTGAGAAAATCAAAATATTCGAAACTTTTTCCATGCAAAAGTTAGCTCGTGTCGGATCCTTGGAAGATAGTGAACTTAAGTATCAGTTTTGGTAATTAGGAAACTTTCATCTTAGAGTTATGTTGTTCTCTCTCTCTCTCTCTCTCTCATTCTCCTATTCACACACGCGCGCGCGCGCGAACACACACACACACACATTTTTTTTTAAAGTGCTTTTTTTTTTTTTTTTTTTTTTTTTTTTTTTTTTTTTTTTTTTATTCAGGGAGTCTCAAAATATGTATTTCCAGTGGAATCTTCTAATCGAATTTTTGGGTGGAATGCAATGCTTCCTGTAGCAGAGAAAGTAAAAGTGTGATAGCAGAGAACTACAATGAAGGAATAATTTAAAAGAAAATATTCTGTAAATAAAAACTAGGAGCAAATGTGCATTTTGCTGTATTGCCAACTTACATTGATTAATTATTGCAACTTCTCTGATAGTTTCTCTGTGCTTACATAATGTGTTCCACGTTAAATTTCACATGAACGTCTTATAAAACTTTGGAGCAAATAGGTTTATAATAGCCCGTCTTAGGTTATTTAAACAATCTTTTCCGGAAAATCATTCCGTTTCGCGTTAAGCAGTTTTTCGGTTTAGGGTATTATTTAACGCAAAAATAATTCCGTTCCGAGATTTATTTTCCGTTTGTCCAAGTTTCCGTATACAGGAGATCCGGTTTAAACAAGTTTTACTCTATCAATCGTATAATAGTTGACTTGAATACTTGTTCTTCAAATGCAATCAGTGCAGTTCGCATTGCTACCAAGTTGCACATAAGACATATTGCTATTTCAAATGAGGATATTTCCGTAGTATATATCTGAACGTTTCCAATCTCGATGTCGGAGAGGCGCCCAAATCACATGTACCTATATGCTACAAGCAGAAATGATTATGATGGTAGTGATGATAAAGATAAAGAAACCAGAACAGAGATGATGTAGGTAAGAATTCCTGCAGTTCATCTGGGTACCCGCATATAGTTCTTGGGGAATCCATATTACAACAGCGATGAAGCGTTAGAGTCCTTTCACGAGACAGACGCTGATAATAGCAGAGGCATAAAGTATGCCAACAGCAAGAAGTTAATAAAGGCCAAGCTTAGCAACATCAAGAAAATACAAATAAAGGTGTTTATTTAAGTCGATATTTCTACTGAATTCAGTTTCATGTGGGGATGTTTTGGCCTTTATATTTGAAGACGAAAATAAATAACAACCTACATTATACTATCTAAGCGATACACATGAAACCCATTGTCTTAAAATCTCCAACACAAGAACTGCTCCGTCAGAACTAAAGATTAAGCGACAGTCAGAGTACAACTCTGTCTTCAGCTGACTTGACAAAATTAAATTCTTTCACAAATATACTCCGGGTGCTGAAATTATACATAAATATAGGAACAAAGCTGGGAAGTATAACAAGAAAAGAGAATTAGCTAAAGTGTTATATAGTTAGGACCCAATTAACTTTATTTTGTGAACGTGAAACACGGCTAGTGAGTAAAAGAGGTTGCAAAACACTAGAAGAGCTTCCTAAAAGCTGTGAAATGTTGTAAAAGTGCTGATAGAATCTCCAAACGCCAAATAGAAAAGAATTCTAAATAAAGTAAGGTAGCAAGGCCAATGCAGGTGGGGATGTGTCCTCAAGAGTTCCTAGATACGCTAATCTCTGATACTGAAACACCTCGGTGTCTTTTTACTTTCTGCAACTTTTTGTCTTTTATACTTACACCTATAGTATAACACATTGCACTGTTAAGAGATAGGCGAATAAACATAATATAAGGCATATTAAAACAGCTAATTTTATCCACTGTTTTGAGAAATTATCATTCCATAATGACACTGATTAAAGGGTTCATTCCATTCATTTTTACTATCCGCACACATTTAGCCCAAATAACTAAATGGTTACACAGCACCATAGTGTAAAGTAAATGAACCTTCGTAGAGTAATGGTAGGGGTCCTAGCTGAGGAGATTAGCCTGTGTGTACTACTGTTTCCCTTTGGTTCTATAAATAAGTACTTAAAAAGTTGTTTGTTGGGAATTCTGACATGTCAGACCCTTTATCTGGTCAACGTACCCTCCAGTGTGAATAACTGTGTGTTTCAATTATTCCAGCTTCAGCACTCAAAGCACTCTCTGTATATGCCCTTGACTGGCACAGCTGGAAGGACCATGTCGATGGAATGGAGAAGCATACCTTAAAATAATACAGTATCAAATGTCAGGACGTTCCAACACCGGAAGACCGAGAAGATGGGATGGATGGAAGAGACTTGAAGTCCACATCCTGAAAGGACGATGATGATCATCATGATCACTGCGATAATGATCATGATTTGGAAGGTGAGGATGAAGAGAGTATCTAAGGAATCTGATGTGTAGTATTTACGTAGGTTTTATAGCAGATTTATAGGCCAATACATCATTCGGCTGTTATTCAACTATATGTCAGTCATGATAAACACTCCTTCTGGCATCATCTCACGAGGAAAAAAAAGAAAGCAAATAAAAATAAACTTGTTTAAAAGTGCTTAATGAAAACAGCGTTTAAGAATTTGAATTCATAGCTCACATTAAAGTCCACGCGACATTTAAATATGGAATAAAGCATTTAAAAATGACCCCTGAGGCAAATTTACTCGACTTGCATGAAAGTTCAGTCATACATATCCTTAGCCCTTGATTTCATATTTTGCAACCCTTTTTTTACTATCGAACAACTCTAGCTAACATTTTGCCGCGATTGCACTCTTAATTTCAGTTGAAGTCCAGCATGTTTGTATCTTAATATTCCGAATTGGGCCTAAGGTAACACTGTAGGATACCTTTCTATGAGATTTACAAATTCCGATTGGAATTCTGAATTTTCGGAGGGATCCATTTCTACAGTGTTTCATCCCCAGTAATAAAACAACCTGCACGATAACTGTGACTCATGGAGCACGACCTACCGTTTTAAACCAACATTACTAACAAACTGATAATACAGCTGCGAAGGTCAGGTTATCAGACATGCAATGCACCTGAGCGGTTGGAGGCGTGACATTCAACTTGGTATGAAGTTTTATTCACACCAAATGCAAACTGCTATCATTCGACTCAAGTGTGCCGCATGCTCCACTCCGGAGTCAATTCACATTTTAGTTCACATTACCCAATATCTACCGCACAACCGCTATATCCTTATCTGTTTGAATTACTCTTCGAAAACGCGCCCAGGAAGAACTACATTGATTTGAGACTAAGTGTTTTCCACTGTTTTATTCTTTACTATTAAGCATATACGTAGTACATACTTTAGATACGTTTAATACTAAACATCATTCTCATAACTCAGCAATCAAATTTACACATTAATTAACCTTAACGGGTATCTAAGAGTCGCTTCTGCTACTGGGGCGTTTGAGTAGTTGGGCAGGATCACAGAGGCTGAGATTAAACAGTCAATTGTTTATAAAGGAGGTAGCCGACTAGCCGTTGTGTTATTTCTTTGTTTCTTCCTTGAGGTCAAAGGAGGCTGAAGAACGATAGCTTAAGGTACATCTTAAAGTTGTGCTACACAACTCATTAATGCAGCATTTTGAAGCATACTAGGCAGGAAATGATGTGAAACAACAACTATACTATATATATATATATATATATATATATATATATATATATATAGGAAATACATATTTTTAAACCAGAAGTAAGTTTAAAGTAAACTAAAACCATTTTTGTTGTAAATGTCTTATTTACTAAGAATATGACCTCCCGAGCCAATAACCGGAACACCTGCATTAGGAACCTTGGACCCCACATCTGCAGATGTCTGTTGCTGTTATAAAAGTGCACATATCCGGAGAAAAGAAACTTTGATACAAGACCAATTCAGTCGAGAAGACTACAATTTCAATCTGATCCTGGTTGTGAAACCTTGGGTACCCCCCTCCCCCAACCAAAGCTTATTTAGTACAAATGACCTAAGAGCGGAATGAGGATTATATCGCGTCCCACTCATTTGGATGACAAAGCTTCGAAGAAATCCCGGATGGGTAATTAACTTTACAAAACCTCTCTTGTATTAAGATCAAGGTAGAACTGTTAGATGTGGCGATAGAGTGTTAATGTTCTCTCCCCTCCAGGAAACTTGTTCAAAGTCTAATTAACCTCCTATAATGAGATTCCGGTCTGTGAGAGGATGTTCTATAAATTATATACCTTCACCTCTTCTCTTCCTGTTTTATTACAACCTTTGTTGCATACTTCCTTAGTGTAATATCTAATCAATTCCCATAAATATCCGTTTATGTACTAATTAAGCCCTACAAGCACAGGTGACCTTTTAATTTACTGGGGCTAATACCACAGAAACACAACTCGCCATCTACTTAAAAAAATTAAAATATAAATAAACAAATAAATAAGCAAATAAACTATCTGCGCGGTTTAGCCGCTCTATTTACTTTAGATATATGTTAAAAACATGCAGTGAAATATTCAATCACAAAACGTGTACAAAAAATAACGCAATGATAACTTTTACACGCGTTTTCATTGAACGTAAAACACTTATTAAGTACCGGCATTAAATTTTGCTCCCCTAGAGCGAGGGTCGGATTTCTCCACAAGCAAACTGCCTCTTGTGTGGGGTTGAACAACGGAAGGGGAACCGATAAGTTATTAGGAACAATGGATTCATCTGACGTCACTGATACTCCCCCCCCCCCCTTCACAAAAAGTATGTTAACATTCGCTACCTGAGTAAGATACAAATAGTGGCCCGAAAATGTCTGAACAAAATGTTCTCAAATTCTTGATTAAAGTTTTAAATTCTGAAGGGAAAATATTTCGCTGAAGTACAATTAAATGACTTGTATAGAAATAACTATTTTTACTTTCTACATCGCTTACAGTTAGTAGAAGTATTGCATTACACCCAAAATTTTAATATCAACACTTTGGAAATACACATTTTGAGATCTCTGAATGAAAAAAGCTCTTTAGAAAAAAGTGCATATGTTTGAGAGGTAGAATCAGAACTGAAAAATTCAATGCCAGAGCTGGGATATGAACCACAGACCCTCCGAGTTTTTCAGTTCCGATTGCATCTCTCAAACACTGCTCACACACGGTTTGTGTATTCAAAAACACCAACAGTAAGTTTGTTGGCATAAGTAAATAATAAGATTCTTATGTGCTAGTGTGTATTTGTGAACTAACCCCTAGCGCAACCGCCCATGAAGGGCCAAGGTTTGCCGCCCAGCCGCTGCGTCGCCCACAAGAAGTCACTGGTGAGGTGCAGTACTGGAGGGTGGGACGTGGTCAGCGTACCGAGTCCTCGCGGCCAGTTATACGGCCTTCTTGACCTGGGGCAGCTACTTCTCCATCAAGTAGCTCCTCAATTGATTCCCCCGGGACCTGACGAGGCTGAGTGTACCCCGTACCAAACCTCATAACTCAAAAGGGAAAAGTCGACTAAATCCTAAGTTATATTTTAGTCCAGCATCTTTAAAGGAGGGCCCTAATGACCTAACTGTCGACGAGTCCTTAAACCCTACTCACTCACTCACTCTTCAAAGGATGCGACACGATCTTCAAGAAAATCCCCCATCTCAGACTATCCTTCACATGGAACATTGTCCAAAATTTGGATTTTATCAAAACTAGCTGTAACATTTCGATTAAAACACCGTCTGTTTAAGATATTTTCATGACAAATAAAAAAATATATATATCTTGAATTTTCTGGGAATGTCCTCAGAAGTCCTCTTCATTCTGGACGACTGGTATAACCGGAAAACCGTAAGAGATACACAATCTTACTAAACAAAAAATTTACATCTCGTTGAAACACACAATTTGTCAAATATTTCTTTTGTTTTTGTTTGTTCGATTCCTTTCTTCTCTCTCTCTCTCTCACTCTCTCTCTCTCTCTCTCTCTCTCTCTCCCTCTCTCTCAAGGGAAGTAGACATTCATCTTTTCACCTCTTGGTCACGGAAAGAGAACGGAATTTCAAAGCCCTTACGTAGCTACTACCTTACGAGTGAGACTGAAAATTTCAACCGAATGGTAAACGGTAGATCCGTGGTTCAAATCCCGGTCATGGCATTGCATTTTTCAGTCTCACTGTACCCTTTCTAATCCTGTTCTACGCACGGCTATTGTGTGGAGGAACATTAATTACATAGATTTGACTATTGCTAAAATTCGCACGTTCTCCTTGCACCCATAAGAAAATTAACAATATTATAATTTTTGCAAATGTTTCTCTCGATTAACATGATGTAGATGGAGAAACAAAAGTTTGTAAGAAATGCCTGTACAAGAGTATAGAAAGTCACGTAAAATCAATGTATCAGATTTTTAAATATTACAAACCATGTCAAAGTGCAATTTGTTACATTTCTAAAGCATTGCTATCAACAGAAGTGGAATCCACTACTTTGGCGGTAATAATTTATTTATAACGTATTTAAAGCACATGTTTCCCACCATATCTATGCTAAATACAGTTGAGCTCCTCTTTTACACATTTCAGTGTTTCAGCAAACAGAGGGAAAAAGCTTATTTGGGGAAACGTTCGCCAAGTGGCATTCTAATACGATGAACAAGAGTAAATGCCTAAGTATATAGTGATAACCCATTGTACTTTACTTTAGTCATTAAAAACAAGACAGAAAAATGAATTCTTAGCCCTAGATTAGTGTCCAGCAATCAAAGTTTTCTTCACATTTCTGATGTCCTAAAATAGTCAATTTTGGAACTATAAATTAGAAAAAACAACTGCCTCTATTACCAACCTTGAAGATATCGCATGTTCCAGAGTGTAAAAAGTTTTAGCTTCTATTGCTTATTTAATCTTAATCGATTTTGGGAAAGGAACATTTCCCAATCGCTTTAAACAGTTTTGGCCTGCTCATTTGTTGCGGCCCCAGACAGCACTGAAGAAACCTCGTTGAACGCAGTGTTTTGTTGAACTTCCAGCTCTTTGGCATAGTTTCCATAAACAAAGACATATCGCGCTGAGAGATTGATGTATTGTAGTGTTTACTTCCTTGGGTGCAGCGGCGGCACCGTGGCCGAGCGGTTAGCGCGCTCGCCTACCACCTAGGTGGCCCGGGTTCGATCCCAGGGACCCGCATGTGGTATTCGTGGTGGACGAAGCGGCGTCTGGGCGGGTTTTCTCCGGGTTCTCCGGTTTCCCCCGCCGTCTCATTCCACCGGTGCTCCATCTTCATTCCATGTATCATCAGTGTCACCGCCTGTGGTGCCGTAGTAGTAAAAGCGGGCGTTAAACACTACACACACCTTGGGTGCAGCGCAAGCAGCAGGAGTGCATGTGCATCTGGGTGATGAACTTCTAGGCTCCGGGTCAGGAACCCGCTGGTTCTCACACTAACGGTTAAACCAGCTCTGTCTCCACCAGGAACATGCCCGCTTACATCAACAGCATTCCCTCACGCCTTGTAGACGGAGCATGAAGTCGGGAGGAAAAAAAGAGAAAACAATAACGTTTCTTACGTAAGCTTATACTGCCCGCCAAAAGTTATGATGAACAGATGTGATATTGTTTCGTGGAGGCCGTCGGGCATATATGACGCACAAACGTTCCCAAATTAGTGTGTTATCTTCATGTTAAACAGTTCTCAATGCGTGTCTGTTCTACCACTGATTAGAATAGTTCCTTAGTTTTATTAATGAAGCCGTAAACAAACGTTTTGGTTCGAGGTATGTACTCAATCATACCATAATGAGCCCCATTTTATATGGAACACATGGTTTTCTATTAATTACAAAAATAATACACCATGAAATGCACCCATTTATATTTATCAAAGATAATTAGAGCCGGTGTTAATGAAATACCATAAATGAAAATTACGTACCTATAAAGGACATACACCGCAATGGTAGAAGCAAGGATGCTATATGCAGCAGACATATGGAGGTTGGAAAAAGTTGGTAAAATGTACACAGGATGTTTTGTAAAATAATATTGGGGTTACCAAGAAGCTCACCAGATGGAGTAGCACAGGCAGAATGAGAAAAAGTGAGAGGGTAAAATGGTAGATAAAGCAGTTAAATACTGGTTTAGAATACATAAATTTACTGGAGGAAAACGATATATTAAAACAATGCTTGGTTGTACAAGAGAAAATGGGGGGGGGGGGGGGGGGGGAGGACAAGCTTTGTACAAAATGCACGTAATATTGGAATGTGGGAAATATGGGCAGAAAGGAACAAGAAAAGCAAGGGATTCTGCAAGGAAATTAAAACAAGAGTGGAGGATATCGAAAAGCAAGAAACTCTTTGTACTGATAATGAGGTTAATAGATTATAGCTTTTCAAAAATGGAATGGGGGAGGGAAAAATACATCGACGTACGCAATAAAGAGGCCATAATGGGGCATGGATGGGCTAAGACGGGGGTAATAATCTAAGTGGCATAGGGCTGAAAAGGGTGGGAGAATTTAATACACAAGAAATGAAACGATTTTCCATTAGAGTTAAAAGAGGAAACAAATTTAGTTCAAGACCAGATGAATTTATGGAGAAAGGAGGAAAATATTTACGAAAAATACGGTTAAAATGGTTAAATGAAGTATGAATAAACATATAGAAAACATGGAAAATAGTAATGAGATGTAAAAGTAAAAAGTGGATATAACAAACTTTCCAATTATTCTCTATAGAAAAGAAAATGTTAAATATAAGAAGAAGTAACAGAAACAAGCAACCCCAAAGGAACAAATTGTGTAAATTTCTAGCTGGCATCCAGTTGGAATAACTGCTGGCTCCCAATAACTAAACAATTGTGGGAAATGTTGTTAGAATTATATTTATCAAACTAAAACGTCTGGATATGTGTGCTCTTTGGTGCAGTGCGTAGGTGTCTGCCTCTTATACATGATGTTCCGACATTCAATCTAGGTCACGATGAGATTGGGATGAAGTCCTTTTTCCGGTTTTCTTTTCTTATCCTCAGAAGACTGATGCCAAGTAACCTTAAGTCCAGCATGAAACCCATGCTCATTTGAGAAGCATTTTTATTTCATTTATTACTCTTCCGATATGAACTACAAAATATATTAAAATAATCTGGAGTTGCACCGATTCCGGCCATATCAGTAACTTTAAAGTAAAAATTCTCTAACTTGGAAATAGTAGACACGTTCTTCCTCTTGTTCTCAATTTTTATTTCTGAAGCACCTACCGATGCATGTAGAAGTAGTAACGCACTCGGTCCAAAACTTCCATAGTGTGATTGCATCGCAAATTCATGTTTTGAGGTATTTTTAGAAATTGATATGTAAGTTAAAAGCGAAATGTCGAATAAACAAAAAACATAGTATGTTAGTAGAGATGAGACATAATGATATTCTAGAAAATTTTCGCTCTCTAAGATACACCTTACGTGACATATTTGCCACGAAAATGCCATAACGGTCGTCGTTAAAATTCGTTTAGATAATAGCATCGCTAATAAAATACACATTCTGGATTTTCTGCGAATAGCCTGTCCTCTTCATTCAGAATGACTTTTGTATAATTGGTACACATAAGAGACAGGCATCGCATTCTTCGACCCAGAGTAGCAAAAAAAGCGAAAAAGCTAATGTAACTTAACCCTGATTTGAACTCACAACCGTGGCATCAGTAGTCAGCGGGCCATCTAGACCAACGAATGAGGTAAAGCTAAGCAAAGCACACAACAGACAAACAAAATAAGAGTCCTGCTATGATGTGCACTACATGACAATACACAAGTGCTTTTCTTGGCTCTTATAACGCCTTAAAAACATAAGCTATGTGCATTGGGCCACTTTTGCTTTCAACCCCTCAAGTGTCGCGTTAGCCCTTTCGGATTAGGCTTATAGGTGGTCATGTTTAGGGATATGAGAATACCAACAGACCACTGACATGTGGAAATCAGTTGCCTGTTGCGACGAATCACAGTTTCAACTCAACCGTGTTGATGAACGTACTGGAGCATAACGAAAACACCATAAAGCCGTGTACCCCAGTAACAGAGTTTAGAGCTCAGCAGACTGGAAGTGCGAGCGCAGGAGTGGGAGGAGGGGTTATCTGGGTCCTATGGCCAGTATTTATCGATGCTATAATACAGACACCTACCTAGCATTTTCGCTGATTAAATACAGCGTTTATGGTGACGTGTTTCTATGATTGCAGTGCCTTGACTTGAACTACGTATCTATTCAACTCAAAGACGTCTGAAAGCGTGAGGTGAAACATTCTGGATTATCATCAAAGAAGAGTAAAAAGAAAGTATATCTTTCTAATGCATAACTGTCTTTTTAATTAAATACGATTTTTAGTATTTACTCCGTAATTTTCGGCCAAGGCAAGGAAAAAAAGGAGTTACTTTCTACTTCAAAATACAAATTTGCACCTATTCCAACGAATTAATATTTGTGGCTTTTGTTTCCTCCAATAGTATGCTCAAAAAGGCAAGTGTATCGTCACTACATTAAATACGTCTCCAATATATATTCCAATTGGCACATCGTGTGATGAAACATTCATCGGAAATCTCTACTACGAGTGCATTTAACAAACGCGAGTTGTTTCCCGATTTTTCTCTACTGCTTCAATTGCGTTACTGTGTTGCAGTGCTCTCAAACTTTCTTACGTGCTCCGACACAATTAACTCATGCCTAAGGAGGTGCGGACGCCGTTACAACCACTACTTGACTGTCTAACCTGCTCATATAACCTGCGAATTTTCTGAAATATACAAGTTTCTCGAAGCTTCGCTAATTCCCAACAAGTTCAGTTCCGAGAACGCGAAAATTACGGAAGAAGGGAGTGGGTATCGAATCTGTATGTCTTGTTTAGGGCAGAACGTTTTATGACACAACAGCAGCACAAGCGCTTGAAATAATAAAAGCACCGTTAGGGCAAGTACCCCTCTTCTGAGAGAAAAAAGAGAAGGCACCGGTTAGGGAAGTAATCAGTACAGCTTTAGGTGTTCATGAGTGAGTAGAAGATATTCGAAAGAAAATAGTTTGGTCTTAAAATTTGAATTAATATTAGAAATCGTCAGAGTAAAAATTTGCTTATGAAGGGCGCTAGAAAAATACATCACGGGCGCCATCTTCGATTGGGCTAATGTACTGTTTTGGGTGCACATCGGAGCATCAACCAGTCTTAAGAGCTTAAAGCTTCCTCGGTGTTGATTATTAATTACTATATCGTGAGAAGTAATAATCAACACTTCTGTGATGAAAAATGAAGATTCGGATCACGCTGCCAATCCCCATCACACTAACCACTTTCTTTCCGTTTATATCGTCGATACAGAACAGAGAGGAAGAGAGCAATTCGGTTTCTGTCACCAGTATTCCACAACGCACCAGCTACTTCGCTGACTTATACGCGGCTTCAACAATCGGCACTCCGTTGCAGCCCTTTTCTTACACATCTCCCGAGCCTTCGACACTGTGTGGCATCAAGGCCTTCTTCATTGCCTTATTAATTATGACACCCCTTCCTATTTTGTTCATCTAATCAACAGTTTCCTGTCCAATCGTACATTTGTTGTCACCAGGGACAGCATACATTCCCAACCATATTCCATCTATGCAGAACTCAAGGCAGTATTTAGGGCCCCCTAATATTTGTAACCTTCATCAACACCCTTCCTTCTCTTCGGGGCTGCAACTTATACCTGTTCGCTGATGACACTGCAATTACCACAGAACCATCTCATCACGGTATTGCATGGCATAGTCTATAGCGCTATGCCGACATGCTGACAGCATGGTTTGCCGCGTGGTGTCTCAAAATCAACGCCAACAATTCAACAGCCGTCACATTCACGAGACGCCATCTCCAAAATGTAGATGATCTTCATCTGTCAGGCGTAAATATACCCCGGTCTACAGAAGCGACGTACTTAGGAGTGCTACTGGACATGCGCCTAACATGGAAAGCGTACATTTCAACACTGGCTTCAAAAGTCAGCAGACGAATTGCCTTGTTGTACCCCTTGTACAACAAGAAGTCACCAATGTCCCTCAGGAATAAACTCCTAGTATACAAGCAGGTCATCTGGCTTGCACTAACATGTGCCTGCCAAGTCCGGGGCGCCAAAGCGAAGACTAACCTCTACCCGCTACAAGTATTGCAGAACCGGTACTTAAGAATATCTGTAGCTGCTGATTGGTACATCCCCAAAGATAACATCCACTCTGACCTCTCATTCCCTACTTTAATCGAGTATATTATGAAACTTTCCAACAGCTTCTACGCCAGACTTCCAGCTAGCTTCAACCACCTCATCCGTGGCCTCGGGGAATATGACATAGACTCCGGGGAGACATATAAACGACCCAGACTTGTACTAACCCAACAATAAACTGACGAATAACATTGACAAAATCATCGTCCCCATTATCATCAGTCTTACTATAGCCCCCCCCCCCAAAAAAAAAACCGCTCTCAGCAAAACATATCTTCATCGCAATACTCAATCACACCATCTTTTATAACTCTCCATCCATAAATCAATTTTCCACCATCTAACCACCATCATTCAGTTATCACCCACCAGTAAGCCTATAAGGGATGTAATCCCGGAATGGTAAGATTCGAGGGCGCCTCCCATAGGGAGGATAACCGTCAATGACCCCCCACTACACGATAGATGAAGAGAAAGAGAGGGCACCCTTAACCCACCATCAGTTCCTTATTCGCCACACCAATGCCAGCAGAGGACAATGGCTATAGTCTGAGGGAGCCTCCCCCCGGGCAGTGGCACCTTCAACATGGAGAAACAGAGGGCCTTAGCCAATAACAGCTAAATGAGGGAGATTCGAACCACTAATGTTTGCTCTTGATCACAGCAAACCTCTTGGCAAATGCTTTCGCTTCGGTCCGATCTTACGACGATCCAAGAATTTCACCTCTAACGCGAAAATATTAATCCATACGTCTGTTATTCGGAGATTCCGAAAACAAAAACAAAAAAAACAAAAAAACAAAAAACAAACAACAACAACAACAACAACAACAATAATAATAATAATAATAATAATAATAATAATAATAATAATAATAATAATAATAATAATAATAATAATAATAATAATAATAATAATAATAATAATAATAATAATAATAATAATAATAATATCGAGGTCCTAATCCGTAATTCCATGCGCTCTATACATCGGTGAAGGTGGATAGCGTCTCAGACTCGCATCGGGAGAGTTCAAACGTCAGTTTAATAAACCATCCTTACAACACGCTCTTTTGTGGTCTTCCCTGCTCCATCATACATCAGGAATTGAGCCGCTCCTCATGCGTTTAATTTCAATTGTTTCTTCCTTTTTCATGTTGCAGTGCCACACGCAGTGGACGCCGATCTGCAGGTTACGCTGGTGGGGGTGCTCTGAAGCAAAATTTTCACCCAGGTGCCTGGTATCGAAACCTATGCGAACTCTCCGCTCGCCGGACTTCTACATCTGGAAACGTTGGGGACCCTGCCTGCAGCCGCTAAACTGTCTATCCTCTACATTGCTCTTCAGTCCTTCCTCTAAAACAAGGGCCTTCAAACTGTTCGTAACGGGGATCACATACACCGTCAATGACTGAATTGCGGGCAAAGCTAGAAACAGGCATGAGGTGCACACATCAGACTAGTTTCAAACAGACACATTTGTGAAGAGATGGGTCATTAACAAACATCATATAAGTAACAAAATAAAATAAGTAACAAACTCGCGCGTGTATCTCAATGATTACAGACATCACTTCATCATTTTAAAGTTATTTTTATAAATAAGTACTTCATTCAAGATTGCTGGGTTCTTCTTATTTAAAAATTATTATTCTGCACGTGCAGGTGTTCTTTTATCCTTCTTGTTTGTTGTTCACTCAACAAATACCCATAATATTTCCTAGAATGTCGTGGAACATAACTTTTAGTTCTGAGGTAAAGACGTTGCAAATTGTGATTTGTCGGAAATGCAGCGTCGCGTGTTATGAATTACTCGAACAATTTAAGCCTCTATCTCGTGCTCCAAGAAGACTTCAAGGGCTGTTGTTTCATCTGTATGCCGTATCACGCAGGAAGGGTGATGGAGCTTGGAGTGCAATACCTTTCATCCAATCTGATGCGGGCGTATCAGAGAAGGACCCTGAGTCTGCAAACTCGGATTATCTCCTTGTTAGCTCGCAGCACGCAACACATGAGGCTCAAATTAGTTTGGTTGGATCGATTGTTCCTACGGTCGATCTCTATCTACTCCTTTGTGAACTTCATGTTGCGAGAAGACTGGATAAATATAGCACATAGGCGCTTGTGAGTGATTATATCAGCAACGCTGACATATTCATCCCACAGTACAGGTAGGTGTTATAAACTCTTACAGATAGGAGCACGGATTAATTCAGTACTACCATTAGAGGTGATGTAATACTGGGCGAAAAGCATTTGATGCACATAGAATAATTACAAATTATATTTGGAACCATAATAACCTTCTCTATCCTGATGCTGAACATTTCAGCAGAAAAAAATAAACTAGACTGATCTACACTTTTTACCTTCAGTTCCAACCATCTCCACAATTTAACAGATTTGAGATTTGCTACAAATCGCAATTCACAATGAATTTTGGACATTGAAAGCACGGCTTGTAGGATCGACCTCATAAACGTATTAGAGAGCTGTAGTATATCCCGATATGAACTCATTATCAGTACTTTTATTCCCCCTTTTTATTCTTAAATACAAAGAAGTTCATTTAGCGTTAGCGTTTTTATTAAGTAGGTAAACTGTCCGTTATGTTTCATTAACTTTCTAAAATTATCAAATAGAAATGTCCAATTTATATTATTTCAATCAATGTACGGGTAAGCTATAGACTCTATTGCAATTGGTAATTATAAACTTATTTCCTGGCTTAGTTTTGCTTTAAGTGTAAGTACATGTCTTCATTCGTGGTTTACGCATTTGCCTGTTCCGGTTTCATATCAGTTGATGCAATCTCTTTTTTTTCAGTGCCCAGTTGGCTTAATCATTTTGATCTATAATTAGATAATTTCTCCTGGCATTTTTACTCCATTTTTCTTTATATCCTATTTACTCTAATAATGGTTTTACTTTCAATTTTATTTTTCTCCAATTGTCCTGCTTATGCGTTCTCTTGTGCAGCCAGAAACATTTTAGCTTCTTGCATTTTACTTTGGTACTTTTCCTTGGCATTCCATGCTTCTCGTCCATAGCAAACGTCTGTATGTAAACGTTTTGTTTGACACACGCGTTTTCTTTCCTCCTTTCAAGTTAGGAACAAGTGTGATTATGTATTGGTTGCTTTCATTAAACCTTGGGAATGTGGCTACAAATTCTTTACAGAAATGTTTTGGGTACTAAATAGCACTAATAAAAGTTCCAAAACTCATATGCAGTCAGCTTTGGAAACAGCGTGTACTCTTCTCTCGAGGCAGTTGTGATCTCCAAAAGCGCAATTTATCTTACCCACCGCAAAAGAAAATGTGTAGTTGTAAATATTACAGAAAAAAATATGATTAACATGACATAATATCATAATCTCCCTGGTTTAAACAACCATAACTAGGCTTGATAGTCCAACTATATTAAAGAGGTATCAAGTTATCGGCGTTCGTAGTGCACGCGACGGCACAGTGTGGGGAACCGGTGCTGTCCGTCTTCTGAATAGACAAAGCGTGGGTAACTTAATTATTTTGGTAGCTCACCTACTAAGCTTAATCATAATTATCCCCCCTCCCACCACCACCCGATATGTATTTTACATTTGGATCCATAATAACCTTCTCGATGCTGATTTGTTTATCTAAATTACTCAGAATCAACAGAATGCGAGAAAAACTACACTAAAAAGGCGGAGGGGGGGCCTAGAGAACAGGAATATGTGTATTATTTAGAGAACCTGACGATACAAGAAATCCAGATCCCATGATCGAGGGATAATTCAGGCGAAAAATCAGGGTTGTTTATCACTAACATGCAATACAACAAACACTATTAGGACACGACAGGATGAAAAATAATAACTCTGCTTTATATGGCTGTGACGAGGCATTGCTTATACCAATTTAAGCTGCATAGAAATGCAGATTCCTTTTTCACCACCCTGTGCCATAAGATACCGTTTGAAATTACATTCAAGTACTAACAAGACAAGCTACCCATTCCAAATAACTGTCTGCGCCCTTCCAAGACTAATCTAATTTATTTATGCTACTTTTAAAATAATTGTGCTAATTCGTGAGAAATAAATGCGTCAAAAACCCAAAAAAATAATTTACAGATATTACCACAGTAGGAGGAAGAGCTACATATCAACAACTTTCTCACCTAATCAGGAGAAGTTCATTGGCTTACCTGAAACAAAAACAAAAGCATTTTTATTTTTAGTATAACAACAAAGCGGCGTCCATTTATTAAATGCTAAGGCGTAATATTTAAAATTACAAAGAGTCATATCTACGTCATGCATCTTACATTTCTATAGTGTCCTACGTCACTTATCCTTTATTGGTATTACACAAAATACAAATCACTATGTGGTTCAAAACACCTGCTAGAACAAACTCTGCAACTGGTGTTGATGATGCAGTTACTGGAATTAATTTTACTGTACTGGAATTATAATTCAATTTTAAAATTCCCTTGAATCACCCGTTACATCGGATGAAAGGAGTACACATATCAGCTTAGGCAGTGTATGTGCACACAGATTATAACGAAAAACTGTAAAACTGTTTGAGAACCGAAAAATGTTCAACAGTAGACAACTTCCAGGCACTTTCTGTAGCACTATAATTCAAACAAAATGATCAAAACGTTGAAGATTAAGTTAGTGTATGACACTTATAAGTGTCGCAAAATTTAATAGCGAGTGGCTAGACACAAAACCCAATTTGCCATGCCTTGCACTATTGCATAGTTACACGCTGTAAAGCCGGTGATATAAATAACATTTGCGCTCAAAAATGTATTTGTACAACTGAAAAAAGAATAGTAATAGTCAACTATCAGCCACCATTAAATTTCGCTGCTACGATAATATATTTTTTATTTTCAATTCTTAGTTTTGCATCAATTTAGCACTTCTGTTCTGTATGAATCTTAATATCCACTGGACGCAATACGTTACTGCACTACCTAACCCGCGGGTACCTCAGATACTAGTATGTTTTGGCCCACTATGGCAAATTCGATTTTAATTCCAGAGAGAAATTTAATTTTTCTGGAGAGCAATCACATTCCCGTTTATGTTAGATTCAAGCTGCTACATTCCAGACTTAGTTGTCATTGTCAGTTTTTTTCATAAATACGTAAGAAAAATAAGACTTGGAGTTTTGTACTAACTTTATTAAACCTAAATTAAACAAATCTTATTCCTTCTCTCCCTAAGCTGTTACATAAAAGATTGAATTTTATGTTCATGTATGTATAATGCTCCTTTGAAAACCTTCAATATTTATTTTCTCTACCTGAGTTTTAGAAACAAATACCTATACTCCATTTGGGTTTTCTTTTTATTTGACTTTATTATGCATTAAAACTTACCTTGAATACTCGAGAAACAATCTTGAGGGTTAAACAGTATTAGTGCAACATAACTGCGGGCGCTTTCAGCATTCATTCAAATGTAGAGCAAGCGTTAGCTTAGTTCTTCTTATCCAGTTGATTTAAAAACTGACCGATATCCTTCTTTAAAGTGATATTATTAAAATCTATGAAATATGTAAAAAAACAGCTCTCGTGAGCTTTCCACTTTCTGTTGGAATGTGACTGTAGCGTAGAGTCAGGCACTTAAACTGTCAACTGAAACGCTTAGTAACATTGCTTAGGTAGTTGGTAAATGATACCAGAATGACTAGCTGGTAAGATTAAATACTTCCATAAAGAATTAATAGGGGAGATGGATAAATAACTGCAATAAATAATTCCATTTGTTAAAATGCATCACTAAGTTAAGAAATGCAAGTTACAATTTTGTCAAATCCATAAGAAGCCATCAGCAAGGAGAGTTATGTGTTGAGGGGAAAAGCAATTAGTGATAAATCAATGTAATTCAGGTAACAGGAATTGCAGTGAAATCAGTCAACAATACATCCATTAGCTGAAGCTTCTGCTTCCTAGAACTCAATTCAGTTCAGAAATGACAGAGA
Organism: Tenodera sinensis; assembly: GCA_030765045.1. Taxonomy (NCBI): domain Eukaryota; kingdom Metazoa; phylum Arthropoda; class Insecta; order Mantodea; family Mantidae; genus Tenodera; species Tenodera sinensis. The sequence goes on along the minus strand of CM060966.1, from coordinate 108,618,358 downwards.
AAGTGAAAATATGTTTTTGGAAACGAATTAGAAGCCTAAAATGTTGCAACGTAATGTAGAAACGTTGATGGGACAGTAATGAGATATACGGAAATTATGTTGAAAAAAGAGTGTATTTCTAAAATTCGGATCTTTCGTGTCTTATAGACGTGTTTCCCTGTTATCCATTATAGGCCGTCATGAGCGCTTAAACTCCGTGCTCGGGTTATACATATATATTTAACGGTCGCCGCAAAAGACTATTTTGATTAGCATTACAACAACTTACGCTACTCATTTATTGCGAACACAGTTGTTTTAAACCTTAAAATATTTATACGTAAAGTTGGCAGATAACAGTTCAATAGTTAATTTCTGGTCCTGTGATTCAGAAATATTTCATTGTTCAACCTTCAATACACAGCAGCTCGCTTCAAATAGCTCATTTATTACATAAAATTTATCAACCAACATAAATGATGCTGTGTATTCTCTCACCCATCCACGCATACCCTTAGAGAGAAAGATCTTATAGTTTGCCACTATAGCAGCTGGCAGCAAGTTCAAAAAGATGGTATCAACAGTGTACCATCTAGGACAGACGGTATCAATATCTAACTCTGTTGTCCTAAAATAGCTGGCTTCTTATTTATAGAATTACATACAGAAAAGTGAAACGTAAACCTACTCTGATTTTCTTTGTAATCAAAACAAGGAGATGTGCAAAAAAAGAAAAGCTAGGTAAATTTCTCTACAAGTTTGACGATGTAGGAGCTTTTGTTTTGGAGAGACACCTTACAAATATAAACCGCTAGTATATCCCCTGAATAAACAGCTGGCTAACAGTTACAAATGTAGAACTCGACTTTGAAGTTTAATACTAATGAGTAGAACTCTGAAACAGACCTCTACAGTAGTATCATTCCACACAGAATACCCCTGGCGTCGGTCAGTTATGTGAAACAAGCCCTTTCAGAACATATATATTTTAATAACGAAAGGCTTTGTAACAAAAGAGCTGCAGGATGAATAGCGACATATTGACATTCATTAGCAGTAAATGCACCGCATACGAGCTGTAAAGCTGTTAATATTCATGCAGTATATGGGTTTCAGCGATCGAGCGTTTGTAGCTAATTATTATTTTCGGAGATATAGCAGTTTACGGATACTGTCGACCACGCATCTAGGGTGCCACGGTATCTTCAGTTTTTTGAGCAGGTTTACCTGTGAATAATTACGTTGGCAACCACAGTTGCATAGGGTGCCCATAAAAAATACAACATTTAATATGGCTATAAAACTAACTTCCTATATAAAACAATAATTTAAAGAATACATTACAGTCCGCATATGAAAAGAATGCTGGAAAAATAAATAAGCTACTAAAATTTTCGCAAATACAGTTACAGTTGCCAATCAAATAAACCAGGGCTCGGTGACTGCATTATACAGTAGAACACAAAAAGTCAACGTCTCGGAATTCCTTCACAGTAGGCAATACGGTACGCAAAATAAACACGTTACAAGCCGTAGATAGACTCCTCTGGTCCTTCACCTCGCGGTAGCATTCTTCTGATCTGTGAACGATACACTAATGGGTTTAATATTAGAACACCTATTACACAAGCGTCCTCGTGCTTTCCGTCTCTTTCGACAACCTATTCAGTTCCGAAAACGACACACATTGAATCGCCTTCTGGTGGTGGGGTCGCCGTTACGTCTGTAACCATTTGGCATAAAGGTTCGCCTTTCACTGTAACTGCATTGGAAAAGACAGAATCAAATCGCCAGTGTAAAATCTGCACTACAAAGTGGTTCGTTAACGATGGAAAGGTTTTAAGGTGTCTTCACGATTTTCACCATGATGCCGTCACGGCGTTTGTAATTAGAATTGATGATGACAGTGCTCCACGATAACTATTTCAGATATAAATAAATAGCGCATGCTTATTTACCGCACTATGTGTCCGGCATACTAAAAGAAATATGTAATTACTCATTAAATATTTACTTTTATTAGCACATTCAATATCTACTTGACTCCTGCGAATAATTCGCACAACCATGATAAATGTTTAAAATACACCATAAATTGACGTTCAAAAATGATTAATTCCTTCACTGCGCGGGCAGTACAGGCGTAGATCGCGACGTAGTGTATGAACGCTGCCTAAAGCAATATGTTGTTTTACGTAACCGTAACGCAAAGTAACTAAAAGTATAACGGTTCCAGAAAAAAACGGCTTAACACAGGCATAACATTACTTCTGATATAATTCAGCAAGAGCGATAATGTGAAAATTGCTTATAAACACTAAACTTTACGTAACCTGTGTTTAAACTCTGCAATAAGTGATCATAAATGATTTACATATAAACAAAATCCTTTATTCTCGATGTAAACAGACATTTTGCCATTTTAACTCATGAAGTTTTTTTAAAAGCTTCACTGCGTTGCTTGCTAGCGTGCCCCAGTTCGCCAAAGCACGAGGATTTCCAAACAAATGACTAGAGAGATAAGTGATGCATACACTTGCAATCCGCGCAGTGTTTCTGGCACGCTGCTTGCATTAATGGGGAGAGAGTAATATTTTCCAGCTATACAAACACTCCTGCTTGCATGCTACATGTCAATGATGCAGGCATCTCGATGTTTACGCACGTCCCGCCATCTGCTATTTCGATCAAGTTATTACTCGCTGTTAATCAAAAAGCGTCCCTACACCACAGAAACACACCAACATCCCACAACAAAGGCTTCCACACTTGCACAGGGGATGCAAGCTCATCGAATATTACAAGTTTCAAATCTCTCCTTTTCTTGCTGCTGCATTTTAGGAACACAAAACTCAGGATTCAATCTAAATATTTAGTAAACCTGTAAACCTGTAATCTCTTCCATCGATATTTCACCTAAAACACCATGAGCCCGTGATAATGTGTTTTACCGCTTTCTCGTCGAAAGTTGAATTTCCTATATTTCATGCACTCAGTTGCTGGTAACATTAAATCCTCTAACTTTTGATGTATTTATTAGTGGATGCTTAAGAGTAGAATGATTTGTTATGGCTGACTTTTTTCCGTTTAAATCTTATCTGGATCTTTACTTCCATTTCATTTCTTAACATTTACCTAACGGTTTATGCTAAAGCTAAGTATGAGCTGCAAGCAATTGCTTTTTTAAGAGAGACGTGGACTATCCACTACATAACACTTTAACAAAACCTATAGAGTTGACTTCTTTAACGTAAGTCACTTACAAGCAACCAGTTTCGAGCAGGAAATTGCGTCTACAAACTTGCTTTTAAGATGTATAAACGTTCAGTTTAAATAATAATAGCAATCAAATATTTTTCTAACCACCATAACCAGAGCTATGCCATGCGATTATAGATTACTTCACGCAAAAAATCAAATGCTTCATTAATAAGCACTGGCCACTCCGTGTCCAACGCACCAGTTAGGTATTTAGTGACCCAATGCAACTTGTCCAGTGCTAAACGAGGAAGTGAAAACCCATTGTTTCTAACCCTGCCCCCTGCAGGAGAATGGTGATCTTGTATTATTTATGTACACAGAGACAGAGTCACCGTCGATGACAATGCCTGGACGTAATGGAAGTCGTGCTTTTAAGGTTTGTGTCTCTAGAATGAGCGGACTATAATGAAACCTGTGAACAGAGCCAGAGTAAAATTGACAAACTCTTAGATATTGTGGATAAAAACAAAATAACCCCGAGTGTCAGAACAGCATCGTTACCGAAAATACAAGGAAATTAGTCTACAATAAGGATAGTGTGTCTGCTTGGCAACCAATGAACACCATGATGGTATGGTGCATCTTCAAGCTTATCAAGTCGCTTGTCGCTTGTCAGTGCTCTGATATTACGCTCGCCGTATGATGTATGAGGGACTTGTTCATCGATTGGCAGAACATCGACATAGGGAGATCACATGCGTCATAAGTCAGGCATTTTGAGACGGTGCGGATGTCAACGAGCAGATATTGTCAATGCTGCATAGATGCAGACGGTTGACAGTGTGAACAAATGTTAGCTAAGTAACAGATATCTCAAAATGAAATGAATAGCTGTTTTCGTATATGTTGTGCTGTACTACTATATTATAACGGAGTTACAGTCTTACAACAGCCGATTTATTAAACGATGAGTTAATTTACCTTCTAGATGTCCATGGAATACGTTAACTCTTTACATACTCAAAAAATTAATACTAAATGAATAGTACCCAAATACAAAGCTGAACGTCTTTAACTTCTGCGCTAGGGACTGCTTAAGATTTTGCTTTCTTGTATGTATCTATTTCCGGCACCTATGGTATCCGAACGCTGAACTTATTTTTCTGTTATTCATTTGTGACTATCTGTAACATCTAACATCGTCGCATTCATTCTGAATCATCCTCTATGCAACATACCTCAGGCTCTGAAAAGGAGAAGAAACTAGAGCAACTGCGTCACTTATTCCAATAGGGAATTACAATATGGGGAACAAAGTAAACAGTTAATTTGACTACTGAAATTTGAAAAAAAAATTAAGTGGTAAAAGTTCTTCATAATTTCATGAATATTTTTATTTATAAAGTTTCGAAATTATTAATAACGTCAATTTAATGTTCGAAGAAAACAAATCCGAAGTACGTTTTAACCACCAACGATAAATTCATAGCCGGTGGATGCCACCCTTTTGGCCACTCCAACAACTGCACCGGGCTTGCGTAGTTGACCTTGCTTTTGTCCATATTTTTTCTACCATTAAGGGATATCCCTTATCAACCTGGCTGCCGACCTCATGTCCACATGCTCACGAAGAGGACATGGAAGGCTCATTACTACGCATCCAACAATCTAAACGTTTCAGCTTTCACCATCCACAGGCCGGTACCAATCTGGTGCTCATTTTCACAACGATGCTGGGTGGATACTGATGCTATACATAGTTAAAAAATCCGCACACCAAGGATGGGATCGAACCTAGTAAATAGCTGAGAAGCGGAGGACTATTCTTTGGATTTTAAGGGGAAACATTTAACTATTTTGGAAACAGCCTGAATTACCGCATTTTTACAAGGAAAAGAACACTAAAACTTAATTGTGCACTCGATATTCATTTCATCAAAGCAGCAAACAATTCGGGTGCTTCCTGACAATGAGCTTGCAATCGTGAACGACAAATGTGCACTGCAGTAATATGCGGCTACAAAAGGGCTATGATTTTTTTATTTCCGTTACTACCTACCCACAGTAAGCAGAGGAACGCGCATTGCACCAAAAATGGAATAGTACCCAGATTTCGGGGGAAATACAAGTTTTGAGACTACCTGGATTGATAATATTCTTTTTACTTATCTGATTACCCTCCCCGAATGGAGGACTTACAAGCCTGTCCCAGGGTCACATACCTGTAGTGGAGCAGACGAACTTACGGACCGGACAGGGTCCGCGTATCTATAAACCTGGAAACAGATGGCTAGCCCAGCCCCAGGTATGTGAGTGCGGGAGAGTATGATATGAAATGCAGGGAAAATGGATGAATTGAAAGGTGATGATGAAGCGATTAATGGAATGGTTGGCGGGGGAAACCGGAGAACCCAGAGAAAACTTGCTCACACGCCGCTTCGTCCACCATGAATACCACATGCGGCTCCCTGGGATCGAACCTAGGCCGCCTTGGTGATAGATGAAAGGAATAAGCGCTCTACCATGGCGCCGCCATTATAATAATAGTAATAATAATAATAATAATAATAATAATAATAATAATAATAATAATAATAATAATAATAATAATAATAATAATAATAATAATAATAATAATAATAATAATAATAATAATAATAATAATAATAAACAATAACAATAGAAAGCATATTTTAGAAAAGCTTCTGCGTATCTATAAATAGTAGAGTTCAGAAAACTAGGTAATTTATAAACCCAACTTGGTATTTAACTTCAGTATCTTCCAAGGATCCAATTTGAGATTTTTATTAAAACTGTCCCGCCCCAAACTAAGCTTAGGAAAATTGCACTTCACTTTTGATTTTCTCATAAATAGTATACGATTTTACTAAAATATCGTTTAACATATTTTCGTGACAAATAAAATGTATGTATACCTTGAATTTTCTGGGAATAATCTGTAAAGGCTCCTTCATTATGGGAAACTTTTGCATAATTGGTTAATGTAAGAGACAAAATCTTATTACACAAAAGCCTAGATCTCGTTAAAACACATAATTTATGTCTAATAATCTTTTGTGGCACTGGCCATTTCAGGAATATTCCTTTTTATTGGTTTGAATTTTCAAATAAGTGATAATTATTTTTCTTTAATTTTATTTGTGGGGACGGGGATCCCTGCAAAGAAAGTTTTAAAACATCGCACTGCGAGGAATTGACTAATCCTTAAGCCTACGCGTTCCCCTTGTACGTATATGTAACGAAATGTTAATCAAAGAATTACTGCAAATGGCAATCTCAATAATGAAACAGAGGAATAAGCTTTGGTAAGAATAATGTGAAGAACAGTGGGTAGCGAAAGTCATGTGAATAACATTAAATATTTTAACATTGTACCCAAATATCCAAAGCAACAAACAAGATTACATTCCTCATTAAGCTAGATTGGCATGCCCAGTCATGTTCAGAGCAAATGTACACATGGATTCGGAAAGTGCAGTTAGCGGTGCATTCAAGCTACCAGAATGCTTCTTTTTGCGGCCCTGTCTGGTGAACAATAGTCTTTAGCTGGTCGATGCACACGTCAATCCGTGACGTCACAGTGGACGCCGCCCTGGAAATGAATCACACGCATTACTGTTGTAGTCAGGCCGCCAATTACCGCTCGCTCCGCCGCCCTCTCTCCAAATTCAAATTGGATCTGGAGGAGGAAGCGGTCACCAGCAGATGTCACAACTCGAGTGGGTGTTGGTAAACCCATAAAATTATGTCATTCACGTGTCTCCCAGATCAAACATTCTCGAAAACCTGATCCTAGTTATCCACGCTGGTGAGAGATGAATGAGTTTGGCGAGTTCAAGGGTCAATAGAAGGGTTGGCGTCCTTTGTTTACATATGCGCCAGGGATTAAATGGATACTTCAGAGGAATCTTCTACACTTCGTTCTCTTGCCTCTTTCCATCCCACTCCAAAGAGCATCTTCTTGTCACAAAACATTAGTTTAAAAGTTATAATGGCGCTGCCGACCAGGAAGGCTGTTACATACACAAGTTCTGACCTATGTTGACATAAACACATCTACATAAAATCATTCATCATGTTAGTGAATGGAAGTTTCCTTCAGCAAAGTAAAAAATGGGGGAAGGGGGGGGGATAAAACAAGGCACCTCTTTAATAGGAAGTGTAAGAAAAATAAATATTTAAAGGACATCTTTTAACTCTAAGTATTCATTAGACTTGTTTAACCCTTTGATATTCCTGAAATCCACCGAATGATCAAGAACTATCATTGCACAATATTAGAACCTATACGAGAACGTAACACAGGGCTGCCAACAAAATGTATAATGTCAGGCTGTATGACGATATTGATATTGTCAATTGATTTGAATCACGAGCACACATATTGTAGTGCAGGGATGTCCAACCTTGTCTCTTGGAGACCCTTCCGTAATGAGCGGCTTTTCCCCACTCCCCTCCTTCAATCGGAGGGGCAGACAGTCAGTGAGTGAGTGAGTAGGGTTTAAGGGCCCGTCGACAGCTAGGTCATTAGGGCCCCAAGTCAAAAGGATAAAAACAGTAAAAGCTCACCACCACTTAACACTCTTACCTACATATTTAAAACAGATAGTAGCTAAAATAGATAAAATGTAACACTTATCTAAGCGGTTAGCTAAAAACAGTTAAAACTGGTAAATTCATCTAAAAAGATACGCTAAAAACACTTAAAACCTGAACATAGATCTTAAAAGGTAAGCAGATAAAAGGTAAAAAATAAAACCAAGCAATAATATAGAAATTAAACCTGCTTACCAAAGACAATACTGCCGACGAACCGCAGCACTGAATTTACAGCTACCGGGTCGTCGCCTAAGATTGACCTCAAAGTAGGACCCAGGCCAAACAGCTGGCGCCCACGACTGTAACGCGGACAATCGACTAGGAGTGAGTGAGTGAGTGAGTGAGTGAGTGAGTGAGTGAGTGAGTGAGTGAGTGAGTGAGTGAGTGAGTGAGTGAGTGAGTAGGGTTTAAGGGCCTGTCGACACTTAGGTCATTAGGGCCCCAAGTCAGAAGATAAAAGCAGGGAAAAACTCACCACCGCCTAACAATGAATCAAATATTAAAACGGGGAGTCTAAAAGAAAGATAAAAGCTAAAACAGTTCAAATGTAAAACTGGTCTAAAAAGATAACATAAAAACAGTTAAAACCTCAAAACTGATCTTAAAATGTACACAGATAAAAATGCGAAGGTTAAAAATAAAATCACAAAGTAAAATACAAGTTAAACCTGCTTAATGTAAGTGTTTGGTCTTCATCTTTTTCTTTTTCAGTCTTATCTTGACCGACTTGGGACCTGGTATGTTCAAGTCGCCATCCTCAGATGAGTCTGAAGAGCCCTGTCGGCTTGTTGAGCGGGAGCGGGACTTCTTTGATGATGGACGACTACTCACCCGGTCTTTAGGTCGCGAATGGTGAGCGTTTCCAGGTAAAACGGTGTGGCTACTGCTTGTGGATGGCTGGTGAGCAGGTGTCTGCACGGCGGAAGATTTAGTTGCCGGTGCAGGTGTATCACGGGACGGTGGAGAGGGAGAGGCGCTCGTTGGTGAGTCAGTCTGCGTGGCAGCATCAGCGACTGGAACGTGCTGAATGGCCACAGTGTGGGCAGGAGTGCGGCGAACTGCTGACGCGAAACCTAGGGTTGTCGCAGGTTTCAGCTGTTCAAAGCGGCGACGTGCTTCCAAAAAGGTGAGCCGTTCTTTCACGCGCAACTCCTGTATAGCTTTCTCGTCCATAAATTTAGAACACTGACGCGAGCTTGATGGATGGCTCTCTCCACAATTCACACAAAGAGGATCCCGTGTACATGCCGAGTCTTCATGGGCTGGTGATCCACAACGCTCACAAATAGATGGCTTATTACAGGAAGTCTTAGTATGGCCGAACCGTTGGCACCTGAAACAACGCATTGGGTTTGGCACATACTGGCGTACAGCGGCACGTTCATATCCACAAAAGATGTACTCAGGTAATTTCGTGCCTTTGAATGTTAGAAATACTGTACGCAAAGCTAACTCCTTGCCATCCTGTTTTCGCGTAAGGCGATAGGCTTGACATACACGCTGGTCAGAGAGAGAGGTGACAATCTCCTCATTCGACAGCTTGTCTAGACTTGAGGTGGTGACAACTCCCCTGCAGGTATTAAGCGTTTTGTGTGGGGCTACCCGAATTGGGTAGGATCCCAACAACTTCGCTTTCGAGAGTTTCTCTGATTGCTCTGCCGTTTTGGTCTCGATTAACAGCGTACCGTCACGTAGTCTTGTCGCGTTCTGCACCGGGCCACATATTCTATCTACCTCACGTTTGATATAAAAAGGGCTAATATCCATAATCGTCTTCCCTTCACAATCCAATGTCACAACAAGAAAAGAGTCAAAAAGAGAGGGTTTGCGCGGATACATATTGAAATTGGACCCCCATCCGGAACCGTCGAGGTCAGCCTGCCATCCGGGGGTCAAAGAAAACAAAGACACCAAAATCTCCACGGTCTGTGCCGCCATAGAGACCCCTCCACGACTGATCTCAAAGCGTACTTCAGAGGGGCTACCCTCCGATCTCCACTGCTTGACCGCATGGGTAAACCGTTCACCACGTGACACCCCGGTTTTATGCCCCCACCACAGGAATAACCGCCTGTGGCTCCCCGCTTTAGCACACGCTGCCTCAACGGAGTCAGCGTGGATTCAGGGGACTTCGGGTTGATTACACCGGGGCTCCGTCAGCGGTAACACGTCCGGCCGGTGATACTAACCCGACGGCACGCGGGCGTCGGGAGATTAACACCGGCCGTGCCCTCAAGGAGCTACGTGGGTGTACTTGACGTGTGGACGGGCTCCGCACCTAAGGCTACACAAGGGGGCAGTGTGAAGGGTCAGCCTAACCTTCGCGCCTGAGACCTCCGAAGAGCACACAAGTCGGGGGCCGCGCCGAAAACCGTGGGACAGGACCACGGAGATAGGAAAGATCCCTGCTGGTGAGACAGGAGTTATAAATCTAGGAACTTACAAACTAATAATCAGAATAAACCTAGAAGAGGAAGAGGGTGATATAAAAAGCAACATAAAACGTTGCACGTGGCACAGTTAATGAAGGTGGAGGGGGTGAGATGATTGTGAGTGGCTCGGGGCCCCGGGTGCGCCATACCCCGACCTACCGTGGTAGGTTCCCTGGGGGAGTTTGATTTCGGAGTCCTCTTCTCCTAGATGAGTCGTCGACCAAGACTACCGAGCCCCATCTACCCGTTTGGAATGTTCTTAGCTTCCCCTCACCTCTTGCCTACCAGTGGTCACAAAGACACACTTAGTAGGCCGTCTGGATGGGGTACTGAGCCCCTCCGCCACGGCAAGGCGACACCCCTTCGGAGGGGAGACAGTCAGTATGTGGTCAGTATCCAGTTAGTTACACAGACAGGTGATTCCATGGTCGTTTCTAGCTCATACCTCGGATTCTCTGGAAATGTCATTAGAAGACCACTTCGTTCTGGGTGATTTTTATAAAGGTAAACAGTAAGAGACAGACGAAAGCTTACTAACTAAAAATGTGGATCTCGTTAAAACACGCAATTTATGTCAAATGACCCGTTTTTCTTTTGAGCAAACCATTTCTGTAGATATTCTTCCTTATTTGTTTGAATTTGCCAATACTTTTTTCAAATATCAATATGTTATTCGTTTTTTTATCTCTTGGCCTTACAAGGAGAACGGAATTTTAAAGGCATCGCATAGGAACCAGCTCTTAAAGCATTTCACTATCGCGTAAAGCCTACTGTATTCCCATATTCCATTTGCACCGACAAGAAAATTAGCAGTAAGATACTTTCTGAAAATGGTTAAGTCGATTAAAATGAAGTCGATACAGCAATAAGCATTTGCAAGAATAGTGTGTATAAGAGTGAGTATAGCTCTACATAAATTTGCGAACAGTTTGTCCAAATTGAATTATATTAAAAGTCTGTATCGCAATAGGTTATGCGTCGACCACTTTGTGGATCTTCTAAGGCACTTCGACTTTGTCGCTAATATTGATAGACTTTCTAACAAACTAAGCAGTACCAAACAAGTTACTAATGACCAGATGCTTAGCACATAAGATTTGAAAGTGTTTTCGTAAATCAGACGCAACGTACATGTAACCAAACCGCCACTGCAACAAAATGCACGGCTGGGGGTTAAAGAGGAACAAAGTCCGTGTATAGTGGAGGGAGGTAAACGCAACATCCCCCTTTTCGCAAACGTGGACATCGTTATTGTAGCGTGAACTTACGCTCGGCAGATGTCGGCGCTTTCATTACAGTAGTGAGAAAAAATGGCTGGAGCACGCTTGACGTTCAAACAACGAAAATGCATTCTGAAATGGTTTATCAGATTTGACAATGCCATTGAGTGCAGCGTCAGTGGAAGCGAGTGTTCAATACAGAATCCCCAACCCGCTTAGCAATTAAACACATCATTGACACGTTTGAGGCGCATGAAACGATTTGTGATATTTACATAGTAAGATCGGGAAAACCACGTACAGCTACAAATCCTGGTTCGTCGGTTCAAGTGTTGGAAACGTTTGTTATTTCTCCACACAAGTTTACTACGCAATGTGCACGTGAAGTGGGTATTAGTATTTACTACAAGTGTACGATGAATTCTGAGGGCTGCTAAAGTGGAAACTGTACATCGAACGATTACTGCACGCGATTAATGATGCGCCTGATCGTCAAAAGCAATTTTGCCACTGGTATTAGCAAATAGTAACTGAAGATGAACAATTTGTAACGAAGGTAGTGATGAGGCCCAGCTTAAACTGAATAGAACAGTGAATCGAGGTTTTTGCTTTATGCTACTGCCACGAAGAAGCGTACCTAGAAATGTTACGCATATTAATTTTACGTGGTGTGCGTGCACTTAATGGAGATGATGAGGTCTTCTATCAACAGGACGAGGCACCACCACACTACCACCGAGTGTACGAACCTTCCTGGATGACGATTTCCAAGGACATTGGATTGGATGAATGGTTGCCATTGAGTTCCCACTTCGATCGCCTGATTTAACGCCTATGGAGGTGTGTGTGTGTGTTTTTTTTTTTTTTTTTTTTTTTACTTGTGGAGAGCTATGAACGTAAGCCGCGCATTCTGGAGGACCTTTGCCAGAAGATTACAGTGGCGATCTCTATTGAAACACTGACCGACGGAACTGCGACAACCACTAGTCGTCCCGTTATGTGCTGCCACCAACGCTTACGGTAATCATGTGCTTAAGTAATTTGTAATCAGTATTTAAATGTAAAACAAATACATAAAAAATAATGTTCGTTCCCAGAAGTGGATATACATCTTTTAAGGATACTATAGATATCCTATGAAAGGAACGCTCACTATAATACGCGTATAGTACCAACAATTCATTAAATATTGGGATAAGCAATATACTATTGACTTTAGAAAGCGTTATGTCAATGAACAACATGAAATGATAATGGCACTGTAATGATAATAGTAATAATAAAATTATGAAAATACAGAAAAAGGTGAAAACAAAAAATAAGAATCAAGTGCAAAGAAAAATGCTTTGAGCCCTCAACATTGTGTACCGTTTTAACCAAAGTTAAGACAGACAAGTTATACAAGTTGAGTGCTATACAGTGGTTTTGAGAATTTAAAGTCATACTCTTGTAAACACGTATGTTTTCAATCATAAGTTAGCTCTATGGCAATGAAAATCAAAATATATTGCATAGAAATAAAACGCCTGCTTATACTTGGATGTAATAGACATGTGTTTTGACAAAGAGCAGATTTATCTCGGATAGCTGACAAAAAGAATTTTGGCTTCCCGCCAAGCAAGTAGTCCAGTAACTCAGAGAGAGAAGTTTTCAGTGACAGACCTGAGTAGACTCGAGCCTTCTCTCCGAAATGAGTATTTGTAGATAGGAACAAAGGTCCGAAAACAAAACAGGGGAATACTCTTATACAGTGTAATTAATTTTACGTAGGAATTGTCTACGTTCCGGTTAGGCAATAGGTCACTCATTAGCAGGAAATCTACGAAAGCTCGATGCGGAAAACATAAGCACCTGCGAATCATATTTTGGTACTCTCATTTAGCCACACTCCTTACAGCCTCCTACCAGAAGTTCCCTCTGCTTCTATGTTTCTCACAAACTAGACTTGTAATGGTGTTCACTACGACAAATAAACTTAGAGTGGCATGCACGGAGGCCACGCAAATGGGCTACATCGATCCATCCATTTTACCTGTCTAAAGGATTGTTATCCCTCGAATAACAACTACGTACATTATGACAACAACCTTACAAATAAATTGAGATACACGCCGGTGTAATTATTCTTTCCCAGCATAAGTGGGAGACTTAAATATTGCTGTGAAAGTTTAGTAGCAGTAGTAGTGTTTAAGGGCCCGTCGACAGCTAGGTCATTTGGGGTGAAAGTTTAACTCTTGCATGAAGATCCTGTACAAGTTACAGATTTTGCAATAGAAATTTGTGAGCTTTTATGCCTGTGAATGCTAGCAATAATCGAGTCACCAAATTATTATTTTATACACGCTTCTTGTAACATGATAATCTACAAATGAGGTTGCGACCCAGTGGTGAAATGAGACCGGAGTTCAAAAGCTAGCAGTTGCCCACATATATGCTTTTACAATCAAAGAATATTGCGTTAAAATATTACGCAAGAGCTCTACGCAAGCGAAATTAAAATTCGGCTGATGCAGTTATTATGCAGAACCTGGAATGTGGTCTTCAAAATGTCAAAATAAGGACTAAAGCAAAACTATCTTGGGCAATATGAAGTCCAAGACATGTTAAAACTCACTCATCTAGCGTAGGACTATTCGAAGTACTCGTATAATGAGGTAAGCATTATATTGACCTATATTTCTCATTGTTTAATTTAGGCTTAGAAACAATCAGGGTTGCCAACATTTAAAAGTAAAATTATCGTACCAGCCACTCAAAATTATAGATTTGGATTCAAAATTATCGTACATCATAAAGCAAACGCTATAACTATAAAAATATCAGTATAATACTTATGAAAATATAAGAGTAATGATATTTATTATATCCACTTACAAGATTGATGACCTTAACAAATATTACAACTTTAGCACTTATGTTTCTCGCACTATTCACCTGAAAGTTCAGCTTCCTCAATCGTTGCAGCATTGTACAAATTTGTTGTTGATATAAACCTTAACATCTTCTCGGTGACTTGCAGATTTTGAGATCTACCACGTTCTTTCATAAGTTGAGACAACATAAGCTGAGTTCATTTACCGTATCTAGTGCCAATCTGTTTCTAACTTTGGTTTTTATTAAACCCGGTTTAGTAAAAAAAAAAATAATAAAAAATAAATCACAAGAAGTGCTTCTGCGGGGCAAGGAAACCACTGATAATGCAAAGGCCGCTAGTTCTTTGAAATCAGAATTTTCACCAAGGTGACATGTGTTTAACAGAAACTGCCAGGTTCAGGCTTATTCTTTATTTCACACAGAATATCACGTATTCCGAGTTTTCACCATTGATCATCAATTTTCTGAACAGTGCCTTCTTCATTGAGATTACCAGATCTGGGCACACTGGCAATAAGAGGATAAAGGGTAGCAGCCTTAGTAGGGTTGGAAATAGTTGCTATTGGGTGGAGACAGACAATGAGGACAAACTGGTGTTATTTGTAATTAGTTTCATTTCGCTGGAGTGACAAACCAGTGAAAATGATATTTCCCCGATATCAAACTATCATACATTAAAATTATCGTACACCCCCATAATTATCCTACGGGTTGGCAACCATTGTACAAACATTAAAATTATCGTATGCCCCCATAATTATCGTACGAATTGGCAACCCTGGAAACAATAAATCCTCGCCCCCAAAAGACGACGAAGAGAGTAAACTGAGTAAATTTGTATCAAAAGTAACGTCAGTCCGGCTTTCTTTTTAAAGAGCGAAAAGGCAAAGAATTCGGCAGATCCCAACTATTGGCCCACACTGAATTACAAATTACTAATTAGAAGTACTTTATTTCTTTTTGAGCGAACGTATGCAAATGTTAAATTAAGCGCAAAGATATAGAAGAAAAAGCAAAAAGAGCTATACTATTCTAAGACAATCTTTCCAAAATATAGATTATTTGTTTGGCTTCAACAACATGGAAAACTATGGATGGAGGAAAGGCGAGGGAGGAAAACTTTCTAGAATAGAATATACAACTTGCTACTGCCATTAAAACTGATTTGTCCAAAGCAGAAGGAAAAATAAGCTATTTGTGCCTGCCTCCAAGCCAAATATCTTTTCAGAGAATGGAGTTTTACTTGGCAAGCATCAGCACCAATCCGGAAACTGGAGCAATAGAAAGTTGGTTTACTAGCCTGAACCATAGGCAGTTAGCCAAGATTCAGGAGTTAAGGCGGTGAGGGGGATGCGAAATTCTGTCTATATACTGTTCCCTTAGCGATTCTGTAACGGAAATGTGTTTATTCGTTCACTAGCTTCATGTTAGCATTCAGTTTCATTTGTTAACATCGCTACAGTGGCTTTATGGGGAGATGTATAAAATCAGATATACCTAATGTGTAACAGTATTCATATTAACAAAATTGCTCAGAAATGTGGTCACTATGCACGCGGGTATGCGTATTATTCCTAAGTATGCAATGAATAAAGTTCCGCAAAGCACTCACATAAACAGAAGGGAATGGGAATTATATCTACAGAGACACAGTGGTGTGCTTTCCTCGTTAACGTGTAAAATCAAAGCAAAGCCCGCCAAAACAGTATCACATAACTAGATGCAGGGGGAGGCAGAGTCAGCAAAGGTGAACTTACTTCGTCCAATGCATTATTTGATTCTTTCATATGGTAAACAAAGGCAATGGTATGAGCGCAGGTTTTGCGTGTCTTCTTTTAAGTTGATGATTTGTTCTTTACAATAATAATTGGTGCGAATTTACTGCATGTGATATTATAAATGGAAATGTAAGTAAAATATTAAGTGGGTTAGTGATGTTAACCATAGTAGACTAGTTTGTCGATCTTCCTGTTCCAATAGTGGACTGAACAACCAGGAATGTCTAGGACAGTGAGAAACACGTATATACCTGGTGAGTCAGTTGCCCCTTACTCTCGAGTTTTATGCAATCCGCGTTTTATACTCCAACATGAAAACATCGACCCCATTACTAGGTTCTACCCGCGTATTTAACATGGATGTTAAACACTCGATGAAATTAGTAGTAATATAGATCTTACCGCGTCGCCTTTTAATATATTCGTAATTAGACAGCTGACGTCTGCAATGTTCACTGGAACCAGCGAATACTATATGTTAAACGGAATGTTTATCTCACACGTTACTAGGTAGCTCAGTTGGAACGAGCGCAAACCTGCGATGCAATCTGTCTGCTGTGAAGGTGGTTCGAATCTCCTGCATGTACTATTTTTTTTAGCCTGTAATACTCAGGATTTACAGTTATTATTCTGAAAACTGTTATTAGTTTTATTTTTGTTTTATTTATGTTTTATGATATTGTTTGATTTTTCTTTATTGGTGAACTACAAGTACGTAGTGTTTAAACACACTTATAGGTAGGTGCAATTGAAATAAGGATCATTTATACACATTTGAACACAGAAAACAAGGAAATTACATTATCAGAGTTTAACATGGAAGTTAAACACAATTTTGCAGACAAAGAATTATTATGCTATTACAAATGTAATTTTATATTGATATGTTTTGTGGCGCCTCTAACGAAGCAAGTGCTCGAGCTGATGACCTTCTTGGGTAATGCACACGCCTGGGCACGCTGCTGAATGGAGCCGCTGACTCGGTGTAGCATGCCGGGTTGAACAGATCTACAGGCCACTGTAATGCGCTAGCGAAGGCTTTCTGGATTGTGCAGCTCCTCTGCATAAACGCGTTCTTTTAAATAACCCCAGAGGAAGAAGTCAAGGGGTGTCAGATCAGGTGATCTGGCAGGCCAGGAGACAGATCCTTGTCTTTCTAGCCAATGACCAGACTGTTGCCAAATGATAACAGACGATCCTCGACCGATGCGGAGGAGCGCCATCGTGTTGAAACCACATCGTAATTCGCTCCTGCAGTGGCACATTCTCTAATAATGAGAGCTCATTACGGAGGAATTCCCGGTAGCGTGCTCCTGTTAGATGCCCCTCGAAGAATAATGGTCCAACAAGGTGGTCTCCCAAGATTTCACACCAGACATTTACACCCCACTGATCTAGGAATGCTGCCCCCTTTACCCAATGAGGATTATCAACACTCCAATAGTGCACATTATGGTGATTTACATTTCCATTGTTGTGGAATCTTGATTCGTCAGAAAATAGTATCCTGGATGCGAATCCCACATCATTTGCTCCAGCAACCATTCACAAAAGGTCACCCGAGCTTCGAAATCTCTCCCGTGAAGTGCTTGGTGTAGGTGTAAACGATAAGGATGAAACTTATCGTTTTTTTTTATTATTTTATTATTATTTAATGTGTTCAATACTCGCACTACAGAAAACTGGCTGATATTCACCTCCTGAGCAACTGCCCGTGTACCAGTATGCGGATTGTTCTGGATGGCGTTCAAAACTGCTTCTGCATTAACACCCGAAGTTGCTGGTGCGTATCTAACAGGAGTTATTCTCGCAAGTGACGCTGTTACACGCAGACGCCTTTCAACTCTCCGGAAGGTGTTTGCTGTTGGTTGTCGTCTATTCGGATATCTCTCCCGATATAGATGCTCAGCCGCTGGTGTATTTGTTCTTGCTTCTCTGCAGATCAAAAGCATATCTACGTACTCGTCTCTCGATTACATAATGAAAGACTGGCACAAAATATCGTGCGACATCGTAGTGTGGAGAACGAAGGGGTCGACATTCATAATAACACACTACATCATGCCAGTCCAATGGGGCAGAAGTCATTATACCTGTTTTATTACAAAATGCAGACAACCAAAAACAATTTAAATTATGTCCTAAACCTTCTGGGACTTTATAATTAGATTATTGTGAATTCGGTTTTCAAGTTTTGATGAACATAAAAAAAAATATTTACAATCCTGAGACTCGAACCTGTGTCACTGGGGGTTAGGGCACAGGAGACGTCATAATCCTATTCAGCTATTTCGAGACTTGACTGAAAGCACGTTCCGCGTTCAATAGTACGACTTGTATGCCTGGCGCTATGCCGTTGCCACCTCGCGAGTTTCGTGCTTGATTTAGCCTTTTAAGACAGTTTTAATCACTTGCTAGGCATTTTAATATTATTACTTAAATGGCAAAAGCTCTTATGCATGTTAGTTGATATGAACGCAAAAGTGTAAATAAACCGTTGTTTAATAATATGTCCGTTTTGACTGAACGGGTTCATGATGGATGAGGCGTGTCTCTAATTTTTTCCTAATTTTTGGCAGCCAACCGCTGCTCTAAGTACCTACAAGAATCCGCCATTTTCTTTTTAGCTGACGTTGTTAGTGTACTCGTATGATAGGTCCGTTTTTTTCAGAGGCGTTTACTGAATTACGTTGCTATGTATACTCTACTAAAAAGTTTGTGAAATCGGCTGGAAACCGGAATACGCTCTTAGTAAATGAGTCGTATGTTTTTGAGGTGTACCTTAGCGAGGAGTACGTTCTGTCCCTTAAACCGCTAT
The DNA here is from genome assembly GCA_030765045.1 of Tenodera sinensis. Taxonomy (NCBI): domain Eukaryota; kingdom Metazoa; phylum Arthropoda; class Insecta; order Mantodea; family Mantidae; genus Tenodera; species Tenodera sinensis. Next base: position 108,599,436 of record CM060966.1, on the reverse strand, counting down.
TCCTCTGAATTTTGTGCATTCCTCTCTCTAAGAACGTCAAGCAATACATTTTAGTAAGCGCAAAACTGGACCAAGGCGCAGATGCTGTTTGATGTGTGGCCTAGCTTTCAAAAAAACATTAGGCGCGGCTGACTCGCCTGGTATAATATCTATAAATGCTCCATGAAAAATAATTTGATACGGCATTACTCAGAAAAATGCCACATCGTGTAAGCATCTAGAACTCTAGACATTAAGGAAAACGATATTGTAAGTAGTATTTGAGTAAAATAGGGGGAGATATTACCCATCTAGGCCGAGTTCTGTCTACATTTAGATATTCTCCTTTTTGCTGATAGGATTGCTTTCTAATGCGATCTCGTTTAATGAAAATAGAGCCCAGTGCAACGGCTTTGCTGATGAAATGAAATGAAATAGTGCCACCCTTGCTCATGAATCTTAGTAAACCGAATTTGACGCTAGAATTGTGGAGAAAATAACTTGTTTACTAGAACGTTGGAACCAGGACAGGAACGACAGCTAAGGGACGCAACAAATGTAATTTAAAAGCATATGAAATTAACTGATGCTGGGTGAGGCATTGCTAAATTCTGTTAGCAACACTGATGAGGAAGAAAAGAGAGCATAGGGCTACGCTAAGCTTGATGAGGTTGCTAAGTTGGAATATTTAATGTGTTTACCCTGCGCTACTATAAGGAAGTATCTTGGTTCCAGGGAATTATTTCTCGCGGAGCCTTAGTTTGCTTCTTAATGAAGTAGCAGCTACGGAACTGTGTTAGTCGTTTGGGAATTTTCGCATCAGCTGATGATCTTAATTGCGATTGCTCCAGCCTGCAGCATTAGTGGTAAACTTTCCCATGTTGCAGAAACTGACGCTTCATCTAAATGCCTTGAGACTATTTGAAACTTCAGGAACTATGCGAAAGTAGAAATCTATACATATGTAAAAGCAAGTGCCGGTAAGTGTAGTCGAGTACTAAGGATATTTATCCTTATTTATCCTTATCCTTTATTTATAAAACATTTTTCCTGAAAATCTTAAGTATGTGAGTAAAACCAAAAGAATTAAGCACCAAAAATGAATGCAAAGAAAATTGGTTAGCTGAACCTTTATCAGTGTTATAATAATTATGGTGATCTACGATCTGCCCTTGCTTCCTCTAGCGATTCAGCTATCAAGATGTTTAAACAATGAGAGAATAAAAATCAAAGACTTACTGATGTGGCTTCTGCCCTTGGTATTAAGAAGACCCTTTTACAAGACAAGTAAAATAACAGATTGAATACCATACTGAATCCTAAAATGTGTTGGAGAGAAGCGATGAAATACAAAGAACTGTGAGGACTTTGCGCGCTGTAGCTGCTATTCTCAACGTAGGTCTAGCGTTGTAGTCACCTGCCCAGCTGTGGAGGAACGATTAGAAATCCATGAGGCTTGCGGCTGAATGGGAACCCTGATATCGAGGTGAAGGATCTCCAGGTTATTAGGGAACCTCACGTTGGATCGCAAACCTCTCCGGTTCCAACATGCCCGTAAGGCGCTCTCATCTCATTCCTTCCTCCCAGAGGTCTGACATACAATTTCCCTGGGTCTGCACAGCGTGGAACTCGCTTTGCTTGCCCAGTGCAGTCCATTACACGGAAGCCAAAATGGATGTTATGTCGAGGATTAAACACGCATTAACTTCGCGAACATCTTAGCCCGGAGGGCATCTTTCACTTACTTGATGACACGGGCCGCGAAGGTCTTGACGAATTTACGTGGTTAAATACGTTTTGAATAAGAATAGTGGATGAAAGTTTAAACTTTGATACCTTCTTCATGATCCCAAAATTGTTTAATATCGTAAAGGTCCAAAATCTTCATCTTAGGGAAACACCTAAACACCGTATATCAATATTTGGAGAAATTGGAGCGAATGTGAAGATTCCGTACTCGCGTACTCCCAACTCGGTAACTACATTAGCTTAAATATCGTATGAAATAATTATTATAACATGCACGGATAATTTACTACTTTTGCATATTTAGTACATATTAGTGAGTGAATGAGTGAGTAGTGAGGTTTACGGGCCCGTCGACAACTAGGTCATTAGGGCCCGTGTACATATTAGTATGAAGTTGATTACATTATAAAGAGGAAATGCAGACCAACTTTTAATATAAGGGATATTAAGGAGTTTTGGCATCTAAAACCTAGACTTCATAATACATGGGATTACAATACAGGTTATTCAGAGTAGACTTTTAATGTTACTCAGAGAACTCCACATTTATTTCTTTAGTTTAACTAAAGAAATAAACATATTATATCGTGCAGTGTAGTGTTTAAGGGCCCGTCGACAACTAGGTCATTACGGCCCGTAGGTACGTGGAGGAATAAGTTACGTAGCATTCAGTGGCACGTCTTGAAAAGTTTGCAAGACATCAACATGTAACATACAGATTACTTATACACATTATGCACAAATAACCCCGATCTTTATTGCTCCAAGGAAATTTCTTTCCCCGACAAACACGGCCAGCAGAACTTACGCAAACGTTCAAGAGTTGTACAACTAAATTATACTTCTTTAAAATTAGAGTTAAATGTATGAATGGTATAGTAGGTTTCCCTTCTCCAACTAACTCTAACTTATTACAGAATGAACGTAATTGAAAGGGTTTATTAAATACGCTTAATATAACACCACTTCCAGAATCGTCCATACTTTGAATATTCAGCGGCAAAATTCATTGAAATGCATTCAACAATGACACGTGGTGCATGCATTTCTCCATACTTTACACGTTGCTGCTGTGACGTCATGATGACAGTAATGTGGTGAGAATACTTCATAAGTTCGCCTAGGATGTTAGAAAAAGTGATAACTGATAGGCAACCACAAGCACACCATCCACTCTTCAGCTTAGTAAACGATTCTTTAGAACAGAGTTCATGGTTTACTATGTTAGTTGATTCCGCTGCCTTTAAATGGCACTATTTAATAATTAAAGATGCATGTTAGTCATTTCATTTTCTGCAATCCATGCAGTGTATTCATTGCATTCATGGAGAATACGCCATTGACAGCACTCCTTTGAAATGTAGGCGTTACATCGAGTTCCATATGCACATTACTCGTAATAAACTATAAACTGAATTTGTTTTTTCATGCATTCTATTTCGGGCAACAGCAACTTGAAAACTAACAAATAATCACACAAGTATTTTCTATCACAATAGAAGAGTCTTAATTATGACTGCAACGTGCTCGTAGTCTACTATCTATACTTCAAAATTAGTTTTTGGCTATTTAGGCGTTCTCACACACCCACCCACACACAAACAAACAAACACACACACTTTTTATAACAATGGCATCGATAACGTATTGCCTGCTATGTGCTAAAGCATCGGTGTGTTAAATAATTATTTTACCCCATTCGATTTCACGTAGAATGACTCGCACAAAAATGAACTCTGTACTGACGTAACGTGATCGCCCATATTAAATTCCGCTATTTCATGGTTCCTAGCGGGTAAGAAACTAGGTCAACATCACCCCCAAATCAAGTCACACGAGTTCATTCCATTATATAACCCTGCAAAACGCACTAATATTGGACATGGGATATTGCTGTGGTTTCAAATAAAGACAACGCAATATGTGGGATTTCCGATAGCATCCCGTGTTGATAACTTCACTGTATTACGTATTCTATCAATGCGACGGTTATGATGTCGTCGGCCAGCTGCATAAATATGCCATGAACCAACAACCATGTTCCTCGTTACATCACCCAAAAGCCTCAAATGCTACCACGTTTATTGTCACATGCGTGCAATATCTACCCGACATATAGTCATTAAAATCTTCCTACGACTGATTTTGGCGCTACAGATCTTTTATCACTGCATTCATAAATGCATGGATTAAACCGATGGAGATTATGTCATTGTCATATTGGTAGGAATGAGTGTCCTATATTCCCCCTCTAAACCGTCGTTGGTCATCATTAGAGCTCGAACTTATGGCAAAATATACTTTCTTATTAATTACCATCAAAGAAATCTGACATGTTGCACTCACATGACTTTCTCTACTCTTGTACTAACCGTTCTTACAAACTCTTATTCCTGTATCTTCTTCGTGTTAGTTGAGGTAAACATTTGCAGAAATTATCTTATTGCGTAGTTCCTTGTAGGTGCTAGAGGAACGAGCAATGCTTTCAGCGATAGTCAAATATTTTAAAGTTTTCAAATTCCGTTCTTGCACGGTTAACATAGAACAGTGTTCCATTTGACGAAAGTTTAGTATTCCAAAACTCACACAAATAATAAAGAATGTCTCCGAAATGGTGTATCATCGAAATGGTTCACTCTAAAAATTATTTGGACGTAAATGCTGTGTTTTAGCAAGATCTACACTTTTTGTACAGTAAGATTTGGTCTATCTCTTACGGTTTACCAGTTACGCGAGTCATACAGAATAAATAGGACTATATGTGCTATAGCCAGAAAATTCAAAATATGCATTTCCTTTGTCATAAAAATATCTTAAACATATGGCATTTGAATCAAAATCGTTAAGAGCAATTTTCGAGTAAATAAGAATTTTCGAAAAAATTTCCATGTAAACGGTATTTAGGGTGGAGGAATTTTCTTCAAAATCCTCGTGTCGGATCCTTAAAAGAAGTTAAACCCACTTTGGTTTTTAACCGACTTTTCGTTATGCCGTCCACAGACTGACAGACGCACAAGACACACACGGATCCTTTTCTAAAAATGCTTTTTTTTTTTTTTTTTTTTTTTTTTTTTTTTTTTTTTTTTTTTTCTTCTTCAGGATTCAGGGTGCCTCAAAACATACATTTCCGGTGAAATCTCGACATCGAATTTTTGCGTGGAATACAATACTTTCTCCACTTTAGTTCAGCGAGATTATGGTAAATCCTAATATAGCTTTCATATTCAAGACGCTCTTTATGGAAAAGGTGAGGCACAATGCAAAGAACAGAGTTTAAACAATTATTACTGGACATATGGCCAAAGAAAAGATCACTCGACATCCCTTTTGCGGAAATTTACCAAATTACAACGTATAAGTAACTCTAAATCTTCTCCATACATAAAATGCAAATGGAATTAATTAAAACCTGTATTTATTCCTGCACTGTAAGATCGGTTTGATAACTGGAGGCAAATATGTGTTTTATAGGCAGAGGTTATCGGTTGCCCTCGTTTTGCAGCGGACCTCGCACATAATAAATCCTTGCAATATCTCGAATCCTCCCCTTCTCTCCTGTTTTCTAATCGAACAGCCAAATGTGTAAATTTCAATATATTGGTCAAACATATACATGAGGTGCTTAAAAAACGGGCGAATTCAATATATGGTAACGTTTTAACTACATGAAAAGTATTACGTCGAAACACCCGTTATTTTCTTGCGATAAAAAGAAAATCAGGCAGGAACCTAACCCAACGACTAAAAATGATGCCTGATATGTGCCCTCACATGACTCTCTATTCACTCCTGTACAAACTATTCTTACAAAAACCTGTAAACCTCTTCTTCATGTTAATTGAGATAGACGTTTGTAGAAATGGGTTTATTACAAATTTCCTTGTAGATACAATGGGGTAAGGAAATACAGTAGTCTTAACCGGTAATCAAATTTTAAGAGCTCGTTGCCATGTAACAGCTTTGAAATCCGTTCTCTCTGCCTCACCAAGGGAGGGGAGAATATGCACTTTCCGTTTGAGAAAAGTATAAGTATTAGAAAAATTCAGACCAGTAACAAGGAATATTTCAGAAACAGTTAATTCCATAAAAAATGAGTTGCCATATATTCTGTGCTTTATTGAGATGTAATTTTTGTGCAATAAAGATTTTGTCTGTCTTTTACTTTAACAGTTATGCTAAAGTCACTCAGAATGAAATACATTTCAAAGGCTATTCCCAGAACGTTTAAGATATGAATTTCATTACAAGAATATCCTAAGCACATGGTAATTTAATAAAAGTCCTAAGCCATTTTTCAGAAATTTAAACTGTTTGAAATATTCTCTATGAAAAGGGTAGTTTGGGAAATTTTTGTAAAAATCTTCTTGACGTATACTTGGAAAATGCTGAACTTATATATCATGTGTTTGTTTTTGAGTACCGAGCTTTGAGTATTCAGAACTTTACTGTCATTCATATCTCGTGGATATTATATGATCTGGGAGTGCAACCACTGCAGATGGACGGTGAATAAACATGGCAATAGCGTACTAGACCCCACGTGGCTTCGGGAAAGTCAATCACAAGGTCATTTCTCAACAATCGTACAGACAGCTTTTACTGCCACAGTTACGAGTAACTCCTTATGACACCACGATAGTGGTAGAACGTAGTTGAAGTTACGAGTAACAATACTTTGTATAACATTGGAGCTTTATATTATAAACACATTCCTGGTATTCTTATAACCTTCAACATTTCGAAAACGTTTAGATTAGAACATACTTCGCTACATAAGCAGTTTGATTCAAGTTGGTCAAATAACTTCATATGAAAAACTACTGAAATGTTAATCAAAGAGGAAACAACACCTGCGAGTCCAAGATAGCTACTAGCGAGTGCCAATTAGCTACTAGCGAGTCCCGTTTTCACCTTTTATGTTTTATATGAACTTATTTACCGTGTCTCAAAACTGCTGGAGCATTGGATTGCTTCTTGTAAACTAGTTGGTGTCATCTGGGTTGTGCTCCGAAACTACATTGCTAAATGGTGCCCTCCGCAGGCACCACCATTCCTTCCGAAGCTTCAGCGACTGGAATTTCGTTTTTAGAACAAGCCACTCCAACGTTGTGTGGTTTGGTTGGTAACAGGAACACTGTGCTGGATCCTTAAACGAAATAGCAGCACAGTTGCACACAGGAAAGACTAGTTGAGCTTCCTGAGACAAGAACGCCGGCAACTGGTAACCTCGAGTCTCATTAGATCCATGCAACCATATATCACCCGATTTGCAATATAAACAACACAAAAAACTAATAACAAAGAAGGTTAGATGAAGATTAGATTAAATTAATACAAATAAATGAAAAAGTAAGAGTTAAATAAATAATTGTTTGAACTACTGCAATAACAATGAATAAGTGAAGTGATTAAAAGACAGTAAGAGGAAAGTGAACACAGTTAAAAAAAAAAAATATATATATATATATATATATATATATATATATATATAACAGCGCTTCTATTACTCATAACATTTCAAGATCACTTTACAAAATCCAATGGTGTTTCCTTTTACATTTCGAAATTTCTACGCATTTAGTATCAGTATAGATGAACAAGTATTGCTTATAAAAGTCTGCATTGGCAGTTATATGTATGGATTTTTTGTGGTTAAAACTTGTAGTTCAATGTGAATAAATCAATTAACAAATTTTTCCAGTATTTATTTTCCCAGTTTATTTCTAATCTTCTAGAATGTTTTGTATGCGTATCAACAGAATCAGAAGCACCTTTTGGGGTTTTATATTCAGAGAAGACCATTAATACAGTATTCAGAACTCCATACATAAAATTATGCATTACAAACCCGCCTCTCGCATTTGGTGAATTTAAAACAAAAGCTGATATTAATAACATATTAATTAGTCTCGGCCTCAGTCACCTCGCTTTACAGCAATAATCTAAGCCTCATTCAAGCGCCATATCAACGCCCGCATTTAGGTGACAGATGGAAGGATACTTGAAGCATTAAATCTCTAGTAGTATGCCATATGAGCTATGAGCGTAATTAGTCAATTAAATTCCAGCTTCCAAGCACCACAAATGAACAGTGGATTAACGGAACTGTCGCATACAAAGCCCTCCGTTCGTAGACAGACTTCTCTCGATGATTGCGGAAGGGGGAACGCGTTCTGATTTGGTGCAATGCTTCTCCCTCGAGTGTTTCTGATATTCTATCCACATTTTCTCTTCCCTATCTGCCTCTCATTAAAAATCGCTAAAAAAACGGTCACATTGATGCTCACTAACCTGTCACTGCTATACAGCACGTTTCACAGAGAGACAACTTATTTTCAAATGAAACGTATTTGGAAACGTCCTTACTTATTGGCTTATGTTTCTCAAAAGTTCTAAGTCTCCTGAAACGTAGCTAAGGCAGCATTCATTTGTTTCCCATTACGTCATTAGCAGGGCAAGGTATTTCACTACCTACCTGTTCAAGTTTAGTGCACATGGGCATAGCCCACGAAATACCGGACAGCGACAACGTAAACAAAGGTGCCTCTTATGCACAATCAAATAGCATACAGTAGGTGCAAACCTGTAGCCGAGCAGCTAACTTGAAAGTATATGTAGGGTAGGCATTAAATTGCACATTGAGATATGCAAAAGGGATAATATAATAAAAACTTGAGACATTGAATCATTTACACCATTCATGAATTTACACATAAACGTTCTTTTGTAACCTGTTGCACTGTATGAGCATACACATTTTCAAAGCCTCAAAAACACACGTTTCATGTAATGTTTTCTTCATCTGCAGAGAAATGCATCGAATCTAACTCCTCCATAATTATATACACAAATTTTTAACTAGAGTCCTAATTTGAGACATATTTAAGATTTATTTCCATTGCAAATTAATTCTGAGTTAGAGATTATAACTACTGCACCACACCGTAGTATGCTAGCTGGAGCGGCTGTGCGTAACACAGAGTGCCTGACCATGCCCTAATGTCCGAGTGATCGTAAGCTGCGCTGCTCTTGTGAGACCGGAAAGGTACGAAATGCCTCGCCCTGCTCAGTAAAAAGCTATGATTATGGTTTCGGTCTCCTGCATTCCATTTCTAACTACAACGAAATATGTAAGGAGACCATTCCTGCAAATGTTTACCTCGATCGACATAGACCGAAGAATAAGATTTTGTTGCAATAGTTCCTAGAATAGATAGAAAACTAGACGATGGTTGATAAAGAAAAATCACATGAATGTAACACCAGATTTTTCTGCCAATTGTCTATTCTATTTTAAAATTGTTGTAAATAATTGAATTTGATTTATGAATGCTCTTCAACTGTCATGGAAAAATCACTTAATTTTGCACAGAGGCTATCAGGCTTATCAGCTTGAAGGCCTTTTACATGCTGTAAATCTACGACACGTGATCAACGGCTTTACTTCCCTTCTGAAGGAAGACATGGTAGGCAAAACACAATAGTCCCCATATTTAAGTATTCCTTTCACTGAAAAACGACTGAAACACGTTAGATCCCAGTAGAGGCTGAGTCCTAAAATATGAAAACATTTCGTGCACCTTACACTAAACTGTAGAAAAGTATGTAAGTTTAAGTAGCATTTTTTTATTTTCTTAGAGCATAAAGCATTAGGTTACATCCACCGTATGAGAATCTAAATTACCTCCCGAGCTTTTTTTATGTAATACGAATTCAAAAAATAGAAACCTCTCACACTTAGAGTTTTATGAAGAATGTTTTACAACAAAAGTTGCAGAGCACTGTTAAACCAACTACATAACTTGACAATTTATAAAAACGTGCAAAAATGTTATTTATACCATTTTTTTAGAATGAAAATGGAAGAAGTTACCCCAATTCCCCATTATTATTTGTTACATAAACAGTAACCTTTTAACATATTACTAGATGTAATTTTCGACCTTTTGCTATCTTCTTTATGACACCATCTTCCTCTTCTTCGTATTTTACAACTGTATTATTATTGTCATTGTCATTGTCACTGTCACTGTCACTGTCACTGTCACTGTCATTGTCATTATCATTATCATTATTATAATTATTTATAATTTTATTATTATTATTATTATTATTATTATTATTATTATTATTATTATTATTATTATTATTATTATTATTATTATTATTATTATTATTATTATTACTATTATTATTATTATTATTGTTGTTTTACATGCGAAATATCTCATATATAAATATATGAAAATATATTAATATACATCTTTGAGTTTAAATTTACATTTCTATGTTAATACGAGATTTATGGATAGGTATAGTTATTGGAATGACAAACAAAGCTGTGGAATCTACTAAAAAGATAAAAGTGAAAAGTACAGAATATGCCGTCCCTAGATGCAGGTAAAATGTAGCATTGAAACATTATTCTTTTTTTAATTTAATTTTCAATCCATGGCCACTAATAGAGTGAGAAGCTGTAAATGTATTATTTATATTGAATAACGTCATTTCAACTAAGTTTATATTTATTATAAAGTAAAAGCTAAGGGGAAAAGCTTAAAATTATACTTCCACTATTTCGATTAAAAGTACTTTCTTTATTATGAATTTGAAAACTTTAATTGTGAGTCATGGCTTACGACATGAGGTATTTTGGGATTCGAGTTCGAATCGCTTAAGAAGTGGATTTCAATGCGAAGGATATTACCGTGAGCTATTTCTGTGGGGAATAGAATGAACTGAACGTGAGAATGTGAGCTTCAGGCGCTGGAGTATGAAAAGAAAATTATGAACCTTTGTCATCTTTTATTTCCTCTTGCCTTCGGCGCTTGATGTTTCTCAGCAAATCACCACAGAAGTTACAATATCGGTAAACTTAATGAATAATTGCTATTTTATTTACCTTCTTGTAGCAAAGACACTCATAAAACTGCACTATACAAAGCACGCAATGTACATAGACCGCTTAAGGCTGGTTCACAAACACCGGTAATACTAACCATAATCAGAACGTGAAATTTGACATACATATACCTATTCAAATGGGAGTGTTCACAACCGATGGAAAGTATTCCCGGGCCCGGGGAACGGCAAAGAAGACTAGACCAAGCTTCAACTTCCCATTCCCATTAGAAGGCATGGCATATTATATTCATATTGTGTGTATTAGACTTTTCGCTCTAGAAATTATACAAGGCGGCCGTTTCTGCCATGAAAAAGCTCTGGTCGCAAGCTAGAAAAATATCACTGGTCAGTTGATAAATTAATTCCCAATGCGCAATTTCTACATATAAGCTGATCGATAGTATATCTTCCCATTCTCTTAATTTTGCTCAGAGGTCTCTTTATCACGCTTGAGGTTTTTTTACTTGCCGTTAATCTATAACACGGGACAACCGGCTTTACTTCCTTTCCGATTATTACCCCCGAAAAGATTACTCGCCCTTCGTCGGGCTTGAACCCGCGACCTCGGTAACGGGGGCTAGCACAGACCACAGAAGACGACCCAGCTCTTGTTGTCGGGCGTTGTGAACCAAAATGTTATGCTGCTTCTGTTTGCCGTTACCGGGTGGTTGTGAACCAGCCTTTCTACAGCTACTGCAGAACAGATTTTCTTTTCGCTTCCTTCTCCTGTAAACGCTAATTGGATTAGTGGTGTGGTCTTGCAAGTATGTTGAAAGAATGAATGATATGCTTCAAATTTTATTAGGGAGCAAAATTGATTCGTAGTTCCAAACAACCTTATGTTATGAGTGATAGTAGCAGCATCAGTAGTAAATGCATAAGAATGAAATTCTCTTACAATGTACGTTCAGTCTATAACTATTGTACATTAGTGTTCGAACTCGGTTACCCTGGTACTCCGAACCCCAATATGTGCGCAACTCATTATTCAACAAGCTACAGGCTCTCCTACAGAACCTACACATTAAGCTAACAAGCACGCCATGCCGACATTATGGACTTCGTAAATAATTAATGGTGTTTGAGCTCTGGTACAGAAGACTTGTCAAGGTTCTTCAAACACAGAAGGCATCAACAAAATTGGATGCCTGTGAGCATTATTAGCGTTGAAGTGATAACACTTCCTTTGTGGATTCAGCATGACTGTTGGGAATGATGCTTAACATCAGAAAATAAGTCCAAGAAGAAAGGCTACTTACTATTCGCGGTTGTTTAAGTGCTGAGTTACATAATGGGTAAATAAAGATTACGGCACAAATTAATCAAGCAATCCGTGAACTTGAAAGGCAAGAAAAAGAAAAGAATATTTGTTATCCGATGTACAATGTACATTTCCGGATTTACAAGCGAAATGCATGTTCTTCTTATATATTAAAATGTACACGTAAACGAAATGCTCTGTAAGTCACACTTGCGCAAACAATTCGAGAAACATTTGATAATGCACGTATATGCATATTCCAAGGGAAAATGCAAACTATGTCTTCGGTCTAGTTATTCCAACTGTCATTTCACTCAGTTTTCAGTGTCATAATTAGTCCATCTTCCCGGAGACTTCGATTAGCTGACTCTGTACTTCACTAGTAGGAACTAGTTCCACTGTTCGCTGACACTTCGCTTGATTTTTAGACTTCACTTTGTTCCAGGATGTAGAGGTGTAACAAAATACGCCGCCTCTTGTATCCTGCAATAATAGCATAATACGATTACCGCTTTATAGTTTCATCAAAATAGGAAAATATTTGAATGGAAATTATTTTTACCTTTTCTACTACTTTACCGATAGCAAATACAGGAATTGTATTCTAACCAAAAAACTGATATGCAGATTTCATTGGAAATACATGTTTTGAGTTCCCCTAAATCCACAAAAAGCGTTTTTACAAAAAGGTTAGTGTATGTATTTAGGAACAATTCAAAAAAGAAAAGGTATGTAATATCAAACTTGGTATTTTTATTTAGCATCTTCAAAGTAGCGACACAAGGATTCTCTAGTAAATTCCCCCAACCTAACTATCCTTTACATGGAACCTTTTTAATTAATTTTTATTTTCTCAAAAATACCAAAAGCCGTTTTGTTTAAAATACTCGTTTTTTCTTATTACCTTATTTCCTTCCTCCCTCCCTCCCTCCCTCCCAACCTTCCTTTCTTTTTTCAAATGCTATGCCATTATCCCATTTGTGTTTTCTCGTGGTCATGCAATTTGGAGTATTAAAGCCACTATATGGTTACTCGGTAACTCGGTTGTTGTAGAAAAGTGGGTAGAGAAAGTCGTGTAATCCTACCACATACGACTTTTCACTTCAGTGTGAAGGTACATCTGATAAACTTATTTTAAACGAAACAAAGTCGTTTACAGTTACTGATGCAATGCGCAATTTTATACTGCAGACATCCCAAAGGAATTTTAGCAGCTGCTTTTAAAGAGTTATTCACTGCACTTTTCTTATACTTTCTGACCACTTCTGCTAAACCTCTAGAGGTTCAACCACTCGTACGTGTGTGTTACATAATATTTTCTTCCACATTTCATCAATGTTGCCTAACAATCACCCCTAGAGAGTCCAGCTCTTCGGTATTCCGCTGACCAAAGTTTTTAATGTAACAGTGCACCACACAACATTCTTGTTCATTTGTCCGATATTGAACAAACTGTACACCAAGAAAGAGCTGAATATCAATGGAAGCCCATGTAATGGAAGTTTCACTATTTATCTTCTCTCTCCCTCTCCCTCTCTCTCCCTCTCCCTCCCTCTCTCTCTCTATTACGAACTTCCATTAAGCAGAAGTATTTTATTCCACCCAAAAATTCAATACTGAGATCTTACCAGACACACATGTTTTGAGATCTTCTAAATCTAGAAAGAAGTATTTCTAGAAAGAGGCTCTGTATGTGCATGTCAGTTTGCCTCTGTCTTCTGTTTGTAAACACCGTAACTCACAAATTAAAGTCGGTTAAATACTAAATTCGCTATTAAAGTTCAGCATCCATCAAGGATGAGAAGAATTTCAAGGTAATTCCCCCTTCCCAAACTACCTTTACATGGGTAAATGTTCGATCAGTTTTATTTTTTCGAAAACAGCTCAAACGACCTTGAATAAAATATTAAATGTTTAAAATATTTTCATGATAAATGAAATATGTAGCTTGAATTTTCTAGGGACAGCGTCTGAAGTCCTCTTCAAACTAAATTAATGTTGCACAGCTGTAAACCGTAAGGGATGGATACAATGTAGATCTCGCGAAAGCACACAGCTTATTTCAAATGCATTTTTTAACTGTGGAACTAATCATTTCTTGTTAATGGTTTGAACTTTCAAATAGGTACTTACACTTTTCACTACTAAAAAGGAGTTATTCGTCCTTTTATCTCTTGGCTATGGAAAGTTAACGGAGTTTCAAAGCTACCAGCTCTTAAAAGATTTGACTAACTGTATCACCCTATTCCCATGAAGTAGACAATGAAGTACGCAATATGAAGTACATAGAAGCATAAGCGATTGTAAAATCAGTTTGTACAGTAGAAAACTCACATGAGTGCAACTCATCAGAAGTTTCATTATTATTATTCATTTCTATAGCTTTCTTTAACTTCTTTGGTCTTATCGGGGGTCTCCGACTTGAGAAACCACTGGTGACATTATTGCTCGCTGAAACTAGTTTTTGTTAAGATTGATTTAATCACTTTTTTACTGTTAAACACACATTTACCCTTACATTTATAGTTCCACACTCTTTGGGTATTACGAATAATTCTGGTTAAAGAAAACTGCCCGCAGCAGCCGGCAGTCGAAACCAAGACTTCTGCTTTAAAAAATCTGAACGCTGGCTACGTGAGCGCATAGGCCGTCCATTATTCTTCTTCCCCATATGCAGAGCATTTTAATACTTTGGCAGGACATATTTGTTAAAGAAAACTGTCTTCCAACTTCTGACTAATTGATAACGCTTGGAATATTGTACGCATTTTATGCTTTCTAGTGCATACATTTATATGAGTGTTTCTATACGATGAGATTAAACGCACGCATAAACGGCATGCTGTGAAGCATGAGCTCAAAATTACAGACTGCCTGACCATTAGAAGAAGGCGAGCGGGTTCTGAGGTATGAGAGGGGGCTTGAACTGTTAATGTGTTCGCGTAGACGATTTCGTACAAACGAATGTGTGTGTGCGTGCGTGTGTGTGTGTGTGTGTGTGTGTGTGTGTGTGTGTGTGTGTGTGTGTGTGTGATTTTTCTTGGCCCCTTGAATCTTGTAGCACATGTAAAACAAAGTCACGTGTAATTCTCATTTAATTTTCCTTAATTCTAAGTTTTTGTTCAGAAATGTCAGTCAAAAATTGATCTAAACGTGAAAATTTAACATAACTTCGTCCATGTGTTTCTGTAAAAGAGGTCATCGCTCCGGGGTTGTTTGTTTTGTCGGAATGTAGTTAGGGGATGGAATAGCTTTCCTACCTTCCCCACCTTGATCTTCAATACCTCCTCCAACATCCCCTTGTTTAAAACACGTGCAGCTTATAAGTGTGCTCCACAGGAGGGAAGTTAAGATATAATTCAATAGAGCTATTTATTTGTGATGAAAATAGAGCTGGACGATTAGAACCATGCTTTCTCGCCTGAGCTTCCTACTGCTCAGCTGTGTTGCAAATCAGTGTCTCTTATTGAACCGCGTGTGAAAACAATAAGGTATTTCAAGTTGCTTTCCAAAATTTTAATTAGGCCTGCAGTAGAGCATAGAGTATAGGGTAAAATTGCGATCAATGTAGGCTTACAGCATGATACTTCGAGTTACTTCCTAATCCTTAATGTAAAAATAACTAGAATTTCGTTCAAAAGTTCCTTAACTTTATAGCCTTAATTGGGAGTGGATATGTGTAACTGTATTGCCAAAATGTCAACTTTAGGCGTAAATTTTGTAATTCAAATGTGGTCTTTCGAATTCTTTTCTTGTCCCTTCAGCCTCGAATTAAGTAAGTTCCACTGTATACGATACTAGCGTGCATGAATATGATGAGATGGTAGAAAATGTTTACATAGCACAGTCCTTCACTTCGTCTTCTCGTCGTCAGACAGTATATTACCTTAAGAGTTTGCATTGGATACTAGACTAAATAGAAAATGTTACAGCCTGTGTTGTCCTCTGTGCTCTAGGGGTAACATGCAAGCCTCTAGTTCCCAAAGTCACGGGTTCAAGAGGACGATGGATTATTTCGGGCATAAAAATCTTTAAAATGGTTTCCTTTGGAAGTAAAGCCGGTGTTCCCGTGGGCTAGATTTATGGCACGTTAAAGAACCTCAAGCCTTGTAGAGAGGCTTCTAAGCAAAATTAAGCGATCTTTCACGCCCAGTACAGACTATGATGCTGAGAACCATAGCAATTAAAGAGCCTCCATAAATAACACTCAGTTTTATGTTACAGTCTGAACGGTCCACGTTAGAAGAGCTGTATTGTAAAACTAGGTTTCACATTATATATACCATATTTCAACACATTCTCAACATTTTATGAATGAGTAACGAGACCTATGTCAGAACTTCGATAAACGCGACAGAGAGCATAGCAATACACGCCTCACATGCCAAATTAACGGGTCACATTGAGCTTGTCGACATCCCCATAAGGTATTCAACACGGCATTTCTTGTTCAAATATACATGTATTTCATGTACCACTTGCTTCAAATGAGCTGCTATTTATGCAAACAATACAGTGTTCTGAATTCATAATTAAACGTGTTGGTCGACGCACTGCCTTTATGGAGAGAGCTATGATTGGAGAGTGCATTTCACCTGAAAAGCTTTGCAGGTTCAAAGCTGTTTTTGCTGTATAATAAAAGGGAAAACCAATAAAATTCCAACATTTATTTCCCAGTTTCATCTGGATGTTGCTGTTAAACAAAAGTGGGAATTTCATGGCAGTGCTTTGAATTCGATAGGCAAAGTGAATGAAATGTAATATGCCATCTACTGTAAAATGGATGACTTTGGCCCCATTATGAAAAGAAATAGCTCAAGTGTTGCACTCACATGTCCTTCTCTACTCACTCTTGTACAAACTACTCTTATAAATCTTTATTCTTTTATCTACTTCATGTTTATCAAGATAAACATTTGCTAAAATTGCAGGTGCAAGGGAAATGAGAAAACACGGCAAGCTGAAAAGGCCTGCTAAACAAAACTTTACCAAGTTGTCATTACCTTACGAAAAAGTTACACGCGCTGTTCAAATGACTGTGGGAAACAGTGAGCTCCAACACCAGATTCTTCGGCCAAAAAAAAAAAAAAAAACAAAAAACAAAAAAAAAAAAAAAAACAACAAAGAGACAGCCTCTATTTCCCTCTAATGGAGAGTAAATTGGATGCTGCAGTCTGAACGTAACATCTAAGGTGTGATATACCATTACGAACACAAATGGTTATCCAAGAGTTGATATGGATAGGTATTAGTTATTTTTATTTTCTCTACTTCGTATAGTAAGTAGGGGAAGTATTGTATTCGACCCAAAATTTCTATGTCGAGATTAAACCGGAAATACGTTTTGATGTCCCCTGAATAAAAAAGCACTTTTAGAAAAATGTTTTTGTGTGTGTGCGTGTGTGTCCGCGTATCTGTCTAAACAGCGTAACTCAAAAATAATAAGTCCGTTAAAAACCAAAGTTGACGTTTAAGTTTAATATCCTTCAAGGATGCGACACGAAGATTTTAAAGAAAACATCCCTTTACATGGAAAATTTTTCAAAAACGTTGATTTTTTCAAAAATGTTTCTAACGATTTTGATTAAAATGCTATGTTTAAGATATTCTAATGGCGAATTAAATGTATGTTTTGAATTTTCTGGCTATAGTCTACGTAGTCTAGTTTACTCTTGATGACTTCTGCATAGGTAAGTCATAAGCTATCAGAGATAGACCAAATCTTATTAAACAAAAATGTATATCTCGTTAAAACACACAAGTTATGTATGTATGCATTTTTTGTGGAGCGAATCATTTCGGTGATATTCCTTGTTATTTGTGTGAGTTTTGCAATACTTAGGTACTTTTCTCAAATGGAAAGTCGTTATTCACTTTTTATCTGTTTGGTCGTGCAAAGAAAACGGAAGTTCAAAGTTTTAAAATATTTGGCAATCGCTCAAAGCCTACTGTATTCCCATATTTCAATCCCATCTATAAGAAAATCAGCAGTAAGATAATTACTGCACACGTTTATCTCGACTAACATGAAGATAATGGAACAAGAGTATATTTTCCAGTATTTTATTTTTACTTGAACGAATGTTATTTGTGACGATAATTATTTTGAGATCGAAGGTTGAGATGCAAAAGAATCCTGTTGAATGAACAAGGCTAACAACTTGTTTGGTGTAACAAGCAGCTGTATAGCCGGTGTCTTATTCAAATAAAGTAAATTTTCTAGTAAACTCTCGACAATTGCCCTGATCCTTTGAACATAAAGTTTGTAAAATTCAGAAGCACTGGTGAGTTAATTACGCTACAAATTATTTAAACCATACACAAAAATATTTTGACTTTGAATGCATCCATTGTCTTTCTAGTATACAAATAAGGCACAGACTTCATCAATTCAAATGTCTCATCAAAGATTGTACACCTCTACCACTGCATCCCAGGAAGCTCGTATACTTCAGTATAATCAAACCTATCTGGGCATATGGCTTTCTATTTGGGGCTCAGCTTCAAATTCACAAGTTATAAGAATATACATTTTCCAAACTGAGTTTTTTCTGATCATAGCGGATCTACCTTGGCACGCATATCCGCAATTTTACACTTCATAAAGATCTTCACACTCCTACAGTTGAATCTACGCTCCAGCCCTCACATATTCGACTGTTCACATCCTTCATTAATCACCCGAACTCATTTTGAATGAGATTTCCCAGAACATATCAAAAGGACCGTCACGCACACTGAAGAGAAATGTCACACAGATCTTCACCGCTTAAAAAAATACCTTATCAATATTTTGTTATTGATCATATCACTGTTATCTCCTTTAGACTTTGAGGGCAATTGCTGAACTGTATCCACAATACAAGAGCTGTAACTCTTTGTAATTGCTTTTATATTTTATCAGCACAATTGTAAAATACACAATATTGCATAATAAAGTTAACTACATTTACACAAACGTTTTAAGTCATGCCTACACTTAGCAGCACTTACTTTACAGATTTATAGTCTTGAATCAAACTTTCGCGGATTGACTTCATCTGTAGCTACTTACTTAGCTATACGTGTGTCATGGATGATGCAAGTTCTGAAGAAACTGTTATGTACATTCTTTTAGCTATTTTAATTGGATGAATTAAGTTCATCGTTTTTCCCCAACCGCCGATTCAAATATAACTTTTTATTTATTTATTTATTTATTCATTTATTTTATTTTTCCGTTTGTATTCCGCCTTTAACTATAAAAGTCATATGGGCAATTGTGGTACTAGTTTAACATTGGGGTTTAGTATCTTTAGGGTTTTAGTACATCAGATCACACGCATATTCACGCTCTCCTTCATGCTTCCAGACGCTACAGAGGATGAAGAACATTCTTGACAGGAGAAAAATTCTTTATACCCCTGCCGAGAATCGAAACCAGGACCCCTTGCACAATAGGCAGGTGGTCTACCGACTGAGCTTTGGCTCCAGCCTTAAAATTTGATGCGCTAAAATCACAAGATTCTCTTTCTCAATATACTATTTTAATATTTCTACAAATAATTCACTTAAAAGTTTATTGTTCTGTATATTTATTGCTAACCATGATAAACGTTAAGTTAAATTGCTTAAAAATATTATTTGTTGTAATTCATGGCTAAACCTGCCACTGCTCTGTCGTGGCAACGTTCCGGCCGCCCTTAGGATCCATTCTCCTCATCCATCCCGTCGGGTGCATAAGTACGCTAAGCCCCATCCCCTGAATCCAATAAAAGCATTTTTAGAAAAAGGTACGTGTGTGTGTGTCTGTGTGTCAGTCTGTGGACAGCATAACTCAAAAACGAAAAGTCGGTTGAAAACCAAAGTTGGTATTTAAGTTTAATGTATTTCAAGGATGCGACAAGAAGATTTTGAAGAAAACAGCTCCACCCTAAACTGCCCTTTACATGGAAAATTTTTCGAAAATTTTCATTTTCTTGAAAATGGCTCTAATGATTTTGATTAAAATGCCATATGTTTGACATATTTTGATGACAAATGAAATGCATATCTTGAATTTTCTGGCTATAGCCCCTGTAGTCGTATTTACTCTGGACGACTTTTGCATAACTGGTAAACCGTTAGAGATAGACCAAATCATACCATACAAAAATGTAGATCTTGCTAAAATACACAATTTATGTCTCAATAAATTTTCTTGTAGGGTGAACCATTTCGGAGGTATTCCTTGTTATGTGTGTGAGTTTCAGAAAACCTAGAACTTTAGCGAAATGCAACAACGTTGTTCATTTTTTTATATCTTAATCGTGCAAAGAGAACGGAATCTCAAAGCTTAAAAAGATTTGACTGTCGCACAAAGCCTACTGTATTCTAATATCCCTCTCGCACCTACAAGGAAATAAGCAATAAGATAATTTGTACGATGTTTATCTTAACTAACACGAAGAAGATATAGGAATAAGAGTTTGTACGAATGGTTAGTACAAGAGTAGAGAAAGTCATGTGAGTGCAACACATCAGATTTTTTTTTTTTTTTTTTTTTTTGTGTGTGTGTGTGTGTGTGTGTGTGTGTGTGTGTGTGTGTGTACGACGGTTAAAAAATTCTCTAGTTATTTCTTTTCTTCCCCCCCCCCCCCCTTTAAATGTGCAAAAGTAACCGTTTAAGTGAAAATACTTATATCCTCCTAAAATCTAAAGCAAGGAGTGAGGGCTCAGTTTCTTATGTTATATTTCTTGTGTTATTTATGAACAATTTTGAAAATTAAATGACACCAACAAAATGTGATACCAGTTCTGTAACACATGGTCAGCCAGTTTCTCAACTTCAGCGCAGTTTCTGTTGTGGGACAAACGTATCCCAACCCTCCAATTCTAATTCTCACTCATCTGCGAGGTGAATCGCGCACTTATCAAAAGTTTTTCTAAACATGTATGAAAGACAGAAGTTCTGGGGTTATACAAGTTTCAATGTACTCATCAAGATCTTCCTCTGATTTAAAGCCTGACATCTATAACACTTCCTCCCGATGTATCCCTGAAGTAAACAAAATCTGTACTTAACTACGAGAAGGAGTCCGAAGAAAAGCACAGCAACTCATACCTGAAACAGAAGAAACACAAACGTGATTATGAGAATATAAACTATTTGACAACAATATTATATACAATATAGCTTATCACCAATGATGTTTAATACATATTCAGGCTTCAGATATGAATTTCTCGGCTGAAAATAAGTACTTTCAAGCTCAAGAAAAGCAATAGTTTCTTTTATATCTTGGACAGGTAACAAACTCCCAACTTTTAATTGTATTTATATTTGCCCCCACTTTGCTATCCAAAGTGATGCATCTCAAAAAGGGTGCTGAAACTGTTCATTATTTCTAGTTTATTTTACTTTTATTGCGAATTTCAGAGCTTCATAATCGTTACTATCTGCGAGCCTACTCAGACTATTGAAGATGACTTTTTGATAACTCTCAACTATTTGAGCATACATATATGAACATAATGTATTTCAAAAACACAAAATGCCAATACCTGTCAACAGCAAGAGGAGTATTCAAATAAACTTTGCACATCTGCAGGGCATTATCATAAGCGACCTTGCCAAGCTGTGCTAATTAAACAAAGAATTAATCAAGTTCGTTGCTTTAAGATTTACCCAGCTGCGATTCTCAAGCTGATGATTTAAACAAGGCGTCGCATAAACCTAGCTTCCATTAGCCTACACACACGCTGTCACAAGGATTCATATTTTAAGATCCCTTATGGTGAATCTTGGAGAGGAACGGTTAATGGCCATGAAGAATTAATGCTAAAAGCTCTACGTGCGGTCAGAGATTAGAAGAGCCTTCAGCGCCCCAAGTCGAGGAAAATGCCTTCAAAATCTCAGTCAAGTAACTTACATAAGTCATCCTTATCCTCTGTTTGCATAATAAATGAAGACAAGCATCCACACGCGGCTATACGTATGTCCACGCGGATGCTATTCATATGAAGTTCCGAGCAAAGCTTATACCACAATGACACACAAATTAAATATCCAAGTTCTAGCCAATAGATATGGATATTAAGGGTATAAATGAGAATAGTATTTTGATGGTACATTAATATGTATCCATTTCCGTGTGTTAGTTCTTTTTTTCTCTCTTCTTTTAACGGATATCCACGAATCAATAATACGGTTTACAACCTAATGTTTTTCCATGGTAGTAACTCTGTCGCAAAATGAACGTCTTAGTATAGATCAGGGCTGACGAACGTTACTCCAAAGGTGTGAAGAGAGGAGCCTCACCCCCCCCCCCTCCACATCTACAGAAGCACGCTTTAGCTAGAACCGGTTTTACGCTTTGTTTTCCTCCGCTTTTCCGTTTTCGTGGTCACAAAAAGAGGGGAAGATGATTGTGTTCAACCTACTGAGTCAGCCCTGATATAGACTATCCCTTTTGCTTCACACCTCAATGCGTGACCTACTGGCCTAGGTATCACGAGGTCATTGACCTTATAGAAAGCATTCGAACTCGGTTCCGATAAACATTCGTTATGGCGATCCCTATCAACTCTGTGTTAGACCTATTTTTTTAGAAAATAAGAAATAATTAAAAATATTAAACTAAAGCTTCTTGTAAATATTTGTATCGCATCCTTGAAAAACGCCAAATTTAAATACTAAGTTGGGTATTTATCCACTTTTTGAGTTATGCTGTTCACACTCACATACAGAACTAGAGAGAGAAACGTTTTTCTAAAAATACTAGTTTTGAATTTAGGGATCCTGAAAACGTGTACTCCCAACTAAATCACGATATCGAATTTTTGGGTAGAATACTATTTCTACTTGTATAAGCAACCAATAGAGAAAGTAAAATTGATCTACAGTGGTCAAGATTGCGAGGCAGACACTAATAATCAAGCTACTGACGTCCACTGCATGTCACGTTCTGACAATGAGCAGGTGGATGGGATAACTAATCGATTTAAGTGCCGTCCACTTACAAGTTCCTGTGCCGGGAAATCAAACTGTATTGTGTACGTAGAAAGTTTACATTTCGATTCGCTCCAACGAGTATCGTATACGATTCAGAGAGCTACAAATTGAATGTGGTAGTTTCCAAACCGCACAAACAAGACGTCCTCTTCCAAACCACTTTGTCCATATACTTTTCCTTTTCCCTCCCCCTGCTGGAAAGAAGGAAAGGTTTAGAAGCTCAAGGAAACCGAACTTAATCTTCCTTAGCCGCAAGACCCAGATTCCGGGCGCTCTATCTTGAAATTGCAGTCTTCTGCGTATATAGGGCTGTTTTCTCCCTCCTTACCCTCCAACCAACCCATTTCGTCTTTATCTCAAGAAGAAAATGCGACTTAAATTTTCCTACATGGCCCTCGCTGCCAAGAATACCACTGCCCCATAGTGAGTCATAATTCTACATCATGTTTTGATACAGCATGTGATACCATCCATTTTAGTTGCATTTTTTATAACTTTCATCACCACTGCCGCACATTTGCTGATGTCCCAGTTATTAACAAAGGAGCCTGCGGATCAGTAGCAGCTCTGCTCCAAAAATTCATAAACACTGGCGCTTGAAAACAAATCTTCAAAGACCAAAACTTGTTAAAAGAGTTGCAGATGGCTAGATGGCATTCATGGGAAAAGTATTAATACGCACAAAAGATTTGAGAATATTGCAGCCTTTCTCTCGATAAAAATTCACCTAAAAAACTACTTTTCATATACTAAAATTTATCAGACACTGAATTATACAATTGAAATACCTTATACTGCATATAAAATTGACAGTAGGATGGATATAAACGCAGGTCGGATGTTCAAACCTGGCTAGAGGCGATGTACCGGTTTGGGTGCTGTAACGCATCGAAGTGTGAGATGGGTGTGCGCTCACATTTCGTCAATAAACCCAACATGAGTACTACATCGAGCTGTCTACATTACAAACGGGCTTTGAAATGTGTAGCTCCTACGTCACTGCAGAGCCTATGTCGCTAGTGCTGAGCCCCACGCACATGACCCAATACGTGCGGTTGTCTTTTAAGATTTTGAATCGCTCCGTGGACTGGAGCAATAAGGTCCTCCGCTGACGTTATAATAGCGCCATACACCATACTCATCATGCAACTCCACAGAAAGCAATCGAAAGGTGTCAGGTGTGGCGGCCGTATTGGCCATGGAACTAGTCCACCTCTATCAATCCACTGATTTTCTAATGTGGCATTGAGATGATTCCGTACATTTACAAAGTGTGCTGGAGCTCATGTCGACCATTTCCAGCGGGTGTGTACTACGTGTCGCACTGCTCTTAAAACGTTACTGTACTGGAAACTACACAAATAATGAAGTAGGATGCGCACCAAGGACTCTATGGAAAAATGTAGCGGATCGCAGGTATATTATTAGGCTCAGGTCTTCATCCGCAGTACACAGATGGCTAAAGGATTGCATACCTTCCGTAATAAGATACCAAAACGAATTTTAACAAATTGTCACAATCCTTCGTTCTCAAACTTCAACACTCTCCATAGCTGTCGACGGGCCCTTAAACCCCAATCACTCACTCCAACGCAACGCCCAAACCGTCCATTTCCGAACAGGGGTTCCTTCTTTAAAACCAATCAGTTGCCATTCCGCACAGCATAATAAACGTTGTCGGTGTGTGTGTGTGTGTGTGTGTGTGTGTGTGTGTGTATGTGTGTGTGTGTGTGTGTACTCTAATCATCACATATACATACATATATATATATATATATATATTGATTAACTTTCACGGATTTTTTGCATACACATTATTTTATTATGTAGTCGTTTAAATAATGTTTCCAAACATTTATAATTCAGCGCTATAAGAATGTTACGCTTGTGTGACGTAAAAACAAGTCTCTCCACGGACATTTAACCTAAATAACTATTTCGGACTGCATGTACATATCAAACCTCTAGCTCTAAAACAAGGTATACATACATAACGTTTGTCACTTCGCAACGCTTAGTTGCGGTTAAAAAGCAAGTATATAATTTTTCAGAATAGACGATCCGTTTTCACTTTTGATTTATTGAAAGAACGAGGACTAAATAGGAATGTAATTATAATATTATAGAGAGCTTTCTTTACCTAATGCGGTATCGTTGCGGCTGTTTGCTCTGTGAAATCTGTAAAGGAAATGGAAAGCACATTTTATGATTTTATTGATTATACAACGGAAAAATTGCATAAAACATGTATTTCTATAGTAAAAACTGACACATTGCATTGTAATTTAAATAACCAGCTATTAATTCACATGTACTTACATGCCCTGAGAGACACCAGCATTAAAATGAACCGCTAAAACATAGCTAGTCGAGCAACCAGACCTGAACCGCCTCAGGTTTTATAACCCGGAGGGACTTATAAATAAACCTGTTATCCCTTTTTTTTTTTTTTTTTTTTTTTTTTTTTTTTTTTTTTTTTTTGTCATTCCGCTATTTAAGGTCAATCCTTACATTCACAAGCACGTTTATATTATGTAATTTAGAGATATTTTGTCCCTTGTTAAACGTTAGTTAAATCGTGAAATACTGAAAGAGCATTTATCAAGCTTTATCACGCCTTCCAAAGACTAGCGAATCCAACACATGCATCAAAGTCTGGATGTCATTAGCTATGCAGAAGTGCATTAAGCTAACAATCTGTAAGCAGGAAAACAGGAACAGCGGAGTACCTATCCTTAAACACCAAACTCCCTGCCTTCCTAATTTAGCCACAGCACGGTTTGTTACAGTTAATGTCACTCAAATGGAGGGTCAAATTGCAATGTAAGGCTATTAGCGTGTTACCAGATTATACCAAATTACTGCAGAGCTGCTCGAAACGTATAATGAATCCGATTACCATTACTTTGTCTCTCACTCCAAAAACCGATAGGAAACATCTGTTACCTCTTCCTATACTCTCTGCTTGTGGGCGCATTGATGAAAGCCCATGCTGGCTGCAAACAGACTTATATCACCGAACAACACATGTAAATCACACTGTCCTAGCGAGTAGGCCAGTAAATGAATGAAATAAATGTCCAGCGATGCTAAGAGAGGGTACAATTGCTAATAGCTACCCTTTTTCCCTGTCAACAAAATTCGCAGCGTTAAAACTTTGTTGGAAATGACAGAAACAAGGCCACTATTTTTAATGAGCCGCCTATTTAACGTTGTTGACGATTTGAAAGAACTAGTTGAAACTTATATTGCTCTTTCATATAACGGAAACGACAGTGAATGGTCAAACCTAGACATATGCATAACTTTTAATTGTCTTTACCTAGGATACTAAAGTATTGCTCGTAGGTAGGGGAGTCCTCCCCTTCCCAAACTGCAGTGAATGGGACCGAGTGTGAGTGCGAATTAACAATGACATCATTAAGATAGAAATGAGTACAGGTACTGCTGGTATAGTGTCTAGCTAAAAATATGCGTAACCTCAAAATGTCGCGTAAGATAATTCAAACAGAAGAAAACTATCGCTATCATTTACTACATGCAACGTACATTCAAAATAGCCCAATAGCTTACTAATTATTTCACATTTTATATTCCAGATTATTAATATAAAAATTATACTTTAATGTGGTCCAAAATATGACGAGAATGAATAAATTCCGTTTTATAATAACATAAATATTCCATATTTATTGAAATTGTAATTTGAAATTTCAACAGAAAGTATTATTAAACCCAACTGATTGTGAATATATTTTCACTGGACTGTACCATAAAACTAGCTGTGCTTTGAGGTATCATTAATGTTAAATTAGATTAAACTCGACTGCTTGCCCCTCACTAAACCAGAAACCGAACGCGAATGTATACCGAAGCCAAGCGCTTTGTTACTTTCCGATATCACAGTCTGGTTTATCGGTTTACCACATCGATTTTAGACATGCTTTAGGTTCGACCGAAATATGTAAGATACAGAACTTGCGGAAATACAATATAGGCTTCCAGGCCCACTGAATTAAGAAAGGAGGAAAAAATGATCCTGGAGATCGCATACGTTACTCTTTGTGTGTGTGTGTGTGTGTGTGTGTGTGTGTGTGTGTGTGTGTGTGTGTGCGTGCGTGCGTGCGTGCGTGCGTGCGTGCGTGCGTGCGTGCGTGCGTGCGCGCGCCTATGAACAGCAAAGCTTGCATCTAGGTCAACATGCAAGGGCAAGGTTTCAAAGCATTTTCTCTATTCCAACCCTTGCACACACATTTCGTCCGCTCCTTTTTGGGATCAAACATAACAGACGTAACGTTACAATGCTCTGCACTGGTGAACTTGCCTGCAGAAAGTACTCGAGAACTCACTGATGCTTTCGTGATTTATTGCCGAAGTAGAGAAAGTAACCTATATGGTCACAAAACTTGGTATCGAGATTTCATTGGGAACACAAGTTTTAGGGCTCCTGAATAAGAAGTTGCAGCCCCGTGGGGATGTAACTATCCTTCCCAGCATATTCACTGGTGACCTGGAAAAACTCCCAAAAAACCAATGGGTCAGGAAGTTCGGCCGCGAGAATCAAACCCACGTTACCGCAGAGCCGCTCAAAACATTACGAATCATATTTTCTTCACCGTGGTTTCGGTAACAGTCTTTCTCCTATCCTGTATTAAAGGATGTGATTCTCCATTTCTTGAAGTGGTACTTCAGCTGTAACAACACGGAGAGATCTTCTTTCATCGATCTCTCGAGGTACTCACTGCAGCTGTCATTACTGTCAAGCAGTAGCTTATGATAGACAGCTCCTCATAAAGCAAGACTCCGTTGAAGACTAAGTCAGAAAATTCTTCAGCAAGAGAATATAGCTCGCTCGTGCAGAAATGATGTACTGGAACATGCGATAAAAATTGTATTTACATAAACAGACGAAAGAATATATACACATTTATATAAGATTTAAGGTTAATCTATTTCTAAATGTTCGTATAAAAGTATAGTATATGTGAAATTAAAATACTAATTTTAGTGTAATTTATTACCTGTAATTCAAACATTTTGGCAGAAATAAGTGCAACAGATTTATTTTTATATTTAATGAGGCCTGAAAACCATCCAAAATTATCAGCGTGAATATTGGCGAAACAAAAGGTATCTACTATAGATGTACTATTCTGCAATTCTGTATCAAAAGTAGGTTAATTACTCATTTATGAGCATTAAGAAGCAAATGGCTTGGCCTCGTAGCTCAGTCACCTGAGAGAAGGGTTCCGAGTTAGATTTGGGGAATTATTCTCTTTAGCCGAGATTGTTCCCTATTCCCCATGCAAATCTTTAAAAGGGATTGCTATCTGATTGCTTTGCATGGTCTCTTTGCATACAATAAATAAACCAATAGCGACTTTGCATTTGAAAAAATCTAATGTGTTATGTTCACATGACTTTCTCTGCTCTTGTACTAACTATTCCTATAGTTTATGAAACACACTCAGAATTATAACTTTCTTACCACTAGTTAGAGCGTTCCCTCTACGATGTTTTACAAACTGCCATGATGGTTCACTAACGGTCTTACACCGCGTCCCCCCCCCCCCCCCCCTACTTCTACAGCCGACAAGCAGAAGGCAGTCTGAGCATGCTCTTCGCTCATCATTTTATGATTAAGTGCAATTAATTACTTTAGATTCATTTTGCTGCAGTTCTATGTAACAACACGTTAAACATACAATTATTACGTGATACAGAGAAGATCCAGTAGTTTTTGTTATTGTTAAGCGAACTACCGTGTAACCGATGTAGCTTGTAATACGCGGCATCAGCCAATGAACGTACACTTGATTCACGTGTGTCTGCTTACATAAGGACCAGTTCTTTCGAAAGTTCATGCCAATTGTCTGTAAGCCGGGCCTAATGTACCGGCACCAGGCCAAAACTTATTAATAAAGAAAACTCAATCTGAAACTAGTATAGATGAGAAATGAGCTTTACTGTAAATAGGAAGGAAAGCGGCATATCGTTTGTTTCTGTGGCAGATTGTTGTTGCATTTTGTGAATGCTTGTTTGAAGTTCGTCGCATTCTTCGACTTCAAGTAGCAAAAGGCGACAAAAGCCACCGTAACGCAAAGTCTTAGGAGTTTTTTCATTTGAGTCTTTACAGCTCCAACAAGTAGACCGCATATTTACAAAGAAAGCAGTTTCCTATTAAACTGCCCTTCTGTAGTTTTCTTCTTAAAACCAAATTATCGCTTTAATTTTTAAACACCATTAGTGCAGAAATTTGTGGTTCCAATTTACTCGCAAATTTCTTTTAATACTCTTAGCGCAAATAAGATATTGCCAGCTGAAACGTCCGCAACCGAGCAGGCAACTAATCTGCTTAATGAGGACTGTTGCCGAAGTAACTGAAGCCACTACCTGCGAGAAATTTAAATCCACATCAGGACTAACAAAATTAATGTTTCACAGTGGGAAAGGTGGAGCAAATGAGTCACAGAGCCAAGCGGGGATTGGGGGTTTAAAACACACGGCTCCGTGATGCAGCACGCACTAAATCCGGCAACAGTGCGCACAAGATCCATGCCGCCGCTGCTATAAAGGATTTATTGGTTTGTCATCCTGCCTCGACGGCTGTGACACAGGGTCTGTGTTGTTTCCTAAGGGATTAACCTCACCATTTCCTCTTCCCTTGGACGCAATTTCCTACACCGGGACCCAAACATGAAGGTGGGAAATGTACGCATTCCATTACGTTTGGTAACGTTCTATTTAGCACAGGTAAAGAACAGAAAATAACTAACTTAAATTTAATTTGATGTCTTCTGGGCATGATTAAACACTCAACCATTTACATGGGCACCCCACTTCTTACTTACATACAACAAATCGCCAACAGCGGGGGATACATTAAAACATTTGATGAGAAATGTATTAGATTTGAGGATATGAATTGAATTGCTGGATTATAGTTGCGGTGGTTTAGCTTGTCTTTAGGATCATAAAACCGGAAGGTCGCTTCCACCACGCAAGTTGGGGATAAAGGGTAAAACATGTGTTATGCGGGCAGAAACCCTTGAAGTTCATAGATACTTGTCTTTCCAGTCCAGTAACTTTTGGGTAGAAGGAGTCGAGTCTTCTCCCACCCTCCCCATAACAACAGACGAGGACAGTGAGTATCCGTGTCTCTTTCCATCATCTCTTCATCTTTGTTTAGGCATCAGACAAGATAAAACAAATACTCTGTAGGTGCTAATGGAGTTTGATTTTAAAAGCTGTTTTGTCAACTTTAAGATAGTTAAGGGTTAATAACTCTTATAAACGCACAGCAACAGGAATGAGGTGCACAAACATTCCCTACCCTCTTCATGAAACACGCATATACAGTCAGGGCTCCCAATTAAGTAAGTCAGAACTCTGTGAGGAACTACAATCACTAGATAGTAAACAGTGAAGGAAAGTGTGCAGCAAAATGCGTCTTGAATTCGTTACGGCTAGCAACACAGCACCAGGAGTGAACAGTCAGGCGGACTCGATCCTCACTCCGGTACAGCATTCTTTTGATGTGTGTGTCCATATTTACCCAGCGAGGTGGCAACCTGTGCGACTCGCATTCGAGAGGTTCATCGTTCGACCCCGGCGACCGTACATTGACTTAGGTTTTTTCGTGGTTTCCCCTTGTCACTTAGGCAAATGCTTGGTTGCTTAGTTTCATTCCAAGACCTTCTTCCCTTTTTTGTTTCATTTTCCTTGTCATCTTCCAGTGGGTGGTTCCAGCAGCGGCGGGTAGATGGTGCGGTTGCTTACGTTTGATAAACCCTTCTCCCCTGGCCACGTATGCGGTAGGGTCGCTTTGATGTCCTCTCCGGGTAGTGGTGAGAAGCTCCAGATGGTGTAACCGGTGCCTCTGTCAGCTGTTAGGAACTTCTGCACGTCACTGTGGCGCTGCCTTCCCCGTCCTGTGGTGGAGTGGTGCCTTCTCTTCACGTCATTTCTCCCTCCCAGGAAAGAAATAAGATAATACAATTACATTTTATTATCTTCATATCACATATTCAATGCATTACCTTGTGTAGTTAATGCAGCATGCATGACGTAAATCAACTGGTATCTTCCACAACGGATATGCAGGAGAGTAAGACAACACATATCTCCACACAGCGTTTTAAAGTTACTGCATTGGTTTTCAACGTTCCAAGAAAATAAATAGCAGAAGGATTCATTTTCCGCTTCTTTTCACTTTTTCGTCCTAGCGCCAACAGAACGCATGTCCCCATTCACATCAAGTCTCATATATCGCCAGTATTTCCTTCCTTTTTTTTCCCCCTTGTATTGAAAGTATTCAGTAGTCCAATATACATATTGCTTTACTACAGTTCGTCATAGAGCTCTATGACACTAGCGCAAGAAGCCAGCGTTCCAACTTATGAACCAAAAATTAGCGGTCTGGAGAAATAAGATTGGGAACGGTTGCAAAATGGTGAACGACACTAAATCTATAAGTAAATCTCGTAGTTTTGCAAGACTTTCAACAGCGTGGATGATTGCAACAATAAGTCTACAATAGGCTCACGGTCCGATTCGAATCTAGGTTTACCACATATCTGTTAACAATGTCGCAGATTGTGCATTCGAGAATCTTCGAATTTAAAAATTTTCTCACATCTCTCGGGTCTCATGTTGCGAAGTATCCCCGGGGTAAATACTCGTAATTCGACAGCGGCAAACTGAATGAGCAGCCTGTAGGTGCTTTAATTATTTGTATCTCCTGGTTGTGCAGTAAGGATTGAGCTTCACCTACGCCATTCTCTGTCAAATGCTTCATTAATATAAACCAATTACTGTTCAACTGTTACAGAATGTTACCAGCCACGCTTGCCAAGACATACCTCTAGAATCCAGCTGGATAACTTCCGAAAAGCAAGGTTTCTTGAAGCAAAATCTCCTGCTTTTAACATACAGTTAGTATTATCGCAGTGGTGCTTAACCAACATATCAGGATGCAAACATAGCCAGAACTTCGATCCTTTACAATTTTACAACTTAAACTGAAATAATGTATTTTTTGAATTTTAATAAAACTGAATGGTCTAACTGGAATATGACCATTACTCAGTACTACAGCTACTGTGATATAAAAATTTCCGATTTTATTATTAAACATTAGTTAAATGTCGGTAGAATAACGGCTTCAATTGGCAAGGTTGGTTGCAGTACGATATACTGCTTGCCAAATGCTCGAAAAGCGAAAGCCCTGGGAGAGGTTATATATCGACCTTCTACTTCAGTGAGGTTCCATTAAGTTTGTATTCCAGTATTGTTTCCCCTGTGAAAATTGCGGACTAAGTTGCGTCATCGCTGTCCATTGGTTTCAACACAAAGATTAGAAGGATACGGTACATTCGTGCCTTTGCAGTTGACAGTGATTATTTTCCTTCTTTCCCTAGGGGACATTAAGCTTGAGAAACTCTCGATCTTATTAACTGAAAAGCAAGGAGATTGCTAAAAATTACTACTGCTGCTGTTCTTATGTTATTACTTAAAACGCAAAATTTAGCTCCAAAAGTTTTAAGGCGGATCCTGGAGACCCTTATTGCGGCGTTCTATTCAAAACGGTGAGAGAATTTCTAGACGCTTCAAAAGCAATTGATTTCTAGGTGCTCCATACCCTCAGAACAATTGTATGAATAATTTGATTTAATATGGTTACTCTTAGTAACTGTAAAAATTTTCTCGTGGCAACGCCTTCTGGACACAATTATATTATGTGCAACCATAGAAAAAATGATAGAGCGCATTAGGAGAGCAGTATATTTCTAAGTCCTAAGTCATGTTGCAGCGCTGTTTACACAAGTCGATATTTCCAACATGCAGTTGAGTTTATTGATAGTCTCTGTCAATATGTCATTGTCTGTGGAACATTTAAATAGGCTGTGTCTTCAACCACCACTCGTATTTGTATACATACTCGCAAATACAAATACCAATGGTGATTCAAGACACATAATGAAATATAGAACAGACTAACTCAACTGCATGTTGGAAATATCGACTTGTCTAAACCGCTCTGCGGTACTCAGAAATATTCTGCTCTCTTAATGCGCTCAATGATTTTCTCCATTTTTCCTCTTACATAACAGTAAGAGGATTTATAATTAAACTATTAACTCTGCATATAGAACGAAAATGAGCTTTTGTTAGCAGGAATAGCTAATGGTTTAATATCAAAGCAGCCAGTAAATATAGAAGTGGTACTTAAAAACGCAGGATCCTAATTATTGAATTCCACCCTTAACATCAACAGTTACAATATATCATCATATCCTTGGAAAATACAAGCAGTCATCCCCAGAAATTAAGAAACACTGGTTTCAGTCATTAAAGACTGTAAGACTGTGTAGAGTTTTGAGAGAGTATTTTACCCAACCCTGGAAATCAAAATGGAGTAATGTACCACAAAGTGAAAGTCCTCAGACAGCAATTGATAGATTAGTGGAGTGCAATCGGACATTTTATCCAAACATCTGCAAAATGCTACAGATATTAACAACCTTGCCTGTGTCTACTGCCTCTGCAGAGAGAAGCTTCTCTTCACTGAAGAGGATCAAAAGCTATCTAAGAAATACAAAGAGAAAGGATCGACTGACTAGCCTAGCCCTGCTCGCCATTCATAGAGAAATTCCTGTAGGTACTGAAGAAGTGGTTTCCCAATTCTCTTAAAGTGCTCAACAAGATGCTGTTTTGTAGAAACTGAGAGAGAGGGAGGGGATGTGGTAAATATCTAAATAATTGATTGCTACACCAGCCTCTGTATAAAAGGGTGTGCATTTACATAAAACATAATTAGGCATTCGTAAAACAAAATTGTGATAAGAAATATTCATTATTAATGTATAATCTAATAGGTAATTAGGCAAAAATACTTTTGATATTTTATATTGTGTGTTATACATAAGTTGATAAAATTATTTCTTGTAGATACAAAAATTAGTAATTCTTTTTGTGTCGGAGTCTCGACCTTGGTTTAAAAATCAATTATTAAATTAAGCTTATAGTTTCAGAACCCCCCCGCCCCCCCCCCAAAAAAAAAAAAATCCACCGTACGCCACTGGCACTCATAGTTCAAGTTATCCCAAATCCCGCAGCCTCCATTTCCCTTCGATTAGCGAGGCTCTACTGTATTCGAGAAACTGAAAGGAATCCGAATTTTTCACTCCTGGATCTAGGGAGCAAGTTCTCGTACTTCTCAGCTGTGAATGCTGTGGTATTGAACTATATCTATACATGGGTCCAGCCAGCAGTGAAACCTGAAGAATATAAGTTTCGTTGACGTTTCTTTGGTCCCAATGACGCAGGAACCACTAAACAAGCGCGACTGTCGGCGTGCGAAAATTGCGAAACATTTCGTGACTGAAGTAGCGCCTCCATTTACTTAATCCCACACCCTCTTTGCCGTCAGTAAATTGCGATTTACGAGAAGCGCGGGACCTGGTTGTTGAGAGGTGGCACCTCATAACTCTGAGATTACCGCGGATAAGCCCTTTGCTTGCCTTATTGGCCCTTCCTTCTCATCAACGCACTTCCCCTAGCTTAAGGCACATTCTCTCATAAAAGTAATTTCATGCACGCATACTCTAGCGTTGAGATGATGTTGCGAAATGAGCTGTTATGCCACCCACTCTAAACAAAATCGAATTTCTGCTCACCCTTAAACGTTTTCTAGGTTACACTGTTCAACATTGAAAATAAATTGCACTGAGCTGATAATAAGGAATATGACAACCAAGAGTACAAATTAGCTCCAATTTGCATTCTACATTTCCTCAGAACGAGGAAAAATTTAGGAATTTTATTCTTCTCTGCCCATTGTGTGCAGTAGGTAACAACATGTGGATGAACAATATTTTATTGTCTTAATAATCTAAAACTGGACAGCAGTGAAATTCAAACTCTCTCAGAAATATACAACATAGCTCGACTTGTTAATTCCATTGCCCCCTGTAAAGTTGGAAAGGGGTAGAGTGAGATTGAAAAACTTAACGCCATAACCGGGATTTGAACCACGGATCTTTCGGTGGTGGGTAATAAATGTTGTGTTCCACTATCATGTTTCAAAAGATATCCAAGCGCTGGTGAATTTCGTGTTTTAAGTTCAGCATCTTTCAAGGATGCGACTCGAAGAAAATTCCTCCAACTCAATCTACCTTTTTCTGAAGTTCTTTTCATTCTGGATGACATACGTATAACGTAAACCGTAAGAAACAGAAAGTGTATTTTATTACACATAAACTGTGTTCTTAACGAGAACTACATGTTTTGCAGGTAATCTTTTGTATGTGTGAAGAACCATTTTCAAAATATTCCGTAATTGGGTTGAATTTTCAAAGACATAATTTTTTCGCAAATAGTAAGTCGTTACCAGTTTTTATGCCCTGGCCATGCAAAGAGAATGGAATGTCAAACTGATCACAAAGCAACCAGCTTTTGAAAGATTTGACTGTCCCTTAAACCTACTCTATTCTCCTACTTCCAGAATAAGAAAACATACATAATATCTCGATTAACATGAATGGTTTGTAAGAATAGTTTGTACAAGAGTGAGTAAAAAGGTCATATCAGTGTACACATTAGATTTTTCAAAATCATGCCTAGAAGTTCATGTAAGGGCTATTTTAAACATTTAAAATGAACAGTATATAGTGGTAGTTTTTAAACTTAATTTTGGATGTGTACATAATAATATCACTGATTACACTTTTAGTACAGAATTTCGCACTATAACACAATAAACATAACAGATATGTAGCACTCAAACGTAAATTATTGGTACAGCAAATCACCAATGGTCCTAGGTGTAAAATAGTTTAAATCTCTACTCCAAAATATTAACGAATCAGACAGAAAAGAAAACTCTGGAAACTTGTGAAAAATATTTAGTAAACCTACGCCCTTATGTCAAAGATATCCTGACGCCGGGCTCGGCGCAACACAAAGGACAGTCGGTGCTGGGCTGCTTCAGGCCACATGCCGTGCCGGCGAGCGGGTAAGGGCGTCTATTTGTGTGTATGTGACTAGCAACAAAGTGGCTACACAAAGAGGGAGTTTTATCTGGAGCCTTCGAGAAAGATCCAGCTGCGTCACTGCCAGCATTTTTAAGGAGTTCGCGAAAGATCCGTATGACGTCACTTCCAATATATAAGGAAGCCAGAAAACAGGACTGAGTTGACGGTTAGACATGAGTTGGTCAATGTGTCAGTGGGTGCGAGACAACCGCGCGTGTTGTCGCGAAAGATACGGGCTTCGAGTGATTGCATCGTCGTGGTGAACGTATGAGACAGAGAAAGTGAAGAAGACACTGAAAAGACTGAGCAAAGTTACGGAAGTAAAAGTTGTAAGTTGTAATAGCACGAAAGACTGCAGACTGTGTTGACGACGAGAAGAAAACTAGGTGTTTGTGATACAACTTTAGAAAACAATAAAGTGAAGAAAAATAACCGGACGGGTTTTACCATTTGTCACAGTATGTTAGTAAGATTGCTTTTCGCTTGGCTTTATAGTCTAGGAGGGACAAATAGGTCGTCTAATTTTAATATCAACCAACACACACACACACACACACACACACACACACACACACACACACACACACACACACACACACACACACACACACACACACACAATCAGCTCATCGATTTCATAAAAACTAAAATCCTTGACCTTACAAAATCAGAGTGGACACTCCATTTCAGCTGGGTGAAAGAACACTTTGGAATATATGAGAATGAACGAGTGGACAGACTAGCAAAGGAGGCTGCTGCAAAAGACAATGAAATAGCATATAATAGAATATCAAAATAAGTTCTCATAACTAGAGAGAAAGAAACCGCCTCGATACATGGCAACAGCAATGGAGAGAATCAACAAAAGGAGCACTGACTAAAGAGTTCTTCCCATCAGTGAGAAGAGGTTAAAACGACCCATATGTCAAGAGTTCACAGCAATTATCACCGGACAAGGAATGTTAAGATCGTACCGACGCAGATTTGCTATACTAGATAGCTCAATATGCACATGTAAAGAAGAGGACCAAACAGTAGATCATAAAATATTCCGTTGCAATCTTGTGAACCAACAAAGAAATGACATGATTAGAAGCATACGAAGTAGGCCAGGCGCCTGGCCCGCAACTAAAGAGGAACAAACATTTACAAAACTTTGTTTAAGTTCGTGAAATCTATCAACTTCATAGATACAGAGTAATTAAAACACACACCCCCACATCCACCCACACACACCACTCATGTTTGAATAATCTTTCAGTTTTTAAATGCACAATAAGCAAACTAGTCATTATAGCACGAACAGAAGGAAGTAACTGACACAGCCGATAGGTTTAGCCTTGGGTGATTCATTCAATGTCAGTGAGCTTCTTTTAATCTCCCTTTAATTGACTTTTGAAAACAAAATTTATCTTGTAGGAAAGCCTGGAAAGAGAGAGACTAACCCTTTCAGCTGGAAGTGACAATACAGTGGTTTTAAAAATTGTAGGTTGTGGAAAAGAAGCTTTCTCATTGTATGCTTAGTTTTTCACCTTTCTAATTTCCCTCAGGTTTTACTACGCAATGTTTAAACAGATTTAAGTATCTTCCAACCTCTAGAAAGCATTTATCAACAGAGAAAAATGAAGACCACTTAAGGTTACGCTATGGTTTTTGCCATGATTTTACACGCTTTCGGAAGTGTAGAGCAAGAACCCAAGTGCGAGAGGATTGCTGCAGCTTTCAGCCTTCAAAACTTGGAGCAGAGCGGGATGAAATTTCCTCACTAAGCCACACCAACTAAAAATTCAATGGCTTTTTTTGTGTGGTGTTTCGCTTGATGACGGGCTACAGAGACCATAAAGGCGTAAAAAGCGGTCTCTTGTAAAGAGGTCATGTAGTACAAGAGA
Organism: Tenodera sinensis; assembly: GCA_030765045.1. Taxonomy (NCBI): domain Eukaryota; kingdom Metazoa; phylum Arthropoda; class Insecta; order Mantodea; family Mantidae; genus Tenodera; species Tenodera sinensis. Next base: position 108,561,648 of record CM060966.1, on the reverse strand, counting down.
TTGATGTCTGGCGTTACAAAACACCAAGTTATTCAACGTCACACAGTTAGCTGACACTGTACCATGCGTTACGCCGTTACGGTATTCGATTGCAGTACATAGCTGCTACAGTCGTTTAGTTTTACAAATATGAAATTAGTAACTTTCTGAAGGCCAGGCATTCTTTATTCCTTTTGTTGCTATAATGAGAATGTCCAATTTCGAAAAATATGCATTAACATTTTCGAAATAAAAATATTTGTCTACAAAAAATACATCCGAAAAATAATACAAATGTCAGTCCCCTATTGCATGAATTATTTTGCTACAAGTGCCACTCTTCTAATTTGTGAACAGGTGTAGGCATGCCTGTCAGGATGTAATTCGAATAGGCATTGGCAACTGTTAAAGGCCAGACGAAATGGACTGGTCATCCATTAAAAATCGAATATCGTGAGTTTAATCCCAGCGGCTAATCAAATGTGGCAGTAGTAAAGGATGGGGAGGGCCCACAATATGGTACGTGTGGTTGGTGATAAATTAGGCTACAGTTGTATGAATCTCGATTTTTGGAAAGGAAAAAGGAAACTACAACTATACTGAAATAAATTGATAGATTTATAACATAAATAGCTACCAATACCTTTATTTTTCTGTTAAATGCCAATACAATATGAAAATAATACTGTTACAATATTCTAAAACTTTGACTAAAATCTTTGTCAAATGGCAACACTATGCATTAGAACGTTGTTAACAGCAATCGAGCATCGACATGTATGTTGAAAGCCTCTGTAAGAGTTGCATAGCTGCCAATTATGGGCCTGTAATTTAACTTTTCTGCAAAAGAGTAGTTTAAGAATCAAATGTACAGACCCAGAATTGACAGCTATGCAAGTATGGCTAAAATAAAAGAAAACGGAATGAAAAAGAAAAACAAGCTGATGTAACACATTCATAAGACTTTCCTACCAGCGTTAAATTCACATGGCATGTGTATGTTGCAGGCCTTTGCTGAAAACCCCCATTTCACGAAGATCTTATGCAGCTCATGAACAGCTGGGGTATGCTGGAAAAAGCGAGCAGTAAATTGTACACGTTCTGCCGTGGTTTTTCATGAAATGACAAGAGTTTGTTTCTAACCTACCTTAAACATTTAGGTAGAATGGAACAAGATAAATGCCCTAAGACAGCTTTATAGTATAGACGAGTGACGACATATAAATAGTTGACAGTTTATCTCGTTTAACAAGAAGCAGATAGAGGAGTAACATGGTGGAAGAATTATTTGTAGAAGACTGAGTGGAGAAAGCCTTGTGATTGCAACACATAAGTTTTTCTTACTTCATATCACTCATAAACGAGATAAACTTTCGCAAAAATACTCTCGCTACACATTTCGTTGTAGGCTGAAAGGGGATATCAGAAATCAAATCCATAGTCAGATGTTTAAAAGCAAATCATTATAGGCTGCCATTAAAATTCCATACCCTTTCCATGATATCACAACAAATGAACAACGACATCACTTTAAAAGTTGCAAAGTTGAAAAATGCAAAGCAATCATGAATATCTCGAAAATTACTAATGCCAAAAGAAAGTTCTGTGAAATAAACTGTATACTTTAAAGAGTTCTACAGTTTCTGTACAGTACGATTTGGTCTCTCTCTCTCTCTCTCTCTCTCTCTCTCTCTCTCTCTCTCTCTCTCTCTCTCTCATGGTTTATCAGCTACCTATACAAAATATACACTATTCTTTCACACTGAGGAGTACTTCACAGGCTATTCGCAGAAACTACAAGACACCGTTTTATCTGTTGTATAAATATCTTAAATGGATGGAATCTTAACCAATTCGTTAGAGCTATTTTTGAGAAAATTAAAAGGGGAAAAAATCTTCCACGTAAAGAGTAATTTAGAGTGGAGGTATTTTCTTGAAATGTTTGGCGCCGTATCCTTGGAAAGCTTAGCCAAACTTAAGGTCAAACTTGAATACCAAGTTTGGCATTTATTCAAATTCGGTTGTTAGTTACGCTGTTCGCACATTGATTTTCTATTGATTCAGGGATCTCAAAACATGTAGTAATATTTATCTCAACAATTCTAATCCTACAAATACAATAAAGTTACCTTAGCTACTGGAAGCCAGCTACAATTTATTTATTAGTATAAGTGCTGTGATAATTTACGTACGTGTTTGCCTGACATTGGCTCTAGACATTCATCAAACAATACAGATAAAAACATAGCAATTAAAAATGTCCATCTTTAAACTGTTCTATTCACTGACCACTTAAAAATTACAAAATTTCCAAACTGTTCTGCTTACTGATCACTTCTATTTGATTCTTTCGTTCCATAAAAATCAACACAATACGTATCCCATGAAATCTGTACCTCAAAATTTTGGGTGAAACGCTATTCTTCCTCTACCTATCAGGTACGTAATATGGAAAGTAAATAAAGAACTACGCTGAGCATAAATTTTATAATATTCCTTTGTAGGCGTACATGATATTTAGAAGCTAACTACATTGCTATAACAATTGCATTTGGAAAGAATGCTGCTTCAGAACCCTATCAGGAGTATCAAACTGACGAACTGACGGCATGTTTCTCGTGCACGTGTAGATTTCTCACACGTCTATGTTTGCCAATGGTGTCGGCATTCAAACAAATATATGCGCTTATGTGACAAATCATGCGTGAATAATACGAGTAATTACCAAAGAGCACCTCTCTGATGTGCAAATAGATGCCTCAGAGGAATTAATTGAAACAACATCACAGTGTTGCAGCTGATTTTGCATCTACCGAAAACTTCAATACAGCTTTCGTGTGTACCAAGAGATAACACGTGAAATTTAACAAGAAGATTAAACTTTGTTTTAATCATTGTCGTTTACGAATTTACGTATAGTTAGGTTTTTCCTACAGAAATATCATTGCAAATTCTATTTATGCTTTCAATGTTTGGGAGATACTTAATTATCAGCTGAAAGCTAATGAACTCTCCGTGTACCAAAGAGGCTTAATGGAAAATGCTGTTAAATGCTTTAATCTGCTATGAGGAGAGGTCATTAGCCATAGGGAGAATGATTTTAGGCTTTATACCCTTCCAGGATAACAAATTAATTTTCTTTTTCACGCACTTGTTTGCTTTTTCTACTTAATGCACCGGTAAAATGGGGGAACATCAAAGACAATTAAGCTTTATCCCGTCCAATTGGTTTCCTCATCGCACGTGCTTCTATTTGCCTTCAGCATCTACCGAAGTGGATCAAACTCAGAAATCTGGTTCACTCACTCCCACTCTCTCTCTCACCTTGTGAGGGAAGCTATATTTGATTATAGTCCTCAGAACCGTGCAACATATGATAGAAATCAAGTGCTACAATGAAACTCAGTTGCAAAATGTGAAACCCATACATGATACACATGAAACTATTTTGAAATCGGCAGTAAAATTATATTTTTCGAAAAAGTCTGTGAATGGCTGCACATGATAACTATATAGATACCCGTTACCATTCGAGACATCAAACAACTGAAAGCTCAATATTTAGTAATACAGAGTATGCTGACAGATTTCTGGTAATTTGAGCTTAACATATGTTTATTATTGTCACCATAATTACTTTGAGATCGAAAGCTGAGAAATAATTAGCTTACGTCTACAAATATGAGTTTAAAAGTGAAATTAAATCACCGAAGAAAAATTATTGTCACATTTTAGGAGATGTATTTGGTGAGACATTGGGAAAAGCACCATTTTTGCAAGACACATGATCATCTCGGCCATGAGTTACTTAGTTCATCTTTCTTAACAACACAATTAACAAAAGACAAATTAATGTTTTCCTTTTCTTTATTCGAATCTAAGCATAAATGACGGGGGTAAAGCAAACCAGCGAAGGAGGAAGAAAGAATATCAATTATTAACTTGGTAACGTCAATAGTGATTCATCTAGAGAGCTTGAAAAGTCCTTGTTGCATTTGCTAGGGCTATCATTAATTAACGGTAGTGATGATATTTTAATAAAAATAATGTATCATAAGTTGCCTAAAAGCACAGCCACTGCAGATGAGATTTTATGCATTTCAACAAAGGACCAGGTGGGTAGCGGTGGACAAGGATGGTGAACAGTCCAAACAATCCTACTCAGGATGAGGAAACTACAACCTCAAAAGGCAAACCCACGACATCCAATTTTGAAAATATAATTAAATCACTGCCGCTTTGCCAGATGTAAGCAAGAAGAAGCAGGAAACGGAATTCTTAGAGGGTGAGATATCAAGTCCTTATAAAACAAGCCCAAGTCCTTATAAACCAGGGCGGAACCTAAGATGCAGAAGAAAAACTCTGATGTGTTGTACTCACATGACTTTCGCTACTCTTGCACTAACCATTCTTACAAACTCTTATTCCTCTAATCTTCTTCGTGTTGATTGAGATAAACATTTGCAAAAATTATCTTATTGCTTATCGCCTTGGAAAAGGGAAATATAGGAATACCTACAGTAGGCTTTGAGCAATAGTCAAATATTTTAAAGTTTTGAGATTCAGCTCTCTTTGTCACGGCTAAGATATAAAAAATGAATAACGATCTGACCAAAGTTTAAGTACTCCAAAACTCACACAAACAACAAGAAATATCTCCGAAATGGTTCATTCCACCCAAAAAAAAAAATTAATAATAATAATAATAATAATAATAATAATAATAATAATAATAATAATAATAATAATAATAATAATAATAATAATAATAATAATAATAATAATAATAATAATAATAATAATAATAATAATAATAATAATAATAATAATAATAATTTGGACATAAACTGTGTGTTTTACATTTTTTGTATAGTAAGAATTGGTCTATCTTTTACGCTTTACGAGTTATTCAAAACTCGTCAAGAGTAAACAGGACTACATTAGGCTATACAATTGTCATAAAAATGTGTTAAACATGTGGCACTTCAATCAAAATCGTTAGCCATTTTTGAGGAAATTAGAATTTTCGAAAAATTTTCCATGTAAAGGGTAGTTTAGGGTGGAGGAATTTTCTTCAAAATCTTCGCGTCGCATCCTTAAAAAATATTAAACTTAAATACCAACTTTGGTTTTTAACCGACTTTTCGTTTTTGAGTTATGCTATCCAGACTGACAATCACTCACTCACACACACACACACACACACACACACACACACACACACACACACACACACACACACACACACACACAGACACCCACGCTCACACACACGCACACACACGGACCTTTTACTAAAATGCTTTTTTTTTATTCAGGGGGTCTCAAAACATATTTCCGTTGAAATCTCGACATCGAATTTTTAGGTGGTATACAATACTTCCTCTACTTACTATATGTAGTAGAGAAAGTAAAAATGAAACATTAGCAAAAGAGTCTTTGAACTTGGGAAAGGTAAATGCAAAGCAGGAGAAAGAAAGATCTATTTTATCAGCTGCTAGGATGGTGGAATTTACGTCTACAACTTGCTCTTCGAGAAAAATTGGATTCAGTAAGCTTAATGCGAAGGTGGAGCAGATGAAGAATACATGTGCTGGAGTATACATGATATTTCTTGTAACTGCGATGTGTGTTTACAAAATAAAACGTAAAATGGGGGAAGATGGGCAGATTTTTTCCAAGGATATCTGGCGTTCTAGATTCATTAACCTTATTCTCTTTTGTTTGCGTATTTTCGAGGTGTTAGTCGGCAATGCGAATGTTGTTGTTGTTGTTGGGTTTTTTTTTTTTTTTTTTTTTTTTTTTTTTCCCATATATAAATAAGTGAAATCCAAAGGATAAATATAAGAAATTTAACGAAGTAAAGTACTTCTATCCACCTTCCCCCACTGGTCATAAATTAGAGGTGCCGCTGCATGTTGCAATGTTTCTCTGTAATATTTTCCATTTGGCTTTCTCATAATAGCCAAAGTCTGTAAAATATTTGCGGTCTGATCTGTTGATTTTTGTTTCAGTCCATAAATGTTCACTTGGTAAAATTGTTGAAACTGACTCAAAAAGACTATTAATCTTATTGATCAAAGACTTAGCCTATCGACTTACTAATTGTTTCACTTGACTAGATCATTCAAATGCTATATTTTAGCTTGTTTCCATTGTTTCCATATTCTTAATGCACATCTGTTCATAGGAAAGAAATTACATTTTTATTTATGGACGCTCTTTAATTGCTATTGTTCTCAACGTCACGTTCAACATCGGCCGAGAAAGATTACTTAATTTTGCTCAGATGTCTCCTTATCAATCTTTTGTTCATAGGATAAAATGGGATACCAGTAAAGATAAATATGATCCTCAAGTATTATCGATATGGTGGGTCACAACTGGTTGCTGCCACTTTTGTATATGATTGTTTAATATAAGATGACTGACGTACGAGTGGTACGTAGCTAGTCAGTATAATTCCGCTGATGTTGGTCAATCAAGTGATAAAGAGGTCGTTAACTGGCTGAAAGAGGGACACACTATGCAATTATCAACCACGACCAATTGCTAGTTCCTGTGGTGCGATATTGGCAGTCATGTGACATTAGCAGGTTCAGTTCCCACGCATAAGTGGTTGAAGAAAAAGTAAAGGCAACTATTTAGGTCTAAGCAAAAATATCGAAATAACAAAATATTTACATTAATACTGCCGGCCATTCGCTATCCCCTCTATCAAACCAATGAAGGACGATGGATACCACCATAGTGTTTCCTTCGAAAGGCGTATATTATAAGCTATTTTATCCAAAGAAAAGTTAAGAAAGTTAATTAGATTGAATACGCAAACAGTAAGTGAGAAATGGAATAAATAGCATGAAAATAAAGAACCAATATGAAATCATTACACTAGCTCTGCTTCTCCATCCCATCCCTATCTCTAATCTCGGCTGTTTCACTTTAAGTAGAACTTAACTTATTCTCTCCATATTTTCCCTGCCTGCCAGTATAGTCCAACATGCCTTAACGTCCCATTCGAGGCGGTAAACGATAGCTTGCCAAACTATGCACTTCTGGTAAATAGGGCTGATTTTCATACAATATTTACCACTAACTAGATGACCACAAATTGATTTCATCGTAACTCTTCATAAGTGGTTATCAATGCTAATCAACCTTCCAAGTCCAATTCATTGAACTCGATAATATTAGATGCATCGAGTACAGTTTGAGTGTTGTTTGGTTATTAAATGAAACTCTTTTGTAATTCAAATTAATCTAATGTCTTTTATTTACATTAAGATAAATGCAGTTAACCTTTCTGGTAAACTACGTTTTTTCTTTTCTTTTCTTTTCTTGTGCGTAAATAAACAAAGATAATGGCTTTCCGACACGCGAATGCACGACATACAGTTGTCCATGCACGAAACACGGAATATCCAAGTGAATTCCGCAAACTTCTAACGACTGACCTTTTGATTTGTTGATGATCATCTCGAAGACCAGACGCACGGGGAATTACAGCCGTTTGAAATCGAATGGCAGGTCCGTTGGAATTATCGGGATGCACGGAATCAAAGCATCCTCTCCTTTCGTACTTTACCTTGATAATCGTCGCCTCACTGACGCTGCTCACAAGCTGTTTTACAGCCAGTCTCGTTCCTTTGCATAGTCAAGGTTGATTGATGTTACGCAACATGACGATGGCTGAGCCTATTTTCAATTGCAAATTGTGAGGTGGTAATCAGGCAGTTCCAACGAATTAAAAAATTATGTGTCAGTTTACTATATCATGCTGTTTGATAACTGTGTTAACCGATTTGAAGGAATGTACACCAGAATTCTTTAGCATCATTTAACGTAACTCTAAATACATATACAGGTATTTACTTCCCTACAGCTTGGTTACCTAACGCAGAGAAGTATTACAAGGATTCTATATCTAAATTTCACCGGAAACAAACATTGTGAAATTATCTGAATATAATAATAATAATAATAATAATAATAATAATAATAATAATAATAATAATAATAATAATAATAATAATAATAATAATAATAATAATAATAATAATAATAATAATAATAATAATATAAACACGTTGTTTGTGTATCTGTGTCTTTGAGTAGCCTAATATAAAAAATTGGATAAACACAAAGCTTCATATTTAGTTCCTTGTATGATACAAAGTCCACTATTCCAGCATTCAGGTTATACTCTTTATAACTGGTTAATTTCAAAAGTAGCTGCAAGGGATTTTATTCAGATAGCTTGTGCTAGAGACACTGACATGATGCGCTTTGAAATTTTCTAACAACTACCGCCTAGGAAGTCCTCATCAGTTGAATTTTATATAACTACGGAGTCTCAAACGATATTAAAGTCTTCAAAACGAAGAGCTCGTGAAGCTACACAATTTATTTCGAATATTCCCTGGTGTTCGTTTGAATATGTCCAAATTAAGTGCCATACTCTGAAAAGTTGGCGTTGTTTTGTTTTTCTAGAACTCTGATATATTACATTACCGATCAACAAATGACTATGGATTTGTTTTTTAGGCATTTTGAACATAGTCCATCTACAAAATACGCCTAAAACAAAACATTGGTCCCGTAAAACAACAATAAGTTCTACTTTTAAAACTTTAAAGGAAAGAAAACCTTAACTTCAATTTCCAAAACTAATTCTGTTCGAATTAAAATTCTTAAAGATGCTACATAAGTCAGGCATGTCAAACCTCACTCCCAGGGTGTGAAGAGAGGGGTCTACCCCTCCTTAACTGCAGTAGCACGCGCTTGTAGAACCGGTTTTCGCTTTGTTTTTCCCGTTTTACGATTTGATCATCACGGAGGGAGGGAAAATAGGGGAAAATTTTTCACGCCTGGTGAGTGCTGTTTGACACCCCTGACATAAGTTAACTAAAATATATCCCGCAAATAGCATCATGATTAACAGAAAGTAGATAAAATGTATTTTTGTAAGAATAATTGAATGAAAGCTTAGACAAAGGACGAAGATTATGTTGCAATTTTTCTACGAAATATTCTTTACTGAGAAAAGGAGTTCATTTTAAACCAAGCGCTTCCGAATTAGGTGTGATTCTTCATAGAGCACATTGACTCAATGACTCCTTTCGGAGAGGGACTTAGCACCTCGACCGAAAGGCTATCTTTTGTGCCTATGCCCCTGATGGGGCACTCCACGGGAGGATGGATGAGGCGAATGGATTCTAAGGGCCACCGGCACTGGCCACGACATTTTCTCAGTTAGAAACAACCCGGTAGAGGCTGCCTTAGCTCCCCTCCCTCGGGCTGTACCATCCCGGAAAGTGGCTCGCCTTCCAATTCCAGAGCACATTTATTCCCCCTGCCATGCTCCTACTGTGACGCTCGCCGACGTTTTCAACCCTGAAAGAAACTTAATGGGATGAAGGGTGAAATGAAATGGTTACTGTAACGTAATGGACGGACAGGATATTTGCAGGATATGAAATCCTTCCTAGCATTCGCCTGGCGACCCAGGGAATCATGGATCAGAAAGTTGGCCACGTGGCTCGAACCCGTGATCTATCAAATGCGGGCCACAGCTGTTACCACCTGAGACATCAGTAGAGCACATTACCTAGGATATGGGGAATAAATTCAAGCAGTTTTATAAATTAAAGAGGTGTATGCAGCTGTCTTTGAACAACGAAAAGTATGCTAAAACTTGTGATCCAAACTTAAGCAAACTTCATCTACATTTTGTACAATAAAACACGAGCTTATGTCGTCAACTGTTCACAAAATTATTCTTTGAGTTGTATATGGGAAGCAAAGTGAGCAAAATGGATCACGTTGACACAAAATGCATGGAAAATTGATGTTTAAGCCAACATCCCTTGGTCTTAGGAAATAACTGATAAATAATGCTAGAAAAAGCCATTTACTTTCGCATAAATCTTGCTTTTGCTCTTACTGCCGTTGCTGAAATTTATCTTATTGTATGCCTTACTAAGTTTTGTTTCTTCTTCGTTTCCTTCCACTGCCACCCATTATTCCGCAAGCTATTTCCGCTTGTGTACACACCCAGATACTTTCTGAAACTTGTCCAGAAGAGTTTCACTTTTCAGACAAAAGCTTCCTTGGCATGTTATAGCCCTTGGCACTATTGTTCATAAATGAATACAGCAGAACTGTCGACTGCGATCACCACTGTAATAACGTAATGTTATTGAAAAACCTGATGTTAGTTCATACTATTTCTCTAAGCTCTATCGTTCATTTGTGTATAGAAATTATTTTTACGAAAGTTTAATTTTTCTATCTACATTTAATTGAGATAAACCTTTGCAGAGATGCATTACACATTTCGTTATAGATTCCAAAGCAATAGCGATGCTATCACCAAGTGGCCCGAGTTCGCTCCCAGGCACCCGCATGTGGTATTGGTGATGGACAAACCGGCGTCTAGGAGAGTTTCTCCGGTTCTTCGGTTTCCCCCGCCCCCACTCATTCCACCCACTGCCCTTTCATCACCTTTCCATTCACCTATTACACCAGAATTTCATATCATTCTTCTTCCTCAATCACATACCTGGTGCTTGGCTGACCACACGCTTCCAGGTCTCTATTCTCTCCGGTCCATGGGTTCGTCTTTTCCGCAACAGCTATCTGACGTTAGGTACAGGCTTGTAAGTCCTAGAAGGTGTAACTTCTTCATAGGGAAGGGTAATCAGATCAAAAACAGAAGCAATAGCGATATTAAAATGCTTAAGAATTGAACACTATATGTTGGCCTTACAATCCCAGTTTCCATGCAAGCAAAAACTGATATCGGCAACACTTTAAAGAACTACTAAGTGTTGATCAATTCGAACTTTTAATAACGGATATCTCAGAAATGGTTTATGGCATAGAAAATCTTTCTAAAATAAATTCAATGTTTTACTGAGATCTATAATAGATTTTTAACTATTGCTTAATGTTTTCTTCCGAGGAGATGAACAGGCTATCCCCAAAAGAATAGTTTCATTTGCCATGAAAATAACTTAAGTGTTAGGTACTTTAATCAAAAACGTTAGAGCCATTTTTGAGAAATTCGAAAATTGCGAATAATGTTTCCCGTAGAGGTAGTTTGGGGTGCGGGGATTTTCCCGAAAATCTTCGTGTCACATCTTAGGAAAATATTGAACCTAAATTCCAAGTTTGATATTTAACTGACCTGTTTTGGATATGCTATTTACAGAAGCATACAAAGGCGAACTTTTATTCTAAAAATGCTTATTTTGAATTCAAGAGTACCAAAACGTGCATTTCCGTTGAAATATCCATATTGAATTTTGGGCGAAATGCAATACTTCCCCCACTTATTATACGTAAACAGTAGAGAAAGTAAAAATGCATTATTTTGGAGCGTTCATAAGCTTCCAAATTATTTTAATCACAAAAGTAGTCAATCAAAAAATAGCTAGTTCGCTTTCCATTCAGTAGCAACGTAAGAGCACCCTAAATATAAGCATAATTAGAACTTTTTCTAAAATACACGACAGAAAGACTTCATTTTCCATTACTAATTGAATATATTTCTTAAGTTCATTAATATAAGACAGAATTCTTCCATTCACGCTACATGAATGTACCGAGAATGATTATAGGAATAGAGAAGTTATTTTCTATTAATAATATATTAACACATAAGTGTGAATTTATCTTTTAAATGCTACAGCACATCATTTCCAAAGATTTTACCACACGTGGTTTGGTCATAGGAAAGACTGTTTATCCTGTTTTGTAATCTATAAAACCATTAACCATTTCATAAGTATTTTAACAATAACTAACACAATTAAATGTTAAAGGAAAGCAAACATCATCTGTAATATCAAAATCTGTAATCATTGGAAATTCACAAACCAATGCTATTAAAGACACAATATCAGCTCTTGGGTATTACGATTAATTAAGAGAGATTATGTTGCTGTCAAATAGGTGACATAATCTGGTAATTACCAATTTCCTATCATTAATAATTATTCTGATGCACACAAAATTAAGCTTCATGAGTATAAATTTCAGCTCCATCACGCTTAATAGATATTGTCAGTTTATTTGATTAAACTCCACTAAATCTCGAACTACATATATGCATAGTTATTAATGCTGAAAAACGGAGAATGGAACCTCTGGGAATAGAAGGAGAAAAACATGCCATCAATGAGATGTTATTTGGACAAAAAATGGGGGAGGAGAATCGAGTAATGACACGAGACTACAGTTGCACTCTACCACAACTACGGTTCGGCAGTATTGGTACAGTACATAAATAATAGGATTACCGGCAATAATGATAGCACAGGTAGGGAAAGAAACATAATACAAATTACAACGAATTAATGAGAAATTCAAACATAATGGTCACTAGAAAAGTATGGTGAGTTTCGTCACTGTTATCAAAATATTGTAATTTTCGGTTTAAAATAACATTACCCGTGAACACTAACAGTGTCTTCGAGCTGAACTAGAGTATACTTAGAGGAGCTTCCAAGCTTTTTTGACATTAATTTTATATAGGTTAAGCGGCCATTTATGTACCCTCTCTCAGTTTCGAGAAGGTTCAAAGCTCAACGCCTCCGATTTCTGGAGGAATCTAGTAAAACAGGGGTCGGCAAATCTGCACCGACTGACGACACATAATACCACAGTCAGGAGCAAAGCAATACTTCGCCCTGCGTAACACTCACGCGTTCAAATGTACAAAAGCAGCGGTGTAAACGGCATCGATACGGCCTGGCTGTTTCAAAACTACAAAAACGGAAAGGAATCGTCTTACATATTTATGTACATATGTTAGCAAAGGTGAAAAAGAATCCTAACACAAAAGCTTTTATAATCTGAAAGCAATGAACTATAACTTTCAATTTTTTGTAAATCCTGTCACGTGGACATTCACACAGTAAAATCACAACTACGAATTGAGGTTGTGAATTTACAATTTTGAAACTACAGTTACAAAATAAGGCTGCTTTAGATTTATTTAGACAGCTGGCAGTGGCAACATTTCCTTCTTCAACAATATGCTGCGTATACTAGTGCTATGCTTAGCCCAACATATATGTGTGTGAGCAATTTTTTGTCTAAAATAAAGCTTATAAAATCTAAAAGCAGATCGCGATTGGCAGATAAAACCCTACATGCTCTGTTGACATCAGAGGTGCATACATTTTAATGTCATAGCAAAATCTCGAACGTATAATTCTTACTTATATTACTCTGAGGGACACTTGTGCGAAACTAGAAATTCTTTCACGCAAAGACCTGTTTGGAACGGGCGCAAACACGAAAAAGAGTAATTTTATATACTTAAACGGTGTGTGACACACACATACATACATTTTTTCTCTAAGAACCTTCTTTTATAATTGGTCACCAGTCGCCTTAAAACGCGCATTTCTCTGGAAATCTCCGTACATGTTTGGGTCAAAGTAATATTCTATCTAAAAATCCAGTTTTATCATTATTTTTACAAGAGGATAGTTTAATACATAATCATACTCAGGTGATATACAATCCACTGTTTCATTTTAAGAAACCCATTACATACACATGTTAAGAAAACAACACAAATACAGGAGTAGTAATCCTTTGAGAAAAGTACCTGATCTTGGGCTTAAATACAAGTTAAAACAACCATCCCAAAGATGTGCAATTACGGAAATTCAATTTGTTTTTAAATTAATAACAAATATCTTTAAACTTTAATTATTATGAAATACATCTGTATACACATTCCATAAACATATGTTGTAAAGTTATCTATCAAACAAATATTAATTAGTAAGCCTAGGAATGTCACAGGACTATAGGCGGACAGGTCGCAGATAAGCTACCCCCAATCCTCGTGTCAGACTAATTTTTACCTGCTTGTCAATGGTCCTTGTCCTTCTCCAGTCTGGTTTCAGTGCAGATAACCTGAAGCCAACTGTTTAAGAACAGCTATGCCTGTTCATTATTATTACTACTATTACTACTATTACTATTATTATTATTATTATTATTATTATTATTATTATTATTATTATTATTATTATTATTATTATTATTATTATTATTATTATTATTATTATTATTATTATTATTATTATTATTATTATTATTATTATTATTATTATTATTATTATTATTATTATTATTATTATTATTATTATTATTATTATTATTATTATTATTATTATTATTATTATTATTATTATTATTATTATTACATGATAAAGATGCTCTTTAAATTTCTTGAAGTTGTGTCTGAGTTAGTTGGCACTGCAAAGTGTAAAACTCGCCTTATTGTGAAATGCAAAAACTAGCTTATTGCGAGACTGGTAGGAGTAAGTATATGCAGTAACAAAAACTACCAATTAGCGTTATATTTTAAAAGTCACGCCTATTTTGTTTGAAGTATATTTTTGGGCGATGAAAAGCTGTCCATATATCACAATACTTGAAGCTTGAGGTTAAGTAAAGTTATAGGTCTTAAAAATGTCCTTCAAATTTCACCTTCAGATTCATAAGTATTCCAATAGAATAGCACAGGATAACGGTGCATGCGATTAAAGATGGTGACGAAAATTTGGAAAAGGAGGTACATATCGTATGTAATATCCAAATCAATTCATTTTCATTCTAGGCACACAGTAGCTACTTTCTTTTCCAAAATGTATGAATAATGCATCCGTTTCGAACATTGCATTTATATCACGACACCTCAAGTAAAATCACCATATTTCTTTTCTTGGAAAAAGGCAAACAAGGTTGAAAAGATAAGAAAAAGCGTAGCGGCGAAGTGTGAAGCACAAAATTTCGTATGCTGATTCTCGCGGAAGATTAATTGCTTTATCGCTGCCTAGAGACAGCTAATTTCCGTCCTCTTCAACGAATGCTTCCTACGAGGATGAATGCCAGAGGAAATCTGCTTGTAGTTAGGAGGTTTATAAGCCAGCTTTACTGGTTAACTCCTAAAACGGGTGTCATGTTGTGTGAAACGACCGTGATGTTCCCACAAAATAAACAGAATGTATTTCTTTATAGACGCAATGTCAAAGGCATTAATCTGAGCTCTCGAAACAACAGCAGTAGTTTCTGATAAACTGTAACAAATAAGTAAAACAGTTCGGCTTAACTAGTATCGTGTATTTTGCATACGCTGAATCGCCTAATGCGGCAACCCAAGTGTTCCTGAAGTGAGAGGCTGTTTGTACGGAACTGGACAGCTCATAACTGTTCATATTATGGTTGTCTTCTTCTATCCATGGTTTAGACATCAATCTTATTCCACTTTCATTGTGCGTATTTCCATCTCTTTTGTGACCTGCCTACATGTCGATTTCCTATAGGCTTATAATTATAATTTAATGCTATTTCAGTCTCCCTATATGTGACAGCCAGTTTTACCTAAAGCGATTTATTTCTTCGTCTATGGAAATTACATCAAACCCGGTTCTTATAGTATAATTATTTGATCTAATGTTGGAAATCCTTTAGTTTTTCTTAGAAATTTCATTTCACATTGTATTTTACTCTCAATCTTTATGTCATTACCCATGTTTCACATTCACACACTGAAACTGATACCGCCAATATGTTATTACTATCACTATTATTAATTACTATTATTTATTATGATCATTATTTATTATTATTTTGTTGTTACTATTATTATTCCATCAATTTATTGACAAATGTACGGGGCCTTCGTATGGACAGGTGCCGGACCTAGCTGGAATTTTCTTAGCAACGGCGTTTTCCACCGCAGTCAGATATTCATAGGCGCTGAAATTCAAGCGCATAGTTTTATCAGGCAAATTACAGCTATCAATCATAGAAAACTAAAAATTAGGTCCTTGTCTCGCTATATACCTCTCATGCCTTTCAAAACTCTTCACTCGTTAATGCCTCTTTGATATGTAAGTAAAACCATGCTTCATCGGTAAAAAGAAATTAAATGCCGGTCAATAGAGCATTCATTCATATATTACTACAATCGATCAACGGTTTCAAAAAAAAAAGCAAAGAAATTTAAAAAACGTGATCCTTATTTTCCTATCTCTACTTGATGTTAAATCGAGATAAACTGTTACAGAAATACTTAGTTTCATTACACATTTCACTGTAGGCACACGAGGGATTCCGGAGACTGAAGTACCGACGCGAGTAGCGGAAGTCGTTTAGGCCCTGAATCCTGAACAGTATGTTTGCAATTCAAATCCTGCTATGGCTTTCCTCCCTGGCTCAGATTTCTTCTACGCTTTCCTGAGTCCTCGTGACAGGGAAACGCCAGGAGGCGCTCCACACTTGGGCCAGGAGCATTTCCTTCCCTAATGTTCTTTCTCAATTATCATTTTTATGTCGCCAGTGTTCACCGCAAGTTGTACCATGTGTAGTAAGAATGAACGTAAACAAACCAGAAAAATGAGAATGTAAAAACAGAGGGAAAGAAGGAAGCAGAAACAATAGAAAAATCTTTAAAAATACATCGCTATTTGCTAGCTTTGAAATAACATACTTTTTGCAAGACGTCACAAGAAACAAAGTACAGTTTATTAAGCTCCAAAATTGTTAAGTACTGGAAAATTTAAAGCTCAAACCAGGAACAACGAATAACTTAGAAATGGTTACTGTCAAAAGAATTAATTTTATTTAAATGTAAGTATTAACGAGGTTTAGGTACATTATTCGAGCAGTTAGCCCTTGTCTATTTTTAATGATTCACTAATTATACAAAGTTCATTCAGAATGAAGAGGACATTACAGGCTAACCGCAGAAAATTCAAGATTAACACTTTATTAGTCAAAGAAGGTGTT
The DNA here is from genome assembly GCA_030765045.1 of Tenodera sinensis. Classification (NCBI taxonomy): domain Eukaryota; kingdom Metazoa; phylum Arthropoda; class Insecta; order Mantodea; family Mantidae; genus Tenodera; species Tenodera sinensis. Next base: position 108,544,851 of record CM060966.1, on the reverse strand, counting down.
ACACACATACACTACTTTAATCAAAATTGTTATAAACATATATGAGAAAATAAAAAATTATATTTTCTTGAAAATCTTCTTGTTGCATCTTCAGATGTCGTACCAAGATATTTATCCCACATTTTTTAGTTATACAGTTCATAGCCACTCATGCATTTATCCCACATTTTTGAGTTATACAGTTCATAGCCACTCATACATTGCATTCAAAACATGTATTTCTCGTGAAATCTCAATATAGAATTTTTGGGTAAATGCAATAATTCCTCTGTTTTCTATATATAGGCAAGTAGCAGAGAAAGTAAAAGGCAATTCTAAATGCTACACTGCACCACAGAATGCATACACACCAGAAAGGAAGGGGTTATCGCCGTATAAATAGCTGACCTCATTTGGGGACACTGCTCTGCTCCCATGGGGATTCCCTTTCTGAAGTGAGAACACGGAATCCAGGTTAAGCAAACGCTTGAGAACTTCACACTTGAGAAGAGGCCTGTGTTAACCACCAACACCTTTTGATAAACCACGGAGAAAATGTTTTTCTGGAAAAGAATAGTTCTTTAAGATTCACAAACAGGTTATGAAAGTTTAAAAACGTGACAGCTAAACGATAACCTTAAATAAGTTTGACGTCCGTGCCAGACCTCTGTTGTAGGATCCAACATTCCTAATCGTGGAAATAGGAACTGAACCGTTGTAGACCTTTCTGCGTGAGGTTAAGGATCAGAAACAAGATCCAACATCAAGATTTTCGCAGCTTTGTCGGAAGTAGCTAATCTAACATGTTTTCTAAACAATTTAAGCAGTTAAGGGATTTATGTTCCTTTTCCGAAGCTTAGCGATTCATTCTTCTGGATTACAATAAGCAGTCCCCAGTTAAGCTGACAGACTCGATGGGAAAGTATATACTAATTTGTATTTTTTTACGTTCGAGGTCTTTTTTCACTTCCCGTTCATGCTATCATGATGGAAAGTTGAATTTCCTACATTCTGTGCTGGTACCTGCGTAGTTTGCCAGTTTTACTGCATATACATATGTGCATGAGCTATATTAGATTCTCTTAACTTTTGATGTATCTACTATTGTAAACATTACAATATAATCAGATAGTTGAATTTTACCTTTCATTCGTTTTTATTTGTTAATTTACTCAGGATTAAATTCATGGAGCAACTCAACAAGCTATCGATTTTTTTAAAGGTCAAAATTAGGCGTGGAATACAATCGATCGGCGGCTCGCCATCAAGATTAATGTTGGTGATCTTGCTACAGCAACCAATGTTCAACAACCGGTAGTAATTAATTTCATTTTCGCACAACTACTATTTATTGTACAAAAGAGTTTACTTGAGAATAAAACAAAAACGAAGTACTATTTAGATCACCCATGTACCGCAGTGATAGCATGCCTGCCTCTGGTGCGGGGTATCCATGTTCGATCCCCGGTACCGGTGTGGGGATTTTCCTCCGCTGGGAGGTTTGGTCCGGAATGCACTCAAACTCGGGATGCCAACTGAGTAGCTATCCTAATGGAAAGATGACGTCCCTTAAAAGTCAAGTAGTCACCTTACATCGGAGAAACCGGCGCTCTGACCCCTGCCAACCTCATCCTGCAATCCTCCGTGGCCTTCGCTACGGCTAGAGGACGCAGCGCCCAGGCAATAAGGGTACCTCTGTATAGGGGAGATCCCCTAAGAGGGATAAGTGCTATTTATACTATTCAGTATAGCCGAAAAGATAGTATGCACATTCTCTATGATATTAGTACATAATATTTGTTATTGGAAGAATACGATTATACTAAGGTTAATGGCGCAAACTGAAACTGTTGAAAGAGAGAGGTTCCCATAAACTTATTGGTAAATGAAATCTTAAGCGAGATAAGTGTGAAACTGTGACTACCGTCTGCCACTGAATACATGGTTTGTAAATCCCGTACGCTTTTCTTCCGAAGCACTTAATGCGAGCCAAGATTTTCTCCTTATTTTCAAGAAGTAGACACTGCCAAGAGGTGAAGTTGTAATCAACCCCTAGTGTGATTACAGTATAACAGATACAATACTTGCCTGAGGAATTACAGTTGCGTTTACTGTGCTCAAAATGAAATAATCTTGCAGTAATCAAGAATATACACATGAGCCCAGACGTTCAAAAAACATAAAAGTAAAATAAAACGAGTGAACTCGTTTCCCGCGCCCATGTTCTCCCAACCATTTCTGCTTCCGTACTTATTTTCGATAGTTTCAGTGCGAGGTATCAGTATTATGAAAACTATACTATATCGTTCAATATCTACATTGCTAAAACACAAGATTGTCATCTACTGGTAAGTTTGTATGATAGCACATGTGCTTCCAAGTGCTCATCGCTGGTGAAAAATCGTTAAATGTGTAAATTAATTGGTGATGTTACATATCCTTTAGAACTGCATTGAAAACACACACAGAGCCTGCGAGATATACGAAGCTTGGCCAAACTTTCTTTCACTGGTATTCCATTCTAATACTGTCTGTATTTGAAAACAAGCTTTGATAGCTTATAGGAAACGCTATACTTTGAGGTTTTCCCGTAGATGTTCTCTTGAAAATAAGACAATGAAAACGACCACATCCAGTATTTCATATAGAAGGGCTTTACTCATTTCCAAATGCTCTTTGTCTACGTTTGTAGGATTAACAGATTACTTATTCTGCTTCGTGAAGCGCGTCCGTCACTGACATACTGACCTGACTCACCGCAAAGCGAGTTCTACCATAGGGCAAATTTGTATCTGAGGTGATGGTATTGCAACTTGGTATCCATTACTTGTCTCAGTGAAAGCCATTTAAAAATAACCAGTCCATCAGATAAGAAAACCTTTAATATGCTGGTCATAATTTGGGATCCATGCACCCTTTCTACAATTTAACACCGTGTATTAAACATAAAAAGCAAAAAGTTACCACACTGATATTTAAAACGACTAGACTGTTTTAAAGTACTAACAACACAATAAACCCAAAGCAGTCCATGTGTGCGTATGTTTGTGCAACTGTGCTATGATGATGAAAGTTCAATGAACGTAAAGATCCATAGGGCCTGTCAATCCATGAAAGGTTAAAATTGATAAACTTTCAAGTGATCCCCTCCATGCCAATGGCCGTCGCACGTTTTCATTATGTGATTCAGTACAAGCAGAAACCAAACTTTTATTTTACTGATACCTATTTTGAATCTGCGCTTTATGAATACGCTAGGTATTAAAATATTTTGAGTTACGTGCTAGTTTGGTTTTTAAGTACCGAAAGCAGCCTGCTAATTCACTGTTTTAAAAAGACGGTGCATTATGATATTACACTCCTCTACTATTTTTTTTTTCAACTGGACGTATTTATCACACAGGATTTAGTACCTATGTTACACATAAATGGTTGGATTTCTTTTATTTCTATTTTTATTATCACCAATGGGACTCTTATAAATAAAACAATGTTCGTTAGCATATTTTAACAACTTTGCATTTCAAAATACCGATTTCGAGATTATTTGCTAGAAAATAATCAAGTACACCTGTGGGAAAAGGGAAAAAGAAATAAAAACTCATTATTCTATGTTAATATTTCTGAAGAAACAAGTACCTACTTGCAAAATAATAGAGATTGAGGGCACCTTCTCCCCTTCTTTTGCACATAACACTTTTAATTTTATGTCGTTAGCACTGCCGCTTAACGTTTACATGAGAAGGGTAGCTGTTTATTTTCAACTCTGATTGCACACGCGTTTGTGTTTAGTTTTAAAGCACGTTATATCTAATATATTCCTGACTCCAAAAATTACATTATATGCTTTCATTTCTAGGGTGAGGTTGTATACATCTAACCACAGCTCAAAAGCATTCTAAGGCGCGAAATGGCTGAGAACCATTGTTTTGAGACAACATGGTGAAAGTTGAAGTTTCCAGTTCAATTCCAATTTCGATTGCTTAGAAATATTCATTATATACTTGTAAGGCTATCATATAAGAGGATGTAAATTTTCAATTGTTCTTGCAAAGGAAACCTGATATATAAATTGTTTTATTGTGAATATTCTTCTTTATGTAAAATGCTCCATCATAACACTATTTAAGCTTTTATAATGAAATATTTCCTTTGAGTAGATTAAAATATTATCAAACCAAATAAAAATAAATATGCAAAACGAACTTTCAAACAAATGTTAACACTGGGTGTTACAAAAGTTTCACGATAATCACACATTTCCTTTAGATGTATCGTTTTTGTAAATAAGGAAATTGCGCGTTAGCACAAAAAGAGATCGGAAATCCGCTGTAATTTAATAATAATAATAATAATAATAATAATAATAATAATAATAATAATAATAATAATAATAATAATAATAAGAAGAAGAAGAAGAAGAAGAAGAAGAAGAATATTATTATTATTATTATTATTATTATTATTATTATTATTATTATTATTATTATTATTATTATTATTATTATTATTATTATTATTATTATTATTATTATTATTATTATTATTATTATTATTATTATTATTATTATTATTATTATTATTGTTATTGTTATTGTTATTGTTATTGTTATTGTTATTGTTATTGTTATTATTATTATTGTTATTGTTATTATTAATATTATTATTATTATTATTATTATTATTATTATTATTATTATTATTATTATTATTATTATTATTATTATTATTATTATTGTAATAATCATAACTGCATCTCCTAGTAAGCCTATTTCTTTTCTTCTTTCCGACCAGTTTTACTGTTGCTCTTCTTTGTTCTTTCTAATACAGTTTCATAACCTATTCCGTATGTTCATTTCACATGCTCTTCACAACCACAGCTTCACAATAACTTATAGCTACGAGTTAAAAAATTGTGTTATTCAATGAAAATACTGTCACCGCGCCCGCCGCATCTGATTGCCTGCACTGGGGAGGGGGGATCCAGCCAGTCGCCTACCTGGCCTAACGACCACCCTTGAGGAGGGAGCAGTGTCGCCCATCGCATTATTGTCGGCACTACCGCAAAAGAGCCGAAGGGAAGAGACAGAGAATGGCCGCATTGTTGGGGCGCTTGCCGAAAGAGAGAAAGGGATAGAGACTTCTGGAATTGTCTGCTTTGTATTTGACCGCAATAATAACTGAACTTTCCTGAAGTTTCCAGAACAGTGCCTAGGAGATATAAATAGCGGTAAAGTGTGAGAAGGGACAGTTCTTGTGTTACGAATTCGGAGCCGTGCTGTTGGTGAATCGGTAAAGACTTTCTTGCTGTTGCAACGAGTGTACAAAGTTACTGTTTACGGAAATAAAAGTGTTTCTTTATCTCGACTACATCTGTCTACTTTACTTTGCACCCACCAAAGTCACAATACAGTTCCTTGTCATTTAGCTTTAACTTTTCTCTTGGAGAAAGTACGCAACAGTAAAGCTTAGTTTTCTGTTAAACTGAGGTGGAAAAAACTCAACGTATAGTGCCGATAATATTGTGACAGCGCTCATGGGGTCAAAGAGACGCTTAAGGTCCAGCTACCTTACACCATTACTTGTGAATAAATGGCTCGACGACAATGCAGCGGTGGGAACAAAGATGACTGAGCGCCACAGAACAAAGCGTTTCCAGCCTGCTCGCAAATTTTATACTACGGGCTTGTTTGTGAGAGGTTTAAGGAACGGTAATTTCGAGAAAAATCTGTGCTAAGTCATTCTTGTCTATATAAGCGAGTGCGGCGGCAAGAGAAGTGAGTTGTTTTTGTGATGGAGTTCGTGAGTGTTGAACGAGACAGCTGTTAGCCGTGTGTGTGTGTGTGTGTGTGTGTGTGTATAGGTGTGTATAGGTGTGTGTAGGTGTGTGTGTGTAGGTGTGTGTGTGTAGGTGTGTGTGTGTAGGTGTGTGTGTGTGTGTGTGTGTGTGTGTGTGTGTGTACACGTCGTTGAAACTTGAGTGTGTGTTGACAGAGACAGTTTTGGGACCTTTAATCGTCACGTCGAAGTTGTTTTTTGTGTGAAACAGTAAAGCAGTGTTAGTGAGTTTGACCGTCGAAGTTCACAGTCAAGAGAGAGCAGAACTGAAAGACTGAAGTATATGTCAAGGTTTGATCGGACAGAAAAGCTGTGCGTTGCAAAGTCACGACTGCGTTAACGATAAAAGACAACTGTGTTTTTGTAGCTCAATTCTAAAAGAGAAATAAAGTGACCGAAAAGGCAACTGAACTTTGCATTTTGTCACATTGGTGTCAGAAGTGGGATTTGTTACACTGTCATTTTGTCGCAGTATTATGTTACTCTCTTTATCCTTTTCCTTGTAATTGTAGTAGCCTTGCGCAAAAAATATGCAAAAAATGTGCATGGTGCATTATTAAGAAAAAAAATGAAAAAGAAAAACATATTGCCTTTTTTTATTCTTTTGCGCTAACGTCCAACGAATTATTTACCTAATGCTCTCACACACATTTCAGCAGTGAAAAACGCTTTTTCCCTGGCTATTCAACGTAGAAAAGTGAAGGAACATGACCTATCACAATCCCCGCGAAGAGCAAGCTTTCCCAGGCTTTGGTTTTCATGAATTATTTCGTATATGTATTCTTGCTCAATGAGAGAGTTTCTTTTTGTTGTTCCTTCTTCCCACGCTTTTTCTGTGTTGCAATATTCTGCAGCTCGAGGCATGACGGCTACAAAAACGAGACGAAGTAAGAGTCAAGAAGGAGAATAATGGAAATAGAACATTTTTTTTTTTTTTTTTTTTTTTTTTTTTTTTTTTGAGACGTATCCGAGGTGACTACAAAGACACGTAGAGTTTGTTCCTCTGTTCAGTTATTGCTTCAAATTACAAACATCTACAGTACACATATTTGTGCTGTGTTGGTTCTCGCAGTGAAGAGATAGTTTAGGCATCTGTTGGAAAATGTCTTTGGCCAAAGAGATGAATCAGTGATACCATAGACTTTCTGTATGCAGTGGAGGCCTTTCTTGTGTCATTTATGAGTCACGTTTCTCTGTTTCTCTCTCTTTCTTTCTCTGTCTCACATACACATACAAACACACAAACACAACAATCTCTCACTCCTATGCAGGACACACCCTTAAAAACTACGTGCTCTTTTCGCCGATTGACAAAATATGTTGATATAGCAGACTTCCTCTTTCTAAATAATAGGAGGATGCCTTTATAGCTACTCTTTCAAATTTAAAACAAAGAGGAGTCATAAATTATTAAATGAGGGTGTACAGCGGGAATGTTATGTCACGATTATCCAATGTGATCTGCAACTAATCAAATCCCATCCAGCCGAAAGGAATATTCTATAGCCATTAGTGGATTTTATAACGCACTGGATATTCCATAGCTACACTAACAGAACTGAGCAAAACTAAACCCTTAGATGTGTCATTCACGTAAGCTTCTCTGGTCATTCTTCAACGTACTGTTATTACAAAAGCGTATTCCTCTATTTCACGTTAGTCGAGCTAAATATTTGCAGAAATGGTTTTATAACATATTTCTTGTGGGTACAACTGGAATAAGGAAATACAATATTAAGGGTCGGTCTGTGTGGCTTAGTCGGTTAGACGCTGGCCTACTGATCCCAAAGTCACGGGTTCAAATCCGGCCCAGACCAATAGTTTTTCAGTGTGCTTAAAAACGACAGCTCCATGTCAGTAGATTTACTGGCATATAAAAGAACTCCTAAGGGACGACGCTGATGTGATCCTGGCAATTGACAGTGTCGTTAAACAACAAAATCATTAATTTTAACAATATTAAGGGGTAGTCAAATCTTTAAATGTCAGTCACTATATAATGAGTATGCATGGCCAGCAGGGAACAAAACGAATGACTTGCCTTTTTGAAAAAAAGTAGAAATGTAAAAGTGTAAAATCCAAACCAATAACAGGAACATCTCCACAATAGAAGAACAAAAGAGAGACAAGCTCTGTGCATAAACGAGATGGACATTTCATGTGTAGTAAGATTTTAGCGATCTCTTACGGTCTATCAATGCAAGTAATTCACAGTGAAGAGGACCTTAGAGACTATTCGCAGAAAATTCAAGGTATACATTTCATTTGTCATGAAAGTATCTTATATACATGCTTTAATAAAAAAATAGAGCCATTTTTGAGAAAATCAAAATATTCGACGATGCTTCATGGAAAGCGTAGTTTAAGGTGGAGAGTCTCTCAAAAAACTTGGCATCGTATCCTTGGAAGACGTTGAATTTAAGAACCAAGTTTGGTATTTAACAGACTTTTCGCTTTTAAGTTTATGCTATTCACAGACAAATTAAGACACACACCTTTCTCTGGAAATATTATTTTGGGTTCGCATATAGTTTTGGCGAAATCTCAACAGCCAAGTTTTGGGTGGAACACTCTACCTACTTTCCGTATTTACTGTGCATACTAGAGAAAGTAATAACAATCTTCGCTTTAAAAGTTTAATCGGTCTTCAGGGCGGTTGCCGGGACTCAACCCATGGATGTTCGTCTCTTCATGCCGATGTTCATATGTGAGCTACCATGGCGAGATGTCCATTGTACTCGCATTAAAACTTATTTGATTCAAGTAACCCTATGACCCTTCAGAGTGATTTTAATTATTCGAGGTATACCTAAAAGGCGTTCGATTTTACAAGTGCCTTTAATTTTTGAGTTTTATAATTACCCATTTCTGGGACTCATTTGTTTCGATAATTTTTGTTTCACATTACCTGTGTAGACCAGACCTGGAGCGCAAACACTGTCACCCCTTCCTTACCCATTCTACTGTGCCTGCTGAGGCGTGCACAAGCTAGGTGACAAACCCATGAGGCGTACTGGAAAGAATGTGAAATTGGCGAGTTGTTTACGCGAACCTATCGCACATACACAGCGAGTCAGCGTATGTACACTCTGTTCAGATACAATCATGTCTTCAGGACCGCAGTATGTCATACACTGGCAGGCGCGAGAGATCTCCATTTGTGTTGCATCACCGACTGTACGTCAAGTTACCAACATTTCGCTGCTCTACTAAACAAATAAGTGAACCTAGCACTCTGACAACAAGGTCAATACGCCTGGTTCCTTTACCAGATAGTACATGACGAACAGCAGACAGTGGCTGGTCAGCGACGTTTCATTGACGATGGCACCCGAGAATGTACAAACTTCACGTAGAATGGGAACTTGACTATCGCCCAGAATGGCAAAAAGACTGAATGTTTGTGTGTTCTAAAAAGTCGTATCTACTTGAGCCCCATTGCAGTTATACAATTATGACTGTCGCAAAACTTGATATTAAATTCAATTATAGGCTGCTACGCCTTACTATGTTATATAGTTAAACACACTGTGAAATCACGCTGTAAAGCCGGTGATGGAGATATAATTTGCACCCACAAAAGTTATTTGCACAACAGGAAAAACAGTAGTAATAGTCAGCTCTCAGCCGCCATTAAATTTTGCGATGACCATGGAACTAATTGCTTACTGCATGGAGCAGCACTCTTCTTAAAATAACGGAAACACCACTAGCAACTTTCCCAAATGTTGCCAGCCGATACATAAACCACATTGAGAGAGTCTGCAGACTGAGTTGTTGCAATGTTTGACTACAAACATACATGCAACTCTTTTCTAAATGGAATTTTACTAAGAATGATACACATCCCAGTTTAAATGTTACCTTTTTATCAATACTGCATGTGTACAATTAGGCCTATCTTAATAAATCAGTTACAAGAAAAAGGTGTCAGCGTTGTACTATACGCCCGAAAAGAGGTTTGTATTGCATTATTTGAGGAAGAAAGACTGCAAGACAAAGTTTCGTACTTGGCCAATCGCTTTCAAGTTCACTAGTTCCGCCACTGTTGTACTTAACATACCGAGCAAGAGCCTTGATAACAACTCCAGGTGGAATGAGGAGACGTCATGCCTCCACTCTGTTTACCAGCTCCCCAGCGCTGGTGTAGACACTATGTTTAAAGGTTGGACGAAGAGGCTTAATGAGAAAATAGCTACCTCACCACACTAGCTCAGAAGTTAGAGCATCAGCACAGAGAGCAGAAAATCTATAGTTAGAGTGAAATTTTTCACAATTGATTCAACTTTACAATTTGGTGTAACAGAACACTTGTCAAAACTGTATTTATATGTGCAAATGGTCCAAGCTTCGGTTTCAATGCATCAAGCCAGAACTGCACAAAGGTGACTTGGTCTTGACTGATTCTGAGTACACTCTTTCCCAAACATGCCCAATCCCCTGTGTTTTGCCTTTTCCTGCCACCTCTTCCTACATACTGCCTTGAAAACGCAATCCAAATAATGACCAAATCCATGCAATGCCTACGGCAAATGTAATTAGTGTTGTATATTGTATCCACCTCTACATTAGGCAAGACTACATGGGCGTAGTTATATTAATGTTATAGAAGCCAGGAAAGAGAGAGTGGAGTCATTAGTTCTTTCAGAGCCTTTGAGACTATGCCTATGCTGCATAGTACTGAATGCCGAATTACAACTCAATGCATGTCATTCCACACGTGGTGTTCTGTCTCAGGTCATTCATCCTTTATCTTTCCAGTCTCAACAGTTTAACTCTAGCTTGTAAAGACAACAAAAGCTGCGCATGACATGCTGCATTAGAAATATCTCTGCAAAACGAAATGTATTTGCTCTGAGTTGTGAGGCACCAGTAGAAAGCTCACAATAGCCAAATTCTCCACTTCCGTGTGACATTTTGTATTTTTATTTCCTGAAATTAAAACTAGCAATATTCCATGCAGAGTGATAACACAATGGTCATTATGCCTCATTTCCCCGATCCGTAGAACAGCTACAAGCACTAGGCTATGAGCACATTTTTGTATTATTGATTGGTGCGGAAACTAAACCAACACTCACTCTCTATGGCATGCCTGCTGGCTGTTTACTCCACAATGTCGAGTGAACTTCACTAACAGCACCGGTTATTAAGAGGATCATGCCCAACAAGGTGTGGGTTGCGTGGGAGAGTGATTCCCACAACTTTCCATGAGTGATGAAAAAAAGTGAAAGTAGGCGTGCGCATTTTTTACTTGTGTGGAGCGTATGTTTTATTCATTTCTGTTGCTAGCTATATCTTGGCTTCATAACTGACGTGTATTTTGCTCTCTTTCCTTCTGACTAAAGGCCAACACAGATGGGTTATTTCCTCGACCGCTTGCGTTACATCTCACAAAAATGCTGCCGGTTCAAGCAGAAAATTAGTTTCATACCAAAAAGTGCCTCCCTCATGTAAAAAGAATCACTTTAGACAGGTTGTCTTATAAACTAAACACAAACGCACAAGAATAACAAATGCGGCAAGGCCTGAGAGAACAGTTGCCATTACTGAGAAAAATATTGGAGAAAGAATAAATCATTAGGCCGACGTCAGGATGAGATATGTAAAAGGTAGTTTGGAGACGGAAATGCTCTTAAATCTTTGGAAGCTTAAATATCAATTTGGTATTTATTCGATTTTGATTTTTAGGTTACGCTGTTCGCACATAACTACTAATACTAATCTTTATTTTAACAATGTTTATATAGAAGGCCCCAAAACATGTTTGTTGAACATCTGGATGGAATGTAATACTTTCAATATCTACTAGGCAGAGAAAGGTACCTAATAAAGGAAGCACAAATGAATGTGCCATTGGTTTCCTCAAATGTGATTCACGTTTCTGGACTTAGCCTGCACAGTCAAAGTGGAAGAACTATTATTGTTGTTGTTATTATTATTATTATTATTATTATTATTATTATTATTATTATTATTATTATTATTATTATTATTATTATTATTATTATTATTATTATTATTATTATTATTATTATTATTATTATTATTATTATTAGCACAGTAGCACAGTCGGATGAAATAAACTTTCGTTTGCATATTAATTTGTCATATACCAGCGACGTATTCCCCACGAATGCAATGAATGCAGTGTATGTGTTGTAAAGCAAAGAAATAACTAACATTAATCTATAATAATTAAGACGGCACCATTTAAATGACAGAGGAATCAACCATAGCCCAAGAACTAAGAGAGAAGACCACGAATTCTGTCCCAAAGAAGTGTTCAGCAAGCTGAAAAGCGGATAGTGTGCTTGTACTTAAAAGTTCTACTAACAGCCTAGGCGAGGTGCTGAGGTATTCTTACCACATAATGACATTATAACAATAATCTTGTGAGATGCAGAAAAATGCACGTCATTGCATTCAGAGTGCGAACAGTCTAGGCGGGTTTTCTCCGGGTTCTCCGGTTTCCCCTGCCACTCATTCCACCAATTGCTCCATCATCACCTTTCCATTTGCCCATTTCGCCTGCATTTTATATCATCCTCTTCCTCACCAGGTCTTCACTCTGTCCGGTCCATAGGTTCCTCTGCCCCCTGACAGACATCTGGCCCTAGACACTGGTTTATAAGTAAGTAAAGTCCTACGAAGGATAATCAGGTAAAGAAGAAGAGTGAGTCAAAAAAGGGAAACCTCCGATTCAAAAAGGCTTAAAGCCAAAGAGCAAACTGAAGAACTTATGCGTACATTTCGCTGTAAGCTTTATAGAAAGATAGTTTGATTATACAGCTCTGAAACTTTGTAAAGCTGTTGTTTCGTTTGTTGCTCGAGAAGGATAAATCTCCTTGGAACACTAAAAATAAGAGTTATTAGTGTGTAATGTGTGTAATTTGTTATGTTGTTCTTTTTTAATTTATTATTGTCGCTTAAACAATAAAGTCATATTGCGACTACAATAAATTTTAAATTACAATTATTTAAAATATTAAAGCACTGATTATATCATAATATAAATTTACTACTTTTATAAACTTTACTATACTATGGCACACAGTTGGATCACTCAAGACCACCGCGAGATCAGCAGGAACGCCGCACTGAAGCCCATGCACATCTGAAACTATGTGCTAAACTCTTAGGATGGAATTACAGTGCTTACATCTAGGCTGGAGATCCCTTTTCTGTTTCATGTTGCATGCTTTTGCAAAATTTTCGGGTACGCCACTGCTACGAACCTACCGTGCTCTGGATCCCCTGGCAACAAACTAACGGCAATGATTAACAAAATCTCTTACCCAGGCTTATCTAAATGCGCTGGAAGTGCACCACCATGAGGCCATACCAAACATTGCTTGCTCTACCCTAGGCATCAGTTTCACTTAATGCATGCAGATTGCTGCGGAAAACAAAAGAAGCCTATCATTTCCGCAAAGGCGCCATGTGTGCAGCATATGTGCAGAGGCGCCGCCCGGTAGGGGCGTCTACTTGGGTGGTACGCCCTTCCGGCTTGCAAATAAAAATAATACAGCTATTGGTTATGAGTGATCACTAACATGCGGCGCATGGAAACCAGGTCATAGAAAGAGTAAATTAACTTTCAAAGACCATGTCGCAACAGCCACACTGGAAGCTGTTCGGATGATAATTACTGCTGGCCTGTATATCTGACATTAACGATCAATCCACAAGGAATGCGATTAGATACAACTTGTAGGTCCCCAAACATAAAATACTGCTTGTGTGCGATGAAGTGAAAATCATATATTTTGACCAAATGTTTAGTTTTCAGTACAGTTTGCCAGAGACAAATCACTTCTTACTGCAATAAGTTAATTTCTGATGCCACAACACGTTGAAGCTAAATGTCATGCTCTAGATCAGGGTTTGCCAAACTATGACCCGAGGGCCGAACTCCACCCAAGAGTTGCTTTAGTTCGCCGCCTACAAACACTTTTTATAAATTATGTTCGAACCCATTCGCGGCCTCTCTCTCTCTCTCTCTCTCTCTCTCTCTCTCTCTCTCTCTCTCTCTCTCTCTCTCTCTCTCTCTCTCGCGACACCCGCGCCGGCTACCGGGACTTCGGACTGGCAATTCCCGTTCGAAAGTGCGCCGGCGCCAACTCTCATTGGTATTGCTGCTTCAGGTGCTGTCATTCAGTGTGAGTCAGGTACCTCTGTTGTGCCGTAAACATGGTTCATCACTTATCTGTGGAAGAACGCGTGTTTATTTGTAAAGTTTACTTCAAGCATGCATCTGCCCGCCGTGTGCGCAGGAAGTTCGTTGAAATGTTTCCGAACTCTGTACATGCGGTCGTAAATAAATTTCAAGTTTCGGGTTCGGTGTTGGACAAAAGATTCGACGAATAGGTCAGTGCCAACTGAAAATAAACTGCATGACATTGGTGCTGCTTTGGAGCGTTCGCCTCGAAAATCGCTGAAAACACAGCAAACAGGTTTATCTCGATCTTCTGCGAGAAATACTACTCGTCTGTTGAAACTGAAGCCCTATCGCTACACACGAGTGCAAGCGTTAAAGCGAAATGAACCCGCTAAACGCGTAAATTATTGTAACTGGTTTTTCCTATCCGTAGAAAGGGGTTTCATTGACCCACAGCTATTTTTTTCCCCACTGGTAAATCTTGATTGCATCTAACTGGACGTGTGAATACTCGCAACAGTCGCTACTGAACGTCAGAAAAACCTGTGCTACTGGATGAAACGCCTCATTATGATAAGAAAATTGGAGTATGGTAAGCGATAAGTGCTAGAAGAATAATAGGGTCCATATTCTTCGACGCTCTCCACCGTCCAAACCGTGCATTTCCGGACAGGAGTTCCTGTTTGAAAACCGACAGTTTGCCATCCCGCACAACATACTAAGCGTTGTCGCTGTATTTTTTTTTTTTTTTTTTTTTTTTTTTTTTTTTGAGTGGTTTGACACCCAGTATATATATTCAACAGTTTTTAACGATTAAATAAAATAAAGCGCTCATGTTTTTAATTTGTAAGAGATACACAGTGTAACGAGCTACTGAGTAGAATACTAAGTCTGTGTAAATGACTTAATATTCTTCATATACACGTCAATCATAGTAAAGTAAAACTTAGGAATGAAATTTCGATGTCAATCTCAACGTCTTCATCCATATCACAATGAACAGATTAACTGGAGGTTTTAGTTCAGTCTCGATATTTATTTTGTCAAATGTGACATTTAGAATTCAAAATTCAACTAGATGTGTAATGTGCAGCACATAATCGGAAAACTATACTTGCCTTCTTTGTCAATTTCCTTATGGTAGCTATCTAATAGAAGGTTTCTAAGAGAATAGTAAACCTAAATAGAAAGATGAATATGATGAGGACAAAGAAGAAGAAAAAGCACGTAGATACCATAATCCTTCAATTAAATATTTTGAAGAAAGAAATCACCTAAGGCATGGGCGGGTGGTGATGAATCCTATGGGTAATTCTGAGCTACAAGTTGAAAAGCATTATTCAAATCCATTATTGTTGTTGAATACTTTAATTGCTGTTCCAATAAATAGAATATTACGAATAAACAAGGGCGAAATTAAAAAAAAAAAAAAAAAAAAAAAAAAAAACACTACAGGCCGTAATTACATTTTATTCTTTATTATGCTGAAAAAATAATTTAATACACACCCATAGTTGACCATTAGCATGTTCGGGATATCGACCATGTACTAAAGCCTATACTTTATGGTTTTAGACTGCTATGTTAACAATATTCTATTATTTAATTAAACCGAACGTGGTTCCTTGTTTGGTATTTTCACTGCGCTTTATTTCGACACTTGTTTTGTATACCCGCATTAATATTAAAACTGGAAATTAATTGTTTTTCACACTAGCAGTGAGTAGGATAAGGTTGGAAATGTATAATCAGACTTAAAAGTTCAATGCCACAGCCGGTATTTGCACCACAGATATTCCCGTTGCTCTTGCTAGCATGGCAACATCCCGCACAACACTCAATTCCCCAATTGGCTTGCATTTCTTCCCGGTATACCACAAGATCACAAATTCATATGACATAACATACGCCAGTGGCGACTTACAGCATAGTGAAGTTGTGGTTAAATCCGGGTTATGGTATTGAATGTTTCAGTCTGATTCTACCTTTTTCAATATTAAAACTGATATTTGGGCTGTTGAATTTGGGATAGCCTTTACCCTGAAGATAGCATCTGTTGAAACTTTACTTCGTATTTATCCTTGCTCTGTCCAAAGTCTTGAGTGCTGCTATATTCAGAACAAAGTACTAATGGATACAGCTTACAATTACGATGATTATACTCCCTTTGCAATTCTTTCAAAATTCTGGGCAAATATGTAAAGTCGCGTGTGAACTCATTTAGAGAAAAATATACCTCCACAGGGATTTAATGAAGTTATTTATAGATTCTATACCTATGGCGTGCTCTTCTTGTTTATTTTGGCTTACACAATGTCGCTTCAACATTGAGATATTATTTATAATTGAATTCTGAAGCCCTGCAACTTTTTTCAATGTTTTTCTTTTCTTCTTCTTCTTCTTCTTCTTCTTCTTCTTCTTCTTCTTCTTCTTCTTCTTCTTCTTCCTCTTCTCATTACCACCACCGCCACCACCATTGTAAATACGTTTCTAGGAGAGAAAATCCATTAGTTGGACAGCTATCCTATTTTAGGACTGTCATAAAGTCACAGGAAAATACAATTTTAGACATAAATAATAAAGATTAAAAATTTATAATGTAAGGGTATTTAACAAATAAAATGTATTAACGTACAAAATTTGTACATATTTGGAAATAGGGCAGTTAATCATTTTAGGATTAACTTACTTGATGTAATGCAGTATACAAAACTGTACACAAGTACAAAAGTGACTGATAATTTGTAAACGAATGTCTTCTACAACATTTGTAATTCAAAGCGTCGAAACAGGGCAACAGTAAACTTATCCAAGTGACCAACCCAAGGGCACCAAAAAAGCAGCCCAGTCACTTCCCATTTTGAAATTTGGTGTTTGTCTTTTAAATAAGGGATGCAAAGCATGTAAGGCAGCTGTCTCTCCTTATTGATCTTAACTTGATCTAAATTTGTTTCTATCATTTACCTAATCCAGTCCAATCCATCTATCCGTCCTATCTATCCATTCTATCTGTATGTCTCTCTTTCTTTCTCGTACACACACACACACACACACACACACACACACACACACACACACACACACACACACACACACACACACACACACACACACACACACACACACAATACCTTGATGTTTAATAACACAAATTTACACAAGTATTTCATCACGAAATGATCAAGGAGTAATAATTATTATTGTTACTCATAATATAGGGTTGACTAAATCTAAGAAATGATAAGACAATATTGGTATTCCATAGATACCCAAAAGATGCCCATTCAGCTATCTTGAATAGCTCTAAAAGTTATTTTGATACATTGGCTTGCTGCAAACCCATTTTAAGTTAATGAACTTTTTCAAGCAAATATTCACATTGTATTTTGATTGTTTATGTTTTAATGCTGTATCGTATAATTTTGTTACACTATTGATTTATATTAATAAATGTTGTTGAAATGAGTAACACAGTTTGAATATCTGAACTGGCTTAACTTTTAGGCATATTTAAGCTGTATGTTTAATAAATACATATTTTTGTAGCACGCGAATGCCACAAAAGTTTTGAGAAGAATTTCAGCATTACACGCTACGTGAAATATTAGATATTTTATGCATCGTAGCCTTATTTACGTGAACTGACAACCTTGCATGTTTACACTTTCGACCCAAACTTTCCAAGAAAACAACAGCTTAGAAACTCAAGTAAGGCATGCGCATTTCAGTCTATTTTAATTGAGAAGCCAGCAGTAATCGCTCCCCACAAACTTTTAGCGTTCTTGAGGATGATGATAATACATTAAGTTTGCAGAACACTTTAGCTGTTTTTGTTTTTTGCTCGCGCAGTCTTTTGTCGCTAATCTCGACAGCTGCGTGAGACCACGAGACTACAAGCATATTGCATGTTGCGGTCGCTCGATAGATTAGACACGTCAACGCTAATTACTTGCAGAATGAGTCACACTATGTCTGGGGGAAAAGCAAGGCATAAGAACTCCTGCATATGATGTTCCTCATCTCAATCCAGCTAAGCACATTATATAACAGGAGATAAATAGGTCGCAGCTGTATTTGCTACGGAAATGTGTGTGTGTGTGCGTGTGTGCGTGCGTGCGTGCGTGTGTGTGTGTGTGTGCGTGTGTGTGTGTGTGAGGGATAGGGAGAAAGAGATACCAAGATTACACCACAAATACACCTTTTGGGGCTCCCTAAATAAGTAATTAAAAAAGCGATTTTGGAAAGGGGTCCTTAGGTGTGTATATGAGCGAGAGAGAGAGAGAGAGAGAGAGAGAGAGAGAGAGAGAGAGAGAGAGAGAGAACAGCATAACTCAAAAACAAGAGTCCGTTAAACAACATGTTTATTTTCTCAAAACTGGCTCTAACGATTTGGATCAAAGTAGCATATGTTTAAGATACTTATAAAATGTAAATATAAATTTTCTGGAATACTATTAAAAGCACAGTCTTTCTGTCAAATCACATATTTTGTGACATTAAGCACTTTCAAGACATGCCTAGCTACTGTTTTGAATTTTCAAGCACTTATGTACTTCTGAACTCATAAGACGCTATTCGATTTTGTCTCGCAGTCCTGTAAAGAGCATGGAATTTCAAAGCTATCACATAGTGACACACTCTTTAAAAACTTACACTATTTACTGTATCCCACAATGAAACGTGTAAATACGAACTGAAAGTTTATCTGGGTTAACAAACAGTCACATTAATAAGCTTTCATAAGAAATATGTAGAAGAGTGATTTTTTTAACGCCAGGATCACACCAGCGTCGCCGGTGTGCCGGAATGTCGCCCCGCAGAGTTTTTTTATATGATAGTGAATCTGCTGACATGGGGCTGTCGTTTTTAAGCACTTAAAAACCACCGATCTGGGCCGGATTTGAACCCGCGACCTTGGGAACAGTAGGCCAGCGCCTAACCAACTGAGCCATCCAGACCGACGGGTAAAAGAATGATTAGGGAACGTCACGTGAATGCATAACATCAGATTTGCAATCTTATACCACATGTCGCTTCGATAAAAATGCGCTGAAATAAGCAATAACAGCAGGAATATCGGTTCAGGAGATTTTGTTCTCGTATTCCATATCCCCAACTTTGCCCCTTTCTCTCTGAATATAAACACTTTGGTCGTTTATGGTATTTTACAGTGATTATATATGGCTATGACATTTTTGCCTTAAAGACGTATCTGCACCAAAATGTTTCGTTAACTTTCATAATAATCAATGTCAACACCTTTCTATGTTTATTTACAAAATAAGGTATTTATGAACGACATTGCTTCAGATTTTTCATTGCAATTAATAATTCATTTTCGGTGTTTTTATTAACAGGAATACGGCTTAGGAATGCGGCGCTCATATTGAATACGAATAACCTTTATTTCTTTTTGTATAGCGAAGCTACTTTTGAGAGAAGTTCGCATGGGAATGCCAGCAATATCAGACCATCATCAGATAATGGTGTTTGATGAAAATGCAGTGGAGCGGTACAGTTAAAAGGTTACAGAATTAAATCAAGCTTTATCAGACATTCTCTTCAGTCGTCCTCGAGGATAGAATGCTAGGAAAGAAGTGCACACAGATATGATCTTTAATCACAAATTGCAATTGGAATTTAAGTTAAGTCTTTAAGTCTTTAAGTCTTCCCAGCAACTTATTGTTCTGGACAAGAAAAAGAACTTCCAGCACTGGAAAGTTTGCATTGCTATCAAACTTTAAAATGTGACATAATTTCTCAATTTAATTTTACCACTGACGCTTACAAATTCGCTCTTCTTTGCGCATTTCAATCTTATAAGTGATAAAATAGATTTGCTCTTCTGGGCCAGAGCACTTAAAATGTTTAAAGCTTGTTGAATCAAGAATGACCAATTTAAAACACAGTTGTTACTTAATTCCTAAACTTAATTCCGCTGGCTTTTCATCTAAGAGTGTGCTCCTTTACTACTCTATGCGTGTGCTTTCTTTAACCTTTCTCACGGTGCAGCAGTATTTTCTTCTCCGTGATCCTGTCTTTTGTAACCTCACAACTTGCTTCGTTGTGGACAGAATGTTGAAGTTCGTTAACAGAAGTTTATCAGCTTTGCTAAGAAACGATTTTGGGAACCAGGTGCGAGACTGATACCTAACAGACGGCCTGATTTGTCAGCAAGGATTGCATTCTCGGAATGCTTCCCATCCAGAACAAGAACTGTTTAAGCAGTGTGTTTAATCTAGGGCAAGGTGAAAGAAAATGAAAATGTCCGCAAAAATTGATTGCTACGAAGGCAAATGCCTACTTACATCTAGTGTTGCATTTCCTTGTACTTTTTAATACCTTCGAGAGTATCTTAACAGGCTTTATTTACCTTGTCCCTGAATAAGTTCTGAGTTCTGTGGGCCTGACGAGAAACACCTGTAAAATTATTGTAGCAATCCAATAACTCCCCACTTTCTTCGACAACTAGAGATGCATTTACAGCAAGCAGGTTTCTACTTCCCCGACTGAACACTGTGGACCTGATGACAAATACTATTGTATAGTCTTTATAGCAATCCATAGGTTGACCAACTTCCCTACTCTTTTCATCAAACTGAGACACCTTTCTAACAATAAATATTCACTATAAGAATGACCCTTATCGCTCTTTGTGCCAACCGTGTTACAGACTGAATAAATATGTCGCATTATGCAGTAAAGGAATTGGGAAGTTGGACGTGTTAATTTGATAAGTGGTCTGACAACTTGAATGGTATGTAAGCTGGTTTAGGCTGCATTACAGTACCGTCGCACAAATTCTTACCGATTGTCCTATATGGAGAACACATTGTACGCTTAAAGGACCAATAAAAGCTATCATAGAACATCTACACAGTCCCTGTGTGTTCTACTCCTACACAAATATAAACGGTTTACCGCATTCTACCTAGCGAAACCCCTGACGTTATGTACCAAATGTTGGTTTCCCGTGAATCTGCAGCTAAAAGCACACTGTTGACAAACGTTTCTGCATTTCACAGCATTTTCTCTAAATTTGTGAAAGATAGAAGAAAATATTCGACTAAGTTTCTCAATGTTATAATCAGGTTCTATTTTTGGTTTTCAGAATGACATCTATTATCGTTCCATCCGATACATTTTAGGGAGAATAATCAATACCAATCTCCAATTTGCGCAAATTTCCGCACACCAGTTTACCTTGGTTTGAGAGGTATGTAGATTTGGGAGCTCTGGCAAAGAAAAACTTCATGACCGCTAACTTTACATAGAAACAAAAGTAAACTGCAATTACTCAGAATCTAATCTACAACAATGCAGCGAATTGCCTTTTTATTTTAGCTAGTACCCAAGTCGTGTGTTCTGCGTGGTTGTCTAGTCACTGAACCACAGCGGTCACAAGATAACACGAAGCAGGTTTTTCACTCGTTTCCTTATAAATTTGATTTAATATGAGGTCGTGACCTCAGAGAGAGCTGTAACCATCCAAGCAGGGCGTTGCAGCAAGTGCTGACATAAGGTAGAAGTTGAGATATGAACGCGCTTCTTTATGTTCTTGCAGATCCTGCTCTTTCCCAGCAAAATGTATTCAAAACGTGTAGCATCATAAAATGTGATCGAGACTCAGTCGTGCGTCACCTTGTACTGAACTCCTTGAAGAAAAGAGTTACTGGTCAATGATTCACATTGTCATCTTTCAAATAAAACATATTTACATTTTTAATAGAGACTGTCGCCACTGCTCAAGTACTCACAGAGTTTTACTTCATAACAGTCAATTAATTCATGTAACATTCTCATCATGCTGGTGACAATGAGATGAACTGTATTTGTAGCTCTCAATCCCTGATGGTGGACGAAGTGCACACTTTAGGGTCATCAGGCGCATCTCTGTAGGGTGTTTGTTTAATTATTGTCCATACCAAACATCAAGGTTCCATTACTTCGCTTCCCCCGCAATAAAAGGTCATTGGTGTATTGGCGGTTCCCTAATGGCGCGTTAAATTTTCTCGAACATCTTACACGAGAAAATGCATGCAAAATTAATAATTACCACAGATATAATGCAATAAGCCGGCACATACCTTCCTAATAGTTTCTAACATAAATGAGGAATTTCAATTACGCTTGTAGTAAATTTGTAATGCTGTTGTTTACTTCAAACTTGGACAACACTGAATAATGATTAATAAAGCATGTCATAATTTATCCAGTAAGGTTTGAATGTTTTGACCTTGAAGTATATGAGTTATCGAAAGTATTCCTTATTTGTGCATAAACCAGGTGCATTATATAATCCTGCGTGCATTGTTTCTGCTGCGACCGCAGTTATACTACATTTTTGACGTGCAAACCACAACATTTGCCAAATTTAAAAACGTAATGAGCTCCCTTTTTTATTTTCTCCGCAGTAATGACAGTCATTGATATTGGTCCTTCACTATAAAAATGTTCGTGGTCTCTCCTGTATGAACGGTTGGCTGCATTTGCTGACGTTAATGGGCTGCTGCAAGGTATACAAGTTTTCCACTTTGCTTTTTTTTTCTTTTTCTTTCTTTCTTTCTTTCCTTCTTTCTTTCCTTCTTTCTTTCTTTCTTTCTTTCATTCTTTCTTTCTTCCAATATGTGTTTCTGCTCGTGTCAAACAGAATAGCCAAAATCAAAGCCTTTCTTCCTATTTTTAGTTATGCAATGTGATTAACCCAATATGTTGTATATTTCCTGATATATCCTTGTTTTTATGGAGACGACTCTGATTCACAAAGGAAAATTCCAACATCTGTTATATCACAATTTAACTCAGTTTTCAACACGTTGAGCCAAAATTTAATGTTCTTGACTCTGTATAATGTACAGATGTGATTGTAAACCTGACTTGTACGAGCTAGACGTCTCAAAGGTGGCGCAAATGTGAGCAAAATCATGGAAAATTAATAAATCAGAATTAACCATCGAAAGGATTAATATTTGAGACGGGAACTTCTATGTATATATTTGTAATTTTAGATTAAGAATGTACATAAATATAAGATTTTAGATATAAGTATAACTTGGTATTGTGCAAAGAAGTTGCCTTTTGGAAGTAGGTTAACCTGAATAAGTTTCTGAAGGCCACGGAACAAACAATCTTTTGTCATCCCAAGCCGAGGAACATTTTGCCAGAAGTCCAAGGACACAGCTGGGGGAAGATATACCCCTCCTCCATAACGGGACTAGAGAGAAAGCGCGGGGGTGAGATATAAAGAGAATAACGTAGAAGCGGACAGTTGGCTCTGGTGTTGCGATGTCGCGACGAGGGAGAGCCTCGTATCGCTAAATAAGTATAGCTTCGCGCCAAAAGAAACGTCGAGGTATGAAAATAGACTGTGATTAGTGTAAAGTAAAGCAGATAGCAATCTTAGAGCGAAACACCAGAAACTTGCTCAGGTCGGCACTTCGAGGCAAATGAAGTGTTGAATAATAAACTTAGTAAAAGTCTGTGTTGTGTTGTCATCTAACCTCGCGCCCGAGAAACATCCTCTCATGCCTACCTAAATCCGGCACCCAACGTCCAGAACCCGCTACAAAGGCGCCCAAAGTCACGACCCCGTTACAAATGGCGTCCCAACGTGGTGGCTCGACAAAGAATGACAACCAGAGGATCACCGATGGAAGCAGTTGACTCGGCGAGAATAAATCGACGCGTAGGAAGAAGGTGAACTTCAACCCAGGGACAGCAGTAGAAGCCGTGGACGCGAAAAGGAGACGACGACCAAGTAACATCACGAGCGACAGGAAACAGCCTCAAGACCTCGGAGGAAAGGCGCACGAGGTGCTGTTTCAACAAGCGAGACAATCAACATCAGAGGACGACCACATCAACCCAGCAACGCAAGTCGCCGAAAGGTCAGAGTTAAACAAACAATCCTATGTAAAGACAAAATATATCACAGTTAAAATAGTAGATGCATGAAAACAAATGTGTGGAAGAATGAGAGGATATTATATACTGTATGACTGAGTGGGGAAGATTAGAATAGGGTAATTTTAAATAGATGCTCCTTCGTAGCGGAAAGTTAAGTAGAAATACCAAAATGGAGTCGCTAGAACAGAATAAAGAAAACAGAGCTGGGAGCAGCGACGCAGTAGGGAATACTTCGGAAGATTACTTTAAGATACTCTTGGAAAAAATTAGTGGTCAGGTTAACGAAATGGGTGAGAGATTGGAAAGTAAAATTAGTGGACAGGCTAAAGAAATAAACGAAATGTGTGGTCAGTTTAAGGAACTAAACGAAAGGGGTGATAGATTGGAAAGTAAAATTAGTGGTCAGGGTAAAGAACTAAACGAAATGAGTAGTAGATTAGAGAATATGGGTGGTCAAGTTAAAGAACTCTTAGACGAAGGATTTAGGACCCAAGAATCAAAGCTCAAAGAACATTTAGATCACAAGCACCAGGAATTTGAGGAGAGAATGAGGGAGCAATTAAATACACAGCAGGGGAGCATTTCCGAAATCCAGGAAGGGTTAAATTCCTTTAGAATTAACGTAGACGAAAATTTAGAACGTATGAAAGAGATGTGTGAAAGAAAAAATGTAGAAACTATGAAAATGCTGACGGATGAGCTAATAGCTATTAAGAACGCAGTGCATGGGGAGGTAAATGAAACTTTGCAGGTAGTGCACGCTGAATTAGAAGCTGAGGGACAAGAAATTAATAAACTTAAGGAAAACACGGAGAGACAGCTATTAGCTCATCTAGAGGTAGATAACCGTTCAAAAAAGAACGAGAGTAGAATAGTGGAAATCCAGGGATCTGTAGAGAGAATAGAGATACAATTAAGAAGTATTAATGATGGTAATGCGACAAGCGCAGTTGACAGTAATGGAAATAACTCAATTGTAAATAGTGCACAGCATGAGGCTGCAGCTATAGAGAATGTGACACCTAGCTCCTTCCACGTGAACCCGTCTAATACAGGAAATAGTCCTAGTCAATATGGGAAATTACTGAATGAAGTGTCTGTTCCCATTTTTGAAGAGTCTGAGGCCATAAATCCTAAGCAATTCCCTATCGACTTAGACCGCTATTTCGAGATAAAGGATATACCGGAACAGCTCAAAATGTTTGTTGTGCGTAAGGTTCTGAAAAATAGATCTCTGACGTGGTTAAGGCTTGTTTTGGGGGAAAATTGTTCTTATGAGTATTTCAGGCAAATGTTCCTTAACAAGTACTGGAACGCGACTACGCAGAACAAAGCCAGATCAATATTGAGCAACGGCCGATACAATGAACACGGCCGACAGTCGATGACGGACTACGTGTTAACTTGCGCGCAAAATTGCAGATTAGTCGATCCTCCTGTAAGCGAAGCAGATTTTATTTCGCAAATTATTAAACATTTCCCACAGCAGATTACAAATTACCTGATTGTAGCGAGACCAAAAGATATTACTGAATTAATAGATCTTGTGTCAGCTTTTGAAAGTAGCAACTGGGAACGGGAGTTTGATTATGGTTCGCGGAGAAATGAAAGGGGAAGCTGGCGTGGTCAGCCGAGTTCACCGCGCGCCAACAGAAATTACAATGGGAACCATAACCGAGACGTTGGCATCAGGGAACGATACCGAGATGACCCGCCAAGATTCGAGGGTAGGCCAAGAAACGGCAGACGAGAGCATCAGGTAAATTTAATTAGAACGGAGGCGAATTTCCATGACGGGCCGTACCGACCTAGGGGACGTCGAAACAGGCATAACCCGAGAACCCCGTGGAGAGCCCACGACTCCGACGAAGAGCATTACCGTAGAGAAGACAGGGGGAATTACGGTAGCGGATATAGCTCGCGAGGAAATAACCGACGGGGCCAAGGAGGGGGAAATTCTAATATGCCCGGAGGTCAAGAGATCTTAGTGGCGCCTGTGAGAGAAGGATTTGCAATAGTGGACGGAAATAATCCGGAAAACTAAATTGCGATCTTGTTGTGGACCGGAAAAAGATTGCACCGAACCCTGGGGTGATTTACTGCACTGGGCTACGGTCCGAATTAAATGATGACGAAAGTGAACAATTGGCAATACTGAAGAATTACTCGGACGAAAACGAAGTAGAATCCCCGGTAATAGAGGTTAAAGTAGGAGGTAAAGCGGAGTTATTTACAGTAGATACCGGTGCTACCATGAATGTATGTAGCGCGAAGTTTTTCCAAGGGTTGCTAAACCGAAATGTCAAGATGATGACTTTACCTACTTCTAATGTGGTTTGCAAGGTAGCCGTAGGCAAAACGGTGCAAAGAATTAAACTGCAGACCATGCTATGCTTAGAAATCGGCGGGGAGGTGTTTGAGTACATATTCTTAGTGATCGATAATTTGATTTGTGATGCCATTATTGGATGTGACATGTTGTACGACCTGAAGGCGGTCATAGACTTCGCAAAGGGAAGCTTAATTTTAAATAAAGGTGAAAGGAGAATAGGTGTACCGTTTGTTCGTAACATAAAACAAAGTGAGATTGTTGGCATGTTAAATGAGTCGGATATAGGAGACGAACACTTATTTATCCAGCACATGCGTGTAGAAACGGAACCGGTTGTAAAGATTGCTATCAGGTATAACAAACCCGAGGGTAAAAGACCTCCTTTTAGTGAAAAGGCGGAGAGTACTTTGGAGCGAGAGAGAGGGAAAGCGCCCGTACCCTTATTCGTGGAACAAAGCCACCAAGTTCGGCAGGCTGCAATGAAAGAAAAGCTGACCGAGTCTTACCAATTGACCAAGGAACAAATGAGCCAGTTAGAAGACACATTAACTAAAAATGCTAACACCTTCAGTAAATTACCCGGCAGATGCAAAGCATATCAACACAGTTTCGAGGTAAAAGACGCGAAAGCTTGTAATTACCGACAGAGGGAACTACCATTAGCCATACAGACGCAGGCTAGAGCTATTATCAACCAAATGTTAGAACTTGGAATACTTAGAATCTCAAATTCGGATATAATTAGTCCCGTTGTTTGGATAGCGAAGAAGGATGGCAGTTTAAGGAAAACATTGGATGGACGGGGGGTAAATAAATACACCCTTCCCGACTATTTTAGGAGCGAATCTATTGAGCAATTGATCACTAAGATGTCCAGGGGCCGATATATTTCCTCGATTGATTTAACGGCGTCATATTGGCAAGTTGAGCTCAAAGAAGAGGTTAGGAAATACACGAGTTTTATCTTCGAAGGGATACAGCTAGAATATACTGTCTGCCCTTTCGGAATGCGTACCTCGGGAAATGGTTTGCTTCGGGCCATAAATGAAATTTTAGGGGATGCCACGAGGACGTATTTGCTCCATTATGTGGATGACTTCTTGATCATAGATAAAGATTTTGACGAGCACATGAAACATGTAGATTACGTGTTGACGAAACTTCGAGAAAATGGAATGACTGTAAACCTCGAAAAATCTAAATTCTGCGTAAAGGAGGTAGAATTTTTGGGGTACATAATAAATGAAAAGGGGCTAAAACCTGACAAAAAGAGAATAGATGCCATCATGAATATTCCGCCCCCTAAAACGGTTAAACAAGTTAGAAAACTGAATGGCGTCTTAAACTATCAGGCGAAATTCATTCCACAGTATGCCAGTATAATGGAACCTATAAGGGAATTATTGAGAAAAGGGGTGAAATGGCATTGGGGTGCCACCCAGCAGAAGGCGTTCGAGAAGATTAAGCAGTTGTTTGCAAACTCTATACTACTTGAGAGGCCTAGGGATGGACTTCCTTATGAAATTTACGTGGACGGTTCATGCCAAGGGTTTGGAGCTATTCTAGGGCAAAGGTCAGCTCCAGACCAGTTCCATGTTATAAGTACGGCTTCCAGGGGGCTGAACCACGTAGAGAGAAACGCGTCAGTGACAGAAATCGAGATCTGTGCGATGTATTTTGCCATTCAGCGATTTAGAACTTACATATACCGCAAAAAGGTAAAGATCTTCTCTGATCACATTAGTTTGTCTTTTCTACAGAAATGTAAGTATACTAGCTCAAAGATGTGTAGGTACGCTCATGAAATAATGATGTATGACGTGGAAATCCTACATATACCGGGAAAGATGAATACGTTCAGTGATATGTTATCGCGACTAACCCATCATGCTGAAATACCCGATAATATGGGTGGAGTGCTAAGAGAAATTAAAGTGTTGAAACTAGAGATACCAATGGATAGGGGATTAAAGGAGAAATTAAAGAAAATCAGCGAATTGCAGAGGAAAGACTGTAAGTTGGTCAGTTTAATGGTCAAAGCGCCGGAAATAGATGGACAGGTGGAAGGTAGTTTGGGAATGAAAGACGAAGTCTTATATAAAAAGCACGGAGCCATTAACCCGAAGTGGAAGACGTACATTCCTGGTAGCCTGGAAAAAGGAATTATTACGACGTTCCACAAAGCGTTATGTCATTCAGGGACGGACAGGACGACTGCTACCATTTTGGAAAATTTGTACATCCCTAAGTTAAGACGGAAGGTAAGGCATACGGTTACGGTGTGTGACGTATGTCAAAGAGCGAAGCCACTGCAAGTCGCGTACGATTACGAGACGAACGCCATCCTACGGGACAAACCAAGATCCTTAGTTACGGTGGATTGTCATGGCGAGTTACCCCGAGGAGCGTTTGGATATAGATACGTCATAGTATTTGTAGACGTGTTCTCAAAGTTCGTTAAGATTTACCCGGTTAAAAAGATCGATAGTGCCACATGTTTGAATAAATTGCTGAAGTACTATATTCCCCAGGTCGGAAAAA
Organism: Tenodera sinensis; assembly: GCA_030765045.1. Classification (NCBI taxonomy): domain Eukaryota; kingdom Metazoa; phylum Arthropoda; class Insecta; order Mantodea; family Mantidae; genus Tenodera; species Tenodera sinensis. The sequence continues at coordinate 108,516,094 of CM060966.1, read as the reverse complement.
TGGACGCATTACTAGCAGATAACGCTACCATGTTTACAGGAAAGAAGTTCGTTAACACGATGAAAGAACAAGGTATCAAACTTTACCACTGTTCGCGTTATCGGCCGAATAGCAACCCGACCGAGAGAACCATGAGAAACCTATCGGTGTATCTGCGAGTATCCTGTAGTAAGCAACAAACGAAATGGCCCGAGATGATACCGACAATTGAAAAGATACTAAATGAATCGGTAAACCAAGTCACGGGATTCAAACCGGTAGAGTTAATGCAAGGCAAGCTCATTAACACGATGGGTGCGAACATACCGCGAACCCTTGATGTGGAAGGCGCCGTGAGTACGTCGCAATTAGAAATTATGGAAGTGGCCGCAGAGCGAATGAGAAAGAGGGCGGATAGACGTAAAGAAAAACATAAGGCGAAAATGAGGAAAAAGTGGAAATTACACAAAGGCGATCTCGTATTGGTGAGAAACAAGAAACTTTCTAGCGCCATAAACAAATATAACCAGCGCATGGGACTTTTATACAAGGGTCCGTATAAGGTAGTAGAGGAATACGGAACTGACACGTACTTGCTTATGGACTTGAACAGCGGTAAACTAGGGGGAAAATGGCATAAGCAGCTATTACGTCCGTATCTTCAGGACGAGGTCAGAACCGAAGAAGAACAAATAAAGGAAAGAGCACGCAAAAGTACATAAAGAGTAAGTATTCGAGGTAAGATACGCCCGAGTCGGCCTATCAATTCGAGAGCTTGGTCATTACAAAATAAATGGTGTCAGGGGTCTAATTACTTATCAAAGGGAGACCGAAGATGAGGGAAACAATGACAAGCAACAATTGAAATAAAAATAATGGTTTAAAATACGCGCGAAGAGGTATATAAGTTTACAAAGACAGATGAAGGAACAATGGTAAACTTGGAAGGATATAGGTGAAGATAGGTAGAAATAAGTGTAAAATTAGTAGCTCGTAAATGTGATTAGATTAGCAGTACAAAAGGTCATTATGTGAAACACTGGTTAAGAATTGAGGGACCCTGGAAGACATTGAACCCTTGTGTTTACGTTGGCCAGGTAGACAAGGAGAACCTGTGTCAGTGACCTATATGTGTGATAGTGTGAGGGAAGAAAGTGAAAGTCCAAGACAGGTAGCTAATTGAAAGCAAAGGTATGCTACGAGGAAGTGGACATTATCATGTGTAAGTTAAGCTGAAGTCAGGACTTCGGAGGAAAATAGAATTTGGTAATCAAGAAAAAAGGAGAAATCTCTCAAAGATCTTCCTGTTTTTCTTGTTACAAAATCCGGCGCATTTGAGACGGGAACTTCTATGTATATATTTGTAATTTTAGATTAAGAATGTACATAAATATAAGATTTTAGATATAAGTATAACTTGGTATTGTGCAAAGAAGTTGCCTTTTGGAAGTAGGTTGACCTGAATAAGTTTCTGAAGGCCACGGAACAAACAATCTTTTGTCATCCCAAGCCGAGGGACATTTTGCCAGAAGTCCAAGGACACAGCTGGGGGAAGATATACCCCTCCTCCATAACGGGACTAGAGAGAAAGCGCGGGGGTGAGATATAAAGAGAATAACGTAGAAGCGGACAGTTGGCTCTGGTGTTGCGATGTCGCGACGAGGGAGAGCCTCGTATCGCTAAATAAGTATAGCTTCGCGCCAAAAGAAACGTCGAGGTATGAAAATAGACTGTGATTAGTGTAAAGTAAAGCAGATAGCAATCTTAGAGCGAAACACCAGAAACTTGCTCAGGTCGGCACTTCGAGGCAAATGAAGTGTTGAATAATAAACTTAGTAAAAGTCTGTGTTGTGTTGTCATCTAACCTCGCGCCCGAGAAACATCCTCTCATGCCTACCTAAATCCGGCACCCAACGTCCAGAACCCGCTACAAAGGCGCCCAAAGTCCCGACCACGTTACATATTGCTGCAACAATACTCGAAAATGTCCAAGATAAATAACGTACCTAAACGTACATAAGACTCGGTATCCTTGATGTTTCATATCTACAACTAAATATTTCTACCCCTAAGTATACAAATAACGCAACATAGTACATAATTATGTAAATCATCGTAGCAAATGTGGCAGTTGTTTTGAGTTATCTTCATCTTCTTCGCTGCATGGCATAGGCAATCAAGTGCCTGTTCCACCTTCAAAGTCCTCCAGCCATCGTTTTCTGGATCTGCCCACCGATCTCCTACCTTTAGAATGATACTGCATTATTTGTTTAGGAAGTCCGATCTCTGGTATTCTTTCAACATGTTCCTTCCACTTTTGTTTGAAGTCTTCTAACCTGTCATTCATATTAATAATTCCTAACTCATCTTTTATACTTTCATTTGTTATTAGGTCTCTCTTCGTACACCCCTTCACACTTCTTAAGAATTTCATCTCTGAGGCCTGTATTTTACTCTGTTGCTTCTTAGTTAATCTCCAGGTCTCACTTCCGTACGTTAGTATAGGTGCAGTCTAACTTTGAAATTTGGATACTTTATTGTCCACGTCATATTACTTGTCATAACTTACACCAGTTCACAAGTAATTAAAATGACTCACCTGTTCTATACAACGGTTATTTAAAACTATTTTTGTTCTAATGAGTTATTTCCCAATGAGTACCATTACCTTTGTTTTTATAAAAGAAATTTTCATATTATATTGTTCTCGAAGTTCAATAAGCTTAAAAATAATTTTCGTAGGACAGACTTGCTATTTTGTATAACAACCAAATCGTCGACAAACAATAAAATAGCCACAATATCAGAGATTAAAAAGAAACTAAGAGGAACTAAAGATTTATATGATATTTTGAATTATAGTATCAAACATGTTTCAGTAGACATAGGCGACTTTGATCTGCGAGAGCATTTTACAGGTAATGAGAGATCTTCAAGTATTTCTGCAATTGCTAGCATGCATGCAAAATATGACTACACTTTCGAGCCTTAGTAATAATTTATATGGTAAAATAGTAGTTTATGACAAAATACTTTGGCACTTGGACAGTACCTAAGTTCAACAAAATGTGAATAGTATGCGGTTTTTTTTTTTTTTTTTTTTTTTTTTTTTTTTTTTTTTCCAGATTTGGTTTTGGCATTACGTACCTTACTTACGACGAATATTAGTGATGTCTGTGAAAGCTTACAATCACGGTTAATTAACCTGATAAACTCCAGTATTTATCATCCTTGTTTACATCTCATAGAAGGCCAATTTTGACCTAATTGCACATCCGACGCAAACAGTAAGAATTCGTTTTACATAATTTTCTCTATATGTGGATTTTAAAAGCCACAAAACTATTTAGTTAGACGATCCAGGAAATAGCCATTCTTTTGAATTCCAATTCAGTCTTATGGTCGTTCTACGTAGCTAAGTTGCCAAATGATAACGCTCAAAAAGGATGTTAAGTTGGGAGAGATGTCGAAGGACTTACAGGATGAGGGTAGAAGCCTGTGTAGCTGAAAGTGAAACTGGAATCCAGGTAAGCGAATAGATATTACCCGATTAGGCGGAACAGAACAAGAGCAGAACGGAATATCAGTTATTATAATGGCTCATATACGCACAAGCAGTTTATTCATCCGTAATAGGAAGGATCTGTAGTTAACAGGATTAAGGATAATCCGGATAGTCCATAAACAAACTATTAACCGAATATAAACTTTGATGTACGATAGTGAAATCTGGGTCACTGCAAAAACAGAGAGAAAAGAATCCAAGCCGTCCACATGAGACGTCCACGATCATAATCAGGACTGTCATCGTGCACACTTTGTTTTTATTGTTCTTACACTGACCACTGACCATGGTATACTAATTACTGTTAGCCTGAAGCGTGTAGCTGACGTTAACTTTAACCTATTTGTGGTACCAAACAGTACAGCCGTGCACATTCATATCCAATAAATGGCCCCGCGTATTTTATGACGACACTAAGAAAAATTATTTCGGATAAACTGGAAGTCCGGACTAATGAGGGTCGAATTAACGCGATTCTTGTGTACCTATTTTTCTGCTATTTTCATGGATCCATTATTTTAGTTTGAGATGGTTGATCACTTCCAGTGTGTTTTGAAAAGACAACCATGCTTGAATAGGAATGTTATCTGTTAGGCTTCGCATAAAAGCATCTCGCTGAATGTTAACTTATTTCTCTCAGGAATAATAATATGATGTAGGGGATTTTTAAAGTGTTTCAAATGTCCGCTTTAATAGCTCAGGTTTTGTAGACACGTGAACGAAAGAATATAAAATTATGCTTAAGTGAATCCAGAGTCCACTGAGCGAGACATTTATCTTATGTGGATGAGAGAAAATCCAGAAGGTTTGATCTGAATAATTCACCCTAAATAAGATTTTAACTCGATCCCTTAAGATTACATATGCACACGCAGAAAGTGCATATTCTGGAACAGAAAGCTTAGTTTCTCTGTTATATGCTCCAATCTGCACATCTATCCTTCAATGTGTCAATGCCATTTCTACAGATAATTTTTGTCTTAAGGAAAATTCAAATTCTGTGGTAAACCTACCAGCCATATTTGAACAGAAGTAAAAGCAGTTCTGTGACACTGAGGCATCTTCGAAGGTTTGATCCCTATTGAGTTGCACACTCTTAGCAACCTAGATTCCCGCGCAAACGAGAATTGTAGTTAGCAACCAAGTTCAAGAGCAGGAAACTTGACAGACTTGATACTACCAGGCGTGAAAGAAGACAAAGACAGAAGTATTAAAACCGTTCACCTCAGATGACACCTAATGGGACCGGTTTAACATGTTATGCTTGCTGTCGTGGAATGTATACGATCTGATAAAACGGTACCATAAGATTCACTTTTGTAAACATCAAAACAAAGTACAGACTTAATCTTCCAAAGTCCTTAAAACGTTAATTTCAATTTAATATTCTATCCACGTTTCATTAATCCTCTATTATGACAATAAACATTCTTGGCAATTTAGAATTACCAATACATTTACAGGACAATGACAGAAAATTCAAAATATAGGTTTTATTTCTCACGTCATCATAGTAAACATATGCCTATTAAACAAAATTGTTAGTCTTATGCTGATTTTTTTATCTCAATGTGAACCATAGTTTGAGGTGTAATAATATTCATATTGCATCCTTGCAAACACCAAGTTTAGCATCTAACCGATTTCATTTTTAATCTATGCCGTTCACGCACCCACCTATACCCCCAACAAACCTCCCCACACCCACCGACATAAGTACACACACACACACTCTCTCTCTCTCACTCACTCACTCCTCACTCACTCACTCCTCACTCACTTACTCCTCACTCACTCACTCACTCACTCACACACGAAACCTTTGCTTAAAATGCCATTTTGGCGGAGAAGGGTGTTCAGAGTTCCTAAAACCTACATTTCAAATGAAACCTCCATATAGAATTTTGACTGAAAAATAACTTCTTCATGCCTAGCACATGTAGGTGGCAGAGAACGTAATAACACTAAAACATACCCCTTTCTATTGGTATCCCGTCATTTTAACCATTCAGTTATTAAGAAGAATGGATAATATATTTCTAAGCCAGTTTAAATATATTTCAATGCAATATTACATATACAAAACAACTTCCCTATCAAAACATATATTACGCTAATTTTGAAACATAACATATAAAAATCTGAACATTTTTGTAGTGTTCAAAATATTATAGAACTTGTAAAACGATAAATACTGAAAATTGCCAGAACATCTCTGTATCAACCTTGTTTTTCTTGTGCATATTAAACATGAAAATTTCCTCTGGATTAATATGGCTGTTAGAATTTTATGAGGTGATGTCCCAACCTTTCTGTTGCGACTGTACGTTGTTCATCAAATTAAAACATATGTTTAAGGTGGTTCTGAAAACAAAATGTCAGTGCTGTACAGATACGGGTTCTATATGTAGCTAACATCGGCATTGCAATTACCGATAGTGCAGAGGTATATTTTGTACTAAACATTCAATGAAGTTTTACAATAAATATTGCTACCTACATTCAAATGAATTTAATACTACATTAACTCGCAACACGCGATCATTCGAAGGAATACAATGAAACAGAAATGCTCCGTACTTTACAACAGACCAACAAATGTGCAATTAAGCTATCAAATGCAGAGCTTGCTGCCCAATTTGGCGTCGCATAGCATGTAATTTATGCATTAGAGAGTCTATGTTACATTGCATCAAATTGCTGTTTAACCCAAATCTCACTTTCATCTTTTTTTCTTGGTATTCTGTTCATTAATCCCAGTTTTAAATGAGAAATGGTTCTCGTACATGGACACTTAGATGAGATAAAGAGACCCACAAGAGGAAACTATGGATGCGATGTGTCTTAATGGCTGGACGGTTCCTCGTAGATGCCTTGTAGAATTCTTAAGTGGTAACAATCAGTCGCAAGATGAAGGTCGCGCAGCTGCATTCGTTTGGAGACCTCAGAATAATAAAAGATGCTACTCGACTTTATTGTCCGAGAGTAGCATGATGAATATCCGGTGCCCATGGGGGACAGTTCGCGTGATTTGTTAACCAAACACTTTCTTCCAAAGTTGAACCACTTCGAAAACCAAAGGGTATTTCTTTTTCTATAATATATGCTTATATTATAAAGAGCGACAAATTGAAAGTGTGAGTGTGTGTATGTTTGTGTGCGTATGTGTGTGCGCGCGCGTGTGTCTGCGTGTGTCTGCGTGCGTGAATGTGTGTGTGTATGTGTGTTTGTGTACAATAGTCTTAAGAACCATCCGAGCTTTATAATTTCACAGTTGAAAATCCCCGCTCTGGATCATAAGCTACAATCTCATTTCAATTCATAAATTATGGGAAACGAGTAAGAAGGGTTTACGAACGCTATCTATTAGAGTACGAACACACTGGGGCTATAAAACTGCATAGTGAAGTCTTTTGAATTTCGTGTAGGTTGCCACGGATTAGAAAGCAGTTGTTACTCCATATGAAAAAAACTTCCAAAATAAGAATGGTTTGCTTTATTTCCTTTGTAGTCTGTGTTACAATAGGTCATTACCTAGGCAGAAGATTGCTGATTGTGTCTTTCCCTGCACTCTATGGGACTATCTAAATTTTAGGACTGAATATACGTATTTAATAGTCGTTATTTTACACCTTGAGGTTAATTTCATTCTGTATTGAATGGTGATTTATAACCAGGAAAGGGGTATCCGTATATGGCTATGACTGGGTAGCGGTGCTGCCTGGAGTGAAAAGCAAGTTCCTTCTAGACGAGAGAGTTTTTTTGAATAGACTGTCAGGTGTTATCACGCTTATCCTTCTCTTAGCTAAAACACCTGCGAACTTACAGGAAAATGTTAACATCCGGTGAAATTATGCAAGACTCTGAAGAAATACTTTTAATGTTAACTCCAGCAATAAAAGTTGGATGTGCAACATTCCACGATGTTCTCTACCAGTTAACACCCCATGCCAGTTCTAATAATTATAGATATAACAGATACATCTATTTAATTTCTGTTAATCACGATAAACATTCCCGATAGAGTATCGTGATACATATTCTATCTGCGATAGAGATAATACGCATGTTCAAGTATGAGACAATACTCAACTGTCTCAAACGGAAGCCTCTAATGTCCTAGTTATGGAATTATTCGTACATATCCTTCGCACATGAAACACTCGAGCTCACTAGTTAAATTTCTTAGATCCAACATTCCATAATTCAGAGAATTTCACTTCAGAGCAAAACGTTAGTGTGACTTCAGAAAATTTAAAGCTAAACATATGCAAATATATTCCAATTAATTAACATTTTTAAATTATTATCACTAGATGGCGGATTAGAGTGATCTAATCCGTGATTTCAAGTTACTGATAAGAGGAACACAGTCTTGGCACGTCTCCCATGGGTATAGACTGTGGGTAAACCAATACACCGACATATGCCGTGAAAGTGAACAATGTTTTACATTCCAAAGAGTCATATGCACTTTGAATCTCTAATTTCAGTGGATATTTTGAGTTTAAATTTCATAAAGAATAACTTGTTAACCAATGCCGTATTCTTAGAAATATCCGAGTTATACATGGCGAAGGCTATAAGCATAGTGCAAGAAGTGTGTGTAAAAATTAAGGAGATCAAAATCGGAGAAGTTAGAAAAATGTGAAAAATAAACTCCGGAATGTATTGGGGAAAAACCTGGTTTTTAATACATAATTTGTGCTGTGCCAGATGTGTTGCTGCAAAAAGTAACCGAGTTCTCCGAGTTCTCCATCAAAAGGTGTAAGAAATATGTATGTCACACAGTGGTACATTCGCATGCTCCTGTTACTTCTGGCGATGTCGAAAAGAGTTTCTCACGATACAGCTTTTGTTTAAGTAAGAGACGGAGAACGTTCACGTTAGACAACTTCCGCATGTACATTATTATCCACTGCAATGAACGACTATGTAGCATTAACTTTACATATACCTAAAAGGTAGCGTTATATAACGAAATAAAAACATTTACAGTCGCCATGTACAACAGAATACACATTAACTATGTTAAGTAGATTTTCCGGGCTTGTGGGCCGTGGTCGAGTTGCTGAAAGCCTCAGCACTTATAGAATACACATTCTTTTGACATATTCTGTACGAGCACTACACACACGCGCCCGTTGTTTACCTTTGGATTCACTATTCTCTATTTCAAAGTGCAAGGTAAGGCAACCTTACTAAAACCGGTCACGCTGATCAGTCCCTTATTCATCACTATCCAAAATAAGGGCTTTACTTGCATTTCATTTACATGACTCATTCATCGGCATAGAATGTTGGAGCACCACAATGCTTCATATGTCACCACGAGCCTACGCTGAACAATAAAACTTGTGAAGATGCAAAACAAATTATTACAAACATGAAGTATATTGCAAATGCTTTAAACCATTACTCGAAATAGCTGACACATAGGTGCGCCTCTCCACATAAAATGAATGGAAGCCAAATTATGTTTCCTGGTTTTCTCGCCACTACCACAATCACTGATGCAAGATCTGCTTCTTTGTTCATCAAGTGACAGCATGTGTCGCTACACAAAGAAATCCAATACCATATGGCTAAACGTCGGTGCAACACAACTACCATTTCACTGCACCAGCATCATTTGGGGCAGTACAGCTCAAATCTTTTGGGACGTTCTATAACACCGCATGAAAAATCTATGCTCGTTTCTGGAAGAATTGTATAGACTCGATCATTAACCCTTTCATGCCTGGTGTGTATTATAAGATACATAGGTTTTTTTTCCTATTTGTACTAGTTTTAACTTTTTTTTATGCTATATTCTTGTTATACTGTCTGTCACCAATTAAAAATACATGTTTGAGACGTTTTGGATTGTAAAAAATTATTTTTTTTACAATTTATATTGTAGTGTTTTTTATAAGAAAAGAAGCAAAATCCATGCAACTGCAGTCAAATGATACCCCGTCATCATCCACGCGTGTCATCACACCGATTATTCTACGTGGGCCCTCCCCGTCCTTTACCACAGGCACATTTGACTGCGATTGCCGAGACTCGAACTCACGACCTCAGGCTTTGAGTGCATGGCCAGTGCACTACGTGTTGCCTCAACGATCATGGCTATTCAAGCCAGCAGGCTGAAGGTGTCCCAGACCACCTAATCTAAACCGGTTTCGAATTAGAGGAAGAAAGGCATAAGTAGCAAAATAATTCAGGCATGAAAGGGTTAAGTTTGGAATTTACATGTGCTCTTACAGTAAAACTGTACACTAAACACCCTCTAAAAACAAACAAAGGAATGCTTATAAATCAACAGTATTGAAATGTTAGACGAACGCCTATGCAGACAAGTAAGAAATGTTATCAGAAAGTACATCTTAACACAGCGACATAAAATTCTCGACAAAATATACTGATAGAATGCTTAGGCTATGGTATGAGCGCTTTACTGGAGAAACTACACAACTATGAAACAAGTGGGCGAAGTATCGGTATTGCAGTCAGATAAAGAAAACATCCGCAGTTCCGTATTGCATTTACTAGTGAGGATGAGGTCTGCAAATGTACTACTATTTTCATTATGCAACTGTAAATTCCTTCTATCAGCTTGCCTTTCACTCCCCACTGATCAATAGCTTTGATAACGTTCCGCAATGTCAACAAAACAGTGGCGCCCTTTCCAAGTGTACTTATATGGTGGCCGACCAGTAGTAACACAAGTGTTTTCATTTGATGAGATGTAGCCATAACACTGCGTGATGCTCAAACTTTTTGTATCAAAGCAGTGAAACCTTTGATGCACGCTACGTCTGTCGTTAACATATCACGAGAAGCACTGCCAATATCCTTCTTCTCTCTGAACATGCTACACGCTTTTTTAAAATTCCACCCTTCTACTTTGCAAGTAAACATAAAAGATCCTGAAGTAGGTTTACCTTAAATAAAAGCTGTTTATGGACGCCTTTTCTCTGCCTCTATCTTTCTGACGCACACAAAAACTATCCGAGTGCATCAAATCGTCTGAAAGTTCTTTACTGCTTATCGGATACTGTGTCCCTCTTTCTAGAGCCCCTTGGGATTCTGTGTATCTTACGCGTGTGCCGGCTGGCTTTAATATAGAAGGGGGAGAAATATGGGGCGATGTGGTAGGACAGGAAAATGGACAAGCTTCCTGCATCTGGCTGTGTTGCCCACCGTAGCGGAAATCCGCTCTGCGTACCTACAGAAATTTGATATTGTGGGCAACAAAGCAGCAAAAGGTTTGACGCTGTTTTCTAACCCCTTGTTGCTACAGTTATATAAATACAGGCAAGTATAATAAATTACGGTCGTATGCTCTGGATAGCTAGATTACAAGGTGCATTCACCTCCGGTTAATATTTCACTTGGACCTTTCATCTTATCCGTGGATCCCATATGGATTTTGTAATGACTGCTATTAGACACTACTATAATGTAAGTTAAGATGTAATGATGTAAACTTCGCAAATGAATTGTTTTCCAACACCACTAATAAGTCCAAGGCGTTCACGTCGAAACTCATCCTGATTTTCTTTCCTTTGTTTTTTCCCCCTTTCGTCTCTCTCTCTCTCTCTCTCTCTCTCTCTCTCTCTCTCTCTCTCTCTCTCTCTCTCTCTCTCTCTCTCTCTCTCTCTCTCTCATATACAATGTACTATAACCGCATGACAAATAACGTGCAGCTTCTAACTCTAAACAGAACACAAGTTTCTTAATTTAAACACATGATCTGCATTAAACGCGAGAATTGGGCGACTGCGACAGAATAATTGAAGTTCGGACTTTAGTCGGCGTCACAGATCCTCGCCACTTCAGGCAACAGTTTCCTCACATTGTGTCTGGTTGATTTCTGCTTCGATTTCGTCATCTTGAAGTCGAAACTGATGGCCTCTTATCCGATATGGCTGCTTCCAGGAAACTACAACAAGGGTTTGTACCAGTACGTATCAAGTGCAAATTATAAATGCATGTAGAAACGCTGGATTGGAGCCATATAGTCGGGACAATTGTATAAATCAACAAATGATGTGATATGTCCGATGTTAAATGGTGCAGTAAACGAATGCAATGAATAAGCAGGAATAATTAATTTGTACCGAAATAAAACATTGGTGCAATTATTGAAAGTGTTTCTGCTTGTGTGGAGTAGTAGTCCAAAAATATTGAGGTAAACATAAATTGGTGTTAAGGCAGATCAGGAACGTGACAGATGCGCAAAATGACATTTGCGGAAGTTATGTTGGTACAATGTTTATGAGGTGGAATCAGAACTGAAAAATTCAATGCCATAGCCGGGATTTGAACTACGGATCTTCCGCTCATCGAGCGGCTGCTTTAACCACTAAGCTACCATGGCCAACCATCTGATGTGAGATTCCCTTGTGGTCTAACCGGGAAAGTACGAATCGGCTGGGGAATTTAGTGTCAAGTTGGCCATTAGGCAATACCTTGAGTCTCAAAGTATCCAGCTTACACGAAGACGGAAGTGCATACGTCAGTTACGCGTGTCAACCCCAAAGGGTAAGACATCCCTCTCGGTAGGGCCAACTGGCATATCATCTTCCAGCTCTCCAAGCTGGCACCGGAGGATATTGAAATGTCTTACAACTCCACTTGGGCATCACAGCACAGACGTACCCAAACTCCACGGGCTTTGGAAACCAACAACACAATTCGAACCCGCAATGGCTCAGATATTTGGTTCAGCGTACGTATATCAAAAGTACCACAGCTGCTAGAAACTCGCAGCGCTTGCAATACATAGGGGTCGTTTTTGTTCATTCTACAAAGATAACCCACTCGATGGAAAGTGCTGAATGAATGAAGAGGCAAATAATTATTGATTCCGCCATTTTTTAGGGGTAGGGTAAAAGGGTGCATTCTCCTCTTCTACATGCAGTGGCAGATAGAAATCACTAAGTTCTTTTTTACTCAAAAGTCACTAAATGGAGAATCGGCAAGCCTAATTGACTCATAAGGAATAAATCTTGGTTAGAGACAAATTCCCACCCCCAGACGGGAATTGAACCCGGATCTTTCCGCACTCTGCTCTTCTGACTGAGCTACAACCCTGTTCGGATTTCTATATCATTTTTATTAATTTAACCTTAATCTTCATAGCTAATCTCTTAACCGTTGTAACACAGTTTTTACATAATTTTCTTATACCTTACTCTTAAGCAAATTCTAAGGAGGGTATCATAAAGCATCAATGACTACGTCAATGAAAGAATGCTATAGTTTCACTTTGCTAATACAAGCTTGTAGTCCAGTGTGTTTTTGCTTCAAGCCTACCTAAAATTGTATAAGTTCACCAGGGCTTTTTTCTTGTTTTGGAAGCACGACTAACCTATTTTAGAGTTCTTTTTACATTTATTAATTACGGTATTGTTTAAAATGTATCTACAGTAATTCTTCAATACTTAGAACATTCACTGTGATTTCTATAAAACACTATTTTAGGTATAAGCGTACTTCAAATTGAGTAATTTTGGGATTATAGTTCTGTACCTATATAGTGAAGTGAAAAGTAAAGACTGAAACACTGACAGATCCCATCGAAAAGTTTGTTTAGTATTTTTGGAACGAACATAAAGCGAGAGTATCTTTTTTGCATTGAAGCATTTTTGCAGTGAGCTTGGATCCTGTATCCATAATAATTCAAAATTTGAAATGAGATCTGATATATTTGCTGCACAGCAGGTTGCATCTACATATTAAAAAATAACTGCAGGGATTGATTCATTATAGAAATAATTTCCTCTAGTTCAGTTGCGTAAGTTATAAACAATGTTTTGTTTCCTCTGTTGCCATTTAATCATAATATCCATAATCATAACCAGTATATCCATTATCATAGTTAGGGTTATGATCATTTTTAATTATTTATTACCATTATTATATTATTATTACTAGTATTACTATTATTTATTTACTAGCGCATATCAATATGCACACATTGTTCTATTTCATTTTTATAAGCTACTAAATGACCCAGTGCACCTCGTACCACCTAAACTTGATTTGACTTCTCATAAGTGATTATCAATCGTAATCAACCGTCCAACTCCAATTCATTGAGATCGATATTAGACGCATCGTATACGGTTTGAGTGTTGTTTGGTTATTAAATGAAACTCGTTTGTAATTAAAATTAATTTAACGCCTTTTATTTTATAGGTGGGACGGGCGGGCAGGCCGACGGACCGACTGACAGACCGACCGACGAACGGACGGACAGAGAGACAGACAGACAGACAGACAGACAGACAGACAGACAGGCAGACAGGCAGGCAGGCAGGCAGGCAGGCAGGCAGGCAGGCAGGCAGGCAGACAGACAGATAGACAGAGAATCGAAATATTATAATAATAAAAAAACAGTTTTATACTTCCGCCCAAGAAAACACGTGCATTTTTAATATCCCTTCCTGTAGTACAAAAAGGGTAACTTGTACAAAATGCACGATTCAGTATATATGAGCGTTTTTAAACAATCAGTGTCACAATACACTGCTTTTAAATCAGCGGTGAAGCGGGAGTCTAAATAGGACAATTTAACTTCAGCAGGACAAACATGAAACAAAGTGAAGTAAAATGTATGTAGTCCATTTTCAACAGCAGAGTTTTGACGCGGTTATTAATGGTCTCGTATTGTTTGACGTTATTTAAATTGTTCACAGCCGCCAGCATGACATCCATAATGAAATATACATCGATAGCATCATTAATGCATATGTTGAGCTTCTGGAATCAGAAATAATACTTTCGCATTATAGGACTGCATAATCAAAATTTATGCTTTCTGAATAGAAATAAATTACACCAAACATTAATTACTGAAATTAATTAAATTTAACAAATACTTTGGTATGTACCATTTTCCAAAGCACAGAAGCGATATGAAAAGTACTCAGTCCTTTTAGGCGGGTGTGGTCTAAACGCTTATGAAATTGTATTCGTTGGCGAAATAACGATATGTTTAAAACATTTGTCAAAATGGTAATGTTGAAAAAGAGCTTCTGTACTAAAAAGTGTTAGGTATCAATCAATCGTAACTCTCTGTAGTATGTATCATAGTAGATGGCGCATACTGATAGCATTGATAGTGCATGCAAATAGAAGCAAAATAGTCTCCGTAAACATGAGTCCGCCAACAGGATAGCTGTACATGTGTGGTTGCAGGATACTACTGACTTCGCTTAAAGCGTCTTTTAGAAGGTATAAAATTAATTTGCAGTCTAGATTTTCGTATAATTTTCTAGCTTATATGCCTCAAATTTCATTCATTACTTAAACAAAGAATCATTTCAGTACCCTTTGTACATTTTACAATTAAGGTACAGTTCTATCCATTGAAAAGGGTGTTCAATACTTCGTCCTTTATATGGAAGAAAAACTGCACTAATTTCTGCAATAAGTTTCAAATTTTTCTGAATATCCCGGCGCCATGTCGCAATTATTGACCATTATGAACAAATTCCTAATATTGTGTGACTCGAAGAAAGACGGGGAAAAACAACACTGAAGAGATAATCTGCACTTTTTTGTAAGTTCTCTCCTTAAATGATTTTAAACATCGTTATATGCAAGGAATTAGATATTGTAATCAAATCATTTTGATTCATTAATAATTATTCTCTTGTCAAACTTGGGCCAATGGGACATAAGCCATCTACTTCAACTAAAAGAAAATCTCAGCTCAACTTCAATGACATTGGCCCCTGGTAAGTTATGTTTTGTTTTCCGTATGGTGCATGGGAAAAAATGAATGCACGTAACGCGAATAGAGAAACGTTGTTTTAATGAATGCTATAATTAAATACATTTTTAAAACCGCATCGTATTTAGGACTACATGGGCTATAGCCAGATAATTCAAGATATTATATTTAGTTTGCCTAAAAATATCTCAAACACATGGCATTTTAATCAAAATCGTTGGAGCCATTTTCAAGAAAATCAAAATTCTCCATGTAGTTTAGGGTGTCGCATCCTTGAAAGACATTAAACTTAAATACCAACCTTGACTATTAACCGACTTTTCGTTTTTGAGTTATGTTGTCCACAGACTGACACACATACACACGGATCTTTTTCCAGAAATGCTTTTTTTTTTTTTTTTTTTTTCCTTTTTTTTTAAAAAATTCAGGGGGCCTCAATTCGGTGAAATCTCGACATCGAATTTTTGGGTGGACCATAATACGTTCTCTGCTTTACTATACATAGTAGAGAAAGTAAAAAGGAAATGGCATATTCATATTTGAAAAAAGTATATGTATTGGCAAATTCAAACAAATAAAGATTAATTTGGACATAGTTCACTCAAGCGTAAAACGAAGTATTCGACATAAATTGTGTGTTTTAACCAGATCCACACGTTTTATTATATTTTGCTTACTGTTTGCCATTTATGAAAAAGTCATCCAGAATGAAGAGGTCTTCTGAGGCCATTCTCAGAAAATTCAAGGTATGACTTACAAACTGCCATGGAATCGCCTGAGTATCCGTCACTGGATTCTGTCTCTCCGACTGGAGAAGTGGAGTGGGTTATAGTTGCTCCAAAGAGAGAAGGTTGGACACCCCTGGTATAGTATATAAGTAATTATGAGAAGCTATGTTGGGCAGATAAAAGTTGAGTAAATGTGATATATAAGACCCCTCCCAAAAGAAATGGCTAAGTACGGAGGTTCCCAGCCCTAGACTTGCTGTGCTGTGCTGTTCAACATTTGATATATTAACCTGCGCGCTTTAGAACGCAATAGTCTTATGAATTGTAACAAATGTAGCGAAGTTTGGCTCTGCACTTTATAATTCTGGAACAAGATAGGTTTCATTAAAACATGAGTTGCCTTGAATAAGCGAAACAAATATGACACATTTACGAGAATATGAACTATATCAAGTGTTCATTTAGCGACAGTAATTTCTGTGAAAAGGAGTTTTCAAATCTACAGAGTTTCGTAGTGTCATAAATGTTCGCTACAAGGAATATCATCATATACATGATCGTTGTTTGACAAAAGGTTCAGTGTTCACTATAAAGCTGTAACACACAGATAAGAATAACTATGGCTGATACAAAAATTAATGGCAGGTGGCAGGAGGAGCTGGTCAACATAAAATCCAAGGGGCTTGCGGTGTTATATAGTTACACTTGCTGTGAAATCATGCGGTGAAGCCAGTGATATAAATGTCATTTGCGCCCACAAAATTTACTTGTACAACAGGAAAGAGAATAGTAGCGGTAAATATCAGCCGCCATTAAAGTTTGTGTTTGCCATAGATGCGGCTGACTCACTCACCATCATTAATTAGCAAAGTCCCCTTTCATTCTGCACCTTAAGAAGCCCACAAAGTAATCCAAGTGGTGTTGCAACATTCATGAAAAGAAATTCTTCCTACTAGCCGCACTGAAATTCCTAAATAAGGCGAGAGCCTTTTTGTAAGAGAAAACTTTCTTTTTAGCTCCTTGCCCTTCATCAGAACAAATTAAATTTCCTAACTAACAAGCTTTTCGGTCGAGTCCCGAATGCTTCTGGCGTCTCAAAAAGCCGAGTTGCCAAGGTAGCCTCTTTGTCCTCTCTAGTCATTATTGTCTCCACATCTAGGAGGCTGGCTACATTTTTATTCTTTCACTCCCTATCTTTATTATTCTCTTATATAACTCACGTGGAGTTTCTCATCTTACTGGCCATTAATCTTCTTTTGTAAAGGGAGGAAACAAAGTGCCATCTCCATTAAATAAAAGGCCAAACTGAAAAATAAGAGCGACAACCTTAATTAGATGTAGCCAGACAACACAGATTTCCCGCTTTGTACACTTAACGCTTTACCAAATTGTTTTCATTTTAGCCGGTACAACATTAGCACGAGAATGGTATATGAATTCCTGACGTTTATTCTTCGATATAAATACTTCAAATCGTACAGAGAGAAGCTAAAATAGCGAGAATCTTGTAATTGCTTAAAGTCAGTCGGTATATTTGACCGCTTTTTCAGGTACAGGTGTGTGTTAGCAAGAACCGCTTAACATTGTGCTGCAGGTCAGACGTGGTATAAATCAAATAAGTTGTCCTTAAACTAGCCATTTTTTACTTCCTCTACTACGTCAGTAAGCATAGAAAGTATTGTATTTTGACCACATATTCAATACCGAGATTTCACCAGAAATATATGTTCTGACACTTCCCGAATCCCAAAAGGGCATTTTTAGAAAAAGGTCTGTGTATGTGCGCGCGTGGATCTATCTGTGAAGGCAGATAGTTCAGTAACTTCCAAGTATAGGTAGGATATGAGGATTAAAAAAAATACCAAACATGGCTCAAATGATTTTGATTAACACTCCATACGTTAAATATATTTTTATGCCCAGTTAAATGTTTACTTTGAACTTCTTTGGAGTAGACTCTACTTTTTATTCTGATGACTTTGCATAACTGGTAAACTGTAAGAGATGAATAACATCTTACTACACAAAAAATGTAGATAAAATACATTCTTCTTCTTGTGGAATTAACCATTTCCGAGATATTATTTGCTATTGGTTTGAATTTTCAAACACTTCCTATTGTAAAATAGAAAGCGTTATTTGTTACTGTTATCTGTTGTTGTTGTTAATAATAATAATAATAATAATAATAATAATAATAATAATAATAATAATAATAATAATAATAATAATAATAATAATAATAATAATAATAATAATTTAAAAAAAAGATATTTTATGACAAATGAAATGTAATTTTCTGGCTATAGTCCATGCAGTCCTGTTTACTCTGGATGACTTTTGCATAACTGGAAAACTCGTAAGAGACAGACCAAATCTTACTCTATAAAAATGTAGATCTTGCTAAAACACAATTTACGTCCAAATTGCATTTTTTATGGAGTGAACTATTTCGGAGATATTCCTTGTTGTTTGTGTGCGTTTTGGAATACTTAAAACTTTCGTCAAATGGAAAATCGTTATTCATTTTTTATATCTTAGCCGTGCAAAGAGAACGGAATCTCAAAGCTTTAAAAGATTTGACTATCGTTCATAGCCTACTGTATTACCATATCCCCTTGCACTTACAAGGAAATAAGAATTAGATAATTTCTGTAAATGTTTATCTCAACTAACACGAAGAAGATACAGGAATAAGAGTTTGTAAATGGTTAGTACAAGAGTAGAGTAAATCACGTGAGTGCAACACATCAGATTTTTTTAACTTGGTTTGGAAATTACTAATGTCGGTTTCTTTAATTGCTGCATCATACATTATGTGTATTGTTAACATGCACATAAATTCATGTCAAGGGTTCCAGATTAGACATATACATTATTTATCATCATTTTATGTCATTTTGTATACAAATTCACAAAATTATTTTATCATTTTTTGCCCTGTGCATCTTTACTTGGTGGTTTTTTTTTTTTTTTTTTTAATATTGAGTACATAAAGTTTTTTATACGTTTGGCATTTTACTTAAGCATACCTTTTGAAACATCAGAAATGTCACTATTCAAGTGAGGAACTGGGTTAACGATATCTACAGGTGCTCTTGGGAAAAAATCACAATATTATTTAATGTTTAGACTAATGTTTAGTCTTTGCTTGTGGGTCTAGGGGCAGCTATTTTCAAGGGAGCAGCTATGAACTCATGCGCCAACCTACGGATGAGACAGTCCTGTTTTCTGCGTTAATATGCGTACTGTCAGTTTGTTGAGTTTACCCTTATGCCGTGTCATAGGTTGTGAATTCTGTATAATTTGGGATGCTACAGTTTGTAAGTCCTACTTCAAAACAATTTTCTTAACTCTCTTCAGAGATTCCTCAGATAAGAACATGGAGCAAACCTATCTTAATTAATTTTCCAAATTAATTTTAGTTTTCTGTAAGCAAATTTTAAGAAATTAAATTAATTTCAATTTTAGGTCATTTTGTATTTATGTCATTCTTAAACATTCTGTATTGTCTTACAGGTAATTTTAAAAATGTTTATCTCCTCAAAATCTGGGCCCTGAAAATTACTATTTGGTCTGACCTAAATCGAATATTACATTAATAATATCGCATGTATTTGGAATGAGTAGTAAAGCGGAGTCAGTTGTCTTTTGGGCTACAGTGGCTTCACTTTGGGAACAATTCTTATCATGCTAGATATCTCGAGATGCTTGGCACGAGTTAAGTACACCGAACCTCTCACATACTCGCAAGTACAGAACGTGGCTGCCAGTGCACTGCTACAGAGCAAAATGTGTTTGTTACATTCTCATGGCTGTTATCGTTTATTTTCAACAGCTTCTACAGCTACTGAAACTAACAGTGAATATCTCGGAAATGGCTGTTGCTACAATAACAGTTATTCGACATAATGTGTGTATTTTAAAGAGATCTTCATTTTTTGCTCAGTAAGGTTTCTCTGCTTCTTATAGTTTAACAGTTATTCAAAATTATACAGTATTCCTTCCGAATTAAAGGGCCTTCATAGGTTATTCCCTGAAATTTCAAATGTACATTTTATTTATCATACAACTTCTACATTTAATTATTGTGCTTTAGTCAAAATCGCTAAGAGCCATTTTTGAGAAATAAAAAATTCCGAAAGAAATCACATATAAAGGGTAGCTTAGGGTGGGGGATTTTATCGAAAATCATGTCGCATCTTTGGAAATACAGTTTGTTTTACAGTTATGCTGTTCACACACACGCAAAGAAGGGACCTTTTCTCTATTTTTTTTCTGGATTCAGGTGGCCTCAAAACTTGTGTTTCCGGTGAAATCTCGATATCAATTTTTGGGCAGAATACAATAGCTTCTCGGTCTTAATAGGTACGGCGCATACAAAGTGCAAATAGGCCTGAAACGCAATTTTCCTGTTATTTAAAATCACGAAAATAGGAGAGTTGCTACGATAAGTTGGTTACAACTTGTTCCCTCAAAAGTAAAAAGGAAACTTCAAGTTTACACGTGCAATGTATACGTACAATCCAAAAAAAGATCGTATTAGGATTAGAGCATGCCAGAAACTGATGCCGACGATAAGTAAGGCAATTTTTCTTCAATAGAAATCAGCTAACCGGAAATGCGACTGGTTGCATTCATTAATTAAATAATTAGTGAGCCGTAAACCGTATAGGAGTCATTTGTAATTTTTTTCTCAATTTCCAAGACTTGAGAAAAGAAGTCCGTTTGCAAACAAGTTAGGGCCTTCTTCCAGAAGCTTCAAAACTTTAACTGTCTTGCATTCCGAATTCTATCGAGCTTAACTCGCGTTTATTCGTAGAGATGGATGAGGCAGACAGAAATTCGGGGCAGTCAAGCGAGCACCAGCCATCTTCTTGAATTAATTAAGGACGCTCAAGCATGAGCCCTGACATTTCTCTTGCAACCTAGCGCCCCGACGTCCTGACCCGAATTCTCTTCTAATGTGTAAGTGAATATCCAGTTAGAACTGAGCTTTGAGCAGAAAAGTTCCTGCTTCATTTCTATTAAACTGACACTAAACTACTGCAGGGAGACATGAGCTCCAATTGTAAATTCAGCTAAACGCAGTTAACCTAGAATTGTGCAGCATTTTTACCTCTTCTATTTTGGTCCTGAAGTAGTGGATGGATGGGCAAATACGTAACTCCACCAAAAGTTAAAACTAGGTGCATATGTATATTTGGGAGATAAAACTATGAGGTACCATTTGAGTATAGTGCAGAACATCCTGTTTCTAGAATTGCAGCTTACGATTGTATTTTATGCAGTGATTCATTCACGCAGAAGAGAGTTTTGGGTGTCAAAGTTGTATCACTGACAATTAAATCCTTTTCCCCTACTTTCGCAGTAATATATGGGCGAGGCAAAATCAGTACACCTATACCACCGAAAATATATCAAGGGCTGAGCACTACAGTGGGCCATCTCCATGCGCGGTCGAAACTGAGCTATTGGTATGTTTTATCGTTATGTCATATATTTCCTAAGGGTAGGTTACTATGTTGTTAATAACTAGATATGGGAGAAAATATCACATGGACGTTACGTTGACTACGCATCGATCGTAGAGTGCGGGGGATGTGATTGGCACGTAAACAAAAGAGCTAGGAACATCACTGTCAATAACGCACCGTGCACTTCACGCCACAGTTCCACTTTGTCATTGGAAAAGACTGCACACCCTCGCATACGACCATCCTCCCTGTGACGTAGAAGCTCCATAGTTCAGTTATGCTTATGCAGAGATCATTACCACTGAGTTTCCCCCATGTCTGTTAATAACATGTTAACGCTACGTTATACTATAAATTGTTCAATACATTGAGAAATTGACTGAACTTTAGTCTCTTTTTCTCCGTTTTTTAAAAATTGCAGATGGTCCATTATGATTCTCAGCCCTTCATATAATATATGATTATCATCTTGTTCCAAAGAAGAAGGATCTGCCTGGTCAAGCTTACATCAGCACATACTCATGTATTGTATCACATATTACAAAATGCTTCAATCTAACAGATGGTACCAGATGAAATGCCATGTATGAAACACTTTAACAACTATACTAAAAGAATGAGCCTTACTATAATATAGTAAAAGTATGTCCAAAAAGACCGCCTCCGTAGCGCAGTTTATAGTGCGCTTGCCTCTGGCGCGGAGGGCCCCGGTACCTTTCAATCAAGTAGCTCCTCAATCTCCTCAGCGACCTAACGAGGCTGAGTGGACGTCTCCCAGCTAGAGAAAATTCCCACGCCGGAATCGAACCCGGGTCCCCCACTTGGTATGCAGCAGCACTACCACCGCGCTAAGGAGATGACCCTGAACTACATGCACAGTATGCAATTAGAGATATCAAAAAGATAATGAAAAACTGGAGAGAAAGAATGGCTAAGGATATACAGAATAATCAAAATAAAAGGGCGAATGAAAACATTTCGGGGGGGGGGGGGACCACACAGAAGCTAGCTTCTAAAAAGCACAGAAAAGTAATACACGGAACAAGAGGAATCTCACAGAGAAATGAAGTCAAAATACCGTAAGAATGTTTATGACTTAATGCGCAGCGTTCACCAAAGTTCCATACTAAACAAGAAATACACGAGACTGGGATTCGCGTGTTGCTTTACCATCAAATCTCAATATAATTTAATATCTTCGGAAGTTCCCTCCAAATAGGTTTTCTCTTCTTTCATTTGAAAGAGCAATATGTATGTATACAATCTCTTACTGTCATTTACAACGCTGCTTAGTTCCCTTACAATTCCCTTCTCAACCACTCAAGGCTGGTTTTCCGCCCTCTTATGTTCGTTCACGTTAAAGCACATATAAGACTGCCCTAGCGAGAATACCCTACCTCCTAGTATGCTTA
Organism: Tenodera sinensis; assembly: GCA_030765045.1. Taxonomy (NCBI): domain Eukaryota; kingdom Metazoa; phylum Arthropoda; class Insecta; order Mantodea; family Mantidae; genus Tenodera; species Tenodera sinensis. The sequence goes on along the minus strand of CM060966.1, from coordinate 108,493,202 downwards.
AACTGAAAACTTGCCTGGCAGGATATTTTGTCACTTTAAATACTTGATATTGGTGGTTTGAGCAACAGCAACCAAGAAAAACAACCTACACCAGAGTAGGTGATTGTATTTCAGAGCGTAATCATGGACAAATTCTACCACATTGTTTGCTTTCTCCCCCTACCCCTTCCTATACCACAGTGGACAGCGAGCACTGGTGGGATAAAACCACAAATATATCTGCATTTAAAGCTCATCCGCCACTACCTGACGGGAAATGACCACTCAAAACTTGCCTATTCAAACTAAAACTGCAGGGGAGAATTGCTCTATCTCACCAATACAAACTGATGAACAAGTTCAGAGCTTACATTTTCTCTGCTTCGTTTAACACACTCGTAGTCGTTACCTCCTGGGATAGCAATTATATCTGGAATGTTCAAAATTCAAATTTCGACTGGGTGGGTTTCCTGGAGAAACCCCTCTCTTAACCTCATTAAGATAATGATGGGAACATGTTTCCACCCAATCGGTCTCTGTAAACCTACGTTCTTAAAGTGGAGGTTTAACACTTCAAAACAAACACTTCTAGCCACTATATTTGAATGCTACAGAATTGAGCAAATAGAAACACTTCAAATGTGCGCTTCTACACCCTTATTAGTAATAGTTTCCAAATTTTTACGGCTGTTTTCAACAATTTTATAAACGGTTCTGTCACAATCATCCCGAGTTGGAAAGAAGTATTGTACTATGTGTTATTTGTTTCTTTTATATGCACCTATAATTGATTACACTTAACAGCTTATCACTTTTATATAGCGCATCAATTTTACAGAAAAGTGGGTCATTAAGCCGCATATTTGAGTAAACTCAGCTATTGGATTTCTGTTTCTTTGTATGGCTAACCGATTTGTAAATTTCTCTGGCAGCTAGTGACCAGAAATATTAGCTAAATAACTTTTCAGCCTTTTACTTAATCTGTTCTCTTAGAAACCCATAAATTATGTCACCATAACTATATAGATCTTTTTTCATTAATCGCTTCTAGCTTCACTTCAGGGGTCTCCTCTTCTCACCCGACCGACCCACTTTGGTATGCACACGCACGCCGTCATTATGAAAAAGCCTACGTGCAGCTCACTTTGAATATTTAGTCTGTTATAATCACACGCATCATCTGCTCTTTGACTCAGAAGATGAACTCTCCACATAGGTTTCCCTCGGAACGGGTCCTATTCACCAGCAGATGGGCGGTTATCACATCCCTCAACATAATCACGATTTTCTGTACTACAAAAGTTAAAAGCCAAGGTCGAAGCTCTGCTATGATTTCATATACATTTTCTATGCTCTACACAAACCTAAGCTTTGAGACCGGAACTTCAATTTATTTACTGCTTATAATCATAAGATCAGAATGTACTCCGAGACAAATGTGTAATTTCGAGTGTATCTTGTAAATATTGTACATAAGAATCCTGGGTACATTTCAGCGAACCAAGTGTGGGAAGAGCAAAACATCCTTTGTGATAGGCTAAGGGTACTCTTTTATGTAGAGGGACACCAGCTCAAGGCCACAGCCGGGGAACCAACGTAACAGTAAACACTGTGGACCGCGCGTAAAATCTGGAAGTCAAGGGAGAAGGCACCTAAAGTCGGGATTTCCAAATTCGAAATTCACCGCGCTAAAAGTTGTCCCATGGAAGGGAGAATGTTTACCATGGCGTGGGTGAAGAAGATATAAATACTGCAAATTCGATAGGACCGGGGACTGTTCTAGTGGAGGTTGCCGAGGGTGAACCTGTGACCTAGAAACACTTATGTTCGCGCCAAAACGTAATCGCAAAAGTTGGCGAAAAATGTAATGGCGAGAAGACTAGCATACAGATGCGGTAGTTACCGGGGCGCTCTACCAAAGCAAGACCTTAATTACATGAAATTCGCCCAGACTTTGATGAGATCTGTCAACTGCAAATAAGACCGTGCCCTGAGAGTACCAGCTGCGATCCCAAGCGTTCGACATAGAGGCTACCGCACCAACTGGGCTATCGTGGCATCAACGGGGAGAATCCGTCACAGCTAACATGGTGTTTTACAGCTGATTCACTACAGCAGAGTACCTAATAGCGTCGTTCACTTTGTTTGTATGTACAAAGTAACCCATGAACCACTGCACGTAAGGAGTTGAATGTATGTGAAAATTTAAAGAAAATGTATGGATACGTTGCGCATATGCCTCAAATGCGCACAAAATTAACAGTAATTACATATTGAGCTTTACGTGTTTATGAATATTATCCAAAATCTCCATCATAACATTACCAATGTGACCATATTATTTTCGATGCAAAAAACCAACTTAATTATAATTTAATACAATGCTTATTCTTAGAACATTCCTTTTCTTTCTTTTCCTATTGCATTGAATAAAGGCCTCAGGCTACTTCGTTTATATTACGCCCTTTGTAAGAAAACCACGAGTTCACCGCAGGTTGCAAAATTTAACGGGTGAACGTTTATAACGCACCGCCAAGATTTACTACCACACTCCTTTATAAGAAGTCAGGAGGTAATGTGACCCACACCAAAGCAAGCCGAACATCCCGTTACGAAATTGCCTTAAAGTGAGAAACTCCGCAATTAGTTGAGCTTTAATGGCCCTTGTTAACAAAGGACTTCAACACAGCATGGCTGAAACACCATGGCTGAAACACCATGGCTTGGTGTTGCAGTGTACATTTATGTGAGCTTTAATTGCAGAACAAATAAGATAAAGGGATGCCATGTTTTCGATTAGTGTAGAAATCCCTTTTACAATGGTGATCTGGCAGAGTTAAGTCCTTGCTTTTGGTTTAGTTTAGTTTATCTTTACCTTCACAGTTATCTACTCTTGGTGGTACCTTTTCACCGATAAACAGGCTGGAAGGATGTCCACCTTTAAACTACAACTGATGTTGATGAAAAAAGCAAAAGTTCTTTAATGGGATAATCCAATCATTTCGCTAAAAATAAATTACTTATAGTGTAACATTTGGCAATATGTGCTGCTGAGGTACATGCCTAACGCGCTCTCCAATCAGTCGCGAAAGGCAAGATACCAGACCACGGTCAGAGCGATTGAAGTAATCAACAAGATTAAGCAAACAATCTCCTCCACCATCGTAGAGGAAGAACATAGCGTGAATGACATTAACATTTTTAGCTTACCTACAGATTTTTAATAATAAATAAATTACCAAAGAAATCCGCTGAAAGGCAAAATATTCAGCTTTGGTATTCTGTCACCCGTACATAACTCATGTTAGTACACATGGATGAATTGAATCCCCCATTTAAAATCTCTATCACTGTGATCTGCACATCCTGGTAAAGATGATAATGCTGCTAGTTCATGGAAACGGGGACGGGAACCAGAACGACAGCTTAAAGCAAACAAATGTAATTGAGTTTCGTTCACAATAAACCGCGAGCGAAAATGCCTATCAATGATGTGATCGATAACACTATGGGAAAATTGTTTTCCACGTGAGTTACTTGTTTGTAACTAATTATATTTTTTTTTCATCTGCTTGTAATTAATCAACATAATGCAGGTTGAAAACTTTGAAACTTTACACTGTAAACATTTCCTAGAAGTCACGTCATTTCAATTTCTTATATCTCCTGCGAATAATTAATAGCACACGTTAATGGACATTAATTTGAGAGGCAGAGAAGTAAAATAAAGGCAGCAGAAATGGATGGGATAGTGGACGAGGCGAAGTGCCGAGGTTGAAGAGCAACAGGAATGAAGAAGTAAGGCACTTAATGGGATTAGATGAACCAGTTACAGATAGAATTGAGAGAAGAGCTCTCCAGCGATATGCCCACGTTCGAAAAAGCGCAGAAGCAAGATGCCCTACTATTATTTTGGAATTCTCACCATCACGGAGAAGGAAATATGTAAGACCCAGAGTGGATTGAAGAGGTGGTTTAGATGATGAGAGGTCGAAATTTGGAAGTGGAAGATTGACAGAATCGTAAATAATGGAGAGCGGAAGTAAGCGTAACTACTGAAAAGTGGAAAAACTCTCAAAACCAAATAAGGAATATTTACTGCTCTCTGGTTTTTTCTTTTTCTTGCTTTTTCTTTTTTTCCTTTTTTGTTATTGTTTTGTGTTTCTCTTTCCTTCCTTTTTTCTTTCTTTCTTACTTTCTTCCTTTCTCTGTAGTGCGCACAATATGCATTCAATGTGCCAACCCAGGAACATCAACGAAAAGTTGAAACTTGACCGTCTTCAATTTCCATTAATTGTGAAGTTAATGCACAACAGAGTACAATGGAATACATCATTAAAATGTGTTAACGTTTAAATCCAGTGTCATCTTTTACAAAACTTACGCATATCCTGAAATTAAGACTTTCAGAGCTCAAGCTATCCAGGAAATATCTAAAAGAACCAGCAATACATTGTCAACCAAAGGAATTCATTAAGTGTGCTTCAAAACGACAGCTCCGTGTCAGTAGATTTATTGGCATTTAAAAGAACTCCTGCGGGTCAAAATTCCGGCACACGGGCGACGCTGATGTGATCCTGGCAATTGACAACGTCGTTAAACATCAAAATATTTCTTAAACGAACAGTAGTTTGTTACCGTTGCACCAACGTGTTGCTACACACACACGCGCGCACGCACGCACCCACTTTTTTCTTTTTATTCAGGGAGTCTCAAAACATTTCCAGTGAAATCTGTGCGTAGAATTACGAATTAATAAGAGAAATGTAGTTTTCGCCTTAACTGACGTTAACTATCTACCCACGGATGCCATTTAAGGGATCAGCCGTTACATTGAATACTAAAGGCACATACTTAAATTCCACACCGAAAACAAAACGAAGACGTGAAAAATGCAGAGTACTACCTAATTAATATGCTCCAAGTCCCAATTTATTGTTCTATGCCTAATATGCAGCACCTTATGGATGATTTGGTACCACTACCGTTTTTCTACATACTTTCTGGAATTGTTGTAACTTCCTCTTAGTCCCTTTGTCCACAAGATTACTCTCTGCATGAGTCGACTTATTCGCTTGTAATAATCTAAAACATGAGAGTGCAATTTCGTGTCTTCAAACATATGGCGGTTCAGCACAACAGGTGTGCAGAAGGCATTTTTCCAGCTGCCACCAGTAAATTCGAACTTCAACATTACAACCCTTGATCGGCTGCAAAAGCTATCGTTTACAGAGTAAGGTAATCCAAACTGTGCATTCCTTGTATTATAAAAGGCATATTTAATTACCTACTGTAAATCTGCTGTGGAATTTAACCACCTTGTAAAGGATCTTACAAATGATTGCCTCATAACGTTTCATCCTGCATTTAATGGTGCTACAGTGGTATATGTGAACCTTATTTTTCAGAGAATTTTCTGTGAAAAGTGTCCTCTTCAATCACACCGAATTTTATGCAATACACAACTTCTTAGACTATCTCACAACAGAAGAAAGTGGAGGCTGCTGAGATGAAACTTCTGAGACAGGTGGCAGGTTATAGACTCATAGACAAGAAAAGAAACGAGGATATTAGAAGAGAATTGGAAATTCAGAGTATAAATGAAACAATCATTGCATACAGGCAAAAATGGCAAGATCATGTGCAGAGAATGACCGAAGACCGTACACCACAAATAGTGCACAAGTATAAACCTGTAGGTAGAAGAAATGTTGGCAGGCCACGAATGAGATGGTCCGATCAATTTCCTTGAAGTCGGAACGGGCCACAAGGCTTATACCGTGGTGATGATGATGATGATGATGATGATGATGATGATGATGATGATGATGATGATGATGATGATTACACAACTTCTTACTGCTAGGAAACTGTAGCGCCCGTAAGTTTTTACTACTCACAGCCATTTCCAAGTTATTCCGTGGTTTTCGTTTGTAATGTATATTTTACGCAATACTCTTGCAAGTGTTACTTGGTTCTCTTAAGTTCTTGCAAAGACAGTATCAAAGCATACTGTATCTATTCTGTCGTGTGAGTCCTCGTATAGTGGAAGAAATGCACGAGAAAAGTTCATTACTCCTTGAAAGAGTGAAAATATGACGAATATGACCATTCACTTACTATAATATGCTCTATCACAATGATATGGACATGCATGAATGTGACTCAAAAATTACTCTAATTTGACTACTTTTTTATAACTATTGTATATGTATTTAAGGAACATTCAGTCCTACCAAATAATATATGTTCCATTATGAAAATCTTAGCCTTACTAATGACCTAGTATGCTCAAATAACCTTTCATCTAAATCTAGGCTGTCTGCTAACTTCATCTTTATTTAATGTCCCTCCTGCCTTCTTTAAATATTTTCGATAAATCTTTTAAGGCACGTTTGTTTCAGACACACCTTGTACGTGCTTAAGACATTTATCATTATTGGTAGACATTATTTATTGCTACTCTGCAGGTAAACGAATGCTAAAAGCATATAAAGGTCTCTTTCATTATGTCGGCTCTTTGTTAAGTATTAATTTCTATGCAGGTCTTTAGCCAGCAAGAACATACGGGCACATATGTTCGAACACGCCCCTTCCTGTTAAGATGTGCTGATTTGCAATTGAAAGAAAACTGCGAGTGGTGCCGACGTTCGCTTCATTTACATGTCTGGAAGCTTTAAACACTGCCCATTCATGGAAGCCAGCACAAGGCACTTCTGTCTTGTATGAGAGTCGGCTTCTGTGTTACAGACTTCTTTCATAACTTTCTACACCCACCGGACATAACCTGCACCAACAAATGCATTAAAGCTCTTACAACACTAAGTTAATTGAGTATCCGCCTGTTCAACCTTAATGCTGAACATCTGATAAATTCACAGGATCTCTACCCATTGCAACATGCATTAGCCATACAAAAAGTTCTTTATCCAGCCATATTAATTTTAACTAGCAATGCTTGTGCAATGCAGTGTTTGCGTAGAATGTGTGGAAAAATAAGAGAGACAGGGTCAGGATTGATAGGATACAAGAGGAATTAAAACAGATAAAAGTAAGCAGAAAAATAGAGAATCTATAAGTTACTTGGCATGGACACATTGCTTATTACAGAACAGAACACCGATGGACAGAAAAAGAATTGCAAATTTTCAACATGTCTTTCAGATGTAATTTGGAAAAAGTAATCATCCAGCATAGACTATTTCGAAGATATTTAGCCCCAAAAAGAAACCTTATCGGACCCCAATTGTGTTTTAATGAGGTCTAAAATTTCCCTTAGTAACATTTTTTACGACTCTAAAGTTACAAACAAATTCAGGTATGAAGCATATTTGTATTGCGTAGGACCAGTGCCCACTTAACATCATTAAGAAATTGAGAAGCTACGATAGGAAGCGATCCTGGTCACGAAAGCTAACATTCCGGCGGCCACATTACATCAGCTCCCCGTACAGGTTGGATGATCATCTAATTCCGCCGTGCTTGAATGTCACAGTAGATTTACTGGCATGCAAGAGCACTCCCGTGGGACGAAGTTCCGGTGCACCGGCGACGCTCATATGATCCTGGTAATTGATAGCGTCATTAACGAACAAAACATAGGATCATGTCATTAGCGTATGGCTTCAATCTTATCAGCCGGACCGTATATATAGTATATTTTAACATTGATTGGCATCACCACTAAGAACACCGCAATACTCACTATATCTCGCCACCCTCCTGCCATTACATAATTCATTGCCTGGGGAAGAGTTCGTCTCTATCCCGCTTTCATCTAGTAGAGACCGATTCATATCTGACTTTTGCCAGTCGGAGGCATCAGAATATTTTCTTTACACAGAGTAAATCACGTCCTAGGAGTTGTTCCGCTTTACTGCTATGAACGCCATATATGCGATGTGTAATTTTTAAAGGACCATACTCCTTACAAGTCTACACATAGAAAACACCCAAAAGAAAACCAGGAAATAGTTAAGCTTTGATGATATATTGCCGTTAAGCTTCAGGTCAGCGGCAGTTACTCAGACGGAACTCAGACGGAACACTTGTTGCCAGACATTCAAGACAATGTTGCGCCTACTGGCACTATTTCAAACTGCTCATCTTTGGATGCATTCATTTTTGGACCCGAATTTATAAGATTTTAAATGTATACCTCTGTCTTGCAAAATAAGTTTGAACACCTTTAGGTTTTTTCTGTCGTGGTGTAAAGGTCATTGTATTCATCTTGCTACCCTTATTGACGTCAAAAGATCCAAACGAAGTTACTGGCTTACAACAGGCTTACGTACTGCTAGAGGCAATAAATTCCAAAACTGCACAGATGCGTGTTATTCCTTTTGGTATTATCGATCTTGGGATGCCAGAGGTGAAGTATACAAAGTATGTAGAATAATGTATACCAGTCTGGAAGCCCTTTGGGATTTAGTTGAAGCACGTTTTAGCAAGACCATAAAGACTGGTTGCCCCAGTTTCCACGGTGATCCAGTAAAGTCAGGTACTCTCTGTGAAGATGAAGATGACTCCGGGGAGACAAAACAAAAACACACCGGGAAGCGATACGGCACGAAGACCCCTGGAGTGCAGGATGAGCTTTGTTTAAAGAGCTCCCACTGGTTTCCTAAATTGTTTCGAAGGCGCTTTGCCTTCTCTACCACGCGTTTTGTCCTCATGGCTTGTTACAAAGAGTGGTTGTTTTAACTATGAACTTCTTGCCGCTATCTTCAAACATGTTCTTCGGATTAGAGAAATAACTTATTTTTCGCTGCTTCATCAACCTGAAGATGTTTTGTTTTGGTAGAATCAATGCATAATGTAACCAATAATTCCAGTCATTAGCTGGGAACTGTAAGTTGTGGATGAAAGTTATTAGAAGTTCATTATTGTACCTTAGGTAAATACGGTTATAGTGAATTCAGTGGAGCACAAAGCTTAAAGGTCAGACCCTGAAAAGTCAGGGTCAGGCTGTTGCCAAGGCACATACAGAAAATTCCAAAAATTACACAGGTAATGAAATTCTCGGAATTTTAGCATGGAACAGTAATATCCGCGACTGAGATACGAATTAGCAGTTTAAGAGTTGGCAATATGTGTAGGAACGTTGATGGGAGTAATGGTTGTAGACGGGACTTAAAATCAGAGCGCAGAAGTTAGCAGACATAAATAGTTGCCGTTTCGAGTGATAAGATTCAGAAACAGTTTAACTCTTCAACATCAACAGTCGGCAACTCATTTCAAATGTACCATTATTAGCTCCATTAACTGTTGCTGTTATCCCCACACCCCCACGTGGGCACCCGGAGCTCATGGTTCGTCATTGGAGCAGCTGGCAGCAGATACAAGGGAGAATGAGATTGAAGTCGGTGTCAGAGGTGACGCACACCATTCGCCAAAATCATAATGACATCAAAAATGAGGTGGTTCCAGAAACTAAGATTACGTACTGTTGATGGGTGACACTGTTAGGCTACCTGTCCAGTTAACACCGAATAACTTTGAATTATCAACGATTCTTTTAAATTGAACAATTCAACGGCTTTCCCCCGGAGATTAGGTTGTACAAAAAAAGGTCGAGCGGAAATCTTAGCCAGCCATAGCGGTATATTAAATATTTGTAAAAGTTAGCGAAACCATGCCGTTTTTCCTTTGAACAATTTTTCGCTTCTACACTTTCCCAAAATACTCAAATAAAAACCATAAAACGGAGTTTCAACCTTCCTTTTATTTACATAACATTACATTTACATGAACAGTAAGACGTGAGGAGGCACATAATGAGAGGCACGCGCATTGTTGCACTGGCTCGCGCCGGCGCACCATCACACCTCTCCCTTTACTCTTCCCGGCCCTTAGCCCAAGTGATTGCAAACGGAATAAGCACCGAGGGGAATTCAGGGATTATTGATAAATTGTACCCCTAAATGAGTACTAACAACTGGTACATCATTCAGCTTGTTAATAATTTCTACTGACATTGCTTCGTTTTTAGCCTTTATTGCCCGGGCAATGCATGGATGCATTGGACACACAGCTTCTCTATGACGCTGATAAATTATGGCAAAAATACAGGCAACTGACGCCGGTAGATCAGTCATAACTAAACGCCGGAGGCGTGTGCGTATGTAAACAACTGCAGGTAGCAACAGCCTGACCATGAAAACCGCCTCACTGCAGCACAAATTACAAGCATCATATGAACACTAAAGAAAACTATCACTCCACATCTGCAGCTCAATGCGAGAAGAAACAAAACAGTCGCGTTATAGTACAGCTAGACCTTGCGTCTGCATACACTTGCAAGGCAATGCTTTACTAGTTTGCAGAGTACTATGTTACGTTCTTTCCGACTCTTGCTTCTAGTGGCAGTTGTTTGCACATTTGATGGCCGTGCTGTACTTCTGACGTCATTCATACTCTGCGTCCAGCAAACCTGTATCGCATGCGAGCGCACATCCCTCCGGCCTTTACTTATAACTAATTACAAAAGCTGAATGAGCTAAACAAAATCCTCTCATTACTTTATTATTATTACTATTATTATATCAAACGGGTGGGTGGCAAGTTAGGTAGGTAGATTGCGTTTCCTCGGTTGATGTACAGAGATACTTGGATCATGGAACAAGCTACATAACTTCACACATACCTAAAGGATTTCATTGAACCAGAAGGCTATATACATAACACAAAGATTGATAACAGTAGTACAATATTTTATATGTTGTGTCAATCGAAATGCAACAATTAGCATTGTAAATACACATTTTCGTTAAATACTCATATATTTAAACATATGGGTCAGCTAGTTTTAAGATAACCTTACAGTAGTAGAATGTTTGAAATAAGTACGAGATAATATAGCAATAATTGGGATTGGAAGCGTACGCACAAATGCTGCTGTCTACATAACAAATTCATAAAAGGTAGTTTCTAATGGCATTTAATTTTATAATTACAATATAGTTGCAATGTTAAAAATAGCTGTAGAAAGTTTTAAAAAGACTGATCGACCATTCATACCCTCTTCACTCACATTTTAATGGAAAGGCAGTGATAATGGTGAAGAAGAAACATGCCCAATATTTTACAACACGACTGCAACTTAACTGTTAATAATTCATCTGTTTTCAGTCTGTAAACTAATAAATCGCACAAAGTTTGGGTCTCACTTTTGGACTCTGATCAAAGTATTTTTGATCAAGTTTTGGGAAGCACCTTCTCCAAGATGGAGCAATAATGTTCTTGAGCATTGGGGCCCTTTTGGGAGAAAAATTCTGCCGAAGCCCTTAGGTCTAGCATATATATTATATGGTAATACCATTTTGGAACAGTGTTAGGAGGGCAGAAGTTAAACTTACCACATTTGTAAATTTTCGTATACGATGTTACTTCCAAGATGTTTTATTTATTCTACTTGATGATGCTAATTGAATAGTTATATTATTATCATCATCATTAAGGTATAGACCTATCGGTGTCCCATTCCATTAGAATAATTGTTGCTTCTATAAAAGTCTGGGACAACCAAAATCACTTCTACCTTTTCGATAATAATCGAAGGGCTATCTTTAGGAAACGATTCCCCTTCATTCCATTAAGGTGTCACACCATTTTTATTAGTTTTTCAAACACTTATTTGTTTCTTCTATTTGAAGCTCGTTCCTTATTTTTGGGCTTCTCCTAGTTCTACTCGTAAATAATCATTAGTACTATTCGCCCAAACCTCATCGCAGAACTTCAAGCGGTATTTTATTCTCTTTTGTCAATATGCACGTTTCTGTGCGATATAGGAGTACTGGCAATGAAACCGACTTATTAAATAATATATTTCTACCTATTTTATTTTCTAAGCATCTCCTACGGTTCCACACATGCACTGATATTTACCGTAGGTAAACAAGCCGCGTCTTTGGTCCAAATCTCGACAGCAAAAAGTCGGGTTGGGCTTACATTCTTACCTTGGGTTTTTACATACCTTTGTTAAAATCTATGCTCATTTACAAAAATACTGGTTGTCTGGAATAGAAACTGGAGGTATTTTGTTACACAACAATGCAAACTATTACCTTGGTGTTGGTGATAACATTGTTAACTTACCGAATGCAATGGATGGCAGAGAGGATGAGATATTGTGGGAAAAGAATAAATAAAAGGAGAATGAGAGTGATGAAGTGAATAACGCAAATGAACAACGTATGTGTTTGGTGCCAATGTAGTGTCCCATATGTTCGGAAAACGTTTATGTACATGTACAAGAAAATAAATGTTTATGCTCATTATTCTTCCCTCAATCCAGATGTGGCTTATTTTCGTGCCAAACATTTACTTTCCCATTCGCTCTCGAATTTTAAGGGTGTGCCTTATTTTTGGGCCAACATATGTAGCTTCTTTTCCATGTCTATTTTTACTTTCTCTACTGCGTTTAGTAAGCAGGGAAAATATTGTATTCCACCCAAAAATTCGATGTCAAGATTACATAAGAAAAATGTTTCTAGGCTCCTGAATTAAAAAATTAAGCATTTTTAGAAAAAAGTCCGTGGTGTGTGTGTGTGTGTGTGTGTGTGTGTGTGTGTGTGTGTGTGTGTGTGTGTGTGTGTGAGAGAGAGAGAGAGAGAGAGAGAGCACCATATCTCAAAAACGAAAAGTCGGTTAAAAACCAAAGTTGGTATTTAAGTTTAATATCTTTCAAGAATGCCACACGAAGATTTTGAAGAAAATTCCTCTACCATAAACTATCATATACATGGAAAATTGTTCGAAAATGTTGATTTTTCTCGAAAATGGCTCTAACGACTTTGATTAAAATATTTAAGATATTTTTACGGCAAATGGAATGTATTTGAATTTTGAATTTTCTGGCTATAGCCCACGCATTCCTGTTTACTTTTGTTGACTTTTGCATAACTGGTAAACCGTAAGAGATAGACCAAATCTTACTGTACAAAAAATGTAGATCTCTTTAAAACACACAAAGTATGTACAAATGAAATTTTTGTGGAGTGAAGCATTTCGGAGATACTCCTTGTTGTTTGTGTGAGCTTTGCAATACTTATACTTTTCTCAAATGGAAAATCGTTATTCACTTTTTATATCTTGGCCGTACAAAGAGAACGGAATTTCAAAGCCTACTTTATTCCCATATTCCCCTTGAACCTGCAAGGAAATAAACAATAAGGTAGTTTCTACAAATGTTTATCTCAACATGAAGAAGATAGAGGAATAAAAGGAGAAGGTCGCAAGAAATCAGAATTTTATAGAATATTTTGCAGCCTAAATATTTCGAATCACTTACTTGCTTTATTATTTTTGAGTCCGTCAAATTGTTTAATTCCATTGGATTATACTATATTTTGTTTTCATTTCATTACGACTCGCGAAGTAGGCATCGCAGCTAACGTGCAATAGTACTGCAGTAAATTAAGACACCTCTACGATCAGCCTAAGAGGTTTTAATGGGGTGTTCAGTTATTGTTCCGTTTATTGCACAGTTAATAATAATGTTTAGTATGACATTTGTGAGGGAAACTTCCTCTCGTACACATAACACTTCTACTTAAGCTGCCCATCCCGCTACGAGATCGTTTTACCTGAACAACCCCGCATATTGCCAATGATTTCTTTTTCCCCTTGTTTCATATCCAGAATGATACAACAAGCACACAAACAACGGAGGCAGAATTACTCAACAGGAAGTTTGTTTCCTTGCATTAGTTTATCCTGTGTAATGACTAACTCATTAGATAACTTTAATTGCTATAATAAAACTAACGAACAAATGACCTCTAGTCTACAAAGTGTTAATTGCCATCTACATTGAATCCTACAAAAGAATTCTTCTGGCTTGTTTGGTATTCATGACAATTTTTGGATCTGCTTATATTTTGTTTCCTCATTGGACCTTAATTGTATTTTAATGGAATCGTTAACTTCGTTATGGCACCTAAAATCTGTTAAGTTGGAAATACGAGTTACTGCTGATACTCCAAACACAAATGAGATTTATGGCTCTCGCTGCAGTAGTACATTGCCATTTTACTTTGCTGTATTGTGTGTATTCACACCGACATACATACATACGTACCTACGTACCTACACACCTACACACAGCAACACAGACACACATACACACATACACACACATACACACATACATACACACATACATGCATGTAATATTACTTTGTAATAGGGCATGCTGCCTAATTTCAATAAAGAGTGTTATTGAAAAAAAAAAATACACACATACACACATACATGCATGTAATATTACTTTGTAATGGGGCATGCTGCCTAATTTCAATAAAGAGTGTTTTTGAAAAAAAAAAGAAAAAAAAATACACACATACACACATACATGCATGTAATATTACTTTGTAATGGGGCATGCTGCCTAATTTCAATAAAGAGTGTTATTGAAAAAAAAAAATACACACATACACACAGACACACAGACATACATACACACACACATACACACATACACATACACATACATACACAGTCTCACACAATGTATGAATTATTATTATTATTATTGGTGTTGGTGGTGGTGGTGGTGGTGGTGGCGGCGGCGGCGGCGGCGGCGGCGGCGGCGGCGGCGGCGGTGGTGGTGGTGGTGGTAGTAGTATTATTGTTGTAAATGTACATAACTATTTTTAAAAGAACTTAGAAACAATTTATATGTACAAAAAGTAGGGGTAAACATGACTTGGGGAAAACCGCTCATAATACCCGGGAATCGCGAAATAGTAAAGTCAAGAAATGTGTAGAAAAAGATGAAGATAATATGCGAGTTTAAGAGTGTCCCAAAATGATTTTGTGCTAGGCAAAGTTTTGCTGAGAGAGAGAACGTTGAGTGAGAATGACAGCCAAAGCCAGTTAGCCGGATGAAGAAGAGAGAAGGCACATCATCAGATCGTCAGTAACACCTATAATCCTATTCCAACAATGTTCATAAAACATTAATATCCCGGTCCTAAAAAGGAACAATCAATTATAACCATGTAGCCTTGTATACATTTCGTCCATTTTTTCACCAGCGCTCATATTCTCACTTGCTATGTCTTATGTCGCAAACCTTGTATGCATAATTATACATTATTTCTATTACATTGGTCAAAGAAATGGACAAATGAAACTATTTTAAGCCACAAAGAGCATCGCATTCCTGCAGGCAATTAAAGTCAGCGAGAGCTAACCTGGCACTTGACCGCTAGCTTATTCACTCACCTGCGAACGAGGCTAGTGCTATCTCGTCCAATCGTGTTACAAACACATCGCGCAACGGATAGTCGATTGGACGAGGCAGGCCTAGTATTCTTCGCAAGTGAGTGAATTAGCTAGTTGTCAAGTGCCAGGTTAGCTCTCGCCGACTGTAACAATAAGCATACAATCATGAATTCAAAACGAAATGTAAATTAACTTAAGAGTTAGATAGTTTTTGTCATGTCTGTCACGCATTCTAAACAATCACGTGGAAGAACTCATATAGATGTCCTCCTTTACACCAGAGAAATAGCTTCAGTGCAAACAAACAATTTATGAACATATCTGTTCTATCTTCCACAGATTAGTAGAGAACGCTATGAAATGCAATCATATGATAACAGTAGCGCACTTTCGCTTGCAGTGAGTGAGGAGTAGGGTTTAAGAGCTCGTCGACACCTAGGTTATTAGGGAGGTGAAAAAATAACACTTGGTGGGTAAAGTCGGACCGTCGCGGACTGTTTTCCCGATATTGCTGCAAAGTTGTTGCTGCATCACAGGCAGCATATTAACTTGGATTGTGTGTCTTTAATTCTAAAGACATTTCATTCCTGCATTTTCAGCGAAAAGGTTAATTAAGGACGTAAACCTTATTCGCCGTTGATTATTTACTATTTCCCGGACTGCATTCCAGTGCAGTTCCATGAAGCTGTTATTATTATTACCCTGAAGAAGAAGAAGAAGAAGAAGAAGAAGAAGAAGAAGAAGAAGAAGAAGAAGAAGAAGAAGAAGAAGAAGAAGTAGAAAGCTTCGTCATGGAAGCGAATATCACTAAATGTGCAATGTTTAATGAAAGCAAAAATGCGGAGCATACTTGAACAAATGACTAAGCCGTTTGTTTATTACACAATTAAGGTAAAACCCAAATAGGTGTAGAAACATAAAAGCTTGGATGCTAACAATTTAGGGAAATGAATAAAACAAAATTAAATGTTTCTATTAAAACTTTAATAAAAGGACACGTACAACTAAAGTATTTTGATTTAAACATTCGATTAAAGGCAATAAAATCCGCATACTATGTCGATAAGAATATTTATAATTGGAAATACCGTCCCACCATAAGCGCCTGAGGGTACCTCAGTTTTCTGAGACTTGTATGTGGTCAGCTAAACTACAACTGTTGTGATGTAATTTAACTCACGACTTCTACAAAACAAAAAGTGTTATCTTTGGATGAAACTAAGCACTTAAAATGAAAAGGAAGATAACAAAATACATAGACTAATTGCTGGTTGTGTACTTATCCACAACTTGCATAAAACATGTTAAGTATTGAATTATAAATTGAAGGAAATAAACCATAAAGTAATTCGGCATTCTTAGCTGATAGAAATTACAGGGTCTAATAGTGTTAGGGACGTTAGCTTCCCTCCCTGCATACATTTCATTTATTACCTGTCATGTTGAGTCGGGTTTAAGGGCCCGTCGACAACTTGGTCATTAGGTTGGCGTGTTGAAGCAATAAACAAAACAACCATTTGAACGCACTCTTTCAGGCAAAGTGAGCAAGTGTTATGGACTGAGATGCAGCCTATTATTAGCACACCATGCTAAGTAATTAGTAAAAGTCCGGATCTTAATTATTCTATATTATTTATAGAGGTTTTTGCATCTTCATTGCTCATTGGAAAGAATATAAAAATGGCTCTGTAAGCTACGGCAACTTGGAATACAGCAATTACGTCATTGCAATTATAAGCCAATTATGCAATATATTGAATAAAATAATAACCTATTTAGGTTATTATACACTTTTCCCTCTGAAATAACCATTCACAAAATAAAATATTAGACATTTCACTCATCTCTGTACATTAATCGCCTCCAGAGAGGATAATATCTACTAGACCCATTTAATTCCCTGTTCGGAATGTTAAATGATCTCAGAAATATACACTGTGAAAATTTTAAATTTTAGATCACCCGGATACACGACTTATGGGTAGCTTCCAAGTTATTTTACTTGTGCAGAAATTGTCCTTAGGAACACTCCATTGCATTTCTAAACTAAAATGTCCACACTTTATTGCCAACCACATCAATTCTATTGCCACCCGTGTACCTGCACAGTTGCAGCACTCTCGGCACATCCTTGAATATCAGAGAAGCGATTGAACGAACTAAAAGCGGGATTTATAGTCTTTTATCTCCTGGAGCAATGTAGCGTGTGGCAACATGTGACCCGAGAGAATCGCGAAGGTAAAAACAGGAACCTGCTGAAGCATGAAGGTCGCTATAGACGTGATCAAATAACCTTATCGGGCTACATCGACCTAGTTTTATTGTTTCTATCCCAAGTGTTTGATACTTTGCTTGGTTTTTGTGGTACCTACGGTTTCGTGCAACCGAATTTCTTTCCACTGAGTGTAAGCAGTGGAAAACAACTACATATTTCCGGGGCAAGTTCTATGTAAAAACTTTAGGCAGAATATAGTACACGCTTAATCGACCTATACATGTAGTAGAGCAATTTAAAATGTCAGTGCAATATGTCAGCAATCACGTAGTGGATCAAACAGCTCCAGTAGTCCTCAGCAAACACTAGTCCAAACTTCTTTTTCTTCGTCGCCTTTAATTTCTACAGAGAGATCCAAAAACGTAAGAACCGCTGCGCGGTGTTTTTCTACTACGCTGCCGGAAACGCGATAACAGCAGCTGATGTACACAAGGGCACGCGGTTGACTTGTTTTTCTCTGCTCTGAAAATGCAGTATTGAGCTGACGCACTATCGTGTGGCTGAGTTATTACCAGTATATTTTATTATTTCATCCCGTAAGTCACAAAGTGTATTATAGCTCAGCATTTATTTTCTACTCCACAGTGCGTATTTATTTATGATTCGTTTGTGTTAACTCAGTTAGCTCGCCAAGTGAAATTGCTATTGGCGTTGCAGAAAGATTTCCAGATGATCTGCCATTCCTATCTCTGGAGTAACTTAAACCATAAAGTGTACAGACAAACCCACACAACCTGGAAGAATTAAAACAAAATATCTGCCAGGAAATTGCCAGCATTTCTCAACGTGAACTACGGCGAGTGATGGATAGTTTCCTAAAGAGGTGCCAAAAATGCATGAACGACGGTGGCCAGTTTCAGCATCTGCCTTAATTATATTGGTGAGTAAAGCATTTAAAAGTACTTTTAAAAATGTATGGTTTTATATGCGCTGTTCTACGGCAGCGGCAGTCGGCTACGAGCGCAGAGGACCCGTACAGGCAAAATACAGCGCAGCCGGTTCACAGTCTTTTGGACCACCCGTTATTTTCGGCTGGTTTGCATTTTATTCTTTGCTTTTCATTCCATTTAAATGAGCCAACCACTAAACATATCATTGTATTTTCACATTTAAACTAATTCTTATATCTTAATTTTAATTCGTTTTCATTTTGCGCCTTCAGCTTTTAACAAAAGCTTCATTTGTGTTGTTCGTATCTTCTTTTTCGTCTCCAGCTTAGAGGGTCCACACTTCAGCTTCATATAGGCATGTGTGGGAGCACAACAGTTTTGTGCAGTTCATTTGTTCATTTTGTTAATTTCCTTACTTTGTTACCTTTATTTTCATTGCTCAGTTAATATGATTCATTTTGTATAATTTTTAATGGAACACAGTATCAAAAAACATAAGAAACTTAAATTATGTAGCTTTTTCTATTGCGTCATTACTAATACATCGAAGGTCACCAGAAAGCCTCGCCCTTTTTTCTTGAGATCATACCTAAATTAAGTTTTGTTTCGTGAAGTACAAATTAAAAACTTTAGCTGTGTGGAATTTCTTGATTATATTTCAAACAAGCTAGATGTTTTGCGCAATACTACTTCTTCAGAGAACTAAACACGTGATCACGTTTAACACAGTATGTTTCAGGATTTTATGAAAATATAGGTGTATATGTCTATGGGTATATATAAATTATAAAAGGAGGAAAAAGAAGATTTACATTATTTTTACATTGCCCAACAATCTCCTACATTTTGTCCTACATTTTTACCATTGGGTCTTACATTTCCATAAAATAATCTGGCAACCCTACTGTAGTAAATAATTTATTGAAGTAATATACTGCAATACATAAGTATGCAATGCACTTAATATGCCTTAAACCTCGCAACCCGTTCACTCATTGCATATGATATTACGTCTAAACTGTCTCAGCGGGTCATTCACTGCAATGTCATTACATGCTTTATTATTGTTGGCTTAGGAAGAACTGAAGATGTAATCCTGGCGCGTAAAAACGGAAGCACAAACTGTGTCATCCGACAGAAAGGAAAAGTTGTGTCTATAGCATAAAGTTTATTCAATCTTCTCAACTTTTACTTTCCAAACACTCACGACAAGCATAATAAGGATGAGGTTGACGGTGTGAGAGCACCTTGATGGGAAAAGATAATAGTTAACATTGCCACAGCCAGCACACTTTCGCTACTAACTCGATTGCGGTTCCATTCAAATGTTATCTACACAATATCTTTGAGGTCATGCTGGGTTCCAGTGCAATTTCGCATGACAAGAAGCTTTATTTATGGTCGTTAGGCCGAATTGCTTCTCACGTTCTCCAACTGGCCCTTTGACAGTTGATCTCTCCAAGCCTGAGTGCACACCGCTGGGAGTTTCTTAGCCAGATCCCGTTAATTCGTACAGTAAGGTTGAGAAAATCCGTAGAAATCAGGAGCCACATTTTTGAGGAGCTATTACTTTCACGTGCATTCGATTCTTCTTGATTTTTCAGTCTGACAACTTCTGCATATAAAATCTGAGCTGATAATACTTCTATATGAACTTAACCGTTGCCTAAGAATTTTCTAAGCGTCCAGTGAAAAAAAAGTTATCAAAGCAACATTTTCTTGCAAATTCAGTTACAAAACTTTGAGAGCAATGGACATTTATGTGAAGCGATGAAATATGAAATATTTTCCACAACAATATCCCGTTGAGCCCATTGTAAGCCAGTCTCCAACATTGAAAGCCAAGAACAAAAGGTGAGGAAAAGCCATGGTCAATACAACTCATTCGAGGAATCTTTTTCTAAATACTTTACTCCTTTGACTGCTGTGTGTATACATTCTTTCTTGGTTCTCTTGATACACTCTAATTTCTTCTTGCCTAGTAAGGATATATGTATTTCCTGGAATGTACTGACTGTATGTTCTCTGAATGATTTCAACTTATGACTTTCGCCGCATTTTATTTACATTAAGATTATGATTCGATTTCGTTACTTGTACAAGAACTGTGCATGTTTAAATACATTTTATACGTATATTATTTGCCTGGTTTAAGTTACCAATAAGCATGTAATTCTACTGAATGTTGCTGAGGCTTCTAGCTGCTTTGTGTGAATGCAAGATGGGGCAAACAGGACCCGTTCTTTGGATTTGTTGTACGAGCTCACCATACGTGCGAAGTACGTAGCAGCTAAAAGATTAAAAGCTTAAGTAGCTATCTGAAATTGTTTCATTTTCATTTGCAGTTTGCATTATGGGAAACGCACGCTATATCACTAAAGTTTGACTAAAACCTTCTAAGTAAATATGAACGGTAAGTGGTAGCTATGTAACTATTGCTTTCAGACTCAAGGCCATACTTAGAACTTAGTAACTAACGTAATAAAGATTCGCTTCTTTCATTGTCCGTTTCGCATATGTCTGGAACACATCTGAATCGTGACACAAATTAAATAAAGTTGTCTTCAAACAACATAGGAGTACAGAATAATGATTATTAAGAGCCGAAAGAGTGAGTGAGTGGGGTTTAAGGGCCCGTCGACAGCTAGATCATTTGGGCCAAGAGCCAAAAGAGGAACAACTAATCACCCTGGTGACAACCTACCGCAATGCCGCTGTTATATCTAAAGCAGAGGAAGAAACTAAAGCGTACTAAGTCTTAAGTGCCGAATAAATAATACGACTCAGGCTTTAGTTTATGCTAGCGTCTAAAATGTGTACAAAATGTATTCGATATAATGTTTGAATCGGTCTACAACATAGTTAGCAAATCTAATATAACATTTCCTCAAACAGCCAATAATCGATGTGTAATTTCGATTATTTCCAATCGAATTGTCATTCTGTAGATGACTTGTTCCCATGCTAATCTGTAGTTCAACATTTGACACTTCAATCACCCAGAGGCATAAATAAACCATTTTCAACAACTAAACGAATCGTTTTCCCCCGATATCTACAGTTCGTGAAGCTTGCTTGTTTCAAGAAGCGGTCCGCTAGATGTGCTTCTCACAAATTGAAAAAATGGCTGCTTAAAGCGATATTTATGATTATTTTCCAGGTTTGAAGTTTTGAGCCATTCATAACAGTGGCAACCTAAGTTTCCGACTTCTATTTCCAGATTCCTTTCACGAGCCTAAGACAAACGCTCCAACACAACCCTAAATATCACTTTGGGCAGAGTTTCAATTTCCGAGAAGTAAGACATCCCATTCAGGTAGCCTTGTAACCAGAACGAAATCCCATTTCGAAAGAGTTGCAATGGCCCTTGTTGGATCCAAGAATGCATGTTATGCAACTTGTCTGTCAAAATAATGCATTACTAAAACACGTTTTCTCATGTGAATGACAAATCCCAGGGACCCGCATGTGGTATTCGTGGTGGACGAAGCGGCGTCAGGGCGGGTTTTCTCCGGGTACTCCGGTTTCCCCCGCCATCTCATTCCACCGGTGCTCCATCTTCATGTATCATCAGTGTCACCGCCTGCGGTGCCGTAGTAGTAAAAGCGGGCGTTAAACACCACAACACATGTGAATGACAAGCGAACTATGAGTTTCAACCTGGTGGAAATCAAGCAGACGCTGGTGGCGACTTTACTGATGAATCGTATTTGTATTTTACTAATATTGCTGGTTAATGGATAAAATGGACTGTAATTTTTGGTGATGATACATGATTACCTACGTTCTGGGAGATTCCTTCTCATTTCTACAACATATGTTAGGCGGTTTCTACTCAGCCACACACTTCTGAATTATCTGTAAAGAGGCGTGATGTTGGATTCGTAATACTTTGCAGGTCATACGCGCTCCTGTATTTTTTCCCTTTATTATTCAATTTGGTGCTTCATTTTCAGTGTTCATATAGTTAAAAGTTATGCAACCGTGGTTATAATTCCAATAATACGTTTACAGTGGGAAAATTGCGTTAAAGGTACTAAATTGTGCACAGTTGTATTAATAAGTCCAAGAATCTTCGCTGCAACTTTGTAGAGGTTCCTAAAAAATAAAGAACTCCTAAGATAATTGCCCTAGTAAAAAGTATACCTACTTGTTTTGGCTGCAAGACTACCTGAACACGATAAAGCATTTGCAATGCCTATTTGTTGTCCTACTTTTTCACAAATCTCTACGAGATTCCGACGGAAAACATGAATTATGAAACTATACCAATGATGTGAGGGGAAACAAATATAGGTATAAATGACTGCTGCTGTTATACGCTTCAATCCATTGATGTGAATAGTAAATATACTATAAAAATTAATAAAACTCGGTTAATTATCCTCTTATATTTCTAAGTTACAGAGCTCGAATTATCAGCAAATACGATGTTTCCTTCAGGGTCTTCCGCACGATCTTGAGATGATACAACATTATTATTAGCTTCAAACGATAACCATTGTATTTTTATGACCCATCAAAACGTTCAATAGTAATTAACTTGTAAGAGATATCTGTTGTTAAGGTAGAGTCATCAGCATCATGGAGTTTGAACCGTTTTATATAGATACGAAAAACCGTACTTTCAAAAAAAAAAAAAAAAAAAAAAAAAAAAAAAAAAAAGAAAGCGAGAAATTACAATTACCTTTTTCGAATTTAATATCACACTTTTCGGATGCAGGCAACTTCTTAAAAGTTTACTAGTGTAATTACTTCATCTTATGAAGCTCAGCAGAATATGCCTGGGAATAAAAAAACAAAATTTCACAAAGATAGCAATGGCAATGATATAATCTTCATGGTCATTACTGCCTCATTATTTCCGTTGTTTACACAATGTTGTTAAAGTAGATAGTACCAGTATCAAGTTTGCTACAAAAACTACTAGTTTGTTGTCTCTCGGAGACCAGTAGCAATTACCCACCAAGCAATTATCTTGTTACGTATACATATTAGCGAGAGTAGTGAAAACGAACAAAACGGCATACGATATTAATTCGGCTCAACAGCAGAGAAGTTATAAATGATGTTAAGTTTTAAATGCTTGAAGTTAATTTTCCTTTATCTAGCGCTAGTGCATGAACTCGGTGCGAATATTGTTTCATAATGCACTGCAAACGACTGGTTTACTCGTCTGTGTGTAAGGGTATGAACATTTGCTTTTTCTCCTCAGAATCACGGTTAATTCTGTAACTGGTACACCTGCGATGTAACGTAAAAGCTTAACAAACAATTTGTTTGTCCATTAAAGAACACTCGGATAAAATTGAGAATAAAACGAGAAGATAAATACTGCCCCGTTTCCCTTCCAGATTAATCATATTATCTTGATGGTAACTAAGCGAGAAACTGACTAGAAGTATTTGAAAGGCGAATACGAAGGCGAAAGTAGTGTGTAAACAGCATTAAAGAATTAAATAAGCTGTGTTCAACCCGCGGCGCGCAAGCCGCTTGCGACCCTGGGTCCCAGCGTATGAGGCCCGTAGTGATATTTGCTCTATTACATCGCATTCGAGCCGTACTTATATTTATAAGTTATAATATTATTTACAAAATAAGCAATTCTCTTTAAATTCTCTCCCTTGTCATCCTTCAGGTTTAGTTAGTAGCGCGGTACGTTCCGGCGAATGCGGATAGATGGCTGAGATACTTGCGCTCTGGAACTCCTGGAAGTTGCTGCTCGGACCGCAAAGTTCGCCTCGTCGCTTCACTGGGTAGAGGAAACACTTCGGTTGTGCTCCAGTGTCAATATCTGTAACTGTTAGGGACTTCTGTGTGCCTCTGAGCTTCGCTGGCTCCGCTCACTGACAAGCCTAGGGTCTCACTTCGCCTTGTCCCTTCTCCCTGGGGGTGTGTTAGTCCGCAAAAGATCCATGTCGGGGTGGCGGTGGTTCGAGATGTCCCCCTTTCTATACTACACATACACACAAACAGGCGCTCAAGCGGCGAAGAGCAAATGTTTCGCAGAAGATACTACACATGTGCCCATTATTTTTCCCTCGTCACAATTGCATAGTATTCCTCTGAATACCCGCGTTGTGTTATTTTAGATTTCTTTTCTCCCATCTGATGCCGACCATGCATCTTTTCGCTTTCGTTTTGGAACTCTTGTGGAGTGCTGCCGTAGTTGGTCGGGTTCATTATGGATTACGATTTCTGCAGGCTTTTGCCGGCGTATGGCTCGTCTTGAGCTGTGGTGAGTGTTGCGCCTTCTTTTGATTTCCTTTTCTTTCGGCATCACAAACATGTAACAGACATTTGGCGTTTCAGACCATTTTATTATTTCCGTGAATTCTTGGGTTTATTTTAGAACTCTCCTTTTTCGGGTTTTATGTTCCTTCCGGCCTTAAGTTAAAATGCCGAAAGTGAAGGGCGCTTGTTCTCGCTTGCTAAACTGTTAGCATGAGGTTTTAGCTGGTTAGTTTACAGTTATACGGGCGTTCAGTTCAATTAACCGTTGAAATAGTTTGTATTTAAATTAATCCAAGCATATTGTCCCAAACTCCTTATACGAAAATGCAACTGCAATACAGTTTGAGTTAATGGTACAGTTACTAGATGAACTTTCTAGCCATTTCTACATCAAGAAGCCTGAAGTCATTTACAGATATTTTAATAACGTCACTCTTATGTATAGTGACTTCTGAAGCAGACATTGGTAGAGATGTATCAGGTCGCTAAATTTCGTACGGATCTTAGCATCTTCTTTTTATATAATGACAGAAGGGAACCTGAGTCACCGGGGAGACTGGTGACATAGACAATGTGATAATATTAAAATAAACAATTAATATGCGGAGAAAAAGAGAAAAGCTAAACAGGGCGAAGAATGAGAGAAGATGGGCAGCAAACTATGTTTGTTGATTCAAACCTCACCAAAATCACACACAAAAGTGAACTATATAAAAAAGATGTGTTTGAAATTTCTTGCAGTAACTTTGTATATACAAGCAATATCATAATTCAAATTTACATCAAAAATAAACTATAAATATTCAAACAGATTCGCAAAACAGAATATGCAATATGCACACAGATTGAGAAACTATTTTCCCCCATTTATTACACCAGTTTTTCTCATTCTGGGAGCGAAAATTTGACAACGGAAATACAGAATGTGTTCCAAACATGTTATCTTTGTTATTGCCGAGCTGATGACAATAACACTGGTGTTTGAAGCGCATTTCATCTCATCTCATTTAAATATGATTATCGCCTTCAGCAAAACCTCGTTGTCACGTTCTCAGCGCAAGGAAACCGATAGAATGAAGATATAAGTACTACGTTTCTCTCACGAGAATGAGGTGTAAGAATTGTGTTGACAGCAACAACTCTAGCATTATCTGAGAAAGATTACGGCTAAAATTTCAACATAACAAGGCTCAGGCGTCTTAAGAAGCATAAGCTCTTGA
This sequence comes from Tenodera sinensis, assembly GCA_030765045.1. Classification (NCBI taxonomy): domain Eukaryota; kingdom Metazoa; phylum Arthropoda; class Insecta; order Mantodea; family Mantidae; genus Tenodera; species Tenodera sinensis. The sequence continues at coordinate 108,467,376 of CM060966.1, read as the reverse complement.
GCTGGCAATGCTGGGATACTCACTTTGCGCGATGTAGTTAATGTAGATAGTAGCTCTATGACATCATCGTGACCTGCCATGTGGTACTGTCCCTTCTCTCGCTCCTACAGATAGCAGAACACCCTGCACACCCCTTTTTCGTAAGAGGCTTACAGTAACTGCTGGTTAAAGCAATAAATTACCGAAAATTGTCTACAGCTGAGCTCCAACAGCAATCTGGCCCGGAATCAAAGTCATATTTGATGTTAACCTTATGATCACGGTTATACAATTTACTTCATTGGTTTTCTCCGGGTTCTCCGGGTCCCCCGCCTCTCATTCCACTAACTGCTCCACTATCACATCATCCTCTTCCTCACTATCATACTTGGTGGTTCGTTGACCACCCGCTTCCATGTCCTCACACTGTCCCGTCCATGGGTTCCTATGCTCCCCGACAGGCGTATGACCCTAGGCGCTGGCTTGTAAGTCCTACATAAGGTGAGGATAATCAGGCAAAGAAGAAGGTAACAGATAAGAAAGTTATAAATCGGTTCTTAGAAGGTAACTTTGCAGTTCCCAGGAATCTTTCTGTTACATTCTCAGATTTGTACCGGTTTTCATTTCTTCAAATCACAGCCCCATTTACTGATATAGCACTTTAGCAATAAAATTAACAATATATCGTTTTCTCTGAATCAAGGCTCTGATGACTCAAATTAGTATTTTAGTTATAAGTACTTCCGCACATGTAATATGGTCTACGTTCAACAGGTTGCTTCATTAGCTCTCTGACCCTGATCTTCACTTATACAAATCAATTCAAATTCGCTACCGACATACCTTCGTTGTGAGAAGTGTGCTAAAGATGTTGGGAGTGTTTGATATGAGCACCGTGGCATGCCTTCACACGCTTCCCCAAGTCACAGCATCAGTTCCCTGCCAAATGTCTTCAGTGGTATAGAGTCTATGGTTTGTTGCAATACTTTCCCTTTCAGCATACCACAGACCGGCTAGACGATGCTGGTGGCCTAAGTCCATTGGAAAGCACTCGATCTTCAAAGACGCACACTATTTCTATTAAGCTCATGTGGGAACTGTGGTAAGTGGCACCACCCTGCTGAAAACAGCCTGCGCGAAGTTTATGTCATCCAACTGGTTTACAAACTAATTGAAGATTTCGTTCACACTTCAGTAACTACTGCCATTTGATAAAACATGAGGCCAATAATGTGGCATCGTGACAAAGCACAACAAACGAAAACTTGAACATCTCGTTTACGGTACAAATTTCTCACTAGTCCATATCCAAGGATCCTAGAAATTCATGGTACAGTTTAGATGCAAGCATGATTCTGTGAATCATGTGTAGTCAAAGATACTTGGATCCGCACTGACAAATTGCTAGACCCAACTGCAGTAATTATTTTGTCTTTGTCTGGAGGATTTAAGTGTAGTAATACAAGACTGTAATCTCACAATTGTAACATAAGTAAGGAAGTGACCGTACCATGGCATTAACTGGCTGTCTAGCGCATGCGTACATGTAGAAAGACCGTGGCACAAATTCTCATAATTTTACTATGCTTTTCACTCACTAAAGTATGCCGCTAGCAAATTTTATTACATTAACACGATTAGTTTGATGTACGCAAGCAAAAATCTTGGGCCCAGAGTGAAGTACCATGTAGTTGAGAACTGTAAAAACAAAAGTCATAATGCTGAACAATGTGTATTAATTTTTATTACATTTTAATTTTAATATATCATAATTTTCTTTGAAACTGTTGTCCCTTGCTCATCCGTACGTATTGTTTAAGTTTTTATAGTTGATATCATCTGAAGCGCTATCGCCGCCTCCGTGGTGTTGTAGTCAGTGTGCCTGATTTCGGGTTCTGCCATCCATTCAGTTGCAGGTGTAGTGGTTTTCTCCGGGGTTCCTCTTACCCTGAAAAGAAAAAACGCCAGATTAAGTTAAGAATTCCGAGCTTATTTACACAACAGTTTAATTGAAGATGGAAAGTTTAATCACACTTGAAAAAATACATTGCAACACGAACCACGAATCTTCGGCTTTCTATGCTGACGCTAACTTTGTAGTAAGCGTTAAATTTCCTTGTTTTTCTTTTTGTTTTCAAGTCCGATTTAAATTCCCAACTTAGTGCCTACACATTTCTTGCATGAAAGAATTATCAAACATAAGTCGCACCAAAATTCATTCATACCATAATACATTTATGAAACAAGAAGAACAAATTCATTTACTCTCTTTCTCTCTCTCTCTCTCCCTCTCTCTCCCTCTCTCTCTCTCTCTCTCTCTCTCTCTCTCCACCATTCTTAGCTAAATTTGAAATTGTTACACAAGTAAATCTTACTGATATATTTTAATATTACAATTGCCATGTCTTCCAAATGTAGTCACAGAAACAAAAGAATGCAACACTTTCAACCTTCTAGAACAGCGATGACCAACGTTGGCTCTTATGTGCAAACGAGTCACCTTGTCGCTTTCCCGTTCACTCACTTAAGTAACATTAACAAGCTTTAGAGAGTTTGTTTTCAGTTCCACGACTCTGTGAAAAGTAAGTGCGGCAAATGCATCCTCCCCTCCTTCATGTAAGGTTAGGCATCACTGGTCCTTTAAAGAAGCTAAATGGCGCGCATCCCTTGCGTTGTAAACTGACCAGAAAGAAAAGAAAGAAAAAAAGAAGCGCTTCATAACTTAAACAGCTTTAAAGTATTAAGGAAGGGTAGTCAAAAGCAAGCCTTGCTACTTTCTTTTTCTCTCGGAATCCTTAGACCTGCTGGGACGATAAAGAATGTACAGGCGTCAATCCTATTTACGTTTATATATACTATATTCCATCCAAGAAGCGTTAGAGATACCACTGAAAGTACATGTTTTGAAGTCCTTGAATAAAAAATGTGTTGTACTCTTATACAAACGATTCCTAAATGTTTATTCCTCTGTCTACTTCATATCGATCAAGACAAAATTTGCAGAAATTATCTCTTTGCCAATTTTCAGTAGGTGCAATGGGAATATGGGAGTACAGTAGACTTCAAGCGATATTCAAATCTTTTAAAGCTGACCACCATGTGATGGCTTTGAAACTCCGTTCTCTTTTCCTGGCCAAAAGATAAAAAAATGAATGACTTCCCATTTGAGAAAAGTATAAGTTCAGGCAAATAACAAGGAATATCTCCGAAATGGTTCCTACTACAAAATTACATTTTTGTGTAGTAAGATTCTGTTTATCTCTCTCGATTTACCAATTATGCAAAAGTCAGCCAAATTGAAGGGAGCCTCTGTAGACATTCCAGCAATTCGAGGATATACAGTTCATCAGTAATGAAAATATATGGTTTTTTTAAACAAAATCGTTAGAGCCATTTTCGAGAAAGTCAACATTTTCTAAAAATATTCATGTAAAGGGTAGTCTGAGGTGGGGAGATTTTTTTTTTTTTTTAATTTTCGTGTCGCATCCTTGGAAGATACTAAATTTAAATAACGATTTTGGTATTTAAAGCATTTTCGCTTTTCAGTTATGCTGTCGTCTCTCTCTCTCTCTCTCTCTCTCTCTCTCTCTCTCTCTCTCTCTCTCTCACACACACACACACACACACACACACACAAGCACGTATCCAGGAACGACGCACCCCTTTCTTTCTTTTTTTCCAAGGAATATCAAAACTTGTATTTCCAGTGAAATCTAGAATTGAAATTTTTGGGTGGAAAATAATACATCCTCTCACTATAAGTAATACAGAAAATAAAAAGGCATTTTTAGACAAGTGTATGTACGGGCGCGCGCGTCTGTGAAAAGCATAAGTTCAGCTTCTTCAGGATAAATCATCCTCCAAATTACCCTTTAGGTACATGATTTATTTTTGGCCTCTTCAAAAATGCCTCTAACAATTTTGTTTAAAATGCTATGAGTTTAAGAAATCTACATGCCAAATAGAATGTGTACATTGAATTATCTTGAAATAGGATGTCAAAATCTCATTTTGATCGAACTTTGTATAATTTGGTATTGGTAACTCTTAAATGAAAGAGAAACAAAAACTTGTTACACAAAAAACGTGGCTCTCGTTAAAAAAGAAAATACCATAAATTTGTGTCTATAACCATTTTCTCTATATTCCTTATCTTGGTTTGAATTTTCAAATCTGTTTCACTTTTGAAGTGTTAATTCGCCATTCATTTGTTTCTCGCGATGACAAAGCATAAGGAGTTCCAAGGTTAGCATATAGCGACACGTTTATTAAACATTGAACTATTTCCTCAACCTCCTGTATTCCCTTAAATCTCAACAAAACGCATAATGAAGTAAAATGAACAAACGATCAAGACGAAGTAGATAATAAAATAAGCGTTTGTTTGCACAGTTTGTGTAAGAGAAAGTCACATGACAATGGCAGTCAGGTACATGTAACTCTTCTGCCTTTTTTTTTTTCTCCACTGTTTCTGAACTCGTTGCCTTTCCGGGGTAAGCGTTAAGCTTAAGTTTTAAAGTTACGTAAATGTTTAATTTTCAATATGAATGATCTTGATATTCTGACACTAACGTGCAGATTGAAGTAGTCGTAGGCGTATTAACCTTTGCACAGGACACAAAGTTCACCAATCGAGGTTCAGCTTATGAAGCACAGGGGCTTGAATAAACTGCTACAATTGCAAGGAAAACCTAGTGTTTCAAATATTTTGAATTTCATAGAACTGCAAAGCATGAAAAGCTTATGAGTATAGGTAAATAAAGTTTAACAGAAAAAGTTTTATGGTCACCAAACATGCGCTTCATGATATTTAATTTAAAAAGTATGATATCAGGAAACAATTGGACATTAACCTGCAAATGTGGTTTTACAGAGATGCACCTTAAATAAAACAGCTACCTGTGCACTAGCATGCTATTTTACTGATCTGCTGAATCATGTCCTGTGGATGCATGAAATTTCGCATAATCTCATAGGATGATCAAAGTTTTCCTTTACTGCAGCATATTTTCGTGCTTGTATTTAACTTTCTAGGGTTACCTAATTTCACTGAGCACAAATGCCTTTATTTCTGTAGGGAGTTATTTCTGAGTATCTCACGGGACTACGATGATGTTCATGTCTTCATACATTTCCAATCGATCGGACTCGCGTATCCCGCATTCCGAAATAAAATTTTAATTCATTAAACTGCCCTAAATTCCTATCATACTAAGCAATTTGTTTAAGTAGATTTGGTTATTTAATATCATAGGTTGGTTTTGTTACTTTTTTACTTTCTCTACTACGTATAGTTTCAGCGCTCTTTCTTACTTTTGGCTATTGGTTGAGTTGTTGCCTCAACAATTGAAAGCCACTTGTAAAAACGTGATGTAATTAAATAAGTAATTGATATACTTATTTAATTACGGAAGTGCCACTGCAGGTTATTGCAGTATGATTTGGAGAGATTGAGAAAATTTGTTTGAAGAGGCGCCACTCAATCCTCCTGACACTTATAGTTAACTTAGCATGTAAAATCCTCTTCTTCTCGTTCAATTGCTAAGTCGTTATTACTTGTTCAGTAGCTTTGCCTGGCCAGAGACTGCTAGAAAGGGCGTGGAATCACTTACAAAGGGTTTTTAAGCTACTAATTAGAACAAGTTTGAGTAGGAAGTAATCATGTTAATTTATTGTATACGAGGCACAAAGGACTTTAAAATATTATAATTTACAACACACACATAATTTGACGAAGATTGCAGTTTATAGCTTTACCGAGATTTTTAATTTATGTATGAGTCGCCGCGCATAAGCCAAAAGTTTAAGTCACTAGGATGAGAGCTGAAATAATCTTGAGGTTAATTTAGCCTACTCTATGATGAGCCGAAATAGTTTTTTGAAGTACAAATTTTCCTATTCTACGCAAATGTTGCCAAAGAATTCTTGATGTGAATTTAGCCTATCAATTTCAAATGTACGTACTTATTTCGCGCGTGTTCTACGTAATGTCTCGGTGTAATATTTGACGACTGTTCCGTTCGTATGTTGGATGGCGACTCTTTTCTTTTCGTGTGTTTCTTCGACTCCCCGGTCCGTGTGTTAGATGACGACTCTCTGGTCCGTGTTTTGGATGACGACTTTCCCGTCCGTGTGTTGGATGACGACTTTCTGGTTCGTGTCTTGGATGACGACTCCTCGGTCCGTGTGTTGGATGACGACTCTTTTCTTTTCGTGTGTTTCTTCGACTCCCCGGTCCGTGTGTTAGATGACGACTCTCTGGTCCGTGTTTTGGATGACGACTTTCCCGTCCGTGTGTTGGATGACGACTTTCTGGTTCGTGTCTTGGATGACGACTCCTCGGTCCGTGTGTTGGATGACGACTCTTTCTTTTCCATACGGGAATCCGACAGACACATTCGGTTCCCCTCCACATAACATTTTTGAGTTTCACTCATTGGAGCGGGTTCTGCTAATTATTTCAAATGTGTGTAGTTCTAAATTTTCTGATTGGCCCTTATCGTTGGACCAGATGAAACTTTGCCGCTGGAATGCCATATCCTGCCCCCTTGCGGTAGCGTTTCGAACAAGCTTGATTGACAGTTTTACGATATTTCTGTAACAAAGAAATAATCCTTCCTCACAATGGAGCTTACGATTTGGTTGGCGTCTGTCTGTCGCTCGTTCAAGCAGAACTAATTCGGGTCAAAGACTTCATGTAGTGTCTCTGAAGCGAAATCTTTTCAACTTTTACCCATAAACTGCATTCTACGTGCGTTATTTCTTATTACTTTAAATATATACACTTGACATTTGATTATTTATATGTACACGTTTATACAATAATTAATATAAATCTTAACACTTGCCCTGTGAGTGGTTCTAAAATAAAAGAATGCTGGAACTTATCATGTTTTATAACGTTAATTTAATTTTATCTCGGGCACGGTATAAATACCGTCTCATAGTAAATAGAAGAAATATTTTGTATTCCAACCAAAAATTCGATGTCGAGATTTCGCCGGAAATATGTTTGAGACCCCGTAATAAAAAAAAAAAAAAAAAAAAAAAAAAAAAAACACACATTTTTACACTAGCGCGCGTGTGTGTGTCAATGTGTCAGCCTGTGGACAGCATAACTTAAAAACGAAAAGCTAGTTAAAAACCAGAGTTGGTATTTAAGTTTAATGTCTTCAGGACAAAGATTTGCGACACAAAGATTTTGAAGAATATTCCTCCACCCTAAACCACTCTTTACATAGAAAACTTTTCGAAAATTTTTATTTTCTCGAAATTGACTAACGATTTTGATTAACATGCCATAAGTTTGAGATATTTTTATGCCAAACGAAATGTATATTTTTAATTTTCTAGCTATAGTCTATGTAGTCCTGTTTACTCTGGATGACTTTTGCATTACTAGTAAACCGTTAGAGATAGATCAAATCTTACAATACAAAAAAATGTAGATCTCACTAAAACACATAATTTATGTCCAAATAAATTTTTGGTACAGTAAACCATTTCGGAAATATTCCTTGTTATTTGTGTGAGCTTTGGAAAAAAATTCGTCAAATGGGACATCGTTATTCATTTTTACTTTCTCTACTGGTAAGTAGGGGAATTATTGTATTCCACCCAAAAATTCGATGTCGAGATTTCACCGGAAATACACGTTTTGAGGCCCCCTGAATCCAAAAAAAAAAAGCATTTTTAGAAAAAGGTCCGTGTGTGTGTCTGTGTGTCTGTCAGTCTGTGAACAGCATAAGTCAAAAACGAAAAGTCGGTTAAAAACCAAAGTTGGTATTTAAGTTTAATGTCTTTCAAGGATGTGATACGAAGATTTTGAAGAAAATAGCCCCACCCTACACTACCCTTTACATGGAAGATTTTTCGAAAATTTTGATTTTCTTGAAAATGGCTCTAACGATTTTGATTAAAATGCCATATGTTTGAGATATTTTAACGACAAATGAAATGTATATCTTGAATTTTCTGGCTATTGCCCCTGTAGTCGTATTTACTCTGGATGAATTTTCCATGACTGGTAAACCGTTAGAGATAGACCAAATCATACTATACAAAAAATGTAAATCTTGCTAAAATACACAATTTATGTTTCAATAAATTTTCTTGTAGGGTGAACCATTTCGGAGATATTCCTTGTTATGTGTGTGAGTTTCGGAAAACTTAGAACTTCCGTGAAATGGGTCATCACTGTTCATTTTTTTATATATTAAGTGTGCAAAGACAACAGAATCTCAAAGCTTTAAAACATTTGACTATCGCACAAAGCGTACTGTATTCTAACATTCCCCTTGCACCTACAAGGAAATATGCAATAAGATAATTTGTACAAATGTTTATCTCAACTAACAAGAAAGAAGATATAGGAATAAGAGTTTGTAAGAATGGTTAGTTCAAGAGTAGAGAAAGTCATGTGAGTGCAACACATCAGATTTTTTATATGTTAGTCGCGCAAAGAGAACGGACGTTGAAAGCTTTAAAAGATTTGACTATCGTTCTAAGCCCCCTGTATTTCCATATTTCCCTTGTACATACAAGGTGCATTAAGATAATTTCTGCAAATGTTTATCTCAACTAACACGAAGAAGGTACAGGAATAAGAGTTTGTAAGAATGGTTTGTACAAGAGTAGAGAAAGTCATGTGAGTGCAACACATCAGATTTTTAATTCAGTGATACAAGCAAAAACTGTTGGCATATGAAACAAGATGCTCTTTGCGTTGACTGTTTCACTTTGTTTACAATTAAAAAAATTAACATGTTATTACACTTTAATCTGTGCACACTGCTCATCTTCTCAGAGTGACCAATTTCCTTTGCTTGAAGATTACATGCATTATATTAACGGATTTTGGAGATTTCTGGGACAAACTCAAGTAGCAGTATTTGCATGACGTTTAATGTATCACTACAAAGAACTTAAGTCCAAAACTTCAAATGGTTCAATGTAAGGTGGTTTAAACATGTTTGTTACTACTTGCATATTTAACTTCTGGCGTGTAGTACTAAGGAATTCGTTACATCTTACAGTGCAATCTTGCATTTATTATACCCACTGAAGGTTTGACCAGAGCATTAATTATTCTTGACCAAGTCTTTTTCCTTCAGATCCATTTGTAGCAGAAAGTTTAGAGAGTACTTAAAAACAGCATGCACTACCAGCTGCAACGTTTTCGTGTGTGGTTTTCACAAAAGTATTTTAGTTGCATTCATTAGAACAAGTAATGTCTTTGACATATGATTTAAATTGACGAGGCAGTAAATTTATGAAGTAATAAAAAACTCATTTTCATCGCAATTTCAGGCATTTAAAGGTGTTTGAAGTATCAGAATTGCCAATAGTTACAAACACTGTTGCCAGGAAAAAACATCAAAGGATAACGAAGAAAAGCAGTCATATATGACACCTTTAAAAATAAACTTGCAAAAGCAGAAGTTTCTATTATAATTATAGTGGTTACATTAGTTTATTTTGTGAAGGGGGTGTTTCATATACAAGTACATACCTACCTTGTGATATAAAGATTTATTTTACGCAAGGCGTCGCAGATAACGCTGAATATCGAAGTATTGCCTCTAGCAAAGTCTACCACTTTACGTGAAAATCCGGAGGAAGTCAATATAAGACATGTTATTTGTTTTACACCAGATAAAGTTGAAATCGATTGTATCATCGATAGTATGGCTACAGCCAGAGGCTGGTTGTTCACACTTCCAAGAGTGTTGATCTTGCAAGAGGAAACAAAACACTGACGTAAAGAGGCGTATATATGAAAGCACAGGTAAACAAATTATAAATCTCGGTATACAAACGAGATGCCTGTTTGGTATTCTCTGCTCTCGAAGCACCTCAAAAATGCTAGTGGCATTTCCTACGCATGGCCGCTTATTTTTACTTTATCTGCAAATGCATCTTCAAGATTGTAGAGCAGTTTGCTATTTGTTCCCCATCAAGAAATACCCAGAATCTGTTTCCAAGAAGTGAGACGAATAAACACTCTATTCTCTCGTTCCATTAGATAGTCGTATTTTTTGTCCTACCTTCTCGAAATCTTCAATTTCTCTTGCCGATTCATTTATATTAAATTCTCAATGTCTGTAATTGTTATACAAAGGAACTTCGGAAGCACAAGTATACCCTTAATCCTCTTATTGGTTCTCTTCCCTCACTATAGAAATAACACAGAGCCGTACAGACTCGAGTCTGTAATGCCTCTTAATCATGATAACTACCGCCCCAAAAAGCTGTATACCTACCTTCTGAGTACGTCTGAAACATTAGGTTACAATACATTCTGAAAACCAAACACAAATTTACCCGACGCAACATACGCTGCAATTGAATTCTTATGAATGCCGATTTCATTCATGGTGTTAGCTAGGAGCTCACTGCGGTCCAGTTCTTTCCGAAGTCCTTCAGGGAAACCCAAAAGTTTAAGTCCAGAGAAGTTAGATGAGGGGAAATATGGATCCGTAGGTATGTTCTGAGACTTAGGTCGTTACTTAAAATGCTGTTTATTACTTTCATAATCATATGCTGCGTCGTCTAGCTGGAAATAGCCTGGTTCAGCTCGATATCGCCGAATGGTTTTAGAACTACTTTGAAGACGTGCCCGTAACTGCCAACTCGTCTTTCCATTCCCAAACGGAAGTGTTCTCACTATCGGGTTGCTTAAACTTGGTCATCGCTGCACGCTGGTATTAATTATTGAATATCCATTATTTTCATTATTTTTTAATCGGGGAAGATTTTCTGCACAGTAGTCTGTACATTATTCGTGATGTTAGTATGAACTAATCGCTACATACATTTTCAATAATCGTTAATAATGGATGACAACAGAGGCAATGGATAATTCCCCACTGGCACAGAGATCATAACTACCTAATATCTGTAGAGGGCTAAGTGGTGTGTCTTAAGACTTTCCCGTGCCTCCAACTGTCAGTAACAATTTAGTTTTCTTTCTACAACCTAAATGGTGACAGCTAGCTCAGAATAAACATTATCATTGTCTATTAATAGAATTCATTGTTTCAATTATTTAACGATGTATTCCATATCGGATTCGTAATTAATATGATCAATTAGGGATTCATTTGCTCGTATAATCAGCAAAAGCAGCATTTTAAATAATGCTAACTAAGCCTGGCTAACTGTAGAAATAAACGCCCATGAATCTCAAGCAAGAGTCCAGTACGTTCCTTAACAGATAACGCTGAGGCAAATAATCCACTGCTTCCCATTCAATTTCATGGGCGAATGGCGACGGAAGACGAGCTGGATAGAAGCCCATCATTTCCACACGTCCAGCACCCGATGTCTTGCATCTGCAGCTCGATCCATTCCAATTCCGGAAAACAAAGCGGAGGGACACAAAATTGGAGTTCTCGTCTGTAGTTTCCCTTCCCGCAGATGTTCCGCTCTGGAATGCTTAACAGCTACAGCACATGAAGTTCATCAGCATGGAAATGGAATTAATGAGATTTCCACCTAAATATTCAGTATTTTATTACTTAGTAATTGACATTCTGCACCACCCGAGAAACTTGTGGGCATGCGGCTGTGGTGCTTAGGCTTGTATCTCCCTAAGGAATACTAATAAATGACGCGAATATTTAACAGGGGCAGTCAAGGCCGTTCTATAGGGTTAGCTTACAAAAAACATATAATCCGTATCTACTGGTTTAAAACCTCATGAGACAGATACTAGAAGATACATATTCTATGTGGTTATTATTCGAGACAACCTGCTCAACAAAATTCAGTCTTTAAACTTTGAGATCCGTAAAGAATACAATATGAAAATATATGTTCAGAAGACAAAACTAATGGCACTTCGAGGCAAGAAAGCAATAGAACAAAATACATAAGAACAATCAAATTTTGGAACAAGTGAATATATTTCCCTAAGTGCAAAGAAAGGAGTTTAAACTCACATTCTGCGCTTGCCTGTTTAATATGCTTCTATGAAATGGTTTTCTCCGTAATGTGGTAAGAGTAAATGGGAGGAAGTAACTCAAGTAATGACAATATTATAAAATAAAACAGACATTACATACACGTACTAAACGAGCGAGATGGCTCGGCGGTAACGCGAGGCTCGCATTCGGAAGTCGATTCCCGCGACTAACCTAGCTGACCCATGGATTTTTTCGGGGCTTTCTCGGGTCGCCAAGCAAATGCTGGGTAAGTTACGTTCATCTCCCAAGTTCTCTCCCTCCATGTCACTTCGCTAACCATTTCATTCATCCTTTCGTCCGTTTGGTCTATTTCAGGTAGAAAGTGACTCCGTCCCCTGTCACGACAGCCAGGCACGGATCATCTTCACACCGAGGTCCTTGAGCCACGGAGGAGCCCCTGCAGGCGGCGCTCTGTGCGAACGGTGGGGCCGGTGTACTGATTATCTGTTTTAATGAAAACATCCGGAACTGTAGCAACTAATTTCTTTCGGTGAAGTTTAAAGGGAGATCCAAATTTTCAAAGTCTGTTTCCCTGGCACTTTGACCCCAATAACTACTGCACTGCGATAAAAAGTTACATTTATTTTGTGAAGATTGTTTTCAAAACAACTCTCAGAAATATAACCTAGGGTGTGCTTCTACTATAGTTTGCTGTTCCTATGCATCAAAATATTTATTAAGGTTTCAACAAAACACTTTTGTTTTTAACGAAAGGAGCTCCCATTCATCCCTTCATGAAAGGGGGCTTGTTCCTTTCATGATTTGATCCTAAGCATTTGTACACACATTGTTATAAGAATTTAGTACCCAGTTACCTGAATGTCACTAGATTTTTTCCACGCAAGAACATAAATAACTGTCTGCCCCCTCAACTCGGTTTCTAACTGAAAATCATGGAAAATCATTTTCACTAGGCCCTTCGGCATTAAGGTACATCCTTGTCGTCGTCGGGAAAGAAATAATGAATCATGAAATTACTGCATTTTAAAAACGCGTAGTTAAAAGGTGAAGATATCCATTAAGTTATGGGAACAGCTTAAAACTGAGTCATAGGATTACAGAATAGGTCTCACTCAATTCAAGAAATAAAGTGCCTAGTGGCTAAAATGTCCGGGGATTTTCTTTTAGCGAAATTAAATTTTGAGATATTTGGCTCTCGTTGCTTCCAAATGCCTAGTCCCTTCCGATCACTACTTGTTGACACTGTTATACCTGATTGTTACACGAAGTTGAAGACCAATGAACCTGTCATGTTGGAGGGCGAAGTAAATTTCGACAGGATGAACCTGTTATTCAATAAGAGATGGGGATGCTGAATAACATGTCAAATACGAAAGGGATTGCAGCTGTGTGCAAAACAACGTTCAGAAACGAAGCACTCAATTAGCAGCCAAAATTGATTGAATCAGCTGCAAATGCCAAGAGTGCGGCTTTGAATCTTGCTTTGTTGAAGTGTAACCTGGAATCCTCATTTACACAGTAGATGAATTAGCTGTGAAGTTAATGTCAGTCGAAAAAGGAAGTCGGATGTGCTGTTTAAGATATAGCAACATGCTTTGTAACTGAAGTTTACGTTTTACGTTTTTTTTTTTTTTTTTCCAACGCATTGAGTAATACTATACTGCAATTATGGTTTTATAAATCTTTCCATCAACCATAGAATTTCCTGTTCGTTGTCAACTTCTAAAGCCAACGATTGTGAGAAAGGACGCGATAAACGCACTTGCGCCTATAAAACGCATACGTACATACTGTATCGACTAGTTTTATAATAATCACCTACTGATGTGCCAGTCACAAAGAATCCTATAGCTTTAAGGTAAAATGTATAAATTGACCGAGATTCATTAACTCACCATGGTATATCAACCATACAATGGTGTGAATATATTAGCATTATGTACTTGGTAAGCGAATGTTCATATAATACATGTAGAGGAGAAGGACAGACAGACACGAAAAGGGAGTGGTGAGGCGATCGGAGACAGAGGGCGACCAGACCACAGGAGAGCCAAACTGTGCCAACATTCTTCAGAATACTCAACATAATCTAAACACAAAAACTGCCACTGTCGATTAATAAAGACGTTCCCTAACGGAATAATTGTATTGCTGAGGACGTTAGTACACAGTAGGTGGGCATTTTGTCATATATCGAAAAATGCCAGACAGCATTAATTATTGATACATGGTACTTACTATTTGAGAAAAACTGCGACCAAACAGAAACAGCAGACGTCAATGAAATGTTTTAAAGTGTTTAAATCGACTTCTAGTTAGTTTTTCATGGTTGGAGGCTGATTGAAATGGGAATTTTAAATCAACCTTGCATTCGTAAAGAATTAGGATTCTCCATGAAAGGTTCCGCCAAATTCTTCTCTTATACTTACAATTAGTTTTAAGTTATATTTTTTTATAATTCGTTTTCAATTATTGCTTTTTAATGATTTCTTTAATGTCGTTTAGACAACACGGCCATATGACGACCATATATAAAAATGCATTATGAATATTAATTTTTACAATTATACAAATATATAATTATGTACATGCACAGTTAATCAGAGTTTTGTATTCATTAAAAACTGTAGAGCCTTCTCTTGTTAGATCTGTTAAATGCATGACGAAGATTGAAGATGCCGGCTTGTTGTTTACATCTGCTGTATTGCGGTCAGTCTATCAAGAAGTGCTGAATGGTTAGAGGAGTGCCACAACTAGTACAGCTTGGAGGTTGGTTTTTTCAATTGTGTTAAGAGTTTTTGTTCCAATTTATAATTTTGAGCAAACATTAAAATCTGTACTAATGAATACATGCATTTTTACTTTCTCTATTATGTATAGTAAAGTAGAGGAAGTATTGTATTCCACACAAAAATTCGATTCCGAGATTTCACCAGAAATATGTTTTGAGGCCCCCCTGAGTTAAAAAAAAAAAAAAGCATTTTTAGAAAAAGACCCGTGTGTGTGTGTGAGTGTGTGCATGTGTGTGTGTGTGTGTGTGTGTGTGTGTGTGTCTTATCAGTCTGTGGGCAGCACAACTCAAACCAAAAGTCGCTTAAAAACCAAAGTTGGTATTTAGGTTTAATGTCTTTCAAGGATGCGACACGAAGATTTTGAAGAAAATTGCTCCATCCTAAACTAATCTTTACATGGAAAATTTTGATTTTCTTGAAAATGACTCTAATGATTTTGATTAAAATGTTATATGTTTGAGATATTTTTATGACAATGAAATGTACATCTTCAATTTTCTGGCTATAGCCCATGAAGTCCTATTTACTTTGGATGACTTTTGTATAACTGGTAAACCGCAAGAGATAGACCAAATCTTACTATACAAAAAATGTAGATCTTGCTAAAACACACAATTTATGTCTAAATAATTCTTTTTGTAGAGTGAACCATTTCGGAGATATTCCTCGTTATTTGTGCAAGTATTGGAGAACTTATGCTTCTGTCAAATGGAACATCGCTATTCAGTTTTTTATTTATATGTTAACCGTGCAAAGAGAACGGAATTTGAAAGCTTTAAGAGATTTGACCATCGCTCAAAGTCTACTGTATTCCCATATCCCCGTTGCACGTACAAGAAAACGAGCAAATAAGATGATTTCTGCAAATGTTCATCTCAACTAACACGAAGAAGTTCGAAGAAAAAGAATGTAAGAATGGTTAGTACAAGAGTAGAGAAAGTCATGTGAGTGCAACACAACAGATTTTTTATGTAGCTTAACGACGCTGTCAATTGCCAGAATCGTATCAGTGTCGCCCATGTGCCGGAATATCGTCCCACAAGAGTTCTTTTACGTGCCAGTAAATCTACTGACATGGAGCTGTCGTTTTTAAGCACACTTAGAAACCATAGGTCTGGATCGGATTTGAACCCGCGACCTTGGAATCAGTAAGCCAGTGTCTAACCAACTAAGCCACCCAGAATTTGCTTCAGGCTAATGCATACGCAAAGTTTTTTACTTTGTTTTAATTTGTCAAAGCGTATCATTGATAGCGGCTTAGTTTTAGTTGCATTGGAGTGATCATATACAAAAACAAATTATTTTGTTTGGCGCTACTAAAGCATAAGTTGACAAATATTGTAGACGAAGCTTGTCCCTCACTCAATACATATATTACAGAATCCGGCCTGTGATGAGCGGCACGGTAAATTCATTCTGATCCAATGCTCCCTGCGGAAATTAATTTAATTACCCACACTAGATCTCCCAGTTCAAACGTGTTCGTGATGTTAAAGTCTCTTACATTTTCCTAGCTACAAGAATATTCAAGTACCTGCGCACAACTTCTGAAACTACCCTTATCCATTTGAATTTCTAGAAAGGGTGCCTTTCAACTCCCTTGCCTAGCAGCATTTTCTCGTAGAGTCGCAGTCGTGACAGGAAAGTCTTTACGTTTCCCCCGATAGACCACCAAGTGTGCGTGGAAGTTTATTTCCTGCTCTCATATTACTACACAACATGCGCACACACCAAACGGAAGTGATGAAACTAAAGGGAATGTCACTAGAGAGACAGTAACGGAACTTCAAGTCTATAGAGCATTTCCCCCTCAGACCTCACGTGGTACTGGGTATACGGTGACCAGATATGGCGCTGTTTCAGAAACTTGAAGAGTCTACAGTTGGTTGGTGAGAAAATGTTTCCTTTTTTTTTTTTTTTTTTTTTTTTTTTTGCTTTTACTACTGCAACATTAATTTAGACAGTCCTTTGTTTGTGAACTATCGCCAGAGCACTGTAATATTATTGTTGCCTGCTGTGCGAGGGGACTCCTGTTCGATTCTCAGTTCCATCATGAATACGTTCACCATTTGAGGGGCCTGATACAAGGTGCACGCAGTCTCGTGAAGCATTTGGGGACCAATTGAGGAGAGACTAGATGGGGAAGTAGCGGAACTGGCAACCACACCAAAGTAGCCTGGTACTCTGCCCTCGATGTCATGCACGGACAGAATCAGGCGATGTAGCGGCCATGAGGTAGGCTCCGTCTCCTAGGACTGTCGCGCCAGGAGCTAATGTTTTTCATTGCTGGATGCGGGTAGAGATAAAATACCGTATCCGTTAGTTTCTATAACCTAGAAACCATCAACTTTCCGTATCTGGAACTTTTTATTTTGAAAATATAAAAAGTAACAATTTTTGGTTTCGTGTGGGAACCATAATAATGGTAGTAATGAGGTCCCGATTTAGAATCTTGATTACGGTAAGGCTTTTTTTCTTTCATGTTTTTTCCCTTACCACTCGCCTACCACCTAGGCGGCCCGGGTTCCATCTCAGGGACCCGCATGTGGTATTCGTGGTGGACGAAACGGCGTCTGGGCGGGTTTTCTCCAGGTTCTCCGGTTTCCCCCGCCACTCATTCCAACAATTGCTCCATTATCACCTTTCCAATCATCGATTTCGTCTGCATTTCATATCATCCTCTTCCTCACTATCATACCTGGTGGTTGGCTGACCACCCGCTTCCAGTTCTTCACTTTGTTCGGTTCAGAGGTTCCTCTGCTCCCGACAGGCGTCTGACCCAATGCACTGACTTGTAAGTCCTAGGGGGTGTAAGTCCTACATAAGGGGAGGGTAATCAGGAAAAGAACAAAGAAAGAAGTTTTTTCCTTTGATCTACCCTGAGGAGAATGTCCGGTAGATTTAAGCTCTATGAACCTCGGGCTACTTTGAGCATCATTACACCTATTTCATTAATAGTCTGTTATGACCTACCACGCAGTAGCAGCAGAAGCATTGCCCTTGAACTCTTATTAATAACCCTTTCCTGCCTTTCCCGAATGTTCTGAACCATTTAGGATTAGTATTGGATACCTGGTTGAAATACGGAGAAAAATGTGCTATTTAATTGGTCCTATTACCTGTAAAGCACCGCGTTCAACTTAATGTTTCTCAAACCCCCCCCCCCCCTCCCAGCCCCTCCCGTATTTTTCACTTTTCCTTAAATCACGGTTTATAATAGCTTGAAATGTTCAAGAGCGCTTCAGGAATTACGAATTCAGGTAATAACTTGTGCACTACTAAAGAAATATTAAATAGTTTAGTTGAAATTATTCTCCTTAACGCACATTAGAAAACTTGAAAAATTCAATTTCGTGAAAACAAACATTCTTTTTCTTTTAAACTATGTAAAATTGCGAAATCAAAGCTGAAATTTAAAATTTGGATGGATACGATAAACTGTGGAGTCCAACGAGCATTTAACAGTGCCATGTTAAAGTGATTAATTATGAATAAAATATTCATATATCAACAACAGTTTGACACAGCTTCCTGAAAGTTTGTGTGCACTACACGTTGTATTCTGAGTGTACGGTAAAAAAAAAGTTCAAGCAAACGGAAGAAAACTAATTTTTGTATACAAATTATTGCCTTAAAATATACAGCTTATGATAAATGCAAAAGTTTGTGGCGTTAATCATTTCCGACATAGTTATTCGTTTGAATTTTCCAAGATTTTCAGCAATATATTGCAAAGGCGCCAAATTATCTCCTTTAGTTTCTCTCGAGAGATTGTACAGTGACCTTTGCTTTTTAACATATGATGTGCTCTCAGCGTCCTGTGCGCTTCTGTGAATATACAACAAAATGTGTATTCACACCATTTCTACCAATATATACTACGACTAATGGGATCTAAAAAGAATAAGCTTTTATGTGAATAATTTGCGGTACGGTTATAAATATACAAGATAACTTGTTCACAAAATGTGTGACTGCTTTACATACTTTATTCCAAGAATCAACTAAATAATATAAATTGTAAACCAAAGCAGAGGTGACGAAAAAGGGACTCGCGAGTCATTTGGATGGCTCGCTATCTCTGTGGTTGACTATTTGTTTTTCACATGGTGTAAAATGTTTAGCGCATATTGCATATTTGGCGACTTTGGAACGAAGGTATTTTTGCCATCGCTGCATGTTTTTTATCCTGTTACACTAGAATTGTTTCCACAGCACATAAATTTTGCATACTACAATTACCTCTATTATTATTTTCAAATATTTAGTTTTATATATCTACTTAAACCAACCTTTATTTATTGCCAGTCAAAACAAAACATACATATTATTATGTCAATTATAATGCACATAAACCATGTTAGTGAATGGATTACTATACTTTCTGACTGTAAAGGCCGCATTTTGACTTGAAAATAAAATCAGTTCAATCAAGGTCTAGGCTATATGCTGCGGGCACACAATAATGTAATTATATGAAGTAGCCATGCTTTAACTAGCTATTAAAATGCGTGTGGTCCTATGTTGCCATTGCTCATGTGGGAGGTACTGTGATCCGCTAGAGTAAATGCTTTAGGCCAAACAGTATGTTTAACACTTGGGTGACCGAGCTTCGCTCGGCGTTTTCTCCCCCTTTTTGTGAAATCTTGTTTTTTGGGAGAAGATACTTATTGAGATAAACTTGAAAAGCAAAACGTTAACTAAATAAACAATTTTATCGCAATTGTTAAGTCATTTCCGAGATATAGAGATACGTATAAATATTTCACAATCATCATTTCAGCCGTAAAATGTAATATGTTGTATTTCTATTTCAAACATACAGACGGGACGAGCTGTAACACATAAACTAGGTCAACGTTTTTACTGTATTCTGATAGCCCTGGAATAGGACTTTAAAACGTTTTCTCAAAACATATATTTCCGGTGAAATCTCGAAAAGCGAAAAGTCGGTTAAAAACCAAAGTTGGTATTTAGTTTAATGTCTTTCAAGGATGCAACACTAAGATTTTGAAGCTATTAGCAACACCGTAAACTACCCTTTGGATGGAAAATTTTGATTTTCTTGAAAATGGGTCGAACGATTTTGATTAAAATGCCATATGTTTAAGATATTTGTATAACAAATGAAATGTATATTTTGAATTTTATGGCTATAGCCTGTGTAGTTTTGTTTACTTTGGATGGCTTTTGAATAACTCGTAAACCGTAAGAGATAAGGCAAAATCTTACTGCACAAATAATGTAGATCTCGCTAAAACACACAATTTATGTCTAAACACATCTTTTTGTACAGTGAACCATTTCGAAGATATTCCTTGTTATTTGTGTCAGTTTCGGAAAACTTTAAAACTTTCGTGAAATGCAACATCGCTGTTCATTTAAAAGAAGTATACCAGTTGGTACTCTCGCACAGACGGGTGCCACTGTTTGACATTATTTGAGAGCTGGTTTACCCTGCCATATCAAATTCTCGGAAAAATAAGTTCATTTCGGCGGCACTAACGATCTTATAAGATAAATCCACTACAAGCATCCAACAGTGAAAATATATGCACATTCCTTCCAGTCTCAGCAGTCAACGTAAGCATTGTTAAGCAGAAAAATTCCAAGGAAGTTCAGTCAATGTTACTAAAACAGAAAGACTTCCCTCGATGTTATCCTGAGACCATGACATAGCTAATTAAGGGTTTAAACAGCGTCCATGCGCTGTAATACACCATACACGATACGGCATGCGGTGGTAATTTATTCAAATACAGATATAGCTCAGAAGAGGGGGGTGGCAGCCCCGGAAATAACCAGCCGACCCTTCCACCCAGTACGCACTCGTCATGCTCCAAACAGCTGACTCGCACCGGCTTGGGTGTGGGGAGAAAACCTGTCTAGTCAGGGGATTTTACGCTATCACGTAAAACTGTTCGCTGTCTCTTACTTCTGGAAACCACTGAAGTGAATGCTAACATCCACTCATCGAACTGCTCATTTGAATTTTATTAGCGCTATCTGCTGCATATATAAAAGGTTAATCGAAAGTTAGCAGATATTTTAAAGCTTCTGAATGAAGTGTTAAAAAAGAAATTAATTTTAATGTTCCTTCGGTCGCTCTTATTAATTTCTCTGCCGTTTAAAGAAGATGGAGTGAAACATTCAACCCACCGACGCGGGTAGCTGAGGTCGTTAAGCCATGCACGGAAGGTATGCGTTTCAATTCCACCAGCACGTTCTCCCCGATTGAGATTTTCCTCAGTACTCATTAACTGGTCGAGTGGATTACATACTAGCAAATACAAATTCGAGTGGGGATTTAAGACACAACCTATTTGGGTGTCCGAGAGATAATAACATATGATACAGAGACTATCAATAAACTCAGTTGCATGTTGGAAATACCGATTTGTGTAAACCGCGTGGCAACACAAGTGTGACCGACATATTTTGCTCTCCTAATGTGCTCAATCATTTTTCCATGGCTGTACATTTCATTTGTCATGAAAAGCTCTTAAATCAGTGGCGTATATTGTGGGCTATCAAAGCTATCACCGAAGTCTATACCTAAAGTAAACTAGAAATTAATAAGTAATATTAATAATAATTGGAATACAAGTCAGTTTCCCTCATAAACAATTAGCGCACAGGATGTAATATGTCTTGCTCTCTACCATTGAACAGAGGAGATAGAGCTTCGGATGCCTGCTGCCGCAGCCTTCATTAGGATACGGGAAAGGAGGGGTGAAGGGAGAAATGCCGGAATAAGCCTAGGGATAAGTACGTCAAGACTTCGGAATCCCGTATCGCTATACTCGAGCGTCTCCGAAATGTGCCATATGAACACGACTAGATTGGAGTTGCAAGAAAGACCGTGTTTTTAATATTGTGCGACTGTTACTGTCCTCAACAGCTGTATTAGTATTATTTATTTCATAGTGTATAGTGTACAGTACTTCCAGAGAAATTGAAAAACGAAATTTCATCATATTTAATATGAATGTCACTTGGGGGTGCCAGTCGAGGATTTTTGAAGGTTTTCTCCTCTGTTTTATAGGGAAAACATTGCTTTGTTTCTAGTATCTCAAAAGAAGACTACTTCGCTTTTAGCGAATGCGTTTCGTGATTAATGGGATTAACAGTTAACCTTTTTAATGAACAATCAGTTTAAGACC
This sequence comes from Tenodera sinensis, assembly GCA_030765045.1. Lineage (NCBI taxonomy): Eukaryota > Metazoa > Arthropoda > Insecta > Mantodea > Mantidae > Tenodera > Tenodera sinensis. Next base: position 108,445,515 of record CM060966.1, on the reverse strand, counting down.
TATGGACATAAACGGGGAAAAAATTCCCGGGGTTGTTCTATCTATATGTCACCTTTGTTTTCTTTCTCTCAAATGCTTTCTTCTACAGCATTAAAGAGTCAGCTTTATTCTGCTTGCGTCGAACAACAGAAAACATCCCGACTTCAAAGCAAAATGAATTCCATGTATGTTCAGCGCCAAAACAGGGAAATTTTGTAAGCATGTGAACTCAAACAACTAGATCTGCTTTACAACGACGTTAAAATGTAACCAGGTGTAGCAAAATATAATGTGCAATGGGGATAAAAATGATTAGGCATTTAATGGCGGAACGTCGGTGGCATAGGGCAAACTTATTACGTGCCCGAGGCATATTGGCTGGATAACTCGGCACTGAAGTTAGTGCTGGAACCCAATCGGTTGCCGCTTGTTTCGTGGTTCAAGTTGCACTGTTACATTGTTGTATCTGTTTTTCAAAGCTTATGTGTTTTCAGAACCTCAACTAGAAGTTTCGTAATAAAAAATAGCACAAATAAAACGCATACAAAATAATAAATCACAAAAAGATAAGTAAAATAAATTTTAAACATTAATATTGCTTCATATTTTAAGAATGGGGCCCTTCTTTCACTGCTGCAAGCAAAATTAAGCTTGAAGAGTATGTCTTACACGCCATTTTGGTACGCAAGTCTCGTTCCTAAGTAGTATCCAGGGTTGGACCTTGACTGGTGATTGCATGTTTGGCAGGTAAAAACATTAAGATTGCTCAAGGTATAGTGCGAGTCGCCCAGGACTGTAGTATGCTGACAATTTGCTCTTTACCTATTAAATCTTTAAATGATGGTAATGTACGAAAGATTCCCTCGCTCAAATGAGGCTCTAAGAATAAATGTTGCGATTCCTTAGCAGTTTCGTCTAGTTCCGCGACGTTTCACACTGGCATCTCTGTGCGCGAGCCTTCTATAACTTCATTCCATCATGCGAGTTCAAGTGTTCTGATAGTCCAACAGTCACAAATTCTGTGGCCAAGATTCGAAGCCTCCTTCTTCTATATTTTGTTTTATGTTTCAAAATAAACATGGCAGCTCATTACCTGGTTCGCAAACTTTCCTCTTCTACTGCTCCTGTCTTCGGACGCTTATTTTCTAAATGTTTTAAGTTTAAAACTGCCTTGTAATTAATATATATTGCTGCACACTATTACTTTCATTTGTAAAACAATTAGCTATAAGAGCGATTCTAATTAACATACATATGCATTTAATGGGTCACACATCAGAGAGCATGGCGAAAACGATAACATTTTCCTTTTTATCGCATATCCAAACTCCAGTAAAACACGCAAACAGAATGTTACTAATGCTTTCAATGTTTTTAGAATTGAACTAGATAGTTCAATTGTGTAGTGTAGTTACATAATACTATTCTTGTATACACATACGAGTATACATCGTGCTTGAAGTACATAAACAACGCAGCTAGCTCACACGAACATTGTGCATTCATAAATAATGTGTGCTCGATTTGAAAAGTCTAGTCAAGATATCCTTGTATTTCGAATATTCTCTTGGGATATAAATATATTCGCGGATAGAAGTTTTCACGATAACAGAATTAAATAATTCGGGGTTGAGTTCAGAGAATAGGGTACAGTTCAAACCCCGACACTCATCAGAAGTTTTCAAAGTTCCGTACATAAATTGCATTCTCCTACCCGGTAAAGGTATTATGGACATACAAAGAAAAAGAGTACTTAGAAACTGTGCAACTTTAAATTAATTACATATCAATATGTGAGATAATGACATTCGCAATTCATTACACTCTGAATATCATTAACGCATGTCCAGTGTGATCAGGCATATGCAGTGGATACCCAGAAACATTAGGTCTCTGATAACAGCTATTTCAGCTACGAAAAATAGAAACTAATTCCTCCACAGTAGAAAAATTCGTCACAGATTACTACAAATCTGTTTTACATAATTTAGCCTTAGAAAAAGATGGAAATATCACCTATCATCGTTTACCGCGAGTCAGAACTGATGACTTCTGTATTGACATTACTATAATCTCACATACATAAAATTGAAGTGACTGATAGTGTCGGTAACTTGGAAAGAGGCAGTGATCTGCTGGAATATGCCAAATACAATTGCGTCAAATCACAATGGGAGGCTCGCTGCTCGCAGCCAATGGTTCACATTGGGTTAATTAGAAACTATTGATAACATTCTTCATGTCATCCTCATAAAATTGGATTTTAATTATGCGCTTTAAGAGTCACCCTATGCGGAAAATACTAATGCAATGCGGACATGAAACAGAAAGAACTTGTTTTTTCGGTCTCATTTCGTAAGAGAAAACTCTTCACAAGCTAAGATAAAAAAGAAGGGAAAAGAAAAGATACTGCTAAGTGAAACTGAGTGGCGAAATGGTTCTCACAATTGTTTCATTTAAAATGCTTATTGGCGGTTAAGTTTGTTTACTGCAATTAATTACTTATTCAGTGATTAAAGTCCCTTCATAAATTCGGACAAGCTTGCAGTTGCTTCCAATTCAGCTAATCTTTCTGCTGAGCAGGGGAAACGCATGTGGTGCGAGACACTTTGGGCTTTATCAGTTAATTGGAGTCAATGAAGGGTTTAACATTTTGAAATTAGTTTCTATTCTACTCTGTTTACATCCTGACAACAGGACGGAGGAAAAAGGATCTACCGACTATGTTTTGATCTAGAATTTGCTACCGAGGAACTTAATTCTAGGTTTTCATTAGATTTTCACTGGTGGAGAAAAAAAAAAGCCCCTCATGTACCTAGGAGTCCACTTCTCACTCTTTCTGTTAGCTCGCCTCAGTTCAAATACACCAAACTGTTGCACGTTTGGAACCTTCAACCCGTTATTTAATTTGTACGTGTAGTGACACCCACAGGTGGACATTTCAACATTATGACAGTAGCTGTATCTAGCACACCGTTCAAGACTAGAATCAACAACTGATGCCGAAAGAGTGAAATAGCTACACTAATATTCTAATTTAGATAGTGCGCACATGTATGTACAGCTAGATTCACCGTTCTTATCCCCTGGAGGAAGTAAATGTAAAGCTTGAAGGCGAGTTTACTTACCAGCCAGGTGACAGCAAAAAGCAAGCGAATTGGTGTGTCAACTTCGCATGCTACTCAGATAATGTTCTTCTTAGTCCATGCAGATATTATAAATAAATTTATTCAAGTTGTTCAATCAGATAAACTGTCTTCACTGGGTATGTCCTAGGTCGAACTATCACTATCTGCAACACCCTGGATTAAAAAGTGTGTAATTGCATTTTCTTCTATATCTTTACCGTAGTAGTGATCTTGTACTTCCATTTCCTCTAATCTAACTCGTGTAATACAAATACTCCACATCCTTGAGTTAGAATTTGGTGTTATGGCCACCGACCCACTGTTTAACATCTGCACAGATTAGTTCAATAGTGTTTAGGTATGGGTCAGGAACGGACGCAGGTTTTGTTTTTGGGAGATGGGGTGCTATAATTAGAAAATCTGGAAAAGTAATCGTATGCATAAACATATATCAGATAACTGTATCACTGATACAAAGAATCTGAATATATTTGTGATTTAATGTAATTCCTTTCTTTAATTACGTCCTTAATACTTTCCAAATTTTCGGGCGGGGTGTTACAATCCCTCTATCCTCCACCCTTGGATCCGCCAGTGGTATAGGTGATATGTTAGCAATCTTAAAGCAGTATGGCCATTTTCCTCCTCGAATAAAACTTTGGAAAAATTACGCTTTAGCTCCCAGCAAAAACTGTAGACTACCTACAACTTTCGAAATCTACCCCATATCATTTATCTTTAACCCCTTTTTTATAGATTTTTTCCTTCATCCCATATGAAGTGTGCGCCCTGAGGAACCATCCATGATAAGACTACCCTACAATTTTAAAAAAGGTCTGCCTTTTCTTGAACCTCTTAGAAATACACACTGTTTAACTCAGCTAATTAAAACACGGGTTATACCAATAGAACCAGGCAAAAATCGCAGAATGTATCTTCGCAAAGCCGGGTAAGATATATAATAGGTACATCAACACGCATGTAATCAACTATTACCTTCCAATATGAGTGTCTTCATATGACCGCGATCTGAGGTGATTTTGCCTCAGGCTTAAGGTTTTATGTTCCTGATAAAGGTTAAATCGTAAAATGACCATGTTATTGCGAGAAGCACTCCAATGCGTTTCAGAATTTAAAGTGTTCCACTTCATAGCCACACATTGTGTTTCTTTGTTGTCTAGCGAATGCACCACACATCTTATTGTTGGCAGACAATAGTAACACAAGGCTAAACCACTCTAATTTATTTAGCTATATTGAAAAATTAGTATGCTTGAGATTCATTGTTTGCCTCAGCCTAGTTTAGGATAGCTTCAGCTATCGGCTAACCCAGTCTTAGTTGATTTTAATCCGTGCAAACGCTTAGCTCAGCCGAATAGGGTTTCTTCCGGTTAAGTTCCTGCAGTAGGCCACTACCGCTAATTATTACGTCAAGTCATCCCGTTAAGAAACATGCAACTGACCAGCACCTGCCTACGCAGGGAGTGACTGACCTAGAACTATAAAAGGCAAAAGACTGGGCATGTGAAACTCTGGCTTCCATCCAAGCAATTACCTAACGTTACGCTATCGGGAAATTACAGTGTTATTTGTGTCATTTGTGTTCTCTTTTTGGTTCAGTTGCGTAGGATATCCCATTACTCGCCGAAGGGAAAGTTATTCCATTTCTAAGCGAAGCAGCAGTTGTACTGGTCCTTAAAAAATCTTTATTATCCAAGATACCGCACTTACTGAGAAATTAAATTTTGCGACTAAGTAGCAATACGAACAGCATCTATAATGCAATGCACGGGTTTTCTAAAAGCTGGAGCTTTCCTAATAGATATTTTGGACCTCCTTGCTTCCTTCAAAATGTAGATAGACCTTTTGGTCTGTTCCGCGTCCTTCAAATTAGTCCTGCTCTTTGTCTATTGGCTTACAACTTCCTTTTGGATGGTTTACTGCCGACGTTGTTATCCTTGTGATTGACATTCTATTTACATGCCCTTTCCAATTATTGTTGTGTTACTATTTGTAGAGCATTTTCTATTTTCAATTCGTTTATATCTTAATTACTTTTCTTCCTTTTCTACTCCTTACCTATAGTAAGAAGAGAAAGTATTGCATTCCGCCCAAACACTTGAAGCCGAGATTTCACAGGAAATACACGTTTTGAGACTTCCTGAATAAAAATGGACCTTTTTGTAAAAAAAGAAAGAAAAGGAAAAGCCCGGCGCACGTGTGCATGCATATGTGTGTGCCTGTAAACACGATAACTCAAAAAGGAAATATTCGTTAAACATCAAACGTAGTACTCTAGTTCAGCATCTTCCAAGGATTAGATATGATTTTCAAGAAAATGCCCTGGCCCTAAGTTACCTTTTTACAAGGAAAAAATTAGTTTTTTTTTAAATTTTTTTTATTTATTTTATTTTCTGAAGAATGACTCCAACGATTTTTATTAAAATATCGTATGCTTAATATATTTGCATAAAAAACGAAACGTGTGTCGAGTTTTCTGGGAATAGCCTGTAATTTTTCATAAATTATACACCTTATGAGTCAAAATGTTACTATACGGAAAATATATGTTCGTTACATCCAAATTTTGTTTTTATTTATGTATTTATTTTTGAGTTAACACTTCACTTTCCGAGATATTACCCACCTGCTATGCGTTTGAATTCTTAAATAATTATACTTTTTCTTAAATGGGAAGTCGGTATTCTTATTTTCGTTTTTTCTTGGTCATGCAAAGGGTATGGAATTTCGAAGCCATATATAGTGCACGTTCTTTAAAAATCTGGCTATCTCTTTACCTGCTGTATCCTACAACGAAATATGTAAATTTGAATTGAAAGTTTACATGGATTAACAGCAAGTAGCTAGACTTCTGTAAGAATAGTTTGAGTGAGTCGAGAAAGTAATGTGGACGTAATACATCTTTTTTATACAACAAAGTATATCCGGCTATGAACTTGAGAAGTTATTTTTCTCGTGCTTCAATACACTTTAGTACCATCACATAAAACTTTCTTTAAAAATCTGGCTATCTCTTTACCTGCTGTATCCTACAACGAAATATGTAAATTTGAATTGAAAGTTTACATGGATTAACAGCAGTACTGTTTTATTGATGCGATTGCTGGTATAATACTATATTGTGAGTAACAAATAAAACCAATTTAAATTAAAATTAAATTTGAATTAAAGAAAAATTAACAACTCAAATTGTTTTGAGCTGGCTTATTTGCCGCGTTCTATGCGACTTTGCATCTATCCTGCTGGAAATGAACTGAGCCGAATCGACTGCGGTTAACCTCTAAAGTAACCTCCTCCTGAGCGTTGGAAATATTTGAGAAAGTTGTCAGCGTTGCTGCCACTCCTTATTGGACCAGACTTCAGGAAACAATGTAATCATCGTAACCGTGAATGCAAAGCTCGCTTGTAACGTGTTCGAAACTTGAAAAATGAGTAATTAGCCAATGCTATATTGCCAGATTTTAAGTATACAGCTGGTCAATCAGTAATTCAAATATGCTGTAGCTCTATAGATACTTCCTGCATGACAAATTCCTCTCTTTCGACGTTTGGGAAATATGCTATATGTCAGTTCGAGAAAAGTGAGCTATTTTGAAGTATAATCTTTTTTCCAGCGATGTCTTAACATAATTATACTGCCTATGTTATGAAGTCTTATTTGTCCGTTTAAAGTTCCGCATTCACTGTAATAATATTGTTTAACGATTAGTGTATATTATATTAAATACTTGCTAACAATTTACTACAGAAAAGTTCCAATCGTATATAAATGCATGTCTTAGAAGACCGAAAGGGACAACAAATGCAATAAACAATTTAGTTTTAAGGCTTCTCTTAATTTATGTGGGGCCTGAGGAGCCGTTGTTTACGCCACTGCTGTATGGTGCTATACAGGATGGAAGGGAAGTTATTACATTCCTTCTAATATGCGCTTCATAGAAGCATTACAAACAAAAAAGTCGAATGGCATTTTGTTCTTTGGCCAGCCGATTTCGAAAGAATAAATGGTTTTGGTCCAAATTGGATGCGTGATTCCACAAGAATATACGAAGATAACAGTTCGTTACTTGTAAAATGCGCAGAGTAACTTCTTTCTGAAATACCTTCGGTAGTAATTATGAGACATCACACAGGGTTTCGAAATAATTAATCACTTAAAAGACGTGAAGGAATACTACGTTCAGCTCCTTCAGACGTGTAACATATCGACAACGTTGCGTTGAGGTTGGTCAGGCAATTGACCTGGTTTGTGGATATAAACTCTTTCACTTTCGCCTTGTGTTTTGGAAGCTAACGTGTGTGACTGACTTACACATGCACAGTAAACACAGGACAAGACACGGCACCTGTTTATGTTTCCAAGCCGCACCGTTAGGAAGCTTATGTACTGATCTAGAGAAAGTCCCACCCACATAATCTGCTGTGTTGCCAGCTTGTTTTTGACAAAACTAAAATATCTGCGTAGGAAATGGTCAGAGACAAAAACGTAAGATACAAATGTGATCCAAATACCGAGATCTACCACTGGTTTAAATTAATGTAATGACTTCCCTTCCACCCGGTATACTCAAACTCTAGCCACATGAGTGTATACTCGAGATGAACACGTTATTATATAACCCTTGACAACTTCTATTGCAGACGATTTAAATGAGAAAGACAAACAAACTCAACATGTGTGACAAATGCGACATTTAATGTGTGTGGTAAATAGGGAAAATACAAATGAAGGCCACGGGTGTCAGGTCAGACGAGGCATTTGAATGAGATGTAACAGAAAAGCTGAACAATACTTCAGAGGAATCCCTGCAAACTGTATCCAAATAAATACAAAGGCGTGATTTTCAGCTGCGGAAATTTGTATCCCCTCTTTGCCCGACGTGTTGCAATTAATTTAGTCTCCCGAAAATTTAAGGAATACTACCTTTCTTTCCCTCATCTCTCGAAAACATTAGAACTTATTGGGCAAAAATATATGGCGGATGTACTTCCCCCACACCCCTAAAAAGGGGAAACCAGCGTAACCGTTCTTTCTCAGCACTCCACTATTTCTAGATGAAAATAATTCTCCACCTTCAACCCCTTATGCAGAAGTTTCCATAACTTCAATTTCATACATGTTATAATTAATTCACATACGTCACGCAACATGTTGTTCAACATGTTCCTTGTTCCAGCTAGGGAGCTATAAAGTGATGAAATAGTGGAACTGTACTTGCGCATGTGCTGCTACTAGTTTCATTTGGAGTGATTTAAGAGGTTAATTTGGAGCTGCTCTCAAGAAACGCTGCTGAGAATACAAGCACTGAAACAAGCGACAAGTAACTGGAGAAGTTAACCTATAATTGGAGAAGCAAGGAAACCGAAGTTCGAAAATATATGCATAGTCTTAAATCTCACAAGGGTTTGTTTTTTGACGGATGTAATGCGACAGCATTCACAAAAAACATCATTCCATTACAATACTCCTTATAAACTACCCTTAATTTTGTACTCAATCTAAACAAATTTTAAGTCTACAGTGATTGGCCCAAAAACAGGTTTTTCGCATTAACTGTCATTGGTTTTGCCTGTACCTGTAACCATTATGGACATAGTATGTCGTCAAATTTTCTTGTGTCATATCAACCTCTATTCCGCGTGAAGTAGTTCAGCTACAAAGGGCTCTTAGGATAAATTACGTACAGATTATAGCCACATCTGAAAACATCTGCCTATAAATTTTCTTAGAACAACTCCGTATAACATTTCAAGTCCTTAAGTACAGTAATTCGTCAGTTCTTTCAAGTTTACGGACGAATGGCCTGATGCGGCCGAGGTGAAGTAGCTAAAGCAAGAAATGCGTAAACACAATGCTATAAAGAAATATAACACCCAGGTACCAATGTATAAAACACTGCTATCAGAACACAGACAGGTGATTGACACTTCTTGCATAACTTAACTACTCGTATATGTGAAACAATCACCATGGTAATTCCTTTATCTGGCTTCCTTCAAAAAGCAAGAGGCCGGAAAGCAAAAGACGCTTTAAAGCGCAGTATAATGTTCGTCCTCCGCGTCTTTAAGAGAATAACCTTGTTCCCAAAGGCTATAAAATAGGTATTATTATGTGCATCAATTGCTTGCATCATACGAGATGTTCATTCCTGCGTGACAGTATAGCTTCTTACGTTCTGAGCAGCATGAAAATCCATTATAACTACACAGAAGCGGCAGTAGAAAACAGAGACAATGATACCCGTTACTACAAACATCAAAAAATCGCGCAGACTTTGCTATTCGATCAAAAATATACAATTAAACACAATGGAAAATTTTAGTAAAAACTTTTAGCGTGCTTAAAACCCTCTTTGATTCAGTTTAGACAGGGCTTCATATCGAGTATTTTGCTGACCTAACAGGTGCAACTTAGGATTGGGATGGGGTGAAGTGGTTACCCAAACAATAGATGAAGAAATAGTACAGGGCAAATCAGGGATGGACACAGTTGATTTACCTCTAATATACACAAATAAATAATGATGTACCTTCTGAGACAAACGTTCAAGTAAAGTCAGCATAACAGAAGACTCAATCTTCTAATAACTGTGGTTTATCCATTTTATCCTCGAGCCAGGCGCCTACAAAGACTATCTTCCTAAATATTATCACTGTATGACAGTCATCGCAAAGTCGTTACGTCGGAAGGTGCAAATTTAACATATGGATTTTGAACTGTGGCGGTAATGTACGTAGTACAATTATTATATAACCAAGCAATCGTGTTTGCGTTAAAAAGATTCAGCATGGTAATTTCACGCATGTGACATGTTTTTCTTTGAAGCACAGGCGTGAAACTGCGAGGTTACACATCAAGTAACCCAGGGGACTTTCGTATTTTCTCCTCCATTCAGAGAATTGAAATCTCACTTAGTTTCCGTTCACGAAGAGAGGTGTTCTATACTTAAATACTATTCAACTTTATATTAAGTGTAGGCGCGTAAAATAGACAATAGAATGTCTTCAGGATGTCTGTGTTCAAAAGAGTTCAACATGAATCCATCACAATTAAGGACACTTACTTTACACCTGTATATTTTCAAACATATACAAGACACTTGATGCCTATATGCTCTTACTCTGCTTTACGCGGACACAGTCGGCTAAGGGCGCCATATTTCTCCCACCTGTTTGGGAGAAAGAATGCCACAATGGATATTAATTTGAGCATAAATGCTGGATATCTTAATGCAGGCTACTGGCACAGTATAGGCTCTATACTGATAAAACGTTTTAACAAACTACGCATTTTACAATATTGGGTATATAGCATATAATCGGCTTTATTCCCTTATGACGTTTAAATACTGCTGGGATTTAAAGCGATAGTTTAATCCCCTGAAATTAATTTGCAATTCGAATTTTCCCAGCTATGATATATGTATTTAAAATACTATTTAGTAACAACAGTATGTAGGAGGATAATAATAACACTGTATCCGTGATCAAGATTTTGTGAAATGAAAGCAACTAAAAAGAGCCGTAAAACAACGCCGCCTTAGACATCAAGTATTTTAACACTTATATTGACATTGGTTCTCCATTCCACCATAACTTGTCGTAGTGAAGGAAACGTGTAACATCCCTGCTTCGATACCCAGCCAATCAACTTAATCGAGAAATATGTGAATATTTATGTCTAGTACCTTATTCGGACCGGAAAATAGGGTGCACCATTTCCAACCTTCCCAGCTCAAATTAAAAAGATCCTGATGAAATAAAGTGAGAACTGCTTTCGCATGTCAGTTGAGGATAGTATACGAATAATTACGGGTTTCCCCTACAAGAATCAAGAGAATTCTGACCAATGGAAAGAAATGCTACAGTCATAGAAAAAATTATTGAGCGCTGAAACATGAGTTTTCAAGTTGTGATTAGAGCTAAGGTTTCTGTGGAATACATTTTAGCAAAATTATCATTTAATCGGATTTATAATGTGTAAAACATCTTCCGTTGGCCTTTCTCCATTCTTTTCTGTTGTTACAGTTCTCCTCTTCCAAATCAATCTCTTCATTGCCTGTGTAACATTATCCTTTCTAGTAATTGGTGGTCGTTTTCTCTTCCTTTAGAAAAATATTTAATTAAAACTGGCAAAACATGACGAATATGGAATTTAAATAATTAATACTGAAGAACAGACAAGACACCGCCGTGGCCGAGCGGTTAGACAGTTCGCCTACCACCTAAGCGGCCCGGGTTCGATCTCAGGGACCCGCATGTGGTATTCGTGGTGAACGAAGCGGCGGCTGGGCGTGCACTAATGTATGTGTGTTTCTTCAATATGCTGTTATTGAACATGGCTGAAAGCTTAAGTTTCCGGATGAAACCCTTTTGCATTTATATTAAAAGTGCGGAGCATGAAATTTCATTTCATATAAATTATTTATTGTTGTAGTCATCTAGTCAGTGCCCTAATTTTGGCATGGTAGAACCTGTTAAGTCAACGCTTGTGCAGTTGATCCACAAAGAAAATGTGCGCTATCCACAACTAATGATTGTCATAAATCCATCTCCACTCTTCAGAAAAAGGAAATCTCTATCCCTGCACTTGAAGACCGATAGCAACCCTGATTTTAGGGAAGTGACAGTTGCCAAAATTATGATTTCCAATTTTTGTCTGTCTCATTGCCTGCTAAAGGTCGCGTTAAGATATTGCACCTCTGCAGAATGGACTCAAAAGGAAGGGTCTGTGTTGTAAAACGATTATGAGAATTACTCAAAGGAGGCAGCCGAACTGCACATGCGTTGATTAAACATACTCTTGAAACTATTTCTTCCCTGCCGTGCTGCGCCATACATACTATTTTCTCTGACTGCTATACATAGAGGCGTTAAATTATCATATACGGATAATCACATGCTCGTCTTTGTTTTGTACGAATTATCACGTAGTCATTATTTTGTTTAGTCGAACTGCCCTAATCGTCCTGAATATACTTTAGATCATTTTAGTACAATTTAACATTTTCTGGTCAAATCTTTGACAGTGTTTTAATTCACATTTTATTTACGAAATAGTCCAGATAAATATCATTCGACGTCTTGACTTTCCCAGATAAATTCTCTCGCTGCTCCGTTCGAGAATTTATCGGTTACATCAGACATATTATGATACTACTTGTGATAATTTCTCCCGTCAACTATTACGTTGTACAACCGTTCAAAGAAATTTAAAGGTGTTGAAACAATTTCCCTCTCTACCAAGTACGTTAAGAGAAAATAATTAACTAATGAGATTTCTTGAAAACTATTACATTTGCTGCCGCTAATGGAAAGTTTCAAATTAAATCCCACTCTTATTTAAGTTGCAACATTGCATATGGAAAATGTTATGACAAATTAAAAACGTAGCACTTCTAACACGCTTGCGGAACAGTACAAAGAAGCTCGTGTAGGGCACGAGACCGTGTGGTTAAAAGTGCAGTATAGACTATAAAAACATGTGGAAATTCATCAAATATTCAATCTGAGATAAACATGAGGATAAGGGGTGACGAAGAAAATGAACCGTGGAAGAAAAGCGAGTTGTACGAGAAACCATCTGGCTAGTAAGGTACGGAGTTAATTAAAAGCACGAATGCTAGAAGATTTTAATAGTCTTGTTTCTACCTTCGCATTAGTGCTTGGAATAATGTCGAGTGCTAAGAGTTCCTGCAGTTTGATGGCACTGCGCTTCGCTGCTATTCCAGTAGCTACAAAAACAAAAGACAGACTAGTTTATTACCAACGGTAGATGCGTGGGAGGAGGTCACAGGTCGCTTTCGCGTGACACCAAGGCATTCATTACACCCTTTTGGCTCGCGTCCTTCCTCTCTCGAAGCCTATGAACTGCAGTGCACATAAGAAAATGGGGCACTGGAGATAGGATGGACTACAAACATAACACCCACCCTTGCTTGTTTAGGGTTAATCCTCGTGTAGAACAGCGTGTATCGATAAACGGTCATTTTGCATTTGGACGCCTCTGAAGGTTAACGCTTTTGTCAAAGGTCTATTGTGGATTACAACCTCTCTGGAACTCTTGAGTATATTTTACTTTCTCGCATTTGTTCTATACATTAAATTCAAGTAGCTGAACTAACGGGTTCCTGGCGAGGCGTCGTCAAATAATACGATACTCGTAATAATTATATACGTTATAAGGAGCTTCACATATACACGTGCACAAAATGTGGCGCATAACAGAACTCAGCTGTTTACATTGATACTGACAAAACTAGCACCACGTCTACCAATGTGCTTCCTTGGTTTTTTTTGGGGCATAATTCTAGCCATGGATTCACAGGCTACTACACTTCTCCCAAAATATGGCCGATCTGGCGAAGGACAACATTTGCAACTTAAATCTTGTATTTCCACGCTACACTGCCGTTTTCCTAATGTCAGTTCGATGGCGACAAGAGCTTCAACCTTCGTCTCCATATCGCTAATGTAACACAAATGCGGTAGCCAGTGTTGCCATGTCTGCCGAAGTAAAAGCAGATCTCATTTGAAAAAATCAGAACAACAGTAGATTTTAACAACAATTTTAATTGGTGTATACATATTTATGACATAATAATAATAATAATAATAATAATAATAATAATAATAATAATAATAATAATAATAATAATAATAATAATAATAATAATAATAATAATAATAATAATAATAATAAATATTAGCTCCAAAATGCTTGCGCTGGAGAGTTATTGCCATACGCTATGTCAGTATTGAGCAATACCCATTCTGTACCTATTTGTTAGGTTTCCTCTGCTTTCACCATATTAGGAAACCGAGAAGCAAGTGGTGCAATTGACTGAACTGTTTGGATTTTAGCTGGTTCTATCACTTCCAACATTGCAAGAAGAGGATCACTTAATGAAAAACGACCTAGTATGTCGCGAACGGTAAAAATCAACACAGCGTAATTCGAAAACTTGTACATATTTGTAAGATTTGAAGCTTTCACGGCGAACGTTAGTGATAAGAGCTTCACGGGTGATCAGCCGTGTTAAACTTATGAAGGTCGAGCTTTCGGCCATTGTACTCTCCATGGCCATCTTCAGGACTAAAATGAAGATGTCCTGAAGATGGCCATGGAGAGTACAATGGCCGAAAGCTCGACCTTCATAAGTTTAACACGGCTGATCACCCGTGAAGCTCTTATCACCATTGTACATATTTGTCGGGCAGGGATGATTTTGTCGGAGATATTTGAACTTTGGCACCAAAATACATGCTTTCCACAGGAAGAAATACTTTAGGATCCCTGTATTCAACTTTATCTATTTCAGTGGAATTCAAATGTTCAGGTTTAATATAGCAGTAAAGATTAGCTCGCAATGCAGAAACAACAGATGTGGTATACTGTTTATGTATACAAATGAAATTAAATTATTTTTGTTATTTAACAACGCTGTCAATTGCCAGGATCACATCAGTATCGCCGGTGTGCCGGAATTTCGTCCCGCAGTTCTTTTACATGCCAGTAAATCTACTGACATGGAGCTGTCGTTTTTAAGCACACTTAAAAACCATCGGTCTGAACCGGGTTTGAACCCGCTACCTTGGGATCAGTAGGCCAGCATCTAACCAACTGAGCCACCCAGACCGACTTTATGTACACAGGTGATTATATTGATCTTTTGTTTTTATACACGAGGGAATGCCTTGCCCGAAAATCTTTTTCGGAAGAGCGAATTATGTGATATTAAGGAAAATAGTGTATAAAAATGGGAAATGCATAAAAAGCAGATTTTGAAGTTCGCTCAGTTTTTAGCAGTAGATCAGTAAATTTGCAAAAAAGCAGATCTGCAAAATCAGTAGACGTCGCAAGCCTGACGTCTGCCATTCATTTTAACGACACATGCAAAAAAAAAAAAAAAAAAAAAAAAAAAAAAAAAAAAAAAAAAAAAAACCTTCACAATTTCCTCTAGAAGGCCAAATTATGTTGAAAATGATTTAAGCTTTCCTTGTGTAGCAATCGTAGTGAAAGACGCACTATTCGGTATTCGAGCCATCCTTTTATTTAGGTGAGGTTGGTGTCATAAGAGGTGTTCCGCCGTGGTGGAGCCTCTTGACAAAAACCATGCCAGGACAAGTCCTTCACTGGTTAAGAGTATGTTTTCGACTGAAACATCCTTCGTTTCGGCATCCCGGATTGTCTTTCAGGTCAGTCACAATGAGAACCGATACCGCATAGGTGGAGTCAGAGGTTAATTACTGAAGGTGGAAACCTCACGGAGGTAAGAACACTGCTCATCCAGGAAAATGGACCACTGGTGCACGTTAGTGTACTATTTTACAACAGTTTAGATGCTTGCACAGTATTCTTTTCTTAAGCGTCTTTAACAGTGGGTTAGAATCTGGGTCGCCAATAAGCTGGAGAGGCTTTAATAAGTATCAAAATTTGAAGTCAACTGTGTTGTTCTCGCTTACCTGTTCGCCACCACCTTACCAGCCTTATACAACTTACGTAAGTCTTGATGATGAACAAGGGAGTAAACACGAGGTTTCATGATGAAGCGTGCCCACTGGGAAACCGGAGAACCCGGAGGAAACCCGCCCCTGCGCCGCTTTGTCCGTCACAAATCCCACAGGCAGTTACCCCATTTTTAGATAACAACATATCTGCTTATTGTGAACATAAAGCAACCCCTTCGGCAGCATGCACACCTGTGGCTATTTACTTATTCGCAATGTCTTCAACCCACTGTCACTAGCAATGTAGCCGAAGGGTTTTCCAAGAAATTCTAGAATACCCATTCAAGGATTACGGACGATACACACATTCTAAATTCTAGAATACCCATTCAAGGATTACGGACGTTACACACATACACACATAACATTAAAAATAAAACGCTTTTTAGATTTCCATGAATAATATTTATTAAAATTCCATGTTAAATACATGTCCAACCAATACTGCCCAGAGGTCCTTTTCTATTTGAGCAGGTGTTAACCAATTGCCAATGCAATTAACATTAATGGAAGCTATATTTAGTATATCTTAGTTTATTTTCCTTCTTGCAGCAAAGTTTCTGCGTGTTTTATTTTGGCTGGAACTGTCGGCACTTCTTGAGAATCCAGAATATCAAATGGATTCAAATCTCCACAAGCGAGAAATGGAGAAATATACTTGTTAGGGCCTTCTAAAATCAGTTCCTCAGCTACTTCGCCGGTTAGCAAAGGGTTGTACATAGTAGGCTTGTATCCCCGAGGTGGTGAATATTTCTGGCAAACTACAAAAGACTCAATGCTGGAATATCTGGAACTTGGTGGCTTGGAAATAGTTACATGCTCAAAAAATAGTTTCATTTGTGAAAGAAGAAGTGACATATCTTTCCCACGAAAGATTTTAGCCACAAAACAACCTCCTTCCTCAAGTACATGGGTAGTTATGTTAAAAGCTGCCAACAGTAGTTGAGCTTGAATGTACTCATCCATGTCATGAATACCTGTGACGTCTGGAGCCCCATCACACACCACTAATTCCGTACGCTCTCCATTCATTTCTTTAATAATAGCTAAGGCCGTCTGAGTTTTGGTGATATCTCCTTGAAGCTGAATCACTCCAGGTAGAGGCGCCATAGCCTGTAGATCAACAGCGATTATTTTAACGGCTTCCAAGTTGGAACTGTTTTGGGCACGTAATTTTTTTGCCAAAACCTGGCTCCAGCTCCCTGGTGCAGCGCAGAGATCCACAGCTTTAGTAACGCCTTTGAACAGTCCGAACTCATCATCCAGATGAAGCAACTTGAAAGCACTCCTTGCTCTCCAACCTTCTTCCTTTGCCTGGCGGTAGTAAATATCTCGTTTATCTTTGGAAGTTCTTCCCATTTCTTCGCCAAAGAAATCTTCAATACATTCAAAAGTTGTTCAAAGAAAAATCTTCCCCAACCTGGAAACTTGATAATTGGGAGTCTTCTCTGCTGTTAGGTTCTGGTGACTGAAGAACGTGCTGTGAAGGAAAGAAGAGAGAACTCTGTCATAAACGATGTGCCTGGAGAGAAAATCTAGACTATACTATTATATAAGGGGACAAAACTTAGAGCTTAGCGCTTTGAGTGTTTTAAGTCAACGAAAGGCCACTGTGCTTGCTCTTAGTCTAAAGCATTGTTTCAAACAATGACATTTGCTTCGCTGTTCAGCACAATAGCCTCGACTTGGAGCATGCGCAGAGTGCATCCTTTGGCCTAAGAAATACTCAAGGTGCTCAACTATTTTGTCCATTAAACACCTAATGCTTAGCAGCTTTTATTAAAATGGCAGCAGCTTATCTCCTCTAGTGAGTAAAAACGCTACATTCTTTAAAACTGCAAACTTTCTAGAAAGAAGGCACTAATTTGTTCTTGCATTTAAAAAAGTGGGCCTTAATATTAAACAATTTTGAAAATATTCCTTTTAGACAGATCAATGTTATATTTTATTTCTGTTAAAAGCTTCACATCGGCAATTGAACATCTTGTTCAGGAATTCTAGAACATGTGTTTATGCACAAGAGCAAATGTTTTATTCCTTTTAAATACCTATAAGCAACACTCGAAATGCCAAGTGCACAGAAAACTGCAAAGTGCAGAATATGAGAAGTGCAGCCTTTACTGCATTCTATTAATGAAGAATTTGGTCAAACACCAAGGGGCGTTAATTTTTACACAGAAAAACTATTATCACTGTCCCGTGCATCAGTAGAATTTAATACAGAAAATGTCAGAGTGGCCGCGCATAGAGATAGGCACCTCAAACTACTTCCTTTTTAATCGCCGAACTGCAAGATGCGACAATGGGTAGGCTCAAGGGCAAATGCCGCTGCATGTGTTTCTACAGCCTTCGAGGTGCAAGGGCTTTGTTTACAGCATGAGCCGAGAAACTTCGGCTTCGAGAGAATTCTCCAGCATTCCAGCATTCGAGAACAGGTCGTACAGGTTCTCCTGTACGGTATGTTTATCTGCACAGCACCTAGCCGCTTATTGCGACTTTATCAGTGCAGTATAGAAGGTGGTTCAAATTTTTTTTCAAGCTTTTGTGTCTGTGGGCAATGGTTTCTTCCTGCATACCTAAATTCTGATGCGAGATTATATAAGCGGGCCTACACGGATCAACGAATCAGTTGTCAGCTGTGAGACAGAGAGAGAGTTGCGACAAAGCAGTGCGACGGACAGCTGAGAGTAGACAGTTATATGTTGAGTTGGAAAACAGCCTTCAGCTGTATTAAGAAACAAAGTGACATAACAAACTCGACTGTCACGGTAACATCGACATTCTTCTCGTGCATGTTTAACTTTGATTAGAGTTTCTTGTAAATTCATTATGGGTATGCTGCCGGACAACATTTTTCTGCATCGTTAATGGACACCAGATAACCTTTGGAGAACATGCACTCGTTACTGTTAAACAACTGTGTAGAGCACAAGTTTGTTGTTTGATTTAATTAAAGCTTACATCTGAGATTTTGCAAAAGATAAAACACATGTTTTAAAACGTTATAGACACTATAAAAATTCGTTTCCAAAGAATTCCTATTCTTCTCTAAAAATGGTTTACATTAATCAATTTCAGTAAAAAACCCACGAAGAGTGGTTTATGTCGAAATGTGAGCTTTTTGATAAGTTTTTTTTTTTTTTTTCCGCAAACTAAATTATTTATGTACAAATAATCAAAACTTCAAGCGAAATAGCAAAACACCTTTAGAAATTACAACGTTACTCATAATTAAAAACGAGCAGGGCCCTTCCAAAAAATGCATGATGTGGAAGTTTTTTTACTATCTGCGTATTCCACAGATATTCTGTTTCTTCCCTCCCTTCGCTCCAAAGCTAGAACATCACTTATGGAAATATCGACATTTGCGGCCGTATATCCTAAGCGCAAAGCTAATTATGTCTATCGTAAGTTCCTTTCCCATCCTAAATTAATTCAGGTGCAAAAAGGCAGGTGTAACATCCAACAGGGAAATAGAATCCATAACCCAAACACATGCGTGTGCAATGTGTCATTATACAGTGCAACTTATGAACCAGGGGAACTTTATTATCACGGAAAACCTGTGCTTTATGTCTACCAGTTTTCAGTGCTTAGATAGTACGGAAAGGACAAGTTCGGCTATGAGACAGAAGGACATGAAGTGAGTGGACGATGTATGGGATTTAAAAAGGTGAAGCAGTTTTTGGCAGTTAGCCGTGGTCGGCACCTCTCTAAATTAATAATGAAGAATTTGGTGAATAAATATACATAAAACGAGAAGTTTGGACTTTTCCTTTAAGACCCACGGATACCCTGAGAACTCTAGAATCCATGCTTCTACAGAGCGCAGTCAAGGTAATGACGCAGGGAGAGGGTAAAGAAACCGCACTTTCTCCACAAGTGGCGTCCTAAATAACGTGGTGCTGGTATCCATCAACATCTTATAGCATACAATGGGCACATCCAACGCGGGATAATTCGAAGATCTTCAACCCTCTTCTCTTCTGCTGCACGACAACATAAGTTTGCGTCAGCTAGGATTGCCATGCCTTCGCGAATAGGAAAGTACTATCAGTACCAGAATGTCCAACTTTTTATTAAGAAGTTCATTATCCTGTCAAAGCAAAACTATGAACTCAAATGAAGATTTTACAAAGAATACAATTTGCTTTTTATGGGGAGAAGATACGCCAAAGCCCACATGTAGTTTGCCACCTCACAATAGTAAAGGCATGTGCAAATCTATCGAATTTGCTTAAGAAAATAAAAAATAACGAAATATCCATGTATCCGGGTGTTTGGAATAGAGTGAGAATTCCTTCATAATGTTCGCTTCCATGCTTAAACGGTTTGGGACTTTTAGGTACAAAGGAAATATCATCTGACTTGTAGTTTTCTAGTTCAAAAACATAAAGCGCTGTGTTAAAATGCTATCTTGTATTCAAAAGACCCAAAGCGTGGATTTTCAGTAAAATCTAGATATGGAAGACACATGTTAATGATTAAGTAAAAGCTGGGAGAAACAAGTTAAAATTATGGGACACTGCTGCCCTGACCATGGGCGCCGACAGACTTCTTTTCAGGGGAGAGGGACGCCGCATTTTGCAAGATTGTAATCACACGGAATAATTAATTATTCCGTTGCCAAAAATCATGTGTTTGTTGCGGATAACCGTATTAACTTGTAGCAAAAACAAATTATTCTTTACATCAAAATTAAAACAATGGGTAGCCTAACAGTAACTGACTACACATTTAATTAACTTCCATCCCCCCCCCCTTCCTCTTTGCGATGCCCATGGCCCTGACTTTATCTGCCCATAAACAAATGCCATGCAAGTAGTTTCAGTCGTTTCACTTTTTTCTTCTGTCATAGAGTTTAGTTATAACACAAAGTTCTTTTGCGTTGAACCTTATCAATTATAAACGGCGTAGCTTCTTCAAGGTATGTGGGAATTCCTAGTTCGTCGATTTGCGTCTTTGAAAATGAGAATTAATTATGTGTACACGTGGCAGTTTAAGACATACTTTAATATCATTAACTGAAAAAGAAAGGAGGAGGGTCATTACACTGCAAGTCTGGTTCTAAAGCTCGTGCGTGCGTCAAAATGACTGCTTGCATAACTTAGTTAATAACAACACTACCGGTAATCGAGCACCATGACTTATTTCTGGAAACAGAGACCAGATGCAATATTTAAAACAATGAAAACAGGTTTACTAGATGCCATGTCGGATGGAAAGTTACCTTATGGCATGCTGGACAAGTGAAGAACTGAAATAATAGTCCCAGAACCAAGGACGTTACTGTTCTCCAATGCTAGTTCAAGCACAGTTACATATCCTAAGGTTTAAACTCATTTGTAATGTTATCTGCACAGATGTATAGGTATAATTACACTTACTGAAATGTTATGGCGATTAGCGAATTGGATGAATAACTGATGGAAATGCATATAGTAGATTACTCCAAAGCCAAACAGAGCATTTTTAAAATATGTGTGCAAACGTGTTGGGGACGGTTATTTTTTCACTCACGAATGGTAGAACCTATGGTTATGAAAGTTGGGATGTACCGTAGCTTATGGTACTCTAAAGGGTAACACGTGGCTTGCCTTTGCTTCTCGTAGATTCTCAGGTACGGTTAATTACCGGTAAAGTGAAAGTTTCTTTGTTTTTATGACTGATGTGATACGCCCATTTGTGTAATGTGAAATAAATACAAAATCTCAGTAATACTCAACATTAAATAATGTAGTGCGAATGAGTATATAAAGAAACCATCAGTATTCTCCTGATATGATCAATGCGTCTATTGCTCCTTTGGGAGACAGCATATACCTAAACATCCAGTCACGCTTAGCCTCTCACTTTATTATATTCTAAGTTTATCCATTATTAATCTCTTATTAAATGCAAAACTGCTATACTATACGATCATTGAGAGTGCACTATCGTAATCTCGTGTAACGTTTTTCTTCCCTATTATGAACCTAAAATACGTTTGAGAACACACTTCATACAGTGATCTCAAAAAGCAAAAATTTGATATTTTATACTTCCTACATGGCTTTCTCTACTGTTGAACAAACTATTCTTACAAACACTTATTCCTATATTTACGTGGTAATCGAGATGAACATTTACAGAAATTATCTTACTACTAATTTTATTGCAGGTGCAAGGGAATATGGGAACACACTAGATTTTAAGTGATAATCAAATTTTTTAAGAGCTGGTCACTATATGATGACCTTGAAATTCCTGTTTGCATGGCTAAGAGATAAAATGAATAACGTAATCCTATTTGAGAAAAGTATTTAAAAAGTCGAACTAATAACATGCAATACCCCGGAAATGCTTTACTCCACAAAAGAAGGGCAAATTGCGTGCTTTAACAAGATCTACATAGTACTACATAGTACTAACATTTTGCCTGTCTTATAATTTACCAGTTAAGTCACCCAATGAAGTATTAGCCATTTTTGAGAAAATCAATTTTTTTAATGTTCCATGTAGAGGATATTCTTGAAAATCTTCGTGTTGCATTGTTAGAAATTGCTGAACTTGAATACCAAGTTTGGTTTTAAGTGGCTTTTCGGTTTTGAGCCAGCTTTTCACACACAGACTTACACATATTGACTTTTTTAAAAAGAAAATGCTTTATTGTGGTTCAAGTGGCTTCAAAACAGTCATATATTCGACATCGAATTTTTGTGTGGAATACAATACTTCCCCTATTTACCATAGGCTGTAGAGAAAGTAAAAGGTGGTAACAGTTTATCTGTGAATAGAAAGAACTTATTTTGCTGGATGTCGACACTTCATAACTAGATGATAAGAAGTGAAAGGAGAAGACAAAATATCTGTCCTTCGTGAAGGCCACTAACGAAAGGTCATACTAACTTGGCCCGCGGTTAACTACCTGCTGCTCCTCGACATAAAACTGGCCTAAGTTCATAGTTGATGCATGTCATTTAGTAACAGTCCACATTCTCCTCCAACTTCCTGTGTTGGACTTCACAACACAATGCTAATAGAATATAAGCTCCTTGGATGGTAGGCAAACCGAAAAACAAAACAATGTGTTAAACATCGTGTCCACTTTTCAGGTTTACGTGCTGATACAGCCGGCTCTAAATGTTTTCCGATGGACGAGAGGGTGTAGGGTAAAAAGACGAAAAATTTTCTTATGAATTGGTTGCGCCTGGTCCGCCCGGCCCAGCGATGGCTTCACCACTTATTTACTTACATGTGTGTTCCTCTGATGTGCGGTCAGCGGGGAGCAAAAAGGAAGCTAAATAATCAATTTTATTCCATCCAAACAAATAAATAATAGCACATGCTTTTTGCACGCATTTAAACAAGTAACATTGCTTTTTTGTGGTAGCATTAACGGCGTTCAAGAAATATGTTTAAACAAATCCTTTGAAACATGCTCTTTATCGATTTCCAGTAGTTCTATTACTTGTGTTACGTTAAACTTTAACTTTCGACCTTTAGGACCACCTGGCATAATAGATAAGCCATCCTGGCTTCGCCCCGCGGCTAGGAGCATGTGACTCGGAAAACATTTGGAGCCGGCTGTACCAATGTTTTCTCGCCCCTAACCCTTTTGTTGGAGTGCATTTCCATTACACTTTTGAGGGGCATAATGCAGCGTCTTGCTGTCAAGGTCTAGCCCTGGGGTACGCAAACCCTCAAGGGTATGTGAAGACTTCTTAGGGGTACGTACAATAAAACTTAAAATACGCATGTAGTCAGTATAATATGCTTCCTGAATGATCCAAATAAAGAAAAATAGAAACATTTAAACCTCCTGAGAAAGCAAAGGGGTTTTATAAGAAAGCTTTATGTTGGAGCAATGGCGTTCATAAAGGAAAGGTTGCAACTTTTCTGTGTTGGGACATAGTGGATAAAGTGAAAGTGGTATTGATGATGGACCTTTGGAAATAATAAAATTCCACCTACAAACTCTCGGGTTACAGTTTTTAAAGGACCTTCTAGAGACTGAAAAAGACGATAATTCACAGGAATGAATTAGAAAACGCATTGCCATCAAATCCTCTGATCTTCCCATGAAATTTAGTATTTTGGAAATGTCCGTTAAACAGTTCACTGAAAATAAAAAGCGAAAACCTGTCAATTTGATTTCTAGTGTTATGCACCCAGACACTAAACTTAGTGACGGGGTCCTTACACACCGTGTCTCACGGCCTGTATTACGATCTCCGGTTACTAGTCACGGTTTGTTACCTCTCAGTTATCGCTAACTGTTAGTTAGGCTCGGTGCCTCGTCTTACGAACTCAATTTGACTGTAGGTTTGTTATCCTGAGCATTTTGATGTCATGCAAACAGTTGGTAACATTTTTCACTAGACTTTTGCCACGCTTGTAACGCTATCTCGTGGGTGAACTGTATAGTTAGAATCAATTAACGAAAAATTTTAATTGCGAATAGGCGCCAGTGATCAGTTTATATACTTTTTTCTAAATTAATCTCATTATATTTTCATTACTATTTATTCCTTATAAATTTTAACTTATTATTTAGTTATTCGTTAATTTATTTAAAATATTGTGTAGGTTAGATTTCTGCTTAGTGTTAGGTTAGTTGGCGTTAGGTATTAGTATTATAGTTATTAGGCTACATTTTTGATGGAAGGCAGCAAGAGGAAGCGTTCGGCCAATTACACCGAAGAAGAAAATATGGTGCTGTTGGACCTTATTCAACAGCATAAAGCTGTGGTGGAAAATAAAGCCACAGGAGCTGCCACGTGGATGGAGAAGGTTAGTGTGTGTGTGTTACATTTATTACAATTTTCTTTCAAACCTTTAAATCCTTACAAATTATAATATTCATTTGGTAATTTTGCCGTTTTAGGAGAGAGCTTGGGAGCTCATTACTACTCAATTTAACTCCCAAACTACCAACCAACGAACATCCCTACAGCTTCGGGAAAAATATGAAGCGTTAAAAAAGAGAGCTCGGCAGGCAAATGCGGAGAGAAAGAAGATACTGTATGGCACAGGAGGAGGAAAGCCTCCATCTCCAAAACCGTCACCAGCAGAAGATTACCTTAATTCGTTGATGGGCAGCACAGGCACTGGACTGCAATCTATTTCAGACAGTGATCTGATTGGTGAGGGTTACAGTAGTTTTTCATATTTGTAACTTAGAGTAAACATGAGTAATTGTGTTGTACTAGTGTATAATGGTATTACAGATGAACCAGCAGGCAGTGTGGAGGTGATTGCTGTCCCAAATACTGATTGGGATGTTCCCAGCACTTCAGCCACTGAACCTGCTGAAGCAGTTGTAGCACAAGGTAAGACAAATCTATAAAATTGCCACGTATACCAAACTACCAATATGATCCAGCAGCTTTACCCCTCAAGTATTTAAACACACTCATTCAAAAGTATAGGGGCAGCTCCAAACAAAATTTACAGTCATGCAGCTTTTTGTATTGAATTGTGCTTCTTGTAGCTTTGAATTTTACAGAACAGTGCCTGCATATTCATTGTTGTGAAATGAACACTTCCAAAAATGAAGTTGTTTACTGACATTTGTAAGAACTATGTTTACTAAACTCGTTTTTTGAATTTGTAGTCTGTCCATAGATAAAATGGTACATTTTATAAATTGCCTTTATTGTGTAGGATACATTAACAATTGCCATTAGTTATCAAGTAATTTGACGTTATCCTGCGGATTTTATATCTAGACAAAATTATGATTCTTGAGTGTAGGATTTGATATGGTCTTTGGGTCAGGAGGCTACATGTGTACTTTTGGAAGGTTCCTGGACCTTTTTAGCTTAATATACATTTTTCTCAATAGTGAAATAAGTTTTGTGCTCAGGTATTCACTCCATTCCACAATAGAGCCAGAGACTTGTGAATGTCTGATTGTGGTTATTTAAATACATCTCAGTTACAAATAGCATAACTGGTTATGTATAGCTTATGGTAACCCAGTACAGTATGCTGGAGGGAAAGACTTGATGTTAAGAATTACAGGGTACGTGATAGTAATCCTGAGTTAATAAGTAGTATTGGCTATCACTGGATTTTATGTTCATTCTTGTTTTGGCTATGGTTTACCGTCATTTCGTAGGTGGAGACTTTACTCTCCTCTGCATGCAAAAAAAAAAAAAAAAAAAAAACATTTGTCAGCTACGCTTTGCAGCTTCGGTCCTGCAGTATATTTTCCTGTAGTTGGCGTTAATTACATGTATACTTTGTGCAACACAGGAATTATGTATATGTACATTAAATAGCGATTCCGTGACCATACTCTATTCGAAACCTTAAGGGTCAATCAAATCAAATTTCAGTTTTATAAATTAAATCCTTTTCTCAACTTTATTTGTAAATCTAACATACTTTTTTCTTTTTTAAAAAGAGTACTTCTGCATGACAAAATTGTGGTTTTATTGACTACATAGCTAGTTGGAGTTGGAAAGAGGAAACAAATAGTTTTATGTAGGAAGTTTCTGTGCACACATGTATACCTCACTACATGACACTGAAGGTGTCTCTGAATATTATAATAAACCTAGTTATTTTGAGAACACAACACTCTCACTAAAGGGCTAGTTGAGTGAAGGAACATTTCCTGCCCTGATTTGGCAGGAAATATTAAATTTCATACATTCCTGTGCATTGTTATATAAAATCTGTGCAGCTCACATGTTATGCACACGCTGTTTTCTAAACTTGTTTGGATACATAGGAGCTAAGACATACAATTTAGTTTTTACTTTGGGTCCTATGTAATGAGGAATGCAAAGGGTAGAGGAATATAACAAGTATATTAATAAATGTTTTAATTGACAGATCCTGACTGGGGAGATTTCTCGGCGAAGATGCTGAGAACGCCCAGAAGTGCTGCTTTGCGAACAAGTAGCAGTGCAGGTAAGAGCTCTTTAAGAAATTTATGACTGACGCTAACATAAGAAGTTAACTATGAATGTGGTACAATTTTTAATTATTATATTCCAGGAATGTAGAAAAATGTAAGTTCGTCCTTAAAAAATACCTGTGCAGCAAGACTTATTACTCTGTTTGGTAATTTATAGACGAATAGTGTAAGTTGATTTTGAAAACAAGAGATATATAAGCTGGAATTAGTATACTCGCTAAATTTGACACTTTAGAAACGATGATTAGAGTAACAGTACATTGTGATGTTCTTAGCGGTAGATGTTACATTTGGCAAACCACCCACACATCCAAGTATTGACAACATACATGATTTTGTATTTGCTAAATTAGATATTTGTATGGTAGGAATGTACAAAGAATAATTGCCTTGCTGTATTCATAAGAAAAATCTACAGTTTGTGTAATATATCAATTTAGGTAGCGTCACATCCATGCCAAAGGCTTGCAAGAATTTCAGCCACATTTTAGTATACTGAAAGAAGTTAGAAGGAAAATTGAGTTTTAAATTATTAACTTTTAAAGCATTAGAAACACAAACATCACTTTAATACATTTCAAGGGCAAGCGACACAGTAGTGGTGTTGGTAGTGGTGGCAAATCAAAATTGATAGGCTCTAATAATGTTGTGATCACATGTTCTGAAGGCTATTGCAGATTTGTCTTGTCTGTTTAGATTTGAAGCATCTCATGTGTAATAAGCATACCCGTTTCTTCAAGTTTACTGCACATGGACACAGGCCGCGAATTATCGGTCAGTGACAGAATAAACAAAACTTTCTTTTATCGTATGCAATCAAGTAACATACAGTCGTGTACAAAGTAAAGATGTACCTGCAGATGAGCAGTTAATTGGAAATTATATACAGTCTTACAGGGTAGCCATTAAATTGTACACGGGACAATGCAATTAAAAATTGAATTCTATGTAACACATTGAATTGCAATCCATAAATTTATAGGTACATAAACATTATTTTCGTAACGTGGTGCACTGTATGACCATGTACATTTTCAATGTCTCAAAACCAAAACTTGTATAACATACCTTACATTTAATGTCTTCTACATCTGAATACAAGTCCTCCAGGATTGTATACATGTGTTTATAACTGCAGTCCTGCACTTTAGGCATACTTGTTATTTCAATTACAAATTAATACATACTTGGATCCCCTGTTCACAACTACTGCACTTTACTGTGCTATGCATCCTGGAGTTACACAGCTAGTGCCTGACCTTGGCCTAATGTCCATGTGCTTATAACCTGCAGTGCTCTTGTGGTTCTGGTAATAATGTTCGTGTTTCTACTGCTGACCCATCTTTAAAAGTAATCTTGTACACATTAATTACACTATTTGCTTTTAGAAAGAACAGTCGTCCTACTGTTGTGTAATCATACATTTTGTAATGTTCACAGAAAGAAAGCGGGTGAATACAACACCCTCTATCTGCAGCAAAAGTCTTCTCTCTTGGGGAAAGGAGAGAAAAAATGTTGCAGTCCTTCAACAAGAGTTGCTCCAGAAGGAGTATGATGAACGGCAGAGAAGGGCTGAGGAAGAGCAGGAAATGTTGAGGAAGAGACACAAGGAAGAAATGAAATGCATGAAAGAAAAGCACGAGGCAAAGATGGAAGTAATTAAAAAAAAAAGTATATTGTTAGATCTACAGATCAAATTAGCTGAAAAGCAACTCGAAAACAAATAAAAAGGCATGCTCTCATCAAATTTGTGTTTTAATTTTTTATTACCATTCATAACCATTTTTCCATTACAGTGATAATTATAAACAGATAATGAACATCTCAAGTCACCCACTACATTTATTACTAGGGCCTTGATTCTTATTTAATTACATATTGTGATTCCCTTACTCGCAAAGTGTAACACGTGCATATCCAGGAAACAACTAAACTTAATAGTTGTTTTCTTTTTTATCACCACAATGATTAGCTAATTATACGTTTTATGTTCCGTTTTTTTCTCTTTTTGAGTATATTTTTGCTTTGGAATATTCGGTAATTATTGGATCTGAATTTGCATCTTAGGTTTAGAAATAGAATTTGGCAACCCTTCATGTTTGCCAACAGCCCAAATGCATCACACACATTCACTATGTAAACACAATAGCAACAGCACTGACATAACTTCGACGGTCTACAGCTACAGAAGAGAGCGTACTGTACTGTTTATACCCACACTGCTGTCACATACACTGCGAACGCCGATAATTTTTTTTTATTTTTACTTAACTACATAAGGTAATTATGTGGTGATAATCTTTATTTAACTTGATCCGTTATTTTATTGTTAGTGATGGGGAAAAAGGCACTTACCGCAGGCAAGCCTGCGAGTGTAAGACTCCTACTGTGGATTCGAACCAGGGCAGCACTACTCACTAAAAAACCCCACCAGAAGTCTTGAGGTCCAACCTCACTGCTGCAATAAAGCATCTGCGCATTCTGTGGTGATAGATGAAAGCTATCTGCCAGTGGGAGTAACAGCGAGTGATTACTGAAGTGGCACAGGACAAACATGACCTAAGCCCTGAATGCCCCCTGGTAGCTAGTGATGGTGATAGTGGTGAGTGGTGAATGATGTAGATGGTCATGATGGGTGACTGGAATAATCATGTTTGTGAATCATGGTGTCAATTTGGGAAGTTTATGCACTTCATGTGTCGACATAGCTCGTCGCAGCCACGGTCGTCATGGATGTAAAAGCCCCTGGAACGTTGTTGGAGTGCTACTAGTGTGGATGGAGAGTCTTCATCTGGTGTGGCTGTTGATATTTCTGGAGAAGCCGGTCGGTCTTCTGGTGAGGCGGAGCAGCTGTGTATACTGGTGATAGCATCGCTGAGTGTAGTGAATGCCTCCCTCAGGGTGGCTAGGCGGGAGCTGATGTTGGGGATCTCTGAATGGAGATCCTGGACTGCATCCAGGCAGGCACGTTCCCATGTAACTGGACGACTAAACCCAGTAATTACACTCTCTGTACCTGCAATCTGTTTCGAAAATACTGCACAAATGTTCTGCGCACACTATCTCGTACACGATTTCCAACATGCACTTCTTGAAGTGCTGCTAGTACTTCTTCCTCTTGCACGTATACCTCCAACTGGCGATGGATGTCAGCCTCAACTGGAGGAAGATCGTCGTTGTTTGCTCGTGCTATATTGTGTAGCACAGCGCACGCCACAATTATGTTCTGGACCTGGTTGACATTTGCCTGGATTCCTAAAGACAAAACAGGAAATCTTGCTTTAAGCACACCATAGCACCTTTCCACAACATTCCTGGTTCGAATTTGTGACTCATTGTACAACTGCTCCTCTGGTAGCTGCGGAGCTTGCAGAGGAGGAAGAAGATATGGACCTACTGCATATGCAGAATCACATAACACCACACTGTTTCCCAGTTCATTATTTTCCAGCCGATTCCTCAGTCTAGAATGCCTGAAAATGGTGGAGTCTTGTGCAGATCCAGGCCACCGTGCCACAATGTCTCGGATCACAAGGTCCGCATCTACCAATGTCTGTGCGTTAAATGAAAAGTATCCTTTTCTGTTGCGGAAGTGTTCCGCTTCTTCCCCACCTGGAGACTTTATCCGCACATGGGTGCAATCAAGGGCACCTATCACCCTTGGGAATGCTGCAATATCGAAAAACTTCTGCTGGACATTCCGCACATCTTCCGCGGTTTGAGGTAGTGCAACATACCTCGGCCTTAAGGAGGCAATGGCGGCAGTAACATTGCTAATGATTCTGCCTACTGTTGCTTTATGCACACCACTAATGTCCCCAATAGAGGTGTATGTTCCAGCAGTTGCATAAAAGCGCAGAGTCATCAGTAGTTGTTCCATTGCTGGAAGACACCAGTTTCTGAAAAAATAAGAAATCTGTTATAGTTTTTAATTACAAATTCAGAAGGTAAGTAGTATTTCAAAAGGCATATAAGTATGAATTCAGACTAAATTGTTAAAAATAAATGAACTATCTTTAATACAGAAATTTGCCGTTATCCACGCAGAACAGTTCAGTAATACATATAGGCGGTGAGACTGTACAACAGAAAGGGTAATAACATATTATGTAGAAGATTTATAGCTTTTTTATTAAATTACACTTAGTTTGAATCCTTATTACCTATTGCATTAATTATTTTGTTTTGGCAAAAGGAGCTGAAAGATCCTGACAGCAAATTAGTGAAGCATCTAGCTTCATGGAATAGAAGTGATCTACCTAGGTTAGGTTGAGTTACTATGGATTTATTCTGCAACAAAAGTTTTTGCAGGCTTTCTTTCTTTCCTTCTGTCGTAAAGTGACATCTGATTGGAGCAAATTCCGAGTTTGCCTATGGTGGAGTGAAGTAGTTAGGAAAGGTTTTCAGCTTAATTACCCAAATATTCTTACAAGATGAGTGCTATAATAATATTCTTTATGTGCTCATTACACTTAAATATGATAAGGAATATAAACTGCATGAAACAAATACAAATTTATGGTGAAAACCTAATGTTTACAACACATTCAATTGCAATGTTTCCAATTAGTATGATTACTAACCAAAAAAGTTTGTCAAGCACAAACCTTATGGAATGTTTTGCAAATTTATGAAGGCCAGAATATTAAGTAGCAAAGCTTTAAAAATAGGGACACACTTTTTGTTATTCTGATGATAATGATATGAAACTTTTAAAACCTGAGAAGTCTTGTTAGTAGTTGAATAGAGTGGATAAATCATCTCTCCCCACATGAATTGTCATAAAATAGGACACAAAAATTTACAACTAATAACGATGAAAAAAAGCAAAGTTATGAACATCTAGTCTATGTTGTCTTAAAAAAAAAAAAAAACAGCTTATATAAAAATTTTCGGCACTTCACGTTTCAATCCGAAAGTCGCATTTAAGTGACAGTATTGTATCCTTGATATAAAAACCCAATAAAGGACAAAAACTGCCAAAACCTACAACATGGATAGGTTTGACATTTCTTTTTGTGTGTGATTCATTTCAATGCAGCAAATATATTGATGCAAAGGCTATAGGCAATACGGTATGGCACATAAGTAATCATTTAGGTTAACCACATCACAGATGTGTGAACACTGCCTATAATAATGGTTTGTAGGTAAGTACAAATTGCATAACCTAAAAATATCCTTTTCACTATTCATTCAGGGCCTTCAAATGCTTTAAAGAAGCGCAAAATCGTTATGTACACAATGAATAAATGCAGCGTTTACTAGCTGAAGACAATTATCTAGGCTCCACGTCTTCTTGAATGTTTATATGTATATGCACATATACATATTGTGTGTTTCCGTGTATTTTCTATTCGCGAAATGTGCAATTTGTTATGCTCCGTTTATTAAATTTACGTTCGTTAAAACGTGGTGCCGATGTAAAAACAATCGTACAAAACATCGTATTGTATCAAACCACTACAATTATGGGCCAAAAGAATTATAGGTTATAACCCAATGACCATTGAGATATACCCATAATTTATGTTGATTTATTTTATTTCATTTTATGACTGTCAGAAATATAAAGCTATGCTTGTATAATGTTACATACATGCTAAAAACTTACCTTTCTGTCGTAAATTCAATTTGATGTCGTATCTCCGCTAAAACGCCGGATGTCGTGGCTTTTGACAATCTGTACCGTTGTCGGAACTCTTTTTCGTTCCACTCCTCGAAATTGTCTCTCCGCATTCTGAATCGCTTTGCTCTTCTTCTACTTAATAAATATTGGGCCAGCATTTCATCTTCAGAATCACTTTCGACAGGTAATTGTGGCTGGAGGTACGCCATTTTTCTGAGTGAAAGCGAGTAAACTCCAAGTTAACGCACTAACCGATACTTCAGGTTACGGTTAGTGTAACTCCAGAAATAACTCTCGGTTAGCCCTTAACCGAAGGTCGTAATACACACATTTGGGTGTAACTTCCAGTTAAGCATTAACCGAAACCTTAACCGGAGATCGTAATACAGGCCCTCAGTCCGCTTTACTTATGTGTGTAAGTAGGGTTTCTCTGCATTGATAGCAATCAAATCACAAAAAAGAAATCGCTTGAACCCAGAATCACCATTGATACTCGCACTAACGAAGATTCAGTCACACACAGACACACACAGGAGCTGCTGTCCAGAAAACAAGCTCAGCTATCTTAATAACAGGTCAAAAACATACGAATACATATAGGCAGTGTTATAAATATTAAATGTTACATATGGTAATCTATAATTTGAATTAAGGATAACTCTAGGGTAGACCTAGGGGTACATGCTGGAATGAAAAATTGTCTTTGAAATAAAAGGTTGAATACCACTGCCCTATAGTGAGACATGCATTTGAACGCTGGCGTAATATGTCAGGGTATGTTTCATTTTCAATTTATTTTGCAAGCGTTCTTAGAACGAAATATGTAATCGCAAACATAGTATTTGCTAATGGGAGATGAATGTAGATTGGGTGCAAGCCACCAGATATAAAGGTAAGTAAATCGCCTGAACTTAACAGACCAATTTAAACTGACAAAAGCTAATTCTGAATGAAGCACAAACTCAAACTTTTCAAATGGTATACGAATGCTCACATATTAGTTAAAACTGAAAAGGAGAAATATGTTTCAGACGACCATAATTCTTATCGAGTGTCGCCGGTGTGTTTCTTGATAGCAGAATCGAGATCTAGAGGAAGTTTAGGGTTAGTTTAATGTGGATACCTAATTTATGAGGGTTCACATTAGTAATTTAGGCAGTATGCTGTGTATTGCTGATAACTTGACCTCTGCAGGATACCTAGAAAAAAAAGGCCAGTCACCCTTTGCTACAGCTGAAATACGTATTAGGTTCAGTTCTCTGATAGATGGGGCCAGGGAGCAATAAGTAATTGTACACTAAAACAATTTTGCGTAATAGGAAAACAAGTTTTATAAATATATTGTGACGCTGGCCGTAAGGCACATCAAAGGACGGTCGGGGCCAGCTACTTCACACCACAAACCAGGCGCTCAAGGTCTAGCTACCCTACATCACTCATGCGACATCAGAGTCAGAGAACCAAAGGGGTTTTTCCAGATTGTTCGCGAAGATCCGAAGGCTGGCGTGCTAGAAGTTCCAGAAAGGTCCGTGTTACGTCATCCTCACTTAAGGAGGCAAGGTAACGAGAGCTTGGAGTCAGCTTTTAGTCTTGGTGTGTGTGAGTGTTTAGCTCCGTGCGTATGGTTGCGTCGAAAGGAGGATAGCGAAGCAGTTAACGAGTGTCAAGTGATTGTTCTGTCAAAGTCAGCTGTTTGAGAGAGACAGTGAAGAAAGAAAGGAGTGAGTCTAGAATACGACAAAAGAATTGTTTTATGTAAACGTTTTGGAGAATAAAGCGACAGAAAAGTAAAATAAGTGGACTTTTGTAATTTTGTCACATTGGTTTCAGAAGTGGGATTTGTCAAATTGTCATTCTGTTACCATATTTATTATTACGGTTATGATTATGAAACAACTGTTATTGCAAACCAAGTTGAAAATCTTTTGTTATTCCTGTATGACATGTTCGAAATTTGGGTATTAGGAAAACGTAAATGTGAAACCATGACCTTCGCGAAAGACAAAAAATAACAATTCATAATGGCGTAATTATTAGTGCCTACGTAAAACCAACAAAATGCGGGTGATTGAACCAAAACATTGATTTAACCTTGAGACCTGCTCCTACGAAATAATAAGCTGAAACAGGTTATTCGCAATTGCAATTAACAGCGCTATTGCAAAATGTAATAGAAAAGTCTTGGTTAGACAGTTCGAATCAAATGGGATTCGAGTCCGCGCGAAGTCTCCATGCCAAGCACGTATGTACCTATACCCTTCAGAGCTAAATGCACGCTATTCTGATTCTCTGTGTACCTGCAGAATTTGATATTAAGGTTTGGGATACTCCAAGACAGTGCATAAAAACAATTTTGCAAAACAAATCACCTGTATAAACCACGAGTTTGTGTTTCATTTGAATTTTCTTTGGCTTAATCGGTACAAAGGATCGTCTAATTGAAATCCCGTAGTACCTCAATGATATTGCATTATATTTTGAGCTTTTTTGTTAGGTAATACTTCATTTATACTTAATTTACCTTCTATAGCACTAGTAAGACAGTGGAAGTACTGCACACCACCCAAAATTTCGAAAACCAAAACCCACCGGAAATGTGCGTTTTGACATCCCATTAACCCTCTATGGAAATACCTATTTTGCTACATAAGCTGCTCGTTCTTACTAAACCAGTATTATACCCCTTACGCGGAGACCACGACCAAAGCGGTTCGAATGGCCGTGATTGTTAGTGATTAGCAATGATGGCCATCCATTCAAAGTCTAGTGTCACGAGTTCTAATCACAGCAACTGCAGTCAAATGTGTCTGTAGTAAAGGACGGGGAGGGCCCAAGTAAAACAACCGGTGTAATGGGATTCTTGAAAGCTGATGAGGTTATGTTTGACTGTAGTTGCATGCATTTTGCTTCTTATTCTTAAAAAAAATAATTAACACTAATTTTATTGCAAAAATTGAATATTTTACAGCATGAAAGAGCTGTAAATACTTGTTTTTTATTCCTAAAGGTAAGCATAACAAGAATTAGAAAAAAAAAAAACAACAAAGAAATCTCAAACCTTAGCAAAACCCCATTGTATCAAATGTCACACTTGACCATATCGTGTTAATTTAGTCAGTTAATTTTGAAAACATCCATACGCATATGGTGTATGTGAGAAAAGGTTCCTTACAGGAGAAACAATTTAACACTTGTTTGTATTAAGATATATAGATTATTTACTAACCATAAGTCTAATTAAGTGCCATGATATGCTCCATGCTTGTATTACAAGCTTTATGAGCAATAAATTTGAAATTATTGGGGATTAATTGGTTGGAAGTAAATCTGTATCTTCAAGATTACTTTTAAGTTACTTGTTGGTAATCATTCCCATGCTATTTTCGGAAGTAAAGGGGTGGGAGCTCAAAACCCAACTCCACATTTTTAGCAACTAATTGTGATCAAAAAAGCGAAGATGCAATGGGCAACAAAAGCCTAGCCATCGCAGGTATGAGCGTAATAATCATAGGCAACAGGACACAACACACGAATCTGAAGACCTATTTAGTTTCGCCAATTAAATTATTTATACATTGTATACCGTACCTACAGCGCCTAAAATGAGCATTTCCGTCCGGTACCATTTTAAGTGTATCCATGCTGCATAACTACCGCAACAATAACAAATTCTTCCTTTCACGTGAACAACGGCCGCCCGAAAATGCAAGCAGCTGCGACTTAACTGCCAAAATACATCGTAAAATTACAAAGAAGTATCAAGTAAATTAACAATGCTTTATGTGACGCATGTTTATCGCAAGTTATATAAACATGTTTACATTTCTAGAGAATGAACATAGTAATATGCCTTTTGTCCTACATGCGCTCTTTTTGAGGTCTGTTCTTCCGACGAATCCTTCGGAAAACTAATTTTACTATGCTGTAATCAATCACAATGTGTGTGGGAAAGCACATTGTGTTTTGCGATAAATTCTTAAATCACTTTTGTTAATACATGCATGTATAGTTAAACAACTTGGCTTTAAATCTCGGCGTCTTTTATTTGTTAAACAATTTCGCTATTTGTGCCGACAACAGTAGTACTTACTGCAATATATTATTATTGTTGCACCAGGAATTACTCAGAATCCCAATTATTCGGTAAGCTATGCGAAGGAACGGTGCTTGTCACAGATCTCTCTTATTGCAAACTTTTAAGTGTATAACTTATTTGTCAGTGCTATTATACTTTGGCGCAAATAACCTTTTGTTATAACAAATGAAGTTCCTCTGCGTATACCGTCACAGAAAAGAAAACACAATTTAACTTGGAAACTTTATACACAATCCCAGTCTGCTTCAATCTCAGGAAACAATTAACTACAGATAGTTACTTTTAAATCAAGTTTCTTAACGATATTACCTCCCATTTTGCTCAATGCAACTGATTTGTTTACGATTTGGCTTTAAAGGCACAGTCCATTAAATTTCATCGAACCGTTTCGTAAACAAAATGAATGTGTGCCACTGAACGACTGTGCACGTTGTAGCTGAGGAATATTAAAACGTATCAAATGAACATCTACTGATCGCAGCACATTGCAATGGCCCTATTATGCCCCTCCCCCTTCTGTAACACTCATTTCACAACAAACTACAGAAAGCTGTCGCTTTACACAAAACAAAAGTTTAATGTCCAAAATTACATTTTATTTCCCAAGAAACTCACTTTCGATCAAATTAATAATGCTACTCTGCTTGAATATAGGAATGAAAGAAACAAGCCCGGGTAAATAATTTTAATCTGAAACTTGCCAAAGACCTACTGCACTTGGAGAAACCTTTCCGAAGCCTTAGATTAATGCGGAAACTTTTAGCCAACATCACAACAGTGACAATCTGGATTTTTTATTTCAATGGCACAATAACTGATCTTAGACATGTGCTTAACAACTACTTCACGATTACATGGTAACCTGCATTAAAAACACGAGTCCTAACATACTCTTTTATAACACGAGCATATGCATAAAGCATGTGCTCATTTGCTTTTCTGTGTGCAAGCAGATTCAAGAAGTACAAACCATAACGAAGGATTCCATGCGCTAAATCAATGTTTGACGTTTGTTCTCAAGCCAACACAAGGGTTCCTCATACTGAGGTTACTATCTGGCGTGCCTGTCAAAACCACATACTAATTTTATGGTATATTTTTTTTATTACTCACTTATATTCGATGAAAATCCTAGAGATGGACAGCTTGAGGATTATCCATTTGATTTTCCACTAAACTGTGAAGTAGTTCTCTCAGAATCCAGCATCAAAGGTTAAAAACATTACCACACACAAAACACATCACTACACTACCACCGCCATATTAGCTATACTGTGCATCATACTGGTTCTACTCCTATTGGCTAGGTCGATAAACACGCTCGCTTTCTGCTATTGGTTAGAAAGTCCCGCATAAAAGAAATACGAAAATGGCGACCTCAGTGACAACAAATCCGTCAACATTACTTCCTTTAGGTAAAATAACGTAGAAAATATGCTTAAAATCTATTTTGACTTAACTAAATATAATTTAATACATATTTATTATTATTTCACTATAAAATGCATAGAGAATAGTATTTTTCTTTCTTAAGGTAATGTCTTAGTTTTTTCTAACCTAAAAAAAATATTTATTTTACAGAGCTGGTAGATAAATGCATCGGCTCCAGAATACATATCATAATGAAGAACGACAAAGAAATTGTGGGAACATTGCTAGGCTTCGATGATTTCGTAAACATGCTATTAGAGGATGTAACGGAATATGAATCCACACCAGAAGGGCGAAGAATAACCAAACTAGATCAAATACTTCTCAATGGCAACAACATAACGATGGTTAGTAAAAGCATTAGTAATTTTTGCAAAAGTCAGGCATGGGTGAGGGCTTCTATTTTACTGTGGACTGAGCGCTGCAGGATTCCTCGTTAGTTCAGACTTTTTGGAAGTTCCATATGGAGTATCCCAGGATCGCTCTGTAATGCACATATATGTACATACATCATTCCTTTCTTGCACAAGATATACGATCAGTTTTACGTGGATGATTTGTTCAATGGCATGTACTTCAGTGAGCAAGTGTTTTGGGTCAATTCCTCTTCCTTAAATTGAGACCAATAATCTGCATTTTGTAAAATACTACCGATTTAATTGTTTTAAGTTTACATTGGAGTATCTTTCCGTTGCCAGAGAGTGGCATTCAATTATGCGAAGTTGTGTGTTCAGGGAACAGTTAAGAAAATTCTGTATGGCATATTTATAATCTTTTATGTTTGTAAAGTTTCCCAAACAGTTGGTAGCAATAGTGAATTGTTCAGATCCTCTCACACAACCCCAATTTTCGGCCTCTCCCCTGAAGAAGTTGGTTCCCTGTCACCAATGTTTGCTTTCCAACATAAGTGCCCCACCACCAGTGTTTCCACCCATTGCAGGCTGGGAAAGGAAGTATAGGTACAGAAAGGTTCATCTATGTGGTCAAAGAATCAATTAGAGTAGGGACACACATGTACAGAGAAAATGTTAGAACTGGCAAAATTCACATTGGGCATCAAAAATCTCATAAGTTTGTCATCATTTGACAGTTTTCACATTTACTATGCATAGATGTATATTTATTTGTTTCAAACGATTCAAACAGAAAAAAAGGTTAATTTGCACATGTAATGAATACATATTAATTTAGTTTTATTTTATTTAAAGGATTGGGGCAAAAAGGATAATCTGCATGTGAAATGAATACATTTTAATTTTTTTCCTTTTACTACTACATTTAGTAAAGTAGAGGAACTATTGTGTTCCACCCAAAAATTTGATGTCAAGATTTCACCGGAAATGTATGTTTCGGAAATATTCCTTGGTATTTGTGTAAGTTTTGGAGAACTTATACTTCTGTCAAATGGAACATCACTATTCATTTTTTTATATGTTAGCCGTGCAAAGAGAATGGAATTTGAAAGCTTTAAAAGATTGACTATCACTCAAAGCCTACTGTATTCCCATTTTCTCCTTGTACCTATAAGAAGATAAACAATAAGATAATGTCTGCAAGTGTTTATCTCAACTTACAGGAATAAGAGTTTGTAAGAATCAGATTTTTCTTTAAGGAATGGGACAAGAAAAACTATAGTTTACACATAAAGGAATACATTTTAATTTGTTCTCTAAGGAATGGGCAAGAAAAGGATAGTTTGCTCATGATTGGAATACATTTAAATTTATGTAGGTTGAAAAATTACAGTTAAGTGACAGGAACCAGATTGTTAATATTATTGCAATGACCTCTCTTTAACAATGAAGAACATTACAACCATGATTTGGTTGCAAATGAATATCAATGTAATAGTGTTAAGACAAAAGTTAAATATTTCTTAAAATTGAATCATGTCTTTGACACTGTATGCTACTGGTTTTGGCGTAACAGATTGTCTCTAAATATAGATAAAACTAAAGTCATAAAATTCGTAAACATACAGGTAATTTGCAACATTCCATGTTGCAGATATGCTTTGCTCTCATACCAGTTTTTTCTCCAGGTTGGTACATTTACATCTAAATTGGAAAGGTTATGTTGAGTACATTATCCTAAAACTAGATCATTAAACTTATTTTGCTCAAGCCATACATTAAAAGCAGTTTACTCATATTTTTGTTCAGTAAAGTTGTGTACAGTGCAATAAGCTGCAGCAATCATCTTAAAATAAAAGAAATATTTGTGCTGCAAAAGAACGCCAACCGAGTTCTATTGAAGGTCATTTGTGAAGCTAAACCCCAATGATCCAGGATAGCACATATTTGTATCTTTGGTTTAGAAACCAGTTCTTGCAGATTACATGTGGTTTGACAATCCCTTTTATGCATGTGCATTAGTAACAATGTAGAATCCTTTTCTGATAGTCCACAATGATTTTGTGTAAAAGAAACCATCTTAAGGGCAGAAGGGTGGATTCCAGGCTTCAATGTGTTTGCATCTTCTTTTGAACCTCTAATATAGATCTTTTTATGCATTCGTCTGTTTCTGAAAACTGTTTCTTACTGTAGAATTCAGAAATTTAACCAAAATTTGATTTGTTGCTCACTCTTGTTAAAACTATAAAAACTCTTATTCTTCTATGGTATAGGATAAACATGGAGGGGGACACCTTTGTGCACTGCAACCAACTCAGATCTATTGTGGCTACCACACCCCAGGAGGCAGAGGTGAAGTCAGGGAATCTCATGGTCACAGCTAGGCAGACAAAGAGACACACAGAAGTCCCTAATAAGGGCTGAGATCTCTTCATCTCTGCGCCAGGCCCCACCAAGCAGCCACCATACACTGTGGGCCCGGGGTCGCACAGATGTCCCCCTCCCCACCAGAGCTAGTTCTCCTTGGATGTGATGAGTGTTGAACAGGGCCCCCACCCCCCTCCAACAGAGGACAGCAGCCGCCCCCAATCACTACCTAGCATCTAGAATACCAGTTACCATGTGAAAGCTTATTCTTCTATCTACTACACATTAACCAGGACAAACATTTGTAGAAATGGTTTTATTACATTCCTTCTAGATACAGTAGACTTTACCAATAGTCAAATTTTTACTTTCTCTACTACGTACAGTAAGGTAGAGGAAGTATTGTATTCCACCCAAAAATTTGATGTCGAGATTTCACTGGAAATATATGTTTTGAGGCCCCTTGAATAAAAAAAAACATTTTTAGAGAAAGGTCTGTGTGGTTGTGTGTCAGTGTGTCAGTCTGTAGACAGCATAACTCAAAAACGAAAAGTTGGTGTTTAAGTTTAATGTCTTTCAAGGATGTGACACAGAGATTTTGAAGAAAATTCCTCCAACCTAAACTATCCTTTACATGGAAAATTTTTCGAAAATTTTGACTTTCTTGAAAACGGCTGTAATGATTTTGATTAAAATTCCTTATGTTTGAGATATTTTTATGACAAATGAAATGTATATCTTGAATTTTCTGCCTATAGCCCCTGTAGTCGTATTTACTCTGGATGACTTTTGCATAACTGGTAAACTGCAAGAGATATGTAGATCTTGCTAAAATACACAATTTGTGTCTAAATATATTTTTGTAGAGTAAACCATTTCGGAGATATTCCATGTTATTTGTTTGAGTTTTGGAGAACTACTTCTGTCAAATGGAATGTCTTCATTTTTTTATGTGTATGTTAACCATGCAAAGAGAACGGAATCTCAAATCTTTAAAAGATTTGACTTTCGCTCATAGCCTACTGCATTCACATATTCCCCTTGCAAGAAATACAGAATATGATAATTTCTGCAAATGTTTATCTCGTCTAACACGAAGAAGATATACACATAAGAGTTTGTAGGAATGGTAGTACAAAAGTAGAGAAAGTTATGTGAGTACAACACATAAGACCTTTTAGGAATGGATTGCTATGTGACGGCTTTGAAATTCCATTTTCTTTTCATGATCAGGAGATAAAAGAATAACGATTTCCCATTTCAGAAAAGTTGTTGTTAGCTAATGCTGGATTTCTGACAATGAAGTCATTAATCCTCTTGCTCTCCAATATTTTTCACTGATGGATGGGGCACTAGAAGTGGCTGGGCATATTTGAAGGTGGTCTCGGTCCATTTCTTCTAGCAGATCACATAGAGGACAGAGTGGTGAAGAATATATCCCAATTCTGTTTAAATGTTTTACCAGACAATCATGACCTGTAATCAACCTGAAGGTTGCAACTGCTGTTTTTCGAGGATACTCAGGAATCACTGTTTGAATGTTTGGTAGTTCCCATCTTTTATTCTTTGATTTTTCATAGTAATATTTTGCAATAATTTTTTTGAATTCAGAGTTGACTAATCTTTTAGCTGCATAAAATGGTAAATTAACTATAGATTTTTGTACACCGCTGGTACCCTTTTTTGCAAGAAAATCAGCTTTCTCATTACCACTCAGTCCACAGTGAGCCGGTATCCATTGGAAGACTAGGTGTTTTTGAAGTGCTGTTAGATGGCTAAGCATCTTCCAACATTCTATAATAGTTTGGTTTTTTGGTGACAACTTGGAAGTAATTGCTATAATTGCTGCCCTGGAATCTGAGAGAATAACTGCTTGCTGAAAATGTGAAATTCTGTACAAAAGATTTTGTAGGGCCATTCGAATTGCTTCAATTTCTCCATCAAAGTTAGTAGTTCCATAACTTAAAGATTTGTAATAGGAAAAGAGGTGACATGTGACTCCAGCACCTGCTCCATCTTGGTTTGATATCAATGATCCATCAGTATAAATATGGAGCCATTCGTGTTCTGGAAATCTAGTATGGATTGTCTCTAATGCCAATAATTTTAGAACACTAGTTGGAGTATCACTTTTTTTAGCTTCTTCTGTCAGGTGTAAATAATATGTGATGTCTAATGTATGTGTTGGATTGACTTTAGATATGAAGTTTTCCTTTGAATTAGGAAGGTGTACATTTTTCTTGATGTCTTGAATTTTGGAAAGAAAGCTCTCCTGAGTCTTTAGTGTATGTGTAAAATTTCTCTTGTGCCATGTATTGAATGGGAGTCTGATCAACTTTTCGTGTTGAATAAGAGCCGCTTTTTCTATTTCATATTCAATGGGATATTGGTTGGTTAGTATTTCCATAGCTGCTATTGGTGTGGTTTTGATAGCACCTGTAATTAATCTCAGACTTTGGTTTTGAAAGATTTGAATTTTTTTTGTGTTTGCTGTTACAAGAACTTCACTGCAGTAAGTAAACAATGGTTTAATATATATATTATATGTTGTGTTAAGCGTTGCTCTGGAACATCCCCACTTCATTCCTGTTAGACGTTTTAACAGTGAAAGGCGCCTCTCTGCTCTTTGTATTACATTTTCTATTTGTTTGGTCCATGTAAGTTTGGTATCAAATGTAACTCCTAAATACTTTGCTTCCTTTGTTTCTGGTAATTGTTGACCCTCAAAATTTAGTTTTATTTTTAGTGGTTTTTTTCTTAGTGAAAAGATTTGGTAGTTTGATTTTGTTGTATTAACAGTCATTAAATTTTCTTTGGTCCACCTCTGTAAGTTGGTTAAAGATTGTTGCATGGTTTTTTCCAGTTCTGTACTTTTGCTTTTTGGTTTTGAAGTCCACATTACCAAGTCATCAGCAAATAGTGCACACTTCACGCCTGATTCTTGTATTTGTTGTGGTAGATCATTAATAAATATATTAAAAAGTGTAGTGCTGAGCACTGCACCTTGTGGCAAGCCACGGTGTATTTGTTTATATTTAGATATATTTCTTCCATATCTGGTTGCAATAAAGCGTTGTGTTAGGAAATGACATAGCCATGAAAACATTGGACCTTGTATCCCTATTTTTTTACTTTCTTTAGTAGTTTTGTTCTGCATATAGAATCATATGCACTTTGAAAATCAATAAAAACTGATAAATTATCTTCTTTTCTATTGAAGGAGTCTTTGATTTCTTGACTGAGAAGTAAGACTTGTTCATTTGTAGAGTACTCTCTGAATCCAGCTTGACATGGGGATATTAAATTTTGTGATTCTAGGAACCAATTTAACCTGTTTGACACCATTCTTTCCATCACTTTTGCTATTATGCTGGTAAGAGCTATTGGATTTCAGAAAAGTGTAAGCTTTCATTTTCTTTTCATGATCAGGAGATAAACCAATAACAATTTTCCATTTCAGAAAAGTGCAAGCGTTCAAACCAATATCAAGAAATATCTCAGAAACTAGGTATGGTGCAGTGCCTTACTTTTGAAATGTAAACAAGCATTGGTAGAGTATATCATTCTTGAAGCCATCAGCTTCATCAATTAAGGGCAGATTCAAAGAAAAATGGGAGGATGAATCTTTGTGTACAGCAAGTGGACAAAGCGTTGTTTGGTATGTTCCCAACACTACTAGGCATATTTAAGGGAAACATTAGAAGGCATTATCAAACGAAACATAAAGATTATCCTAGAATTATGGGAGTGTAGAGGGTGACAGTGTTGTAAGATTCCTATTATAAACAAAGTGAACAACCGCCTGAACCAGACGAGGATGAAATGACAAAGAAAGTGTTAATAGCCATTTATGAAGTAGCATGGTAGATTTGTAAAGCCTTTCGCTGTGAATGAGTTATAAAAATAGCTGACATATGTCACAATGAGAAAGTACTATATCTCGTATACCCTCGTATATCTATCCAGATGCACCATTCTAAGAAGAGTAGAGGACATTTCCAAATATATTGATACAAAGTTGTCAGTGAAATTAAAAGAATTTTAACATTTTCCAACAGGTTTAGATGAAAGTTGTGATATAAATGATACAGCACAATTAGCCATGTTTATTCGTAGTGTAAATTAGGATTTGACAATATCCAAGTATTTTCTAGGCCTAATACCACTGTCTGGACATACAACAGGAGAGGACATTTTCATGACTGTTCATACTTTGATTACAAATAAGGAATTGGACTGAAAGAACTTAATGTCTGTCGTAACAGATGGTGCACCAGAGGTTTTGTTGGTAGACTGAAGAAATTGGTGTAAATGACACAGTGCAATACTTTCAATGTATTATCCATCAGGAGTACTTGTATACAAAAGTACTGATCATAAACACAGTTGCAAAAATAGCCAATAAAGTAAAATCTAGGTCGCTTCAACATCGTTGGTCTCGTACATTTCTGAAAGGTATGGGTGAACATTATG
Source organism: Tenodera sinensis (assembly GCA_030765045.1). Classification (NCBI taxonomy): domain Eukaryota; kingdom Metazoa; phylum Arthropoda; class Insecta; order Mantodea; family Mantidae; genus Tenodera; species Tenodera sinensis. Next base: position 108,400,619 of record CM060966.1, on the reverse strand, counting down.
AAGATTTAATTTACTATTCTGAAGTCAGTGAATTAGCCGCGGCCAAATGTTACATCGATTCTTTGAACTATGTGCATCAATTGCTGACTTCATGAAAACACATGGATTGCCTGTTCCTGGGTTAGAAGACGTAGAATGGTTAAACGACCCAGTATTTCTGACAGATGTCTGTGAACATTTAAATAAGTTAAATACCCATTTGCAGGGAAAAAAACAAAACATAGTTGATGCATATGGTGATGTGCAAGCATTCATTTCCAAACTCAATCTGTGGAAATCTCAAATTGTGTAAAAAATATGTCACTTTCCTTGACTTAAATCACTGTAGCAAATGTGACAAAACAAAAGCCACAACATTACAGCAATCTATTAGAAAACCAATATGCATAATTTAATTATCTCCGATTTTAGAGGTTTCCAACACTTTGAAAATGATTGCATATTGCTTGCTACCCAATGACCGTTAATGTGCGAAGTGTGCATTCAAATTTACAGATGGAAGTTATAGAAATACAAAATATATTAATTAAACGTAGGTGTCAAGGTTTATATGGTTCAAGTATTTTTAAAATACTTCCATTCTCAAACTACCGGAATCTTCATTAGTTTGATTCCAAAATATCAACCATGTTGTGCTCCACTTATTTGTGTGAAATCAGATTTTAGGTCTCGTATGAGCAATGAGCACTTTTAAATATTGCTCTCACTGATGAAAAACCAGATTTTCAATACGTCTGCATACAGTAATGTCACTAGGTAAAGACTGCTTACCAGAAGCCACCTCTGATTGGCCCAAAATTGGTTTGTTTTTCCAACCCTTGCAACCTGGTCCGGTAAAACTGGTTGTGCTACTTTGAGTCGCAGGAAGCCCATCGCTGTCTTAAACTTTTCTAAATGGAAGAGCATTATTCACTTTTTTATCTATTTAGCCTTGCAAAGAGAACAGAATTTCAAAGGTGTAAAAGATTTGACTATCGCTCAAAGCATACTGTATTCCCATATTCTCCTTGCATCTATAACAAAATCAGCAGTAAGAACTTCTGCAAATATTTATCTCGACTAACAAGAAGATAAAGGAATTTTTTTTTTTTTTTTTTTTTTTTATTCAGGAACCTTCAAATCATTTATTTTTAGGTGAAATACAATATTTCCTCCACTCACTATAAGTTGTTGTTAGCTAATGCTGGATTTCTGACAATGAAGTCATTAATCCTCTTGCTCTCCAATATTTTTCACTGATGGATGGGGTGCTAGAAGTGGCCGGGCATGTTTGAAGGTGGTCTCGGTCCATTTCCTCTTGCAGATCACACAGAGGACAGAGTGGTGAAGAATATATCCCAATTCTGTTTTAAATGTTTTGCCAGACAATCATGTCCTGTAATCAACCTGAAGGTTGCAACTGCCATTTTTGGAGGATACTCAGGAATTACTGTTTGAATGTTTGGTAGTTCCCATCTTCTATTTTTTGATTTTTCATAGTAATATTTTGCAATAATTTTTTTGAATTCAGAGTTGACTAATCTTTTAGCTGCATAAAATGGTAAATTAACTATAGATTTCTGCACATTGCCGGTACCCTTTTTAGCAAGAAAATCAGCTTTCTCATTACCACTCAGTCCACAGTGAGCTGATATCCATTGGAAGACTAGGTGTTTTTGAAGTGCGGTTAGATCGGTAAGGATTTTCCAACATTCTATAGTTGTTTGGTTTTTTGGTGACAACTTGGAAGTAATTGCTATAATTGCCGTCCTGAAATCTCAGAGAATAACTGCTTGATGAAAATGTGAAATTCTATACAAAAGATTTTGTAGGGCCATTCGAATTGCTTTAATTTCTCCATCAAAGTTTGTGGTTCCATAACTTAAAGATTCATAATAGGAAAAGAGGTGACATGTTACTCCAGCCCCTGCTCCATCTCGGTTTGATTTCAATGATCCATCGGTATAAATATGGAGCCATTCGTGTTCTGGAAATCTAGTATGGATTGTGTCTAATGCCAATAATTTTAGAACACTAGTTGGAGTATCACTTTTCTTAACTTCTTCTGTCAGGTGTAAATAATATGTGATGTCTAATGTTTGTGTCGGATTGACTTTAGATATGAAGTTTTCCTTTGAATTAGGAAGGTATACATTCTTCTTGATGTCTTGAATTTTGGAAAGAAAGCTCTCCTGAGTCTTTAGTGTATGTGTAAAATTTCTCTTGTGCCATGTATTGAATGGGAGTCTGATCAACTTTTTGTGTTGAATAAGAGCCGCTTTTTCTATTTCATATTCAATGGGGTATTGGTTGGTTAGTATTTCCATAGCTGCTATTGGTGTGGTTTTGAAAGATTTTAATTTTTTTTTGTGTTTGCTGTTACAAGAACTTCGCTGCAGTAAGTAAATAATGGCTTTATATATTCATTGTATGTTGTGTTAAGAGTTGCTCTGGAACATCCCCACTTCATTCCTGTTAGACGTTTTAACAGTGAAAGGCACCTCTCTGCTCTTTGTATTACATTTTCTATTTGTTTGGTCCATGTAAGTTTGGTATCAAATGTAACTCCTAAATACTTTGCTTCCTTTGTTTCTGGTAATTGTTGACCCTCAAAATTTGGTTTTTTTCTTAGTGAAAAGATTTGGTAGTTTGATTTTGTTGTATTAACAGTCATTAAATTTTCTTTGCTCCACTTTTGTAGGTTGTTTAAGGATTGTTGCATGGTTTTTTCTAGTTCTGTAGTTTTGTTTTTTGGTTTTGAAGTCCATATTACTAAGTCATCGGCAAATAGTGCACACTTCACTTGATTCTTGTATTTGTTGTGGCATATCATTAATAAATATATTAAAAAGTGTAGTGCTGAGCACTGCGCCTTGTGGTAAGCCCCGGTGTACTTGTTTATATTTAGATATATTTCTTCCATATCTGGTAGCAATAAAGCGTTGTATTAGGAAATGACAGCCATGAAAACATTGGACCTTGTATCCCTATTTGTTTTACTTTCTTTAGCAGTTTCGTTCTGCATATAGATTCATATGCACTTTGGAAAACAATAAAAACTTATAAATTATCTTCTTTTCTATTGAAGGACTCTTTGATTTCTTGACTGAGAAGTAAGACTTGTTCATTTGTAGAGTGGAACTCTCTGAATCCAGCTTAACATGGGTAAATTAAATTTTGGGATTCTAGAAACCAATTTAACCTATTTGACACCATTCTTTCCATCACTTTTGCTATTATGCTAGTAAGAGCTATTGGTCTATAATTTCTTATTTCTGATGCTGTTTTATCTATCTTCAAGGGTGGGACGATTATTGCTTTTCGCCATTTGGCAGGTACAGTGGTATTCCAGGATAGATTGTAGAATTTAGTAGTTGCTGTTTTTCCAAGGTTTCTTATGAACTCTGGATGCATGTGATAAGGTCCACGAGACTTTTTGTCTTTTATAGACTGAGGAGATAGGCTTGAATGGGCTCACATAGGCTACACCAGGTCTGTATATAAGTGTAGGGTGGACAGATAGGTTAGTATAGGCTCACATAGGCTACACCAGATCTGTATATAAGTATAGACTGAGGAGATAGGCTAGTATATGCTCACATAGGCTACACCAGATCTGTACATAAGTATGGGCTGGGGAGATAGGCTAGTAAGTCCTGTAAGTTTAGGACGCATACAACAGAGGGTTTGTGACAATAGCGACCTTCCTCGACGTACAATCCGCATTCGATAAATGGTGGACAAACGGACTACTATACAAACTTACAGACTACAAAATTCCACCCAGGATTGTACGTTGGATAGCCAGCTTCTTAACAGACAGAACAGGACAAATACGAATTAACCAACAATTATCTAATATTGTACACATGCAAGCAGGAACACCACAAGGGAGTGCTATCTCGGGGCTCCTATACATATTATACACAGCTGACACACCATAACCGATACACAAAAACATACACTTAGCACAATACTGCATATTGGAGCACACACGCCACACTATTAGCAGCAAAAGGTAAACTTGAAAAACAATTAAACACATTTCTACAATGGACACGCAAATGGCATATAACTATACACATACAAAAAACACAAGCCATTGTAATAAGAAAATTAACAAAACACACATACAGAACAGCCACACTCACATTTAATAAAGAAACAATCACATGTAAAAAAACAGCTAAATACTTAGGAATACACATACCACATTAAACTATCTTGCCAAACTTAACAAACGAGGACTCACACCACAAATACTACACAAACTATACATTACATTAGTCCGGCCGGAACTCACATATGCAGCCGTAGCCACTATGCCCCTAATAACAACCATGATGAACAAAATAAAAACTTATGAAAGAGAGTGCCTAAGGACTGCTCACAAACTTTCCCCATCATTCAAATCCAACCCTGTACGCCAATACAACACCCATTGACACCCACATAGCGAAACAAATGATTACATACATACACCACGCACACACAAGAACACTCATAAACACGGCACAAGAAGATAAAAACCCTCCCCTTATCACACTGATACACGTATATGACAAATATCAAGAACAAGAGGAACAAAAAATACAAGAGCACCTACAACATTTAGACACACAATAGACACAAACACATACTAAAACCCCAAACATATAAAAAATACCAAGTGAGCGTTACAAGCAACGAAACCATAGATCTTTTTGGGCAGAAGCACATGAATGGAGCGATGGATGTGGAACACGGGAAACTGACACACAGATACACAAATCACAACACACCACACTACACAATGTCAACAAAAACAACACAAATCCGCACACAAACTGTAGAAAATCCCAACAATAAAAAATACCACACTAGGCTGAAGAGGGGTTTCCCTAAACAGCCCGGGCATGTTGTATACATGCCCAAATAACGTATTTGATTTGATAGGCTAGTATAGGCTCACATAGGCTACACCACATCTGTATATAAGTAATAGACTGAGAAGGTAGGCTAGCATAGGCTCACAGGCTACACCAGATTTGTATATACGTATATGCTGGGGAGATAGGCTAGTATAGGCTATACCAGATCTTTTATTTTTTAATTGACAAATATCAGCATGCCCCATTACATGCTTTCAATACAGAATATAAAATGTTGAAGTATATAGCATTAAGCAAGTTACAATCTTGCATTTACATTAAAACATTATTTGTAGTTGACTAGTTGCAGAACATTCTAGTGTTGCTTAAAGTCTATCATTTACATAGAATTTTATAAGTTCACTTATAACATAGTCTTTTGGGATAATTTGCAGTTTTCAATGTATATAAAAATTTTATATAAGAGTTTAGAATTATAACTTAGGTCCATTCCATTCAATCGTAGGTTTTACATGTCTGTTTTGTGGCTATCCCTATAATTTAAGTGAGAGAACAAACTTGTGAAATGCTCTTAAATGGCTTTTTAACAATTCACTGTTTGTAGCTGGTCAGGTTCCTCCATTCTTCCTTATTTCATTTATGAGCATCGACCTTTGTTGTTTGTCTGGACTAGGCTCACATGGACTACACCAGATCGGTATATAAGTATAGGCTGGGGAGATAGGCTCACATAGGCAACACCAGATCCATATATAAATATAGGCTGAGGAGATTGGCTAGTATAGGCTCTCATAGGCTACAGCAGATCGGTATATAAGTATAGGCTAGTAGAGGCTCACATAGGCTACACCTGATCGGTAAATAAGTATTGACTGAGGAAATAGGCTACACCAGACCTATAAGTAATAGACTGAGAAGGTAGGCCAGTATAGGCTCCCAATAGGCTACACCAGATCAGTATGTAGGTATAGACTGAAGAGATAGGCTACACCACATAGATCAGTATATAAGTATTGACTGGGGAGATAGGCTAGTATAGGCTACACGAGATCTGTATATGAGTATAGACTGAGGAGATACGCTAGTATAGGCCAATTGCCATTTTACATGTTATACTATTCATTAAAAACAGTGTTGTTCTATCCACTTACATGTATCTCAATAAAAATGTTTACTTCAGATGGTTTCAAAGAATAATTATTATATGCAAGGTGTGGAAACACCATTCAGCTGCTGATATATCGCTAGTTGCTTTTTATAATAAATGGGAAGTAGATTATAGTATATGGAAATTATTCATTTTGCATAAAATGAAAGAGTGTCACTAACAATTTGTATTTTCTTTGTATTTCAGCTTGTTCCAGGAGGAGATATGCCTGATTCTTGATTTATTCTCTCATCAAAATATCCTTATATTACTTATGGTTGGAAGTTTTTCGAACAATGAGGTTAATTATGTTTATACTATACCTCTCTTACAGGTCCAAATGTTCATAAATGAGGGAGGCATAGTGTGAACAGGTCCTCAATTCTATAGGTATATTTTTTGTACAAAATGTATGTATGTTAGAACTGGTGAAAAAAAACAATGCAATAAATAATAAGACACATAGTACAATGAATTTCCTTGAACCAATACCTATAATAGTTCACAATAATTACCCATACTGAAATCATCTTTGCTCTTGTGTATTTGTATTTATTGAATATATCTTATAATACTGTTACACTGTGATTAGTTGCTGCTCATAAGTAGAATACAATAAATAGACAAGAAATTAATGAATATGTAAACACTATTTTATCCTTAATTGCTCCTTATTTTATCCTAACTATGTTAAAGGAAAAAGTTAAACATCTAACCCTCTTAGATGACTTTAAATACAGTCAAGCAAGCTGAACTGGTGCAAGAAATCAACGTTTGAAAACAATGACATATTTTACTTAATGCAGACTGCACTTCATTTTACTAGGAATACATGAAATATAAAAGAGGTTGAACTATAAAATAAATTCATAACCACTTACTATACTAGAGGTGTGATATGCTTTTGTAAAGCATTAGAATCTTTTGCAATTGTTGTGTTACACTGTCACTCTTAGGTCTTTGTTGAGAATTCTCATGCCAGCACTGTTCATACACAGCCACATAATCGTGATATATCTTTCGCATGACTTTTGTAGTTTTTGGACGCAGCTTTTGGGCACCAACCTGAAAACATAAACAATATTAACAAATGTATCCTCTACTGGTAGCCTCTAGAATATTAATAATCCTCAGAGGACTTGGTTTCTTTCAGAGAATCACAGTTTCTAAATGGTGGCCCATAAAGAACACAATTTAGTTAAAAATTAAACATGCTATGTATTTAATACATTAAATTAAATGTGCTAATATTATTATGTATATGAGAATGTATCTGTGAGTTTGTTGTGTGACTACGTACTGAGATTAGATTTTATGTAGCATAATGTTTCATATATATATATATGTATTGACTCAGGGGTCTCCGTCTAGGGGATATGTGAATAGCGACCACAAGGTACCCAAGCTGAGCAGAACATTACTTCCACTTATGGTGTTTTGCTTCTCACTGTAACTTTTCTATCTGACCTTATCTTGGTCATCTCTTGTTCTCTTCCGACCCTGATGCTATTAGGGTTCCCGAGGGCTAGGGAGTCTTTATTTTTCCAACCTCTCCATTTCTCTATAAAATCTTAACCCTTAACATGCTGACCTGTCATGGCATGTAATACGTCCTCTGGTTGGTGATCAGAGGATATGGTCGGTGAATTTATTTTGATAATTCTCCCGGTCAGGTCGGTGAGACCCGTAAACCAACGACGGGTGTGGTCCTCCATACATTCTGGGGGCTGTGAGAGAGCGATGTGACCGCCAAAACATAAAAATATGGTGCTCTCTAAAAAGCGGTTACTATTACTGCTATTGCTCTCTTCAATATCATCAGTGAAAAATATTGAAGAGCAAGAGGATTAATGACTTCATTGTCAGAAATCCAGCATTAGCTAACAACATATTATTATGTCAGTATGAAGCACAAAGACTGCAATTAAACATGAAACAAAATATCAGGTAAATATCTTCCACAATTTCATCTGCACACATCCATCATGCAGACAAAATTTTTTGACAACCCTAGAGCAAAGTTCCCCCTGACTTTGAAGTGTAATTTCTGCCTTGAGTTGGGGATAGTTTGTGGCTTGTTCACATAAACTCAAGATTTGACATACCCCAACTAAAAATAGGCCACATGGTGTCAAATCACATGATCTCAGTGGCCAGTTCTCATCGCCATTGGGAGAAATGAGACGAGCAGGGAGTCTTTCTCTCAGCAACCTTGTTGTTTCAATAGCAGTGTGACAGGTTGCCCCCCTCCTGTTAGAACTACAAATCTTCCACATTCATTGTTGCAATTGCAGCCATAAAAACTGAACGGACAAGAACAATGTTCTCTAATTATTATTTATTTACGCCAACAAACTTACTGTTGGTGTTTTTAAACACACAAGCTGTGTGTGGGCAATGTTTGAGAGGTAGAACTGGAACTGAAAAATTCAATGCCACAGCTGGGACTTGAACCACAGACCCTCCAGGTTTACTGGGAGAAATACGAACTGGGTGGAGGATTCAATGTCATTCTGGCAGGTTGACACAGTAGCTTAATGGTTAGAGCACCTGCCTGGTAATCAGTGGGTTTACAGTTCCAGTTCTAACTCTCAACTTTCTCTACTAATCGAAAACGAGGGCCTCCAGGTGATTTAACGTTCACTGTCGATGTTGCATCTTACAATTTCCTTGCCGAGCTCTGCCTACCAAAAATTATGCAGTCTCTGCATAGCATTTACAGTGCTTGAAATGCACTTCAAAATCAAGATTCTTTTATCCTTTGTGTGCTGATAACAGTATGCACAATTGACAATGATGATCAGTAATCACAGTAAAAACAGATGACGGCCATTTAAATTTCAGATCTAGCAAACTAATGAACTGAAAGAGGCATTCAATTTAAAAATCGTGTTCCTTATGGGACACTCATATGAAACTCAACTTGTTTTTAGCATAATGTATTACTGACTGAAAATCCCACTTCCAGGAGTTGAACTTTGTAAGCCCATAAGAGGCAGACATTCAGCCAGGGCATTTTCTCAGTTGCAAACAATAAGTATGGCCAGCAATAAAGTTTATTTAATCCACATGAACCAGTTATGATAATTGTTTTAATTAAAACACCTTATTTCTTTTGCTTCTGCTCTCACTGCAAGTGCGAAAGAGCTGGTGTAGGTTTTATTATCACTAATTTATCCTCGTATTTCAACTGCGAGAATGGTCTTTTCACTAATTATTTTATTATACATTGTTCATCCATTTTGAAGAATTAGCACTAGCAACTGTCTTGGTACATTGTACAGTATGAAATAAGTGATGATAATAATACCAATACAGCTGCTGAGGACAGTAACAATTGCACAGTATTAAAAACACTTTCTTGCTACTTCAAGCCTGTTGTGTTCACACGGCACATTTTGGAAACACTTGTACGAGTATAGAAACACGGGATTCCGAAGCCTTGATGTGCTTACTCCTGCATTTCTCTGCCTCACCCCTCTTTACTCATATCGTAGTGAAGGCTGCTGCAGCAAGCACCCAAAGCCCTGTTCTCCTTGCTGTTCAGTGGCAAAGAACTGGACCTATTTCATCCTACTCGTACATGCTAATTCTTCATATGGGAAACTGACTGGTATTGCAATTATTGACATTACTTACTAATTTCTAGTTTACTTTAGATATGGGCTTCAGTGATAGCTTTGATATCCCACAATATATGCCACTGCTTAACTTACTTTTATCCGGACATGTTTTGAAGACCATTGTCTTCATTATCAATGGTTTTTCAATTGTGTTTGAAGAAGTACAATATCCTGTACGTTCATGTTTTTGGAATGTTGGCAAGCAGGCAGGCAAGCAGAGTGAATTGCTTTCAGAATATAGCAGTGCTGCACACCTAAGTAATATATGGAAAGAATTCTCCCTTCACCACGCATGCATGCACCTGCACACACACATGCACATCCTCATGTAAAAAAATATGAACTTATGTGATATGTACCTGAAAAATGACTGCATGAATGTTATATCCTTTGTAGGGATCTTCTCTTGTAAGTAACTGCCAAAGCACTACTCCCAAAGAATATATATCTGATTTTTGAGTTGGCTGCTCTCCTTTGAAAATATTCGGATCAGTGTACACCACAGTGCTCTGAAACCATAAAACTTAAAGATAAACTTCTAGCTTTACTTTCTGTAAGAAACAAAGCAAGATTTGTTAGCAAACAATTTCATGCAAACGTTCCAGGGTTTCATTAAGGAAAAATCTGATGTGTTACAAACTCTTAATCCTCTATCTTCTTCGTGTTAGTTGAAATAAACATTTGCAGAAATTACTGCCTATTTCCTTGTAGGTGCAAGGAAAATATGGGAATACAGTAGGCTTTGAGCGATAGTCAAATCTTTTAAAGCTTTGAGATCCCATTCTCTTTGCACACTTAACATATAAAAAAATGAACAATGATGTTCTACTTCACGAAAGTTTTAAGTTTTTTTGAAACTGTCATAAATAACAAGGAATATCTCCAAAATGCTTCACTCTACAAAAAATTTTATTCAGACATAAATTATGTGTTTTAGGAAGATCGACATTTTTTGTACAGTAAGATTTTGTCAATCTCTTACGGTTTACGAGTTATTCAAAAGTCATCCAGAGTAAACAGGACTACATAGGCTATAGCCAAAAAATTCAAAATATATATTTCATTTGTCATGAAAATATGTTAAACATGTCATTTTAATCAAAATCGTTAGAGCCATTTTCAAGAAAATCAAAATTTTTGAAAAATTTTCTATGTAAAGGGTAGTTTAGGGTAGAGGAATTTTCTTCATAATCTTTATGCGACATCCTTGAAACTTAAATACCAACTTTGGTTTTTAACCGACTTTTCCTTTTTGAGTTATGCTGTCCACACACGCATGCACACAGACTTTTTATAAAAATGTTTTTTTTTTTTATTCAGGGGTTCTCAAAAAATGTATTTGTGGTGAAGACTGGTCATCAAATTTTTAGATGGAATACAATACTTAAACAGAATTAAAACAATAAATCCTAATGTCTTATCCACTGCAGTGGTGTGTAGGCTTAACAAGCCCACAATTTAAATGCTTTTGGTAACAATAATTTAGAAATACTTCTTCAGAGAGACAAAAGACAGACTTTACTAAGTGCCTAATCACTATTTCATTCCCAATGGATACTGTTTACGTATTTCTTTCTGGTTATGATTTATTGTTCACAATCTCTAATTATTTTGAATAAGCATAACTTGGTAACTTGACATCATAAACCATGGGTTTTGCATCAAAAATTAATTGCCCATGAACTGTCTGTTACCAATAAAATTCATTCAGTGTTACTCCTTTATACCTGTATATATGTATATATAGTTAATCACTTAGTTATGGCTTAAGAATGCATAAGAGTTGTAATAATGGTATAAGAGCAGCTAATATGGTAAGAAAGGGGGGAGGGAGCATGGAATTCATGCATTTTTGTAATCATATGTAATAGAATACAAACCAAAGATTCTTAATGACATATTGTTAACTTTTCTGACTCAAGTTTTACTTACTAGGTTGGGAACAGTATTTTTCCTCTGATCAAGAGTACAAGAACTACCAAAATCACACAATTTACATGTATCACAGTTTGAGTGCACCATTACATTGCAAGGCTTGACATCTAGATGTAGCACTTTATTGTCATGGCAGTACCTAAGTGCTTCAGCAATATGCAGTCCATATCTGAAACAATTAAAAGTTCTTCTCCTACCAGCTAATAAAAATGTACCTAAAGATGCAAATCATTCAATAAAAAATATAAAGATAATAAAGATTCAAATCTTAGAAATATAAAGGAAAATAATTAAGTATATTTTTGTAAGTACATTAACACTGGAAGAACAAATCAGTGTACATGATGGTGTGGTTGGGCTCCACACCTAAGTTCACACATAGGGACAGTACAAGGGTCTCTCCAACCTTCGCACCTGAGAACCCCATAGAACACATGTCAGAAACTGTGCTGAAACAATGAAAATGGACCATAGAGATAGAAAAGATCCCTGCTAGTGAGACAGGAGTTAATAACTTAAAGGCCTTTCAAACTAAGTACGAAATTGTGAATATTTGTCACAATCTCATTAGTTGTAGAAGTTTTGGGATGCCCTGAGCACCCTGATCTTGAATGGATGTATGACCAGGCTTAAATTCAGAAGCCCAATTTTAGCTGTTGAAAACAATGGGGAGAATCTTTGGATGTTCAAATGTAACTCCTTTTGTATTTCTAGTTTTTAGCAGAGCATCAGAAATATTTATTATTACAAATTAATTGTATCATTTCAACATACTCTCTATTAGCACTTCTACATTTTTCCATCCTTTGAAACCACTTAGAGAACGCCTTAGCTTCTTTTGGAATGTCATGTAGAGCACAATTGTATACAGCAATAGTAGAGCACAATTGTATACAGCAATAGCCTCTTCATCTGATGAAAAGTGCTGCCCATCACGGCAGCATGGGGTCAGATCAGGAGAACAGAATGGATGTGGTAACACTTGCAACTTTTCCATCTCCAAGAGATCCATTGTACTGACACCTTTCTATGCATCATTGTAATGATGCAGCAGAAGGTATCCGTCCTTAGATTTTGGATACTGTGCTCTCCATGTGGCCATTTTGTGCAGCATTCACTCACATACCATTCAGCATTAATAGTACAACATGTGCTCAAGTTCAGAGAGATGACTAAATAATTGTGAACTATGTTCTGCACTGCTGTTGACTCAGTTTCACTGAATGTGAGGTATGGATCTTCTTTGATCTAATTTTCCTCACAGAATCAACATTTTTCTGTGTCACTGCAGTTGCTGGGTGACCTGAACAAGGTTCATGTTCAAGAGATAGCTAACCCCTTAAAAAAAAGGGCCAGATTTATCAAAAACACATACCAAAGGAGCGCCACTTTTAACATTTAATTCTTTTAATAATCACTGCCTGAAAATCACAGTGAGAGAGATCCATCTTACTCTTTGTCTCACTCGGCAATGACTAAGCTCTCTCAAACCAAGGAATGATAGCCAGTGGAGGGAGAAGCAGCATGTGCATGCTGTAAGGTCTTTCTTTTGAAAGAAAGCAGTTTTATTTTCCTCTGAATTGTAGCTTAGAAACTGCTGAAAGTTTTCGGCTTGGCCCTTGTATCACAGTTCAAAATGTCAGTTTTATCTATTTTTATGGACAATGTTAACACTAATTTGTTTACATTATTACAAACAAGTAACTCACATATCTGAAGCTTTACAGCATACCATATAAAGGATGATACTATAATCGGTGCCAATCAAGAAAGGGATTGACGGTGAGAAAGAGACAACATTGCCGCTTGTCACAACCACATGGAGAGGGTGTTAGGATTATTTGCACAAAGACTTTGGATTATGTTTAGAATGTAGAGTGGGTATTATTTATATTTGTATTTAAAGACAGTAGTAAAATAGTGAATCTACAGTAGAGAACACACAAGTATACATCACTGTAAAGATTTATGTTAACAAAAGGTACACACCTGTGAAATACTGATGCCTATTCTAATGGGAAAATGCTGCTGATATTTGAATCGCTTGCATCATTGCTGTTGTTCCTGGAATTACCCACGGAAATGACAGCCTATTCTATCCTTTCTTCTAAAATTCATTTTCCAATGCTGCATTTATTATGCCCTTTGTGTAACCACTTTTTCAGAATTTTCAGTTTTACTGTTGCTAGAGCCTCTTCTGTAGCTTTATTACAACATGGTGAAATATTTGTTGTTTCGTCTAACCTAACCCTTTACTTCGGCCCAAATTAATTAAATTGGGTTACACTGGGAAAAGGGTAAGCCAAACTATGTTTTGACTATGTTCTGCAGCAATGGGATACAACATACCTTACCAAACACAATTTTATTTTCTTCCCAAGTACACTAAGTTGGTTGCACTGTCTTTGCAACTGTTTTTGGACATTGAGCCGTTATATGACACTCAAATTAAAGCAACCATAATCATCGTAATTCCCACTTCAAGTTTGACAAGGATTATAGTGCACTGTTGCCTCCAGGTGCTTAGCAGAGCTTCACATCGCATAGTCGCCGGGAAAATTAGCTGCTCCCCCTCGGCAACTGGCCGAAACATCCGGCACATGAATTTTCAGCTGAAAATTCTTCTACATCGAAGCCAGGCCTGTGACGAGAAGAGAGCTGTTCTTCTGGCTTGTGAACTCCCTAGAGGACGACGTTCGACCAGCTGACTTAAATGGGGGGACTGGCCGGAGAGGGATTGCGTCTAGTACATGCAGTTTAATGTTTTCTTCTAAATTTTATTTGCTTCTCGTTTGGCTTATACACATTTAAATAATTTGGGTGAGGGCTTTGAGCGTGTATATTGGTCTTCTAAAATTAATGTTCAGCATGGCAGGGATTTTTGGTAATAATGAAAAGGACTTTAAAGTGGAAGAATGTTTTGAAAGTGTATTCTTTGTAAAGACTTGAAGTGAAAGTGAGTGGATTGTATCTTTAACAAGTCAAGGTGCTATGTTTACTTTTGTAAAGTTGTTGTTGTTTTCTAGTGCCTTGCATCTGGCAATGAAGCCATTAGCATTCGTGCTTTCCAATACTTTTGAACTGTAGTTTCTTCTGATCTTAATGCTTCACAGGTCTTCAAGTGTTCTTCATTCATTTCTGCTGGATCGTTACACAGGACACATATCGGTGAGGCTGAGATACCTATTCTGTAGAGATGACTTGCCAAGCAGTCATGATTTGTCAATAGTCGGAAGGCTGCAACAGCTGTTTTCCTTGGTCTCTGGGGGATTATATCTGGATTGGAAAGTAGTGTAATCCATTTTTTATCTTTGGCATTTGTTTCTATTTCTTGTAGGTATGAATGACAAAAATTTTTAATGATCAAGCGTTTTATTGAGGAATATGAGAAATTGAATTTAGACTTTTGTGTTATTGTTGTGGCTTTCTTTGCAAGTGAGTCTGCAGCTTCGTTCCCCATGACTCCACAGTGTGCTGGAATCCATTGGAGATGAACAGTCTTATTAACTTTTTGGAGTTGTGTTAACATTTTGTAGCATTCTCTAATTTTTGTTGACTTCTTTGTAGTATTTGAACATATTCCCTGAATTGCAGCTTTAGAATCCGAAAGAATTACTGCCTTGTTAAATTTATTTAAGGGAAGATTTAATAATTGTCGGAGAGCAATGTATATAGCCTCTATTTCTCCATCATAATTTGTTGTGTCTCTGCCAACAGAATGATAAAAGGAAAAATGTGAACATGTAACTCCAGCTCCAGTAAGGTTTTCCTTCGAGGATCCATCAGTATATATGTGCAGCCATTCTTCTGTGGGATACCTAGTATTGATTGTTTCCAGAGCTAGAAGTTTTTGTAAAGTTGAAGTTGTTAAAATAAAGGCAAGTTTTCCTTGCCAATTCAAGTATAACCATTACTTAAAAATGTCCACAGATCCTACTGGTTTTATCCTGGTGCTATTTAGTAAATTATTTCATCTCAGTGGGTTGTAAGACCTTAATGAACTATCATTCTATACACCCCAGTAGACAGTGCAAAGGAAATGGTAGCAGATTGCGTGTAAATTTAAATAGCACCTTGAATCCACTTTCCTCACCCTTCATGTGTAAATTGGTTTTATATTTCCAACTTTGATTTTGTTAGTTCATATGATTCTACTATCATGTTACTGTTGAACTTAGAACTTTTATGTAAAAACGAACTAGAATTCTTGTTGACAGTTCGGAATGTTTCTTATGATATTACTAACACCTTACCTGATATGGTACGTTTACTTAAAGAAAATATTGATAGGGAAGTATCACTTTCTTACTTTTCTTCCCGGGATTTGGAAAATGCGATACAAGATATTCGATTCCAATTACAGGAATTTATAAACTTTAAAATAGAACAAGGAGTTTCATTGTCCTCTGCCATGTTGCACCGTTATATGACACGTGTTGGACATCATATACATCGCTTACACCTGTTAATTTCTTATGCACCAATGGGTCAAGTTTCAGATTTAAATAGCTTACTTCAACAGTTTAATGAATTACTTAAATTTCTGGATACTTCTACATCTACCAGTGCAACTGATTTAAATAATGTGGCATCTTTGACAAACGAAGGTCTTACTTTTTCATACTCAGCTTAGACACCAGTACATTCGTCGAATGTTCTAATTTCTAAAATACAGCCTGTAACATTGATAGACTTTAAACCTTTAGAAATACGTTATCCTTCTCAGACATTATTAAGTAACATATTTTGTTGTTTATACTCTGGAACAGGTTCTAAACGTTTTAGAGATGTTAATCAAATTACAACAGTTAAATGGGTCCAAATTTAGATTCTGATATATGCGTATGTTTGCCATTAGTTGAGGGTAATTTGGAATTTTTGATGCAAACAGTTTTAACAGAAAATTTACATGCTTCAGTATTAAAATTTTTCTTGCCTCCACGTGTAAGATCGGAGCTACTGGCACGCCATTATTATGCTATACAGGGGGAAAATGAATTTTTGGGATTTATTGCACGAGTACGTAAGTTTGCCTTAGTCTTCAGATACAGTTTCAGATGTTAAAAGTTTCAGATACAGAACAACAAATTTGTGATTTAATCCTTTCAGGGTTAAATGACAACACACGCTTAAGAGCCATTTTTCATTCATGACCTTCTTCCTTTCGAGACTTGGATTCTTTGGCATATTGGATACAGCAGAATTCTAAATTTCACCAACAGTTAACACCCTCGCCCCAGATGTGTCGAATTTCTATCAATGCTCAAATGAGACACAAAATTTTCGCTAAGGAATTTTCACGACAAGTTCGCAGGGCCAAGTTATGTTAGTTAACATAAAATGGAACTTCAACGACCAACTCGTTTCTGCACATTGTGTAATCATACGGAACATAATTTTGAATTTTGTTTTTTGCATAAAAAGTTAGATTTTCAGCCACAAAGAAAACAGTTATGACACAAAGTGAATTTTTCAGTTGCACCTTCATGAACGTTGAAGGTTTATGCCTTATCATTTTGTTCTTTACCAGTGATTAATATTACATGTCTTGCAAAGGAAACATTGGCATTATTGGATTCAGGCAGTTCCTTAAATTTTATTAAGTGGAAATTTTTACAAACATTACCTCGATTTCATAACTTTCATATTACCCCTACAGTAACTTCATGTAAATCTGTTTCAGGAGAGCCATTTCCAGTATTGGGCACTGTTAAATTACATATTAAGTTGCAAGATTTTTCTTGGACATTTTCATTTGCTATTGTAGAGGATTTACCATATGAAGTACTTTTGGGTGAACCTTTTCTTCGTTCAAAGGGGGCTAAATTAGACTTTACAAACTTCACCTTATCATTTGCATTTGCATCTCATAAACATTTCTATTGGATCTAATTTATTTAGTCAAGTTGGATTTTGTTCTTTACCATCTGCTACCTCAATTAATTTATTGCATTTACACGAAGACAAAAAGAAAAGTATTATGGATTTGCTTGAAAAATACTCTGACGTTCTTACTGATTCTTTGGGTACCATAAATAATTTATAATATTCAATACAATTGCTGAATTCTACTCCGGTTCGTTTGCCTCCATAAAAGTTCACACCCCCAAAGGTAGATATTTTGAAGCAGAAAATTCAGGTTATTTTAGATCAAGGGATTATTGAACCTTCCAATAGCCCATATGCTAGTCGATGTTTCTTAGTTCCTAAACCAGATGGTGATTTTCGCCTAGTTGATTATCGTAAATTAAATAAGAATATTCAATTGGATAGCATGCCTTTGCTGAACTTACACACTGCTGCACATTATTTTTGTAACGCAAAGGTTTCTTTTTACTACACTGGATTTGAATTAGGCATACTACCAAATCCCTTTGGATTCACAATCACGCACTTTAACTGCTTTTTCTACCCCTTGGAATTTATTTCGCTTCTGTAGGGTACCCTTTGGACTTTCCACGGGAGCCCAAGTATAGTCACGTCTGTTGGATACAGTTTTGCAAGATTGTAAGTTTCGTTTTGTATTCAGTTATTTATAGTCCTGATTTTGAATCACATTTAAAACATTTACATCATGTATTTAGTTGTTTGCGTAGAGCTGGTCTTACTGTCCGTGCTTCTAAAGTCCGTTTTGCTACTAATCAATTTTCCTTTTTAGGCCATTTAATTTCTCCAGCTGGAATTTCTATCGACCGCACGTCAGCAGTTTCTAAATTTCATTCACCTACTAATCAGAAACAGTTATCATTTTAGATATGGCTGCTTCCCCCCCCCCCCCCCCCCGAAATTTAGGTATACATAAGTTTGCTGATATTGCAGAACCATTGTATGCGCTGAATCGCAAAGATGTACAGTTTGTGTGGACTCCGCAACATCAATTAGCGTTTGAACAACTTAAACATGCTATAATGAATCCACTGGTTTTGGCTATGCCAAATTTTGAACAAACATTTATCTTACAGACAGATGCTTCTAGATTTGCAATATCTGCAATTCCACAGGAATTGGATCACGGATGTCAGCCTATTCCTTATTATTCCCGTACATTATCACTAAAGCCCGGATTTTTATGCAATATCAAGGTGCGAAATATGTACATATTTATGTAACAAAAAACATCAAAATATATAATGTAAATATGTAATATCAACAAAATATGTAAAATTATGTAATAATCTAAATGCTAAGATTACAACCTCAAATCTAAATGCAGACTGCAAACTACCCAAATTTTGTAATTTGATGGGTCTGTAAGTGCATAAATTAATTACAATGAGTTAAAATTTACTAAATATAGAATTAATTATGGGGAAAATGTTTTGTTGTATACAGAATTTACCTAAAATTTATTTTCAAGTAGGTAATCACGAAATAAAAATGTGTTTTGCATTATGTTTATTAAACTTACTCATTTCACATAATTATTTTACTTAAATTTTAGACGGTAAAGGAATGTTGAAATATTGAACCAATTTATCAACGAGTGAAACAATCAATTCAAAATAATTAAATTTTATAATGAAGATGCATTTTCAGTTTTCTATCTCTTGACATACAATGAACAACCAGACATTTTCATTTTGAGTCTTTTGCTTCTTTCAACGTACGGTGAATAACCATATACTTCTCCATATTTTCAGGTGTCATTGTGTGTCTCCTATCGGATAAAATGCTCTTATAAGCAGAGGCTTCTCTCCACGTTCTACGAAGTAATAGGAGCATATTTTAACATAGAAATCTGATTTACAGAGAAATGTTTTGGTAAATCTACACTCACCATTTAGCACTTTAGACATGGACACAAGCATAGAGTACCCTGGATTCCTCTTTAGCACAGCTTTGAATTTTTTACCTACCTTCCTTCCTACAACCACACTAAGCTTCTGTGATGCACGTTCCATTAAATCCAAAGATTCGTGAAGAAGGGAACCTGATGTCTTGATGGTGATGGTTATCACATACAAAGCGCAACCATTCCGTTTATGAATTAGAAGCTTTAGCAGTCTTAAAAGCTTGTGAAAAATTTCGTGCCTTCGTCGAATTAAGTTGGAGTGTGACAAATAGAGCCCGGATTTTTATGTAATTACATATTTTAAATCCTGCATAATATTTCAATGAGAAGTAAAAATGTTGGCGAATTACGTCATTTGGGACTCCTTACAAATTTTTATTTTACATATTTTGCACGTTTCTACATATTTTAACGATGTTACATAAAACGTAAATATTTTCTGGGTTTCGTTACAATTTTATTATTTTTTAAAAAATATTGTCACATTATAAACTACTGTTTTCACAAGTTTTGCTGAAAGCAACAAAATTCAATCTGTGAAATAGGATGCAAGTTAAATTAAGCATGCGATAATAACCGCCTCGCCTCGTTCTGATTGTAGTCCGTTTATATCAAAGCAGGTGCCGCTCGACAGTGTTGACCTCCAGTGTCACGTTTCTCGTAGCGCTCTGAGCATTTACAAGGGACTGGAGAAATTGATTGTTACCATTGTCGCGGTAGTAGTATAATAGATGCGAGGAAACAAAGTGAGCCGTTGGACAACCATCAATATAGCGAGGCGATAATACTACAGTTAGTTTCTTGCAAGTCTTAGTAAAATGGCACCAGTTGCGTCCTCGCTATCCTAAAATTGAATTCATGGGTGACATTAGATAGCGCCTTTACAACCGACGGAAAATTAATAGTCTGTCAAACATGCAGTAAAGGAATTGGCTGTTCCATGAAATCTCAATTGGAGCAACATACAAAAAATGTTCTTCACATACGCAACAAACACCTACAGTCTTCTAGAAAGTAAGTTCTGTTGACACAAATGCAACAGGAAATGATTTTCAAAGACTTGTGCAGTGCAATGGTTGCAGCTAATATTTCGTGACAACTTCAAATTCCTTAATTTCGCTCCTTTCTAAAAAAAAAATGCAAGAAAGTTATTCCAAACGAATCTACTCTGAGGAAAAAGTATCTTCATGTGTGTTATGGAGAAGCAGTTGCTCTTATACAGAATGAAATTGGAGACTTCTGTATTTGGTTTGCCGTCGATGAAACTACAGATGACATCGGTCGTTACATAGCAAATTTAGTAGTTAGAAAACTAGATTCCGAAAGTCCAGCAAAACCATTTCTGATCTGTTTGAAGGTGTTAGAACAAACAAATCATCCTACAATTTCAAGATTCTCGTAAATGATGGTATGAAGATTCTGTGGCCAGAGGGTGTGTGTGAGGAAAAGGTTCGGATGCCGCAGTGTACATGATTAAAGCTGCAACTGCCCTTAAGGTTTTCTAACCGAATGTACCTACTTGGCCCATGCATTGCAACGTGTTGCTGAGGTAGCAAGAAGTAATTTTCACCGTGTGAATGAGTTGATATCAGCAACAAAAATGCTCTTCGTGAAAGCACGGCATAGAATTCGGTGCTATAAAAATCATCTCCAACATGTCCATATTTTCCTCCTGAGCCAGTACGTGGTTAGAAGCTGTGAACTTCTATTGTGAACATTTTGAAGGAGTCCAGCCATTGGTGAACATGTTCTCTTCAGAAATAGCTGTTTCCACACGCGAATCTCAGGACATATTTAAAGATCCGAAAGTGGCAAGCTCCTGTGCTGGCATCAAAAGTAACTTCGGCTGATTGCTAGCACCATCAAGACATCAGGTTCCCTTCTTCACGAATATATGGATTTAATGGAACGTGCATCATAGAAGCTTAGTGTAGTGAGCAGGAGATGTAGGAAGGAAGGTAGGTGAAAAACTCAAAGCTGTGCTAAACAGGAATTCAGGGTACTCTATGCTTGTGTCCGTGTTTAAAGTGCTAAATGGTGACTGTCGATTTACCAAAACATTTATCTGCAAATCAGATCCCTATGCTAAAATATGCTCCTGTTACTTCATGTGACGTGGAGAGAAGCTTCTCTGCTTATAAGAACATTTTATCCGATAGGAGACAATGACCCCTGAAAATATGGAAAAGTATATGGTTATTCACTGTACGTTGAAAGAAGCGAAAGACTCAAAATGAAAACCTCTGGTTGTTCATTGTATGTCAAAAGATAGAAAACTGAAAATACATCTTCATTATAAAATTTAATTATTTTGAATTGATTGTTTCACTCATTGGTACTAAATTGGTTCAGTATTTCAACATTGCTTTACCGTCTAAAATCTAAGTAAAATATTTATGTGAAATGAGTAATTTTAATAGATATAATCCAAAACACATCTTTTTATTTCGTGATTACATATTTGAAAATAAATGTTAGGTGAATTCTGCATACAACAAAACATTTTCCCTAAATTAATTCTATATTTAGTAAATTTTAACTCATTGTAATTAATTTATGTACTTACAGACCCATCAAATTACAAAATTCTGGGTAATTTGCAGTCTGCATTCAGATTTGAAGTTGTAATCTTAGCATTTAGATTATTACATAATTTTACATATTTTGTTGATATTACATATTTACATTACATATTTTGATGTTTTTTGTTACATAAATATGTACATATTTCGCACCTTGATATTGCATAAAAATCCGGGCTCTAGTGATAACCAAGCTATTGCTTGGGTCCCTTCACATACACGCAAAACATGAAAATTGGCACGTTGGGCATTAAGACTTAGTGCATTTCAATTCGATATAAAGCACATAAAAGGCGTTGTTTAGCAGATGCGTTGTCTCGCCTATTTCAGGAACCCGAACCTCATTCCCACCAATTATCTGCTCACGTCGGATTGATTAACCTCTTATCAAAAGATTTTCCTCAAGTTTTTATTTCCATCCCATCATATCAACAAATTGATCCGGAACTGGGACCTATTTGGCATCAGGCTAAAGCGGGCGTTATTCCAGATGGTTATGTTTTCCGGAACGATATTCTCTTTTGCAAATTACCTCGCTCTTCCTCCGTACGCGTTTTGTTGTCTAAGGCTTTAATTCCCGTCGTCTTACAATATTCCAATTCTTCTCATTTTGGGGCTCATGTAGGTATACGAAAAACTAAGGATAAAATTCGTCGCTTCTTTGTCTGGCGTAAGATGTACCAGGACATTGTACAATTTGTTCGTCGAGTTTGTTTACAATCGAAACCCCCGGCTAACACCAAGATTGGACCCGTGAGCTCTCACTTGGCTACTTACCCGATGGAACGCCTTTTCTTGGATTTTATTGGGTCCTTTCCTCGTTCATTACAGGGGAATGCATATCTTTGTGTGGTGGTTAATCGTTTTACTAAATTTGTTTGGTTTTCCCCTGTGCGAGCTTTGACAGCTTTTGGTACTATTTCTGTTTTGTCATCTCTTTTTGCTTCATTTGGTTTTCCGGCTGTATTAGTTACTGATAATGCGTCGTACTTTAAAGCACAAACTTTTCGTACATTTTTGTTTGAACATGGGATTCAGTGAGTTCATACTTCGCCGTATTATCCATGTCCTTCCTTAGCAGAAAGGGTAAATAGGAACCTAAAGGGTGCTCTCATCACTTTTCACTCACATGATCATCGTCTTTGGGACACTCTCTTCCTTCATCACCATTGGCCTTTAATTTGGCACATGAGGAACATTCTCAATCACCAGTTTCACTTATGTTCCGATTTCAGCCAGCCTGCCCACTCACAAATGTAGGGAAGTTACAGGATCTATTACCTGATAGTTTAATCCAAAATAGTTACAGGAAGTCTGACATCAAACAATGAAAGCTTTACGTGGTGATCGTGCTCGTCGCGAAGCTCGTTATAATAATTCCAGGGCTCCTCTTTCCTTTAAGTTAGATTTAGTACTTCTTCTTGATCATCCTATAAGCAGGGCATCACACCAAATTACAACAAAATTGGCGCCACGTTTTGTCGGACCTTATAAAATATGTGACATATGTACGTAATGGGGTTTAATTTCGTTTACAGCATTGTGTGTCTGGCCAAATTACTACTGCTCATGCTTCTCAGTTACGTTTGTTACCTCCTTATTCAAGCAGCAAGCCAGTTAGCAAATTTTGGGTACTTCTGCTCTAGACTCTCGACTTCTCGTTCGAGCTGAAGGTACAAGCTGTGTAGCTACCCAGTACGAGTTCTACCCATGCTTTCTTTTTCTTATTATTGGTCTCTTTAAATGTTTGTGTTTTTTTCCTTGTGTATCTACTGCATTTTTGTTTGTGTGTGAGAGTTCAGCTACCGGTAGCATGAGTGAGTGATGGAATGATTCTGTATTGTTATTTTTGTTCTATGTTCACCTTTCTGTTGTCTTGTGCTGTGTTTTGTGTGGATTCACCCCTTAATTTGGAGTTCACTTGTCTTTTTCCTCTCTTGCAACTTATATGGTACCATTTAATCTTATATTACTTTTAAATTTTGTATAAATATTATATATTGTATATATTTATAACATATTTATCTTTTAGCGGTTTTCCAAATTTAAAAAAAGTTGTGTTTAACACCTGTTGTAGAGCAACACAAAATACCTGCCTTTTAATGTGTAATTTTTTTTTCGGCTATTTTACATTCTAAGCAATATTTTTTCACCAGATTGTTATTAGCACTATTCTAACAGTTTCCCTCACTTTTATTTACAACCACTTACTGTATTAAAATTTCTGCCTGCTGTGTTTATTTTTCCTTTTTACTTAGTAACCCACCTCTGGATAACAACATGGTTGATTTTTTTTTTTTCCAAGTCCGGGTCTGGTCTTGTAACGGGAGCTCCTCCCGACAACTATATGCTCAAAGATAAACAGCCAGGATTCTCGGAGTGGGCGTTTCGAAGGCATATTTGTCTCCTTAGGACGTTAATTTTAACGAGGGTGGATGTTTTCGAAACTAAAAGGGCAGAAATCTGTGTGGTCTAGATGGGAAGGTTCAGTGGAGGCATCAGAGAGAGAATGAGGGGTACTTCAGCGGTTTGACTTGGACGAGGCAGACGTGAAAGATATGTGATAAGACTCCGCGAATAGGCAGTGCAGAAATTAGCAATCTTTTTTTTTTTTTTTTTTTTTTTTTTTAATTTTTGTTTAACGACGCTGTCAATTGCAAGGATCACATCAGCGTCGCCGGTGTGCCGGAATTTCGTCCCGCAGGAGTTCTTTTACATGCCAGTAAATCTACTGACATGGAGCTGTCGTTTTTAAGCACACTTAAAAACCATCGGCCTGGGTCGGGTTTGAACCCGCGACCTTGGGAACAGTAGGCCAGCGTCTAACCAACTGAGCCACCCATATCGACAAGCAGCAATCTCGGGGATTAGAATTTCATCAGGGAAATACCGCTTACAAGGGACAAGAAATGATATACGGTCACGGAAATTGTTCTCCGAGAATTCTGGTACATTTTGGGCAGTTGTCACGACAAAGACAATAAATTAGAAGTGCGGTATAGAATATAGTGTCGTCTTCCTTGTTGGACACACGAAGGTCCTCCGTGACCTTTATTACACCCTGAGATCGAACCAACCTATTTCCCCACATCCCTACATTGACTGTTAGTATGTGTGGCTGGCGATAAGCACGATATGCCGACACGAGCAGCCGAGGAACGACGACGACGTCCGGTGCCCGCCACTGGCACTACAGTCTGCAAGAACAACTATCAGATGGGATGCTGTCCTGCTGGCCAGTTTCGCCGGTGGGGGGCATTGAGCCATTATATGGCGCTCAAATTAAAGCAACCATAATCTTCGTAATTCCCGCTTAAAGTTTGACAAGAATTATAGTGCACCATTGCCTCCAGGTGCTTAGCAGGGCTTCACATCGCATAGTCGCCAGGCAAATTAGCTGCTCCCCCTCGGCAACTGGCCAAAACTTCCGGCTCATGCGTATCGACCGAAAATTCTTCTACATCGAAGCCAGACCTGTGACGAGAAGAGAGCTGTTCTTCTGGCTTGCAAACTCAGCGGAGGAGGTCATTCGACTGGCTGACCTAAATGGGGGGACTGGCCAGAGAGGGACTGCATCTAGTACACACAGTTTAATGTTTTCTTCTAAATTTTATTTGCTTCTCGTTTGTCTTATACACATTTAAATAATTTGGATGAGGGCTTTGAGCGTGTATAATGGTCTTCTAAAATTAATGTTCAGCATGGCAGGGATTTTTGGTAATAATGAAAAGGACTTGAAAGTGAAAGAAAGTTTTGAAAGTGTATTCTTTGTAAAGACTTGAAGCGACAGTGAGTAGATTGTATCTTTAACAAGTCAAGGTACTATGTTTATTTTGTAAAGTTGAAGTTGTTAAAATAAAGGCAAGTTTTCCTTGCCAGTTCAAGTATAACGACTATTTAAAAATATCCACAGATCCTACTGGTTTTATCCTGGTCCTATTTAGTAAATTATTCCATCTCAGTGGGTTGTAAGACCTTGCTAATCACATGTTAAATACTGACAACACTGGTTTTGTGTGTACAGTTGCAATGGAAATGTCTTAGTTCTAATTGGTTCTTCTTTTTGTTGCTATGACAACCGCAATGACGTATCCATCCCCTCCTGTTCATTTAGACCTTTCTGCCACGTGATAAGAACTGTCAATCACCTTCTGATTGGCGCCAAATATAACTACCATAGTAGTTTTGGCATTTTCACATACCTGAATCAAGCAGAGAACTTAGAATGCCCCTCTTAACGCAATTTTATGTTTTACTGACATGTTCCATATCTAGTGAATTATAATAGAATGAGACTGCCTTTGTAATGTAGTAGAGGACCCAGATTTAATCTCTGGTACTATCATGGAGGTTTTTCCCCACTGGGAGGTCTGGCAGGGGGTGCACTCAGCCTCATCATGTCCCAGAGGAACCAACTGAGCAGCTACTTGATGAAGTAGTAGTGACCCAAGGTTGCAAAAGCTGGATAACCAGCTGGGAGGGCTCGAGGCACTGACCATGTCCCACCCTCCAGTTCTGCACCCCACTCATGACCTCTGTAGTGGGCAAAGGTGGGGGGATGCAGTGGCCAGGGGTAAGCCTTGGCACGCAAGGGGATGTTGGGCTAGAGGTTAATGATAACAGGATAAATAAATTTGCATCTACATTTTTTCCTAATTTGCTTTTCCCATTATTATATGAATTATGTGAAATTGTAGAAAGATGGGTACTCTTACCATGACAGAGGATTTTCTATTGATATAAACAGCCCTTTCAACCATTTATATGAACATAATATACAATATAACATATACAGTAGTTACGTAATCTTTAATTAATTTGGTGGTAACAGTTAAAGCAGTGTCTCCCTTTAGCAGTTAAACAGCATAGCTTCATTAACATGAATATAAATTTGACTCCAGAAGTTTTAAACTTTGCATAAGAAATCTTGTACTACTTACTCAAGAATTCAAGGGAATCAAATTTTTCAGATCCCTATGTTTAAGTGTGTACACATCCCAGAACATTGTAAGTAGACGAAAAACATAAAACAAAATCATTCCTAAACCTTGTCCAGACTAGCACAGTAGTTTCAGAACTTAAGTTTAACAACATTTAAATGTTAGAGGAACTGGAACCTGATTCTCCTGATATTGTTTATTGGAAATTCTGGATCATTGATGAGTACTTGAAGATCCTGTCCATGACATATTTCCATTAACACGAGACCATGTTCAGGCTCAGATAAAACCACTTGCAATACTTTCACAATATTTGGATGTGACAGTTTAATTGCATTTTTCTCATTCCACAGAGAATGTAGAGATTTCTTAAATCTCTTGGTTGGCACTACTTTCACAGCAACTTCAGAACCTGAAATGGTATGACATTACTAAAATGGAAATCTGAAAGCAAGATATGATACATAGGATATTTTTAGCAACTTAGATATTTACATTATACATTTTGATTCTCTGTACTTTCTTAAATATGCTTTTTACTCACATTTACTTTTAAAGGTTACATTTATATAATATTTTAGATCATATATTCATAGAGAGGAGCACAGAGACTGCTGAGAGATTCTACTATACATAATAATGTAAGTAGGACTTAAGCAATTATATGCAGGGTTGACATCCTCCTGGTGATTTGGTGCTTAGTGTCTTCTAATACTTAGTTTGAGTACAGTGGTACTCAGTACCACTTGAGTATAGTGGCACATGTACACAGATAGGTATGTGTCCTGAGATGGACTGAAGTGCAGGCCATGACCAGAGTTTGAATCAGACTTTCTGATGAGGGGAAGAACTTAAGTTTGCGTTTCATTTATGGCATAATGGTAGTAATACCAGTGGTAGTAGCAGCATTGGTCTGTTATATAAACAAAATATAGTAGCAGCAGTGGTGGCAGTGGTGACAGCAATATGCATTTTACTGTCTTTAAGAGCACCATGATTTTGTATTTCTGAGCAGTGCAGACATACAACTTTCCCAAAACTGTTTAATGAAAGCCAGGGGTGATTTGTTTTCCATTTTTCAAACCTGGTTTTGCCTGCACATCCCCCAATTTGTGTAATGGACTTAATTTCACTATTTTTGCTAACACGTCATTTCCAATGCTGAATTTTACCTGAGAAGCTGTAATTTTAATATTACTTGAAGTTGAAACCTGAAATTAGAGCTGGAATAAATCAGTGTCATTACTTTCTGTAACTTTTCGCTTTCTTGTCATGGACTGGAGAAGGCTGCCTTAAAAACGCTGAACAGGAACAAAGAGATTGTTATCAGCACAGCAGATAAAGGAAGCACCACTGTCATCATGAACATTTCTGATTATCAACTTAAAATCTATGAATTACTGGATCCAGCGACCTACAACAAACTTCCGCGAGACCCCACCTCACGCATCTTACAAAAAACCAACTAGCTCATTAAGCAGTCTTCAGTACCTGTGGAAAAGCAACGACAACTCACAGATGCAGAAGCCCAGTCTTCTATACTATATGGATTACCGAAGGTCCACAAATTGGAAGTACCACTCCACTCCATAGTTAGTGCCATCGGATCTCCTACATACTACAACAATGGAGGCAGGCCCCACTTTAAACCAACCCATGCAGCAGCCAAACCAATAAACAAAGACCAGACCAACTGTCATACACTACACATGCTAAGTGTATAAAATCTGTGAAGTCAAACAGCTACGTATCAGTCACCGAGACTAGCAGAGTACTTCGGTCACACCACTGAGGATGTTCGACGTAGCTTCGAACGAAATGTCTGGAAGGAGATTTTCCACTAGACTACGGCCCAAAAGCCTGGATAACCATTTTGTATTTTATGACACCCGCCGTAAACGCTTATGCAATTTGATCAAAATTACAACATTTACAGAAATAAGAGGAATAATTAATAATGTCACGAAACTATCTTTAGTGCAAAGGAATACAAGACTATGGCTGTATAAGACACTTGCAAGACCAGCTTTAAGTTATGGAAGTGAAGCATGGACACTATGAAAAAGAGATGAATGCTGAGCGATGAAATTTATGCGCTGTACAGCAGGCTATACAAAGTGGGACCATAAAAGAAATGAGGAAGTCATATTAGAACTGGATATGGAATCTATTCTATATTATGTACAAAATTACCAGAACTGGTTGGCCCATTTTAAATGGATGCCATCTCACAGAATTCCAAGAGTTCTGCTTTACTACCATTCTCAAGGCAAAAGACCGCTGGGATGTCCAGAAAAACATTGGATGGAAAACTCCTCTTTGAGATCGTAACAAGCTAACTGCCTAATACTTGTATGGAAGAAGAAGGTTATATTCTAATATATTTAATGAACATTTTTTAACACAAACGATACTTGATCTTAGTATTTTCATTATAAATAGGATGTGACGTTATTAATATCTTGTTATATCACACATAAGGCAATTTTAACTTGAATGTCTTTTTGTACTTAGTTTTAAATTATGTTGATTGATACAAATGATGAGTTCAAATATACGAGGGCCGTTCAGAAAGTAACCTCCGGTTGATTGCAAAAAATTCACCAAGTTAAATAAAAATATTTTAATATATACATCTTACAACTACATCTTTGCACTATTTTTCTACATAGTCTCCATAACGATTGAGGCACTTATCGTATCTGTTCAAAGCTTTGAAATTCCTTCTGCATAAAAATCACCCGCTTGTGCCTGGAGCCAGCCTGTGACCGCATCTTTGAGCTCTTCGTTGTCATCAAACTGCTGGGACCCGAGCCATTTCTTCATATGCATGAAGAGGTGATAATCGCTTGGCGCCAGATCTGGGCTGTAAGGTGGATGGTTGACAACGTCCCACTTGAAGGACTCAAGAAGGGCTGTTGTTCTGCGAGCAGAGTGAGGACGGGCGTTATCGTGCAAAAACACGATACCGGAAGTCAGCATACCACGGCGTTTGTTCTGTATAGCCCGTCGTAATTTTTTTAGTGTTTCACAGTACACGTCTTGATTAATGGTCGTCCCACGTTCCATGAATTCAACCAACAACACCCCTTTTGCATTCCAAAACACCGTTGCCATCAATTTTCGGGCAGAAAAATCTTGCCGGGCTTTTATTGGTTTGGTAGGCGAATTTGAATGTGCCCACATCTTTGATTGTTCTTTTGTCTCAGGGTTCACGTACTTAATCCAGGTTTCATCCCCGGTCACGATTCTGTTTAACAATGGTTCAACTTCGTCCTCATAACGTGACAGAAAGTCTAATGCAGAGGCCATTCTTTGAGTTTTGTGGTGGTCAGTAAGAATTTTGGGCACCCATCGTGCACAGAACTTACGGTAACCCAATCTTGCTGTCACTATCTCGTACAAGAGAGTCTTAGAAATCTGTGGAAAATCAGTAGACAACTCCGACATTGTGAAACGTCGGTTTTCACGAACTTTTGCATCAACTGTCTGAACGAGTTCGTCCGTCACCAATGATGATCTACCACTCCTCTCTTCATCATGAACATTTTCTCGTCCACTTTTAAATAAACGTACCCATTCACGGACCACTCCTTCACTCATAACTCTTGGTCCGTACACGGCACAAAGCTCACGATGAATAGCTGCTGCAGAATATCCTTTGGCTGTAAAAAACCTTATAACAGCATGCACTTCACATTTGGCGGGGTTTTCTATTGCAGCACACATTTCAAACGGCCACAAACACTAAACTAGCGCAGGTACAATGTTCACTCGACCACGGCTTGATGCTGACTGACCTGCTGAGTGCGTGAATGCACAGATGGCGTCGCTACTCCCCCCACTACCCGCACTGTGACCGATCGGAGGTTACTTTCTGAACGGCCCTCGTACATATACATGTTATGCAAATAGAGATGCCACAGAACTAAACTGATTATGTCAGTGTTCCTCTTTTGCTTCCAATAGTTTCTCATAACTTGCAATATATATGCTGTCTTTGTTCATGATTTGTCAACATACTATTAAAGTTGGTCTTTAAGTTAACATACCTTTCTGTTGAATCAAGATATAACAATCTCATTTCCTTGCAAATAGGATTCATTATTTTTCCAGTGCTGGGGATCTAGGGACATGAAATGTGCAAAAATGTTAAATCTCTTAAAAAAATTAAAAGATTCTGTGCAACTGAAGTCTGAAATAACTTTGCAACTAAAGCTAGGAATGTCTGTTGGCTTATCTACTATTCTTTTCACATTTTCATAATATACTGTTACAATTTTAAGTCTTGATTTGAAGCTTCTACTGCACTATGGAAGGAAACCGAGGCCTTAGTATAAACAATACAAGAAATACACATACTGCACGTTTATCTGAAGTTTCCTCTTCATTGATTACAAACTCACTGCAGAATAAGAATATTTTAAGACTAGATTGCCTCTGACATCCATCATATATGTATGATATATTGCTCCTGGAGCTCTGAAAGATATTTCACGAAGTGGAGCAGCATCTAGAAATATCACAAGTTCTAAGAATTCTCTGTAATCTTTCGTTGCTTGTTGGCTACATAAAGCCTCCTTAGCAAATGCAAGAATATCTTCTGATGAATCTTTCAACTGTTTACTTACTTGCAGTTCCTCCAACACAGGTCAGAATTGCAGAATATTGAGTGATTGCCATTTCTTTCGGAACATCTTAAAAAGTTACACATCAAGCCCAGAAGTATCATCCATCTTTGCTTCATGTACACTTCTTAACATTGTTTCATGCATATGATGTCTGCAGAGAAAATATAACAAATCTCTTCCAAGTTGGAGTTCCAGTAATGCACATACTCCACATGAACTACCTGTATTTGATGACGTATCACAACATGTGACCTGAACTTCCCATTCTTGTAAGCATTTAAACACAGTTTCACATTGTGCCTGTCTTGGTCCTCTCAGTAGCTGTAGCAATCCCAGTAAAATGTCTTTATTTTGAAAGGTAGTTGTTCAACTAATCCATTTCCATTAACTCCTGGCAACAATTTACCATGATAATGAAGGATAGCAATGTGTTATTACTCAACATTTCTGGCCAACTAATCGAAAAACTGTTGGAAGCACTCCTGCAGACATTGCTTACACTTATAGAGTGAGTGAGTGTGTGGGGTTTAACGGCCCGACGACAACGAGGTCATTTGGGCCCACAGTTAAACAATCTAAAACACACTCACATAGTTAAAATGAAAATTAAACGAGATGGGTAAAATTCTAAACTAACGCGGTAAAATGTGAGGTATAAAAGATCTAAAATATCATAAAACTGTAAAAATATAAAATCCATTATAAATTAAAAAGAAAAACAAGTCTGAGGTTTAAAAAGTCGAGACTTTAAAACATATAAAAGAAATCTTAAAGGGTTAAAATCACATGTCAGACCTGTCTATCGAAGCCAATATCGGCGACGAACTGTAGAGTCTTAGCTACAGATTCCGGGTCGTCGCCTAGAATAGAGGCTAGTGTAGACCCCAGACCAATAGATTGGCGCTCACGAGCGTATTGCGGACAGTCCAGTAATATATGTGCGACGGACAGTTCGATGTCACATGTAGGACAGACAGGCGCCGGGTCGCCACGCAAAAGGTAACCATGTGTGGCTCGTGTGTGCCCTATCCTCAGGCGGGTTAGAATAACTTCAGCCCGCCTGGAATCTCTGCAGGAGGTCAGCCAGGGTTGAACACCGTCCTTAATTGTCCGCAATTGAGTGCCAGCCAGCGCTTCCCATGAATGCTGCCATACAGTTAATAAATGTCGACGAAAGTATCGCCGCACATCTGTATAAGGCAGTGTGCGCGTTGATAATCCCGGCAAGCGACAAGCAGACTTAGCAGCTGCATCAGCCTCCTCGTTGCCGGGAATACCCACATGGCCTACACTTATAGATAATTTCAATTTATCTTGTCTCGTGCAGCAGGAAGTTAAAAGTATTATACAACATGTGGCTAACTAGCTGATGCATTTGAAGCTGTTACGCTGCGCAGGTGGCCTAACACACATTTCACGATTTTTACTAAATTGATGGTCACTGGGCTACATATTAATATTTACCAATTTGCCTCTATTTTTGTCTGAATTACTTTTGTCCTCAATTTAATGTAACTAAGAGGTGCCACAAGTAAATTTCTAACATTTAAAATTAAGGACTACCCTAATGAGCAATGTTGGAGGATTAGTATGTCATGACAGCTCAAGGAAACATCACACAAATCTGCTAAGTTGAGTGTAAACGAAGTAGCCAAGTCTAATAGTCCTCGCTACTTATACTTAATAAGACAGAGGAAGGAAGTGGTGGGCCCATTCATTATTCAAAAGGGTCTGGATAAAATTGCTGGTCCAGTTAAGTCATGTCTTAGAATTTGCAATGGCTTGCTCCTGGTGGAAGCACATACATTATTCCAGGCAGCAAGAATACTGCAAGCAGATATGTTAGCCAGTAGTTATCCTATAAGGACTGAGAAGATGGATGCAGAGGATGTTGAACTCCTCATGTGGTGGTGTTAATACCATATTTTGGATGACATGTCCAATGAGGAGACTCAAGAAAATCTTGAACAAGGTATTACATCTGTTTATCAGATTCAGCACAAAGAAAAGGGTGAGTTAGAGCCCACTCATACCGTTCCTTACCTTTGATTGGATAGATCTCCTTCAAAAAATTAAGGCAGGGTATGAAGACATTGAAGTTGGGCCATACATCCTGAAGCCACTCAGATGCTATAAATGTCAGCTCTTTGCTCATACTAGCAATTTCTGTAAAGGAGAATATTGTCACCGCGCCCGCCGCATCTAATTGCCGACAACCGCAGTGTCACCCATCGCATTATTGTCGGCACTACCGCAAAGGAGCCGAAGGAAAGAGACAGAGAATGGCCGCATTGTTGGGGCGCTTGCCGAAAGAGAGAAAAGGATAGATTCTTCTGGAGTCTTCTACTTTGTATCTCGCCGCAATAAGTGAACGTTCCTGAAGCTTCCAGATTAGTGCCTGGGAGATATAAATAGCGGTAAAGTGTGAGAAGAGGAGTCAGACGTATGTGAAGGTTGAGTCGAGTCGTGCCGACGGAGACGGACAGACGATGTGAAGCGTTGTGCCGACGGAGAAGAGTTAGTTCTTCGTCGCAGTCGTGCTGTTGGAGAATCGGAAAAGACTTTCTTGCTGTTGCAACGAGTGTACAAGTTACTGTTTAGGAAATAAAAGTGTTTCTTTATCTCGACTACATCTGTCTACTTTACTTCACAACCCCCAAACCAAAAGTTACACTGGTGTCAGAAGTGGGATTCGTCGAATTGCTTCTAGTTTCGTTACATCGTCGTTAGAAGTTGCAACGTTAGAACCAAGATGGAGGGAGATTCGGAAACCAGGATGATGGCAATGATGAAAGAATTATTCGCCGAAATGAAGACAGAAATGTCCAAGATGAAGACGGCAACCAACAACCTCGCTGCCGAGCTGAAAGAGATGAAGACGGCAAACGACAACCTCGCTGCCAAAATGGAAACGTCAAACGACAACCTCGCTGCCAAAATGGAAACGAGAAACGACAACCTCGTTGCCGAGCTGAAAGAGATGAAGACGGCAAACGACAAACTCGCTGCCAAAATGGAAACGTCAAACGACAACCTCGCTGCCAAAATGGAAACGAGAAACGACAACCTCGTTGCCGAGCTGAAAGAGATGAAGACGGCAAACGACAACCTCGCTGCCAAAATGGAAACGAGAAACGACAACCTCGCTGCCGAGCTGAAAGAGATGAAGACGGAGCTATCGGCGAAAATTGATGGCGAACTGATTGGCGTGACGGAAGACGTGGAAGAACTCGGCGAAAAGGTTGTAGACCTCTGCCAGCACGTGGACGTCGTGGAGGACGACGGGGAACGTCTTGGCGCCCTGGTAGTAAGAGTTGACGAGAGCGTCAAAGTACTGGATGCCAGGGGCAGACGGAATAGCGCGGAGCCGGAGAGGGAGCACCTAGTGGCCGAGGCGACAGTTGCGCCCGTTTCGGATGATATGAGGGAAGACGTGGAACAACTCGGCGAACTAATTGGCGTGACGGAAGACGTGGAACAACTCGGCGAACTGATTGGCGTGACGGAAGACGTGGAACAACTCGGCGAACTGATTGGCATGACGGAAGACGTGGAACAACTCGGCGAACTGATTGGCGTGACGGAAGACGTGGAAGAACTCGGCGAAAAGGTGGAAGACCTCTCCCAGCATGTGGACGTCGTGGAGGACGACGGGGAACGTCTTGGCGCCCTGGTAGTAAGAGTTGACGAGAGCGTCAAAGTACTGGATGCCAGGGGCAGACGGAATAGCGCGGAGCCGGAGAGGGAGCACCTAGTGGCCGAGGCGACAGTTGCGCCCGTTTCGGATGATATGAGGGAAGACGTGGAACAACTCGGCGAACTAATTGGCGTGACGGAAGACGTGGAACAACTCGGCGAACTGATTGGCGTGACGGAAGACGTGGAACAACTCGGCGAACTGATTGGCATGACGGAAGACGTGGAACAACTCGGCGAACTGATTGGCGTGACGGAAGACGTGGAAGAACTCGGCGAAAAGGTGGAAGACCTCTCCCAGCATGTGGACGTCGTGGAGGACGACGGGGAACGTCTTGGCGCCCTGGTAGTAAGAGTTGACGAGAGCGTCAAAGTACTGGATGCCAAGGGCAGACGAAATAGCGCGGAGCCGGAGAGGGAGCACCTAGTGGCCGAGGCGACAGTTGCGCCCGTTTCAGATAACGAAAGTGTACGTCTCGGGGAAGACAAAGGGGCAGTTCAGGGACGTCGTCGAGGATCCCCTGGAGGAGTGTGTCGGGTACGTAACCAACCAGGATATGACGTGGAGGACGATCAGCAGGGAAGCGCACAAGCAAACGAGCAACACGTGGGAACCGACTTGGCGTGTAACATGGGGGGACCGTCGGAGCCATCCAATCACCTGACACATAGTGCCGTGAACGGAAGAATGGTGGACATCATCTTGGACGGCAGGATACAGGAGAGGCCGTGCCGAGCACGAGTGAACACGAGTGCAGCGGTGGACGCGACTCGCGCGGATGTGGTGGGGTTTGTTGCCGGACCCATCGGAAGCAAGGTGGCTGCGAGGGTGCGCCAGAGAGGTCGGCGGACACGGTACCCAATGAGCCGTTTCCAAGTGCGCAGGATGGCCCGTCAACACACCAGGAAGAAGGGCAACTGGACGAGGGACCGTCAAGACCGGCGGTACTGTTGCAGAATTTCGAAGCAGGATGGCATACGTCGTCCTACCCAGACCAAGGGACATTATCCAACAGCGATACCTAGGATCGTGCCTCCTGGAGAAGAGGTTCGATGGGATAGTCCGCCGGGGCGCAAGGGAGATGCCGCAGTGATAGTGCTGGTCGGGACGACCAGCTCTGAGGAGGGAGCAGTGTCACCGCGCCCGCCGCATCTAATTGCCGACAACCGCAGTGTCACCCATCGCATTATTGTCGGCACTACCGCAAAGGAGCCGAAGGAAAGAGACAGAGAATGGCCGCATTGTTGGGGCGCTTGCCGAAAGAGAGAAAAGGATAGATTCTTCTGGAGTCTTCTACTTTGTATCTCGCCGCAATAAGTGAACGTTCCTGAAGCTTCCAGAATAGTGCCTGGGAGATATAAATAGCGGTAAAGTGTGAGAAGAGGAGTCAGACGTATGTGAAGGTTGAGTCGAGTCGTGCCGACGGAGACGGACAGACGATGTGAAGCGTTGTGCCGACGGAGAAGAGTTAGTTCTTTGTGTTACGAATTCGCAGTCGTGCTGTTGGAGAATCGGAAAAGACTTTCTTGCTGTTGCAACGAGTGTACAAGTTACTGTTTACGGAAATAAAAGTGTTTCTTTATCTCGACTACATCTGTCGTACTTTACTTTACACACCAACCCAAAAAGTTACAATATACATGCATTATGCGTGAAAATGTCTTGAACAATGGAGCATGCACATCAGCTCCGAACTCTGTAAACTGCAGTGGTGTACATCCATCAAGTTCCCAAGAATGTTCCCATTTCATTGACGAAAGAGCAATCCAGGAGGTATCCTTCTCAGAAGCCCAAAAACTCCTGCGTATTCACCAACCCTTTCTGCCAAAGTAACCCTTTCTGCTTTAATTCAGTTGCAGCTTAACCGGTTAGTCAGGAAATCAGAACTCAAACCAGCAATATATACGGGGCCACAATTTCAGACAAGATTTTCACAGCTAGATCAATTCTAATGCCTTCAACACTTAAGCCTGCATCAACAACTACCAGTTTTCAATTGTAAAGAATACCTCAGCAAGGTCACCACCAAAAACATTGACTGAAATAAATAAGATCAGCAAGGCCGTAACATTTTATCCATCACCAATAAAGTTCCAGACCAGCTATAATAGAACTGACTTCCTGAAGGTAAGCAATAAGTCTGCTCCCAGTACATCAAAGGGAAAAATAAGTCAATGAGCTTCTCCTCAAAGATCCTCTCCTCTGGAATCTTTTGGTGGTCTCAGATTGACGAGTTCATGTTCATTGATCTCCATTTCCAATCCTTTTGAGGCTTTTGAACTGAAATTTTCTATGAGAAAAAGGAGGATTCTGTCCACACTGCTTGAACACCACTGAAAAAGAGGCCAAATAAACTTACAGTAAAAGGTGTTAGCCCAGCACCAAAGAAAAAGGATATACTGATTCGACCACCATGGTTTCCAACATGGAGACTTACATTTGAGAACATATCCTATAATAATTAACATGGCTTAATAAGAATGAGCCTTGGTTGCATGTATGCAAGGGGCTAAGCTCTGTTCTCAAGACTGCTTTCGAATCAGATGGTACTGCAAAACACCGGAAGAGGGTAATGATGCTAATCAGAGATGATATATTTGTGGATTCTGTACTTTTACAGTTTCATATCCAGTTAGCTTGTATAGAATAAATTAAGGTGCGTGAGTGGAAAATTGACTCGCATGCCAATCGCCCACCTTAAAACAGCTGCAACAGCTGCTGTTGATCCATTTTATGTAGTTATCACCTTTGGCAGCTTCCCATCAAGTGTCTAGCTTGGATAACTACTTGCCTGAGTTCCTCCCACTTTAGACTCAGGTAAAATCTCAAAGTTTCATGTTTCGTTCTGGAAAGATTTTAAGAAGAAATCATGAAGATTACAATCGCCTTTTAACCATGGCAGAGTTACACTATGCTCTTTCATCTTTGCAAGTATTATCACCAGGACCAGACTATTCACATATGAATTTTATAATGGCTCTTTCTTCAAGGAAAGACATTCCTGCTCAAGTTCTATCATCATGTTTGGGTTGACATCAGTTTCAAGAAAAATAACAAATGCTACGATCAGACCTAATTTGAAAACTGGAATGAACTGCCATCTTCCCGCCAGCTACTGCCGTATTTCCCTCACAAGGTGATGGAATGCATAATCAGTGGGCAGTTAGTGTGGAGTCTGAAAACTCGCAACCTAGTGACAATCTCCTAATGTGATTTTCAACTATACTGTTTATCTGTGGACTATTTCATGTTGATATTGATGCAGATCATTAACCAATTCATGAAGTACTGTCAACTGTTGGGGTATTTTTCAACCTCGAGAAGGCTTATGATAGGTGTTGGCAAGCAGGGATACTATTTTCCTTATACACTTGGAATGTACATGGATGCATATCACTCATTCAGGAGTTTATGAAAAACCATGTTTTCTGAGTGAGAGCCAGCTTAGTTTTTTCGTTGTTCAGGAGAACGGAGTATGTCAGGGATCGGCTCTAAATGTTACAGTTTGCAAAAGCAATTAATTCGATCTGTTACATGATGCCTATTTGTAGATCATTTCACCATCTATTGTACTTCTTAGTGCACACCATTTTTGGAATGGCATTTGCACCACTGTTTAGACAATCTTCATGAACAGAACAGAGCTTAAAAAATGGCTTTCGTTTCTCAACTGTGAATCAATCTGTGTTAACTTCTGGTATCAGAAGAGATGATTATCACATTCACTCCTATTTGGTCCAGATTTACTTCTGTTCTCAGATGAGACAAGTTTCCTGAGGTTGACCAACAGGAAGCTTAGCTGGTCATCGCATATAGTGCAGCTGAAAGCACAATGTGGCCATTCTTTGAATAGCTTGTGGTGGTAAATCATAGGAAGTTTTGCTGCGATTGTACTGTGCAATCCCATCTGAATTAGATTATGCATATATTGTTCATTCTTCAGTGTGACCATCTATGCTAAGAGGATAAGACATAGTCCATAATCAGGACTTAAGTTTATGGAGCCGAACCATATACAGTCAGTTTTTATAATAGCATCTCCAATTATAGTTCAGAGTAATGTTATATACTGAGCACCATAAAAAATTAGGTGTTTGCCTCATTTTGAGTGATTCCCTTAGTGCACTTCAGAGCCTTCATAAACTGTATAACTAACATTATATTGTACAGCGTAGCAAGAATGTGCTCCACGTTTCACGCGTTTCTGGCATTAATGTGGTGTGTGCATGGATTTCTGGTTACACTGGCTTGCCCGGGAATGACCTGGCAGATTTGACAGCAAAGGTGGCAACCACAGAACCCAATTCATGTCCATATTACTTTGGAATACTTCTGGCTTGTAGTGCAGAGAATGTCAGCTGTCTGGGAAATAAGCTTAAAGCAATGAAGAACATTTGCATTAACCTGCTCTCATATATCTCATCATGAGACATGATTTTGGCTCAGTTGCACTTTGGCCACTGCAATTTTATGCCTGGTTATCTTTTTAAAGGGAACGTTGCTCCTCTTTGTCCACTGTGTGGCAAACTTCTGTTGGTTGTCATGTGTTGCTAGTGTGTGTTTCCTTGACACATGTTCAGGACTCTCTGGAACTGCCAACCAGTCTAAAGTGTTTTTATATTTGTATCAAAGCTAAATTTCTAACAGAGTTTAGCATTACAGACAATGAGATTTCATAACTTTTTGCCCTTTGTTGTAAATTCATCTTTATTTCTGTTTTGCCAAGGTTAGTTCTGATTGTGATCTATATCTGTGACTTTCGCTAGAATTTTGTATTGATCTTCATCTCTGGCCTTTTCCATTACTCACTTTATAAAAGCACTGATAACCTAGCAGTTGAACACCTTTAACTATACACTGCCACTGCCACCGCCACAATATTTCAAAGATTTCAAAGATTTATTCATCCATATGTTTCTGTTACATAGGATATATCAAGAGTTCAGAAGAACTTACCTAATATGTACATATAAAGTTTAATTACAACGTTTATTTACAAATCTGTTTCAATTTCACGTACCTGTAAAATACATCTACACTCATTTACACATTTTGATTACATTTAGTGTTGTACTTAAATTCTTCAGTATTGTAGAAAGCATTTTCTAGTAAATAGTTCTTAATGGTTTTTATTTGTATCTCTCTTTGTTTTAAGTCTTTTATTTCCTTGGGCAAAGCATTATAATGTTCTTTCCCTATACTTTTTATTGAACGATTATTTAATGTTCCCCTGAGTGCAGTTCTGTAATAATCATGTTTATTTCTAACATTATAGCTATGCATGTGATTGTTTTTAGCAATTTTTCCATTTAGAAGAACATGCTTGATGCTTTCATAAATGTAGATACATGGAACTGTTAGGATTTTGTATTTTTTGAAACAGCCCCTACAACTGTGTCTTTTTTTTATTTTCCCAATTATTCTAATTGCCCTTTTTTGTAATTTGAATATTTTTAGTACTTCCTTAGCTGTAGTATTCCCCCATAGTGTTATGCCTTATTTTATATATGAATAAATGAATGCATAGTACACCTGCTTCAGCGTTTTATTATCCATGTTATCCTTAACTTGTTTCATAATGTATAATCCCTTATTTATCTTTTTTGTTATGTACATTATATGTGGTTGCCAATTAAGATTTCTGTCTATAAGCACTCCTAGGAAATTTGTGACCTGTGTCTCAGGAATACTTTCCCCATCTACCTTGATATCAATGTGATCTGCATGTTTTTCTTTTAGCCTGAAATTTATCCATGATGTCTTTTTTATGTTTAATACCAGATCCAGATTTGAAAGATAGTCTTTTAATATTTTTATGATACTGTTTGCCTTGTTTTCTACACCTTTGGTAGTGGGATCTGTAACTATTATTGTTGTATCATCTGCATAGCCAATTGCTGTACCTCCATTATTTGCTACCATTTCAAAAAGATCATTTATATAAACTAAAAATAGAAAAGGACCCAATTTTGAGCCTTGCGGAACTCCTTGTTTAATTGTTTCAAATTGTGATCTTACTTTATTTACCATACCCTTTTCATTTTTGTAGTTTATTTCTACGCACTGCTGTCTATTTTCTAGATATGATGCAATCCACTTTTGTGCAATGCCTCGAACCCCATATTTTTCTAACTTATTTTCTAGGATGTTTATATTTACACAGTCAAAAGCTTTAGACAGATCCAGAAATATGGCAACTACAAATTCACAATTATGGAGTGCATTAATAATTTTATCATTTGCTTTATCTATTGCATTTATTGTTGATTTATGTTTTTGAAATCCATATTGTAGTTCTGCTAAGATTTTCTGTTTTTCAAAATATCCTTGTAGTTGTTTCAAAAACACAGCCTCCATCACTTTTGACATTGCAGAACATAATGTGATTGGTCTGTAGTTTTCTACGTTACATTTGCTTTCTTTTTGTTTGTATATTGGTCTAACGATCACTCCTTTTAATGTATCTGGAAATACTCCATGCATTAGTGAAGTGTTTATTATATGAGTGAGAACCTCAACAATTTCATATTTTATGTTTTTTAGCATTTCGTTTGATACTTCATCCAAGCCAACAGATTTTTTACATTTTAGTTTATTTATTTCTCTTAAAACTTCCTCTTCTGTTGTTTCGAGGATTCCCATAGAATTAATTTGGGCAAAATTTGATGTTATTTTTGAGTTTAGAGTTTTTGGCTTTGAAACTAGCTGTTTTGCAACATTTATATAGTAGTCATTGAATATATTACATATTTGCTTAGGATCTGTTATCTTATTATTTTTATGGTTTATTTCAATATTTTCTATTTGTTTAGTTTTACTGCTTTTATGTCTTTGATTTACGATTTTCCACACTGCTTTTGTTTTGTTTTCTGCTTTTTCAATTAGTTCCTTGTTATAATTCTTTTTAGCCTGTGTAATTATTGTATTTAGTATTTTGTTATAATTTTCAATTTAGACATTTCTCACTCCTATTTGGCTGTTTTATTGAATTTAAAAACCTCACCCTTTCGCATGATTTTTTTATTCCTTTTGTCATCCATTTTGTGAAATCATTTCCCTTACCACCTGAAATTATTTTGACTCTTCTTAAAGATATCATTTTTTGTAGACCATTTTGCAGTATTATACTTAAAATTTTATATTTTTCACTTACATCATCAGTATTATACACCTTTTCCCAGCTTACTTCCCTAAGATAATTTCTAAGGTTGTTTAAGCTTTCCTTGTTTATTTGTCGCCTACACTCGGAAATAACTTGTGTGACATCTCTTTTAAAGTTTACTCTTAACTGTTGTCCAGAATGATCACCTATCCCTGACTTAATGATTGACGTACTCCATTTTGTTTCTGGTAAGTTAATAAAAGCATTGTCAATACAAGTTTCAGAATATTTTGTTACCCTTGTTGGCTCTTTTATACCAATTATTAAATTATGCCTATTTAAGATTTCTGTAAGTGATGATTTATATGTACTTTCCTTTATCATGTCAATGTTAAAATCTCCCATTAGTATTTTAATCTTTTTTTCGTTTATTTTGTTTAGTACATTTTCTATGATTTTAAGACAGTATAACAAATATGTTTTGGATCATAAATATCA
This sequence comes from Tenodera sinensis, assembly GCA_030765045.1. Taxonomy (NCBI): domain Eukaryota; kingdom Metazoa; phylum Arthropoda; class Insecta; order Mantodea; family Mantidae; genus Tenodera; species Tenodera sinensis. Next base: position 108,357,822 of record CM060966.1, on the reverse strand, counting down.
AGGTATTAGTGCATGGTTGTGCTGGCAAAGAGCTTGTCCCTGACCATGGGCATGAACGGAACATACCTGCAAATTGTACCTAGCATATAAACTTCAGAGAATTTTTTTTTCATTTTCATTTGCCAATGAACCATGCTAAGATTTTTTAATATTGACATGACTCCTACTGATTCTCTATGAATGCTGTGTGGAACAAAATATTGTACAATAGGCTCAGTTGGCAGGCTTATTGGGAGACGTAAACTGGAAAAGCCATGCAGACATTCAAAAAAGGCAACTGTATAACAGTTACATTTGCTTCAAAAGTTTCTGTGTAGTTATTGTTCATTAGATAAGAAATATTCTAGACTAGTTTTATAGAGAACAAACTAGAAGAAATCACTGTACCAATTTAGAGTGATTATCTTGAAAATTGCAAACTAACCCAACAAACTACATGAACATAGTCGATACAGGGCTTCAGAAAAATCTGTGCTATTGTATGAAACACCTCACTATGACCTGAAAATTGGAGTGTAATGTCCAGTACGTGCTACAAAAATAATAGGACACTTTGCATAATGAAACAATTAGAGATATCTGGCCTGTTTGAGAGGTGAAGATTTTAGTGTCCCTCTGTCTGCACTATTTCCCCAGTGACTCGGTTCTCTCATGCGGTAGAGAGTGCTTGCAAATGGCTACCATATTGTTTAACAATCCCATATTATGAACAATATATGTTGCATTGTGGAATTTTTAATCTATAACAATCAACTAAACTGATTTATGGAGAAAACAATGTTCTTACCATGGGGTTTGAGTTAACCAAGTTGAGTGAGTGGGATTTAAGGGCATGTTAACAACTAGGTCATTTGAGCAAGTTAGATTTTAGCAGACATCATTTTCTACAAGGCATGGCTAGCACATCCAAATTGTTTAGATCAAACACAGTATAAGAGAGAACTGAAATGGAACCTACATGAAATAGACTTACAGATAACAAGAAACATACAAATCTTATATAACCAGACAGATAAAAGTATAGCACATGTAGCCAGAAGCTCCAATATAGTAGGCAAGGACAAGAATAGGAACATTAAGCTGAAAGACAGCACATTACAAATGATGGAACAACAGGAAGAATTAAAATCAATGTTAAAAGACAACCAGCAGCAAAGGACTGTATATGAAAAATCTGATGTGTTTCACTCACATGACTTTACTCTTGTACTAAACATTCTTACATACTCTTATTCCTGTATCTTGTTCGTGTTAGTTAAGATAACCATTTGTACAACTTATCTTATTGCTTATTTCCTTGTAGGTGCAAGGGGAATGTTAGAATACAGTAGGCTTTGTGCGATGGTCAAATCTTTTAAAGCTTTGAGATTCTGTTGTCTTTGCATGCTTAACATATAAAAAAATGAACAACGATGATCTATTTCACAAAAGTTCTAAGTTTTCCGAAACTCACACACATAACAAGGAATATCTCCAAAATGGTTCACCCTACAAGAAAATTTATTTAGACATAAACTATGTATTTTAGCAAGATCTACATTTTTTTGTATAGTATGATTTGGTCTATCTCTAACGGTTTACCAGTTATGCAAAAGTCGTCCAGAGTAAATACAATTACAGGGGCTATAGCCAGAAAATTCAAGATATACCTTTCATTTGCCATAAAAATATCTCAAACATATGACATTTTAATCAAAATCGTTAGAGCCATTTTCAAGAAAATCAAAATTTTCCATATAAAGGGTAGTTTAGGTTCTTCAAAATCTTCGTGTCACATCCTTGAAAGACATTAAACTTAAATACCAACTTGGTTTTTAACCGACTTTTCGTTTTTGAGTTATGCTGTCCACAGACTGACAGACTGACACACAGACACACACACGGACCTTTTTCTAAAAATACTTTTTTTGGATTTAGGGGGCCTCAAAACATATATTTCTGGTGAAATCTCCGCATCGAATTTTTGGGTGGAATACAATACTTCCCCTACTTACCAGTAGAGAAAGTAAAAATGGCATAGGCTCACAAAAAAGCAATGAGTAACATGGGGACATATAAGATCAAACCAATCAGGAAAATTATGGAGGAATCTAATTCAACAAAGAAAATTAGAAGAGAACTGAATGATGGAAAAGCATGGATGTTGGGAGTTAAAGACCACACAGGAATGAGATAAGTATCCAGAGAAGATATTTCAAAGCAACCTACGAAATTCCGTAGAGTTGTGTACTCTAGCACTGTGCGAAGAACAGACACAATAGAATTCAGTGACCAGTCAAGATGAAGAGCTTCCAGTCATCCTCTCCAGTGAGACAAGAGCCACCATCAGGGAATTGAAGAACGGTAAATGCCCAAGAGAGGATGGTATACATAACGAACACTTCAAGAAAGGAGAGGGACTACTCATTGAACCCATCATGGAACTATTCAACATGATACAACTGAAGTGATTTCCAAAGAATTGATAGGAAGCACAATTATCTTGTTTCACAAGGAAGGAGCAAAAGACGAAATCAACAATTACAGGCTGATAAGTTTGATGCCTATGATGTACAAATTATTTACGAAAATCCTAACCAAAAGACTAACAAAGATATTAGATGAGAACCAACCAGTGGAGCAATCTGCATTCAGATCTGGATATAACATGATAGTCAGAAACCAATTGTTACATAAAGTACAAGAATACAACATTGATTTGTTTATCGCCTTCCTGGACTACACCAAGGCTTTTGACATGGTGGAACATGTATTTGTTTGAAAAGCACTAAAAGATCAAGGCATACAAACCAAGTACATCAGAATACTTGAGAAGATAAACCAAAACAGTCGGGTCAAAATCAAAACAGAACGAGATGGTAAAAGCTTCCTGCTAGAAAGAGGCGTTAAACAGGGCAACCGAAACTATTCACATTGTACTGGAAAACCAACTCTGCAACCTAGATTGAGAATACATATATGGGATCAGCATTGATGGAAAAATTTTAACTCACCTGAGATTCGCAGATGACATCATTGTGATAGCACAAACAGGGAAGAAATTGAACCACATGCTGAACGACCTAGACAGGGTAAGCACAGAAGCAGGACTTACAATGAACCCCAGCAAGACAAGTTTATGACCAACGCTACAGAGGAACCAGTCTACATAAACACCAAACCAATTGAATATGTACAGGAATATATCTACCTAGGCCAAAGTTTATCATTTCAAATCAACATTGGAAAAGAAATTAAGAGAAGAATTGGACAAGCCTGGAAGAAAATTTTGGAGCATGAAATATATCCTAACTGATGACACACTGAAGTTGAGCCTCAGGATAGAAGTACTTGAGATGCATACTACCAGTTCTACTGTATGGCAGTCAAACATGGTTGCTAAAAGAGAAAATGAAGAGAATGATCCAGGTATGTCGACAAAAAATGGAAAGGAAATGACTTCACATAACACTCAGAGACAGAATACGCAATGAGGACATCAGGAGGAGAACGGGCATGGAGATGCAGTTATCATGGTAGAGCATCTCAAATGGAAATGGGGAGGTCACATTGCAAGGTTGTGAACAACAGATGGACCTATAGAGGAAGTATGTAGGACCCCAGAGTAGGAAGAAGATGTGTGGGTAGGTAGAGGACCATATGGGTGGACTTCTTTAAGCAGAAAGTGGGACATTTGTGGTCAAGGTATGTAAGAGACAAAAGTGTGGCAAGAACTCCTAAAGTGTTAATGTAAAATATGTGTGATAAAGAAGGGACAGAGATATTAGTGTGGCAGAACTTTCAAAAATGTTAATGTTAATGTAAAATTCTGTATGTGTAGAAGGACAGGACTGGAACGTGCTCCATAGAATTAGCTCTCCTGAGCTTTTATTGAATTACCCTACCACAGGTAGGAGGCCTTAGCCCTTGAGGGATGACATAGGCTAACATAAAAATGTTTTAATTTCTAATGCTTATTACATTAATAGAGAGTAACATTCTGCTTCATAATATTATCAAGCAAAAGATAGTGCTAAATATTTTGCTTGTGCATATCACCTTTATGTCTTGCTTTTACAACTGTCCCAAAGCTTCCTCTTCCTAATGTTATCCTCCTGTTTATTTCCTTTACTCCATGGCACAAAATTTGATGGTATTTTGGAGTACTGAATAACTTTAGTCTTTCATTTTGTTCCTCAGTTCCTGTGATTGTAGGGAGTTTACTGTCACAATCATTTTGCTCCTCTGTTGCTACTATTGTAGGGACTTTATTGTCACTGCCATATTGCTCCTCTGTTACTTCTATTGTAGGGAGTTTATTGTCGTTGCTTTGATTCTTTCTTGTTGGTGATGCTTCTTTGTTATCCCAATCTAACTTTCTTACAACACTTTTTATTGGAGATACACCTACAATAGCATTTCTAGTAATATTTTGCTTATATGCACTTATATAGCAACAACTGCTTGCAGCCCTGTGGATAAAGTTAGGAATACAAAATGTTAATATAACTCTATAACTTTTAAGACTGAAACAAGGATAGATTGGAAAGTAAACACACAATTCTTTTCTGCCTTGATATTGTGACTGGAATTTTGAAATTTCATAAAGATATTTCATTAGACATGGTATTTGTTTTTCATATTTCTCAAATGGAACTATGCAACAAAGATGGTGCACATGTTACTGTCGTCAATTTGAAGAGCAGCAGATTTATGGTCTAAAGGGCATAACCCAAATGCCCATAGGGTATCATAGCATATCACAGGGATATGTATGGCACATATATGGGGACAACTGTATGGACCAAAACAATGTCTCCTGGTGGTGTGGATTCTTCAAAGATGGCCATGATAACCTTTGTGATTTGCCACGTTCTGGATGGCTAGTAACAGCTACCTCTGAGGTGGAAATTTTTAACGTTAACTACAGGTACACACACTGTACAGTCTAGACCTTGTACCATTGAACTTTCATCTATTAAGACCAATGAACAAATTCCTGGCCATTCAATTTTTCGCAACAGATGCAGATGTGAAATCAGCAGTCTGCAGATGATTATACCCCAATCGAACCGATGACTATGAACAGGATGTAATCAAACTGGTATCACAAAGGATAATATGTTGAGAGAGTTGGCAGCTGTGTAGAGAAGTTGATAGACATGAGTTTATTTATGAATTTTTATTGTGTGTTACTTTCTGATCCATCCTTGCAGACACAAAAAAAAAAAAAAAAAAAAAAAAAAAAAAAAAAGAAGAAGAAAGAAAACCACCAACCAGAAATGCAAGAGATACATTTCATTTGGTATAAAATATCTTAAACATATGATATTTTAGTTAAAATCATTAGAGCAATTTTTGAGAAAATTAAAAAGTTCAAAAAGATTCCATGTAAATGATAGACTAGGGGGGAGATTTTCTTGAAAATCTTCGTGCTGCATCCTTGGGAGAGCTTGCTGAACTTGCACACTAAACTTTTCATTTTGGGGTTATGTTGTTTGCAGACAGATGCATCCATTCACCCACCCACACACATACACAACCTTTTTCTAAATTTTTTTATTTGGGAACTCTCAAAAATATGTATTTGTGATGGAGTTCATATAAGATTGTGTATACATTTAAAGCACATGACATGTGACGTACATGCAGCTGAAGCAGCAACCGTAGTGGAGAGCACTAATACTGTGCACATGGTCTGACATGGGAAATCATATAGAAGAGAAAGTAAATTCAAACCAATAACAATGAATATCTAGGGAATGGCTGATATAACAAAATAATTTATTTCACATAAATTGTATGTAATAAGATGTGCATTTCTTGTAGAAATGGCTCTTATAATTTATCAATTACAAAAAAGTACACAATATCCATTCAGATAATAGGACTTCACCATCTATTTCCAGAAAGTGCAAGACAGATACCTATATATTTTATTTGTCATTCAGATATCTTCAACATTTATTAGTTTAATCAAAATTGTTAAGAGCAATTTTAAATAAAATAACCAACAAAAAATTTTGCATGTAAGACAACACCAACATTAGTACCTATTTATCCAACATTTTGCTTTGACTAATGCTCCCTCTCTCACTCACTCATTCATCCACCCACATACAGACCAAATGCTTCTTTTGGCTTCTTTGGCTTCTTTTGGCCTCAAAACAATTATATTGCAGTATCAAATGAAATGCAGTGTTTCCTCTATCTAATACACACATGGAATAATGATGACGATGTTAAATGACAGAAAACTGATATTTAAAAGGTCAGATATTGTAATCCTAAAGAGCATTGTTTTTAAGAGAAATGCAAAACAAGAACTTGAAGGAAATAGCATCGTTGGATGAAACCTGTGTAAATGACTACCATACCGTGTCAAAGGGCTGGGCTGATGGTACGGTTGAAAGTACCACACGAGTCCGTATTATAATCAAGAGAGAGATACAACTGAAAACTAGGTGCTCAGAATCACAATTGTGAAGATGCAAAGATGCACTAAATTTGTATTGAGAACATGTTACTTCTTTCGTATTAAGAACAAATTACTTTTGTTCTGAAGGTAGGCCAGTATAGATTATATCTGCATGTTTTTGCTGCTGTGAGATAAACCCAAACGCTTGCTTATATGATTTGAGTATTGAGGGTTAAAGAGAGAGGTATGCATAACTTACCTGCTTCTAAATAACACTGACTTGCTGAGTGGAGAAACTAATGGTTGTGATGTATCTTATTGTAAAAATCACCAAAATATTTACCTCAAAAGTAGTCTCAAGGAATCTCATTCTCATTGTTGCGTTGTCACAGACCAGTGGCATAAATAATGGTCCTGCAGACCCCATGGAGCAGGGGGAGGGGAGGGGCAGAGGACACTGACTGCCTTTAATAGTTTTCTTAAAAAGGACATTTTATATTTAATTCAACCATGGAAAATCACTAGGAACAAGCATTGGAACAGATGCAGTTCACTGATAACATACTGACAAGTGTACCATGTAAGCATTTCCTATCCTTTCCTCCTTGGAGCTTACCTCCAAGTGCATATGCTCTCAAAAGCATTCACAATCATATAGAGAAATTAATTATAGCATGGCATTTTATTAAATACGGTTGTTATCATAGCCTAACAAACTATGTAGTATGTAGAACTAGTAGGTACCTGTACAAAAATGTACTCAATTGACCAATAAATTGGATTATTTTTGAACTTGGTAATAAGGTATAAACATAAATTAGTGTGTGTTGTTCTAACCAGTTCTATATTATTGGTTCTGAATGATATCTGAGATACCACAAATAGAAGTTTGCTTGAGTTACTCAGGATATTGACAGGTAACGATTTTTTCCACCTATGTGCATTATCATTTAGTGAGTGTATATTGTTTATTTAGAAAAAATAACCATTAATGTTGGTAATCAGGGTATGTTATTTTTACACTTATTCTATGTGAGTAAATATGTAATATTTTAATCTTCTCACTTTCAAGTTTTATTAGTATGTAGAGCTCCCTACATTTATTTGCAAGGAGGCTCTCAAAAACCTTAGCTATGCCACTGTGACAGACTGCTAATTATAAAGAGATTTCCTTAAATAGTTCTTAGGTAAATAATTCAGTGAAACTTGCTATGTCCAACCATATCTAAAGCTTTTATGTAATCATTTCACTGTGTCTTTAGAGTGACAAAAGGATAAACATTTCTACTTTTGAAACCAACAGATCATCCTTTGTCTTAAATGAGTGATACCATTCTACATTGTGCTTATGTGCATTATAGCATCAAAACACTGAAGAAGTCAAGTTGTTTAATACAATTCTGTTTAGACTTTACACCCTAAACATTCTTTGACTGTTCATTTACACCGCTTTTTACTTTTTGGGACTAGTCTTATTGTGAATAAAATTAGTATGAGCATAGTGTTGTCCCCTTATGTTGTTTTCTAGTGCCTTGCATCTGACAATGAAGCCATTAGCATGTTGTCCCCTTATAAAAATATACAAATTATTATGGTTAGTTTGAAACATTAATATATTTAACTACTATCCAACTGAAGCAGATACATTTTTCTTGTATTAACTGTTGATATTCGAGGAGTAATTTTTGTTCTTACCTGAAATATGAGACAGGAGTTCTAGTATATTGTTTTAAATTATTTGGAGACAGCTTTAACTTGTTCACAGTTCTTGGTATTTTCTGCAATGGTGAAATACTTTTTGGGCTTGGAAGCTTTTTTATATGAGAAATCATCCCAACTGCTTAATCTCAGGATGTTTAGGTTAATAGTACACCTTACTATATGTCTTACTCCAGCAGGTACTGCCTAACTCTCTGTAACATACCTCTCTCTTATTTTCTACCAACTTAAGCATGATCACATGACTTCTCATAAGTTGTTTTTAATAAAGGCATTATGCTTCTAAAGTTGTCCATCCTGCTCAAATTTATCTTGTTCCAAAAAGTACATTTTATGTCTTTTTTTTTTTTTTTTTTTTTTTGAATTATCAAATTTGATTTGTTATTTTTTTGAAAAGTAATAAAAATAGGACACATAATTTAAATTTATCCTTGCAACACATTACAATTCAAAGAGGATTTAAGAAACAAATTACCTGCTAAAATGTCATAGGCTTGACCAAAAGATGATTTTATACAGAAATGAGTAGTGAAACTAAGAGGTATGAGTGTATCAGTAACCCACATATAAAATATAGTTATGGTCTTATGAGAACCATTGTTGGTTTCTATAGCTGCTCAATGCCTTTAATCTGGTTTGTTGCAAGCAATAAAATCAGAATAAAATCTTCAATATCCTTTCCTATGGCTCCAATATTTTAATTATGGAAAATTAAATGAAATAGGACAAATCTCACTTTAGAACCATAATATGTAGAGTACTATTTGCAGTTAAATACATAACCAGTTGTTATTCTTCTAATTCTCTGTATTTAGTTTCTATAAACTTTTTATATCCTTCTGTAAATAAATAATAGTGGAAAACAAGAAAAGAACATAGGTTGAACTAGTAACCTAGGAAAAATTAAATTTCTGTGCTATTGGCTGTGGGCAGAAGACCCAATGACCATCTTATTTTCACTTGTTCAAGCATAATATTGTATCACTTCAAGGAAAAAGTGCAGCGTAACAAGCCTTAGTATTCCTGAGGGGCTTGAGACTGTTCTGCAAACTTCTTGTGCTTTGACATGTGCTCTTACTTCATTGGCTGTTGTGAACCTTTGCAAGAAGGAACTGTAGCTGCTATGTTCACATTTAATCAATGTGAACATAGCTACATTAGACTTCTCCTAGACGCAGGTGTAAAATAAGTTCTGTTCTGAATAGGTTTTGTTAGTAGCATCTTCATCTACCTTTAAATTTAATATTTATAAAAATCACATGCTTTAGATTGAATAAAACAACCACATTTTCTGTAGCAATTGTTTTTAGCTTGTTGCCTTGAGTTAGTGTGGCATTAAGAGACAATGTATAATGTGAAAAGACCGTGCACGGTTATTTATATGACCACCTAATTCAATGTAACAGGCTGGAAACGCTTGTTTTATGCAGAAGTGACTTACAGTCTTATTATTCAACCTGAAAATATTCAAGTTTAATATAGTATTGAATTTCAGACATGAAAATGCTACTAACAAAAGTTACTCTCAATACAGTCTAGTGTTATCATATTAAAGGAGAACCCAATTTCTATCACACTCTATATAATATAGTGAATAGAAATAAACAACTCTCATTATTTGATCTTCAGTTGTCCAACAAATACAGAATATCAGGTCCCCCATACAAACCAAGGCTGTCCAAGCGGCGTATTTACTCTCCGAAATGTTGTTGTTAGTTAATGCTGGATTTCTGACAATGAAGCCATTAATCCTCTTGCTCTCCAATATTTTTCACTGATGGATGGGGCATTAGAAGTGGCCAGGCATATTTGAAGGTGGTTTCGATCCATTTCCTCTTGCAGATCACATAGAGGACAGAGTGGTGAAGAATATATCCCAATTCTGTTTAAATGTTTTGCCAGACAATCATGTCCCGTAATCAACCTGAAGGTTGCAACTGCCGTTTTTCGAGGATACTCAGGAATTACTGTTTGAATGTTTGGTACTCTCCGAAATGTAAACTGTAGTATTGGAGGTGCATGGATAATTCTTGACTTTGCAAGCAGTGTGTACAGGTGTGACCTCACAAGCATCAGTCATCAGTCTACGTATCAGCTGTTAATGGGTTGGTCTGGGTGACTCAGTTGATTAGACTCTGGCCTGCTGATCCCAAGGTCGAAGGTTCAAACCTGGCCCAGACCGATGGTTTTTAAGTGTGCTTAAAAATGACAGCTCCATGTCAGTAGATTTACTGGCATGTAAAAGAACTGCAGGATGAAATTCTGGCACACCGGTGACAATGATGTGATCCTGGCAATTGACAGCATCATTAAACAAACTGTTAACACAGTAAGGCAGTTATCATTGGGCCACTTCGTATGTAAAAGTTACTTTAAGTAAGAGTCAGCTCGATGGATACACAATGATTTTGTTCAGCAATTTCCTGGTGAAGTGCTACCTTAATGAGCACAAATTCACATAATGATAAATTTGAAACTACTGGCTCAGTGCTCAATAAAAAACACACATGCACACAAACAGTTTTAACAGAGGAAAAGCTAAATGACATTGGTATTAATAAGGAAATAATGAAGCAATTAACAGTGAAGCAACAGAATCCAAAATAAGAACAAATTAGAAACTAAAAGCTTCACTTATCTTAGTAATATTGCAAGATCCTTTGCAGTAATATTTGCAATATTATTAAGATAAGTGAAGCTTTTAGTTTCTAATTTGTTCTTATTTTAGATCGGTATGAATCTTGCAAAATTAGTATAAGTAGGGGTTTCAGTTTCTTCTGCACACATATACTCTGTTCATCAAGAGATTAGAGGAGATATAAACAAAGCACCGGTTTGTATCACTCCGTGGCCACGTGAATTCACAAAGACGCAACACAGTTACCTACCGCTACGCGTAGGTATAATATGCATTTTACACTACTAAAAGGATATATTTACTTGATCCAAATAACATGTAGCACATGGAAATTAACTGCTACTTACGTCATCTCTGTCCACAATAACACTTTTTCATTTCCTGCTCACAATCTCGAAACCAATCTCCAGAAGTAGCTTGTGGAGGGAAGTTCGTTTTAAATCTGGAAGATGGGGATCAGAGTTAACTGCCAACAGCACTTTGTTTAAGGTGGGGGTTTATTGTTAACAAACAACTGGTGAACTTTCTGACGGATTGCAGATCTCACACTCACAAATTCGTCGCAAACTACATCCACCATTTATCTGGCACATGGTCGCTTTTTGCTGGGATCTTCACCAACTGACGATTTTTCTTTGCGTGTGCTGTAAATACTTGCAACTGACACACCGGTAAACTCGGATGTTAATTTCATAACGTCTTCGATAGCAAGTTCGGGATATATCTCGCAGAATTTGTTAAACACGTTCAATATTGTTGTCTTTTCACCACTTCGCAACGGTTTGCCGCGCTTATGTTTCATAACACTCACTTGTTCCGCCATGTTACTTTCATACTGAATAATGCGCGCGCAGAATGAATTAGGCTTGTTACAGATTCACTTAACTGCGTATTCTTACACAACTATGCTTATTACACTTAGTTCATGCTTTAGCAAACATTAAGTGACATTTCAGACCTCAGTAACAGTATTTCTTCAAGGGATTATTTACATGGGGAAAGCGTCAAGAGGGCGCCCTGTGGTCAAAACGCACGTGGCTTTGTTTATGTCTCCTCTAATCTCTTGATGTACAGAGTATAGCTATGAAGTGCAGTACAGGTTTACATGGACCCATTGTTTAAAACTTGCTGATCCAGCCATAACAGTGAGATATTGTAAGTGGCATATTACATCACTGAATGATCATTTATTCGACTCACAGCTTGTGTTCCATTTTGAATGAGGTCTAGTTTCATCTTAATGGTTATGTGGACAGTAACTCTCACTACTTGTGTGCAGAAAATTCTAATGGTGTTTATGAAGTCCTTCATTATGATAAGAAGAAGTGCTTGGTATGCTGTTTGTAAGATAAATAATTAGGCCTATTTTTTTTAAAGACAATAGTGAATGCAGAGAGGTAACACTGGCACAACAGCCCATCCGGGCCAAGGTCTACCACCCGACTGCTGTGCCCCCTACCTCTGTCTATCACAGGCATCATAAGCGGGGTGCAGTACTGGAGGTGGGATATGGCCAGCACTCTAGTAAATGCACAGTGGTACTAAGATGAAAAATCATGTTGTTGGTTTCATCGGGATTCAGCTCCTGCTCATACAGCAGAAGATTTCCCTTTTATAATCTTGGAAGTTTTGCTGACAGAGTACTGGTCTATTTCCCCCTCATTCTCCAGATCTAACAATGTGTGATTTTTACTTGTGGGCTGCACTGAAAGAAAAAGAGTGTCGAACAAATCTGCACACATTGAAGAAACTGAAAGATAACATTACGAAAAAAACACTATCAGAAACATTATAGTAGCAGAACTCACTTGTGTCAACCAGAAAGAGGTTACCAGATACAGTGCTTATATAACCCAGGAAAGATTATGCTTTCAGTATATTTTATAAGGTAAGAGTTCATCTGAGATTTCATATAAGATTGTATACATGCTTAAAGCAGCACAGCTGTGCACAACATACTTTCTGCTGAGCCAACTGCCCTGGCGCAGAGCACAGACACTCTGCGTACATCTTGGTTTATATGGGAGACCTGCAGAAGGTAAGTGTTAGTGGCATGACAGGATAAAAGGCTGGATGCACACATTCAAACCTCTGTATAATATTTTGTACCAAAGCTTATGGTTATATTGAATAATTATTAATTTAATGTAAACTGATGTTTGATCTGCAAGGCTAAAAACAAACAACTTGCAAATGTGTACTTGCATTGATACCACAGCATTTACTCAACCAGTTGCTTTTATGGTGGGCCAAATTTTCCATTCATCAATTTTTCCCTTGTCTTAGAGAACTTTTCTCACTGTGGATTACAATTTAGCAGTGCAGCCTGTTTGATTAGTCATTAAAATCTTTAAATGCTACCAATTTTGTTTCCAAATTTTCTGATTCAGTTTTGCTCAAATGATTTCAATTTATGAAAAAAAGTATGTGCAACAAATTGTGTCCTTTAACAAGCTTTACATTTTTCCTGTGATAAGTTTTTGCCTACCTATTAAGATTTCCTTGTTATACAGCACTAAGTAAATAAAGCAAAGTTTACAGGTTATTCATGCAAAATTCAAGATAAACATGTTATTTCCAATGTCAGTACATTAAACATGTGACATTTGAATCAAAATTGTTAAAGCATTTTTGGGAAAATAACACTTTTCTGTATGTGATGGAGGGACTTTCTTGAGAATCAATCTTGTGTGTTCCATTCTTGTCTTAGCTTCATGTAGTTTGGTGTTTAACCTGATTTCCCATTTTTTATAATCTTCAAGGGTAACTCAAAACTTATCGTTATGGATCTAACTCTCTTCCCTCCTACCTCTATTTGAGAGAGGTTATTCACTGCAAAGAACCAAGATTCAGTGATGTGTGATGTATCCAGTGAAATGGATCCTATTGTCAAATGTATAAAATCAGGACAATTTCACTACAGGAAATGGATAGAATCAGCCATTACCTGCTGAGAATTAAGGCAAATATTTTTTAAATATGTTCTAAATTATGCAAGATTTTTTGTCAATTGGTGAAATTGTTACCATAACCTGATTATTATGTAGTTGCACATATTACATTCAAACTTCAAAATAACTGAGAAGAATACTTCTAGAAACTCCCATTTTTAGCTCATGAGCCACACTTCCAATTTCCAGAAACATCATATATGTGCTCTTACAACACTGTGTTTCTGAAACTGCTTCAGCACTGTAATAAGTGACAATTAAGATTAATTTTCCCATGCCATGAAAAAGTCACTTAATTGGGTGTATTATAAATAATATTTTCACTATACAGAGGTTTGAATTTATGTGTATTGAGAACACAAGAGTATTGTAATGTTTTTATTCCAGTTAATGTCCTACAGTTTCTAGATAATGGAGGGAAATTATCTCAACAACTTCATTTCCAATTCTGAAATTCTATTCCAGAATAGCATATAAATCTTTCTCTTTTCCTGTGTTTATAAGATCCCTACCCATAAAATGGTAGAAGAAACTTAATCTTGGTTCCTAATAAGTATCATATATACACAAATTTCAATATTAATACTGTATAAAAATATGGAAATAGCTTTAATAGTAACATGGTTTAAAGAGGTCTTAAATTATCTATAGACCAAATGAAGTATAAGCTGTCTTACTTTTCCATAATAGGAAAATTTCTGCTTTTCAAGTTCATTACCCTTAATTTTTGCATAATGATTTAATCTCTAAGTTCATCTGTAACAACTGAATATACAATATTTTAGAATGTGCTGCATACCTGTAAGTCTGAAATTCAGCTAAAAGTTTACATGGCAGTACAGTAGTTATGGAATATAAATAAATTAAATTTAAATGCAATAGCAGAATTACAGAAATACATTCAAGCAACATTTTCAAACCAGCAATGTAAACATTGAACACTTTCAGTTGACTTTAGTTATGGCAGATAACAACTGAACAACTTTCTTTACCCACGACAAGCTTGCAACTGCTTGTTATGTAGGTGTATAGTATTCACATAGCAAGTTATTCCTCTGTATATGATACATTATTCACAATTATTTTTCCTGGGAATGATTTGAAATTACAAAAATGCTTAATTATATGCAGCATCACATGTTAAGCTATGGAAATACGTTTTTGTTATGGAAAGAAAAAGAAGAATCACAACTTGTTAGCATGTCTATGGGAGGGGGCTGGATGGGAAAAAAAAAAAAAAAAAAAAAAAGCATACTTTAATCAGCTCCACACATTTCCTGTTGCAAGGTTTAGTCTATCTCCTACGACTTCCAGTTTCACCAAATTTAATCTGCATGAAGAGTAAGTGAGTGAGTGATTAGGGTTTAAGGGCCCGTCGACAGCTAGGTTATTAGAGCCTCATCTGTATGAAGAGAACTTCACAGGCTGTTCACAGAAAGTTCAAGATACAGATACATTTTATTATTAGGCTTGCAAATGTCTTAAATATGTGATATTTTAATCAAAATAATTAGTCAATTTTCAATGTAAAGGGTAGTTTGAGATGAGGGAATTTTAATAAAGCTCTTCACTTAGCATGCTTAAGAGGAATCTGATTCAAGAATGACATATGAGTATTTATTCAACTTAATTTTTGAATTATGCTGCATGCACACATACACACTTTTGAACTGGCTTTCTGGGGGAGGGGTGGTTCTCACTGAACCTTAAAATGAGTATCAGTGAAATCCAGATATTGAAGTTTTTTTTATGAAATATAATAATTATGCTGTGTACTGTAGATGTGTAGTAGGTAAACAAAGTAAACTGCGCATGAATAAGTATATGTTTTTGATAAGTTATGCTGCCATGTTATTTTTTTGATTGAACAGCATGTACAGAAAATTAACCACCAGTTAACCCAGGGCCTCTCAGGGTGTATGTACCAGTGCATTACATGGTGCAAGGCGCAAAATACAACTAAAAAAAATTGACATCGATGCAAACCTCCAGTCACTGTTTCTTTATACTTGTCCCACTCACTTTGGCGTCTCTCTCCCTTCTGAGACCAATTTTTTCCTCACTGTGGCTTACGTCTGATGCACAGTGTTAAATTAGTTGATTTGTTTTCTTTATGACCAAACATTTGGTTATTTTTTTAATGATTTAGTTTTATATTTTTGCAAATTGTATATTGCTAATATTGGAATTTTGTTGTTTTCTGCTCAATTCTGGTTCATAATTAGTTATTTCTTTTCACAGATAACATAGTAATTTAATTGTTTTCTCATTTGCATTGTTGTTTTCCTGAACTTGAGTTCTGGCAGTGGGCAGATATGCTCAGTTCAATGTGATGGTTACGTCCCAAAGAATTTTAAACAAATAAAAATACTCTGTTTAAATATGGCTTGGTCAGTTTATTCTATTTCTTTTTTTCTTTTTTATTTACAATAGTACCAGTAATGTCTGGAACAAGGGATTGGCTGACAGAAATTCTAAGAGCATTTTTTAAAATTACAATCAAAATACTCGCACGCAATCTAGTTTTCATACAATCCAAAACAGAAAAATAGGTGCTTATGATTTTTTTCAAGTGATTAGTAGCTATTCGTTATTTTTTCTCGTGGCTATGCAAAGAGCATGGTATTTGAAAGACATCACAAAGCAATACCCTTTTTGTAAAACCTGTCGTTTAGTCTACATGCTGACCTGTCATGGCATGTAATACGTCCTCTGATTGGTAACCAGAGGATATGGTCGGTGAATTTATTTTGATAATTCTCCCGGTCAGGTCGGTAAGACCTGTAAACCAACGACAGGTGTGGTCCTCCAGACATTCTGGGGGTTGTGAGAGAGCAATGTGACTGCCAAAACATAAAAATATGGTGCTCTCTAAAAAGCGGTTACACTTACTGCTAAGCCTCTTCAATATCTGTGAAAAATATTGGAGAGCAAGAGGATTAATGACTTCATTGTCAGAAATCCAGCATTAGCTAACAACAACAAAACAGAAAAATAATTTTGCAAACTATAAGCTCAAAATAGAAATTGGGAGCCACACTTTCAACTGCTATTGAAAAGGACTTTACAAAAACATCAAGTATTGGCTGTAGATCAATAATATCCTATAATGAAAACAAAATATATTTTTAATACAAATTATAACTGTAATTTATAAAACTTCTTTGAGGTACCTAAAAGCCGCATTTTTTATAAACAGGTATTGCTGACTAAAATCTTAATTTCATGTTATACTTACACATTTAACAAGCCATCTATCAACACATCCTTTCTTGCTTCTTCATTCTGCAGCACATGAGTTGAACTGAGTTTAACCGAGTCATCACAATGCACAGTGCAAGAAAACTTTGCACCTTGGATTGCACTCGGTGCGACTTTAAGTTTTGAGAGCCCCTGATATAACTTAATTAGAAATGGTTGCTCTTGTGATCAGAAACCATTATTCATGAATGTAGATCGATGGAAGTGCTAGTAACCATTGTTGTTGTGCATCCTTGGACTTTACTTGTGACAATGAAACACTTCTAAGAACAAGGGATATTATTTCATAGCATTACTTCAGTTATTTGTTATAGACAGCTAAGATTTTAATTTTGAAAAATGTTATAAATCTTTGTATTACTTTTCATGAAGTACAATGCATTCTATGTACCTAGGGGTAAGTAACTCCTAACCTTCTGCTAGGGGTTGCTGCAAAGGTTCATACTTTTCTTTTATAAAAGAGGAAGTTTACTTTTAGTAACATGTTTACTAGTTTTGGCTATTTGGCACATAGCTGCTGACCCATGTTGTAATTTCCATATACTAGTTGTTACAGATAAACTTTGATGCAAAGGATAATTAAGTTAGATGGACCCATTTTGTGAACTTTTATAGATTAGTTTCATTGCTTTGCTGTGCCTACTTCCCTGCTCCACACTGATGAGTGGAGCTGTGACTTCATACAATTATTAATGTTATTGCACTGAAGTTCAACTGCCTTTCTAGTGAATAAAACAAATACTAGACAAAATTCAATAAATACAAAAATAGTGAAGATCCAGTTGCTTCATTATTGACATCTCAATGTGCTTTTACCCTTGTTTTCTAAATAAAAAATTTGGAAATAATTTTGCCAATTAATGGCATATTTCTAGACACAATATATTTGTAAATATTGCTGCAGAGCTATTAGCTTGCTAGGTTCTACAGATAAATTTATGGACTAAGGATCAGAGATTTTTCAGCAGATGCATGCAACATAAAATCCCATCCCTTGTTTATATCTTAGGTCAAAATCTGGCTAAGACGAGAACAATAATGTAAACATTTAGCTAATAAAGTAAGTTTTGGAAGAACATTATTTGATTTGCATCTAACTGTTCAGGCATACAGCTCTAATCACAACAATGCTTATTTATCTAATAGCAGTAAACAACGTACCATAACTGTTTAACTGCAGCAAGAAACTGTTCTCACTTTGTTGATACTAATCAATGTGCTTCCAAAATTTTTAATTAGAAACAACAAAATGTTGTTTAAAGCCAAGTGCTTAAGACTTACACATTCTAGATGCACCATTATGATATTTGAGAAATAAAAGAATAGATTCTCTCAACATTCTGGTTTAACAATTGATTTCTGTGTTACTTAGATCAATATAAACAATCCTTTTCAATTCATTCATCAGAGCAGCAGAAAAATATATTGCTTAATAACTTTATATCATAACAATCATATATAATCCTTAATTATAAACCATTCCATTTGCATCATCAACAGGAAAGACATGTATAATAATGGTGTTTATATTTGGAGCTAATGACAAGTTTCTAGCATTTTTTAAGGTATTTTACATCCTTTTCCTTAAGAGCAATTCTTCAGACACATTTAAGAGATACACAATGTTTAAGAATCACAGATAGATCTATCAGGATACTGTTTTTAAAAATACAGTTCTATGTTAGGCATGAGTAATACTTCTTAGCACAAGTTGCAATAATTATTATCAACTTTTTGTTCAACTTTTCTTTATCCTTTGCTGAAATTCAACTCAGTATTATCAGCATAATTTACTCAAAGAACACTACCGTACTTTATAGTCTAGCTATTTTAACATAATTAACATCTACATGTTTTAAAATTTACAATAAAATTTCTTGAACAACTACTACTACATATTTTCAGAGATCCATATTAAAAATAGTTCTGTTGCAAGAATATACTACATAATTCCTGATTTTGACATTTAAATTATATCACACCTCAAGAACTTCTAACAAATGGAGAAAAAGAGAGGAAAAACAATTTTTTTTGTAAGTACATGTTAGTAAGTTTCAGGTTTCTATTTCTAGTTTTGCACTGCACTAAATCAATGCTTTTAGTGCCTTCTTTTGTATTTAATTCATTTGTCATATTAGCATTTGTTCATTTCATGAACTTGGCAAACAATTTTGCTGTTGGTGCATTTCATTTGTGCAGGGGTGGCCTGTGCCTTGTGAGCTGGGTTGGCTGGAGTAGATTTACCACTTCAAAATTTTACTTTGAAAAAATTCTGAATAGCTGTACTCTTGCCAAGGAACAGGCTAGGGAAACAAATTCAAATCCACAAAACCACAAACACTGACCATAAATTCCCTTATACAAGTACATACTATTTGGAGTAACAAATAAAATTTTTTACTTCATTTTTATTTTTTAACAAGGGCAAGATGAAATTCGTAAGTTTAGATTCTTAAGTTGACAGATGCCCATGCTTGCACCATGTTACTTAAGCTTGTACACCAAAGAAATGTGCAGAAACGTTGGCTGACAGTTTTGTGTGTAAAAATGGTGTAAAACTAAAGACAGATCTCTCATTTTGATTATATATTAAAAGCACATAGTATTTTGTAAAGAACAATTGTTAAGGCAGAAAATAACATCAGTTGGTCCATGTTAAATTGGCAATCCTCTATGACATTATACACCTGAAATCTGAGCAAATATATGTTTAAGATAGCAATGCATGCTATCAGCTGATACTGGCAAGGTATGAGGTCTAATGGTTGAGAAGCTTCCTTTTTTATCTGTTTGTCAGTGTAGTTCATTACCAACCATATGGACAATTTCAAGCTGAAGCAATTCTGCCTTTCCCCCTATTCCCTTCCATACCATTACCCATTTGAATGCATTTATTAAAATCTGCCTAACCTTATAGCTCCTGAATCATCTCAACACTGTTCAGTTCAACCATCAATAGTTCAGACAACAGGTAACACAATATAGTCTCAGCTGCTTAAAGAATATGCAATGGAATGTATAAAAACTCTCATAAAAAGTTACAAAACTAAACGTTGTTTCTAAAGGGCTGTGGAAGTGCTGTAGCTCTGCATCTCTTATGAGCCACCCCTGCATTTGTGCCTCTATGCAAAAATTACTATGAAAGATCACAGCATGAACTTTGGTCTGCACTCCATGCAAACACCCAATACAACTACATAGATGAAATTATTAAAGTAACAGTTCATCAGCTTGATAACTCCAAGCCATTTAATTGCTTTAAATCTAAAGCACATATTCATAAGCACTCCAGTGCAGTAACAACACACTTTCTAATCATCATCCTTTCATACACTACAGCCTTCATATTGTGTAAACACATTTCCATGTTATAAAAAGTTTATCTTACACAGTGCTAACTACAACAGGTACTAGGGATTTATTGGAATTTTACCAAAGGAGTGGAAAAAGTCTTTGCAGCTAGAACTGCTGATTTACTTAACAAACACACATTGGACCCTTCCAAGGTGTAAATAAAGTAATCACAACCCATAACAAAGTGAGCAAAGAGAATGCTTTAAAATGATTTGAGAAGTAAATAGTAAAACAAAAAGAAAACCTAAAGAAAATGAAGCCAATTGTCAATTGTTTTCTGACAAAGCTTCTTTGGATGAATTTTAACACGTTTCAAAAGGCTTCCAAAATGATTTAAAACTTTTCACTTTCTTGCAACCAACTTTGCATTAAAATTAAAGGCACTTCTATTAAAGATTATACAGCTTCCATTTAGGTGGAAGAGAAGAAAGCTGGAGGTGGTATACAGACTACCTAATAAAAATTGCAGACTTCCATTAAAGTTTCACTGGTCAGAAAAGTAAACAAAGCTGCTTTTAAGTTCTGATGAAATGAAAGGGCTTAAAATGCTGATTTTCATTGATATTTCATTACATGGAATATTTATAAAAGAAACAACTTATAAAATGATTTAAGCCCCTCAACTTTAAAGCAGTGTGATGAATGTTGACATTCAGCTTGCTCAGGTCATTACTGCACAGATTACTTTCTGTGTTTTATAATACTTTGTTATTTCATTTGCTTTAAATAGGCTTAAAATAATGTGGCATCACATTCAACATAAAATCTAAGATATACTTTAACAGGGGCTTATGCTTTGGAGCCATGCTCCTGAGCTGCCAGATATGTTTTCGAGTTGGAATGACCTAGAACATCTGTTCTTCCAATCACACTTTTGTTTAATTTTTAATTTGTTTCATGAAGGTCATTTCCATCTCTTTGTACTAACTCTTAATGGAAGTACTTTGTTTTAGCTTCAATGTTTTCTGTGTGTCTTATCCTGGCAGAGGAGCTTCTTCATAGAAATCAGGCTCATCTTCTGCTTCATCAGCTTCTTCGCTGTCTAACTGTAATACAAACAGAAAGAAATTGTTTAAATAAGTTGTATTTCAAAATAAATGCAAAATTATATTCACATATCTGCAAAAGATAAATATCATTCCTATGGAAGTTCAAAGTAACAATCAAGGCACTTCTACTGTAAAAATCTTGTGTTACATTCTTGTGGCATTCTCTACCACTCTTCTTCAAAATTCACTTGCAGAAACATATTCTTCTATAGCAGTAATACCATGTAGATAATTGACAAGTTCATAAAAAGAAGCAACAGTACAACATATTTAGGAATATCACTGGACAAAAAATTCACAATGAAACACCATATAGAATCAATACAACAAAGGCACAAAATTTCTCAACAATATTGAAAAAATTAGCAGGTTTAACATGGGGTGTAAACATGGCTATCCTAAATAATACCTGCACAACATATATTAAGCCAATTATATCCTTAACTGATAACACAAGCCAAAATAGAATGCAAAGAATAACAACTGGTGTAATCAAGACCATGGCAATCGCAGCCCTGAGAGTGGCAACTGGAAACAATCCACTCCAAGATGATCACAATCTACAAGCATTAATACAGCACAAGAAACTAAAGGCAGACAGGAATAAGCATTCCTGGTGCCAGAAGAACACAAGTAAAACAACTCTGACAACACAAAGAACTTTTAAGGATAAAGTAAATAGACTAATCCCAGATAGAACAGCAAGCCAAGTTTTACCCAACCCACCAGTCATAAACCCACTAGACTACATGGACATACAATCATAACTATCACTTACACAACCCATATCTAAATCAATGGACCTACCATCTAAAATGTTACAAACTTCTCTGGAAATCCTTACTTGTGCACATCTATGTCAGATAGCTGCACAAAGCTACAATAGCCATCATTAATTGTTCTTATTATTATAAGTATAATTATCTATAAAAGAGTGCTGATAATTTTTCAGTTCACAGAGCAGGATTAGAAATACTTCAATAAGTGCTGCAAACTAAAAAATGGAAAGAAAAAAAAAATGGGCAGGAATAAACAAAAATCAACAACAGAAACAGTAGGGTATTCTGATTATACACAAGACTAAACTCCTCACAGCGCAATTAAAACAAATAGGAATTTACACATAAAAAGTTAGCTATACAATATGCAGTCTACAAGGATCATGTATGCATAAAGCATATCTCCATGTACCCAAAATAAATAAAAAGATTAAGATAAACAACATTTAAGTACTCTGAATTGTGAAGGATTACTCCAAACATTCCCATTGGAAACCAAGGAAGCAAGCAGTGAACTTTCCAATCATTTGAATGCAAACCGTTATTGTCAACATTAATTTGTTACATATTTGGTATTATCTTCATAAAATGAGATGGCAAATTACAATGTTGTTCCACCTGCAGTTCCATAGTTCAAACTTATTCCACACTTCTCTTTGATTTAGGGTTTATTGACCACTATTTTCATCTTCATAAATTTAAAACTATAAAAAAGATACTCATAATACAGGATGTTACTAATTATTGCTGTAACAAAAATACTTACTGCTCTGAGTTCTGCTGGTGTGAACACAAACCTCAGCTGCCGACGGAGTGGAACCATTAGAATGAGGAAGAAAGGGAAAGCCAATGATGCTTCAGTAGATTTCACAACCCATAAGATTGCCAAACACATGAGCTGAATAAATGTAAACAGATGCATTTTTGCTTGATGTACCTGAAACATAGCAACCATGTGCATGCTAGAATGAAATTAAATTATGAATTAAAATATAAATATAAATTATGAATTAAAATATAAATATATGAATAATATAAATTTACAGCACCAGACAATCAAGGGGAATTGAAGCTATTAACAGTTAAACAACAGAATCTAAAATAAGAACAAATTAGAAACCAAAAGCTTCACTTATCTTAGTAATATTGCAAACTCTTGAATACCTGACTAGTTTCAAGTTACAGCCAACTTATTTTCAAGTAGGATACAACTTGAAACTAGTTAGTTATTGAAGAACTTGCAATATTACTAAGATAAGTGATACCGAAATTTAGATTTCCGATCGAATGGGCTTTTGAAAAAGACACGTTTTAATTTAATTGCCGGATGTGAGATTTGCGATAAGTGTTAAGTAATAACATAAATAGATAATAGAGCAGGAAGTGTTGTAAGGTGAGCAAGATATGAGTAAATAATAGTCGTTAAATTTGAAGGATAAACACATTATTGGTTTGAAATTAGCGAGTCATGACGTCATACCACATAGTTTAAATACACGTTCGAAAGTCAAGTCTATCAACCTTAAAAGTCGCGCGATATATTTAATAAAATATAAAGTAAACATCATTTAATCCTAAAAAGGTAATTATATATTCGAAATTCATAAAAGAACATGTTATAATAGAAAGGGACATTTCTAAATTGCGGGAAAAGGAAATAGCATTTTGGATACGAGGCTTTCTTGGATGACGTCATGACATTCAAATTGGAAGAGAACGGTTTTCTTAGCGTGGGTAAGAGAGAAAGCGTATGGTCACTTCTCAACTAGAGACCAGTACGGCAGGTTGTGCTGTGTGGACGTGAGTGCGATTCCTTTACATATACAATCGGCATAGCTCCCGAAAATATCAAAGATGCAATAAATAATATGCAAAGTAATTATTATTTATTTATGCCAACAAACTTACTGTTGGTGTTTTTAAACACACAAGCCGTGTGTGGGCAAAGTTTAAGAGGTAGAACTGAAACTTAAAAATTCAATGCCACAACTGGGATTTGAACCACAGACCTTCCGCTTGCCGGGCGGACGCTCTACCACTGAGCTATTGTGACAAACTGCCAGAATGGCATCAAATTCTCAAGTTAGTTCGTATTTTTCCTGGTAAACCACAAAGGCAGTCTCACATCAGAGACAATTACTCCAATGGTGACTTACTATTGCAAGTACTTTATATCCCAGGATTAAATAACCTTCACATGGTAATTATTATTTATTTATGCCAACAAACTTACTGTTGGTGTTTTTAAACACACAAGCCGTGTGTGGGCAAAGTTTAAGAGGTAGAACTGAAACTTAAAAATTCAATGCCACAACTGGGATTTGAACCACAGACCTTCCGCTTGCCGGGCGGACGCTCTACCACTGAGCTATTGTGACAAACTGCCAGAATGGCATCAAATTCTCAAGTTAGTTCGTATTTTTCCTGGTAAACCACAAAGGCAGTCTCACATCAGAGACAATTACCCCAATGGTGACTTACTATTGCAAGTACTTTATATCCCAGGATTAAATAACCTTCACATGGTAATTATTATTTATTTATGCCAACAAACTTACTGTTGGTGTTTTTAAACACACAAGCCGTGTGTGGGCAAAGTTTAAGAGGTAGAACTGAAACTTAAAAATTCAATGCCACAACTGGGATTTGAACCAGGAAGGTCTGTGGTTCAAATCCCAGTTGTGGCATTGAATTTTTAAGTTTCAGTTCTACCTCTTAAACTTTGCCCACACACGGCTTGTGTGTTTAAAAACACCAACAGTAAGTTTGTTGGCATAAATAAATAATAATTACCATGTGAAGGTTATTTAATCCTGGGATATAAAGTACTTGCAATAGTAAGTCACCATTGGGGTAATTGTCTCTCATGTGAGACTGCCTTTGTGGTTTACCAGGAAAAATACGAACTAACTTGAGAATTTGATGCCATTCTGGCAGTTTGTCACAATAGCTCAGTGGTAGAGCGTCCGCCCGGCAAGCGGAAGGTCTGTGGTTCAAATCCCAGTTGTGGCATTGAATTTTTAAGTTTCAGTTCTACCTCTTAAACTTTGCCCACACACGGCTTGTGTGTTTAAAAACACCAACAGTAAGTTTGTTGGCATAAATAAATAATAATTACCATGTGAAGGTTATTTAATCCTGGGATATAAAGTACTTGCAATAGTAAGTCACCATTGGGGTAATTGTCTCTGATGTGAGACTGCCTTTGTGGTTTACCAGGAAAAATACGAACTAACTTGAGAATTTGATGCCATTCTGGCAGTTTGTCACAATAGCTCAGTGGTAGAGCGTCCGCCCGGCAAGCGGAAGGTCTGTGGTTCAAATCCCAGTTGTGGCATTGAATTTTTAAGTTTCAGTTCTACCTCTTAAATATGCAAAGTTCTTCTTGGGGTAGTCTATTCGAAAACATCTGCGTATACCCGAGATAAAGAGATCTTCATCCTGACTAGCCGGAGCGAACCACATCAAAGGGCAACACCACGTCACCAACGACCTTTAAATATCAACGAGACATCAAGAAATGAGCAACGACTAAATTTTAGCTTCAAATGGCATCCCAACGTGTGGCGTCGAAAGAATGGACCAACCCCAAGACGACCAGGCCAGCATCGAGCCAGCAGACAAGAAGGTGCCCAGCGTGTGAACATCTGTGAAACGTGTAGTGAACAAGTTTAAGTGCGTGAAATATTGGTGAGTAGAAAAACACGTGTAAATAGTTTAGAAATGGAAGACAGTGATAGCGATTTTCTAGGTTTTGAGAGTCCGGAAATTGAGAAAAGTGTAAGTAGGATGGAAGAATATAGTCAAACTATAATTGGTAGCAGAATATGCCAAGAAGTAGAAGATCAGAACGTTAGAGAAACACCTAGAGGTAGTTCAGAAATGTTTAGTAATTCAGAAAGGCCAGCAATTATGTCAGAAATAGAGAATATGTTTCAAAAGATAATGAAAAAGATGAGTACAGAGTTAAGTCAAAAGATAGATGAAAATAGTAAAGAATTAAGAACAGTGAAAAAGATGAGTACAGAGTTAAGTCAAAAGATGAGTACAGAGTTAAGTCAAAAGATGAGTAAGATAGATGAAACTAGTATAGAGTTAAGTCAAAAGATGAGTAAGATAGATGAAACTAGTATAGAGTTAGGACAGAAATTAGAAAAGGGACAACAGGAATTGGGAATGCAATTGGAGAATCAGAGGAGAGTTTTCGAAACCTTTAGGGAAGAAGTTAGGGAGGAAATTAATAAAGTTAGTAGTGAAGTAAAAGAAAATAGAGAACAGGTTAAGGGAGAATTAGAGACAATAAGGCAAGAAGTAAAGAATTCTGAAAAGAAATTAGGTCAACAAGTGAGTGAAAAATTAGATAAAGAAAGGGAAAAAGTAACATATAGATTAGACAAACAAAGGGAAGAAATTAGAGAAGAGTTACAGGGGTGTAAAGTTAGAATAGAAAGATCTGATGTAGAAAGTGAAAGGCAGGCTAGAAATTTGGAGGATGTTACAGACCAAATAAAAGGAGTAGTAACAGAAATTACTCAGGTAAAAGAGGCCTTAGAAAATTTGAAATTAAATGAAAATGCATGTAATCACAACAATCTTAGTAATGAAGTTGCAAGAAACGAGGCAATACCAGGTGTATCAGCTGACATTTCGATGCAAAATAGGGGTAACAGTAATTCCCATTCTGATCTCGGAAATAGCTCAGGGATAGGTGACAATTCAAATTTACATTGGCCTAACCATGTCTTAAATGAAATGACACCTCCAGTTTTTGAAAATGAAGATTCAGATGATCCTAAAGCCTTTTTAGAAGGGTTACAAGAGTACTTCACGGTGAAACGTATACCAGAGGAGTACAAGATGGTGATAGTAAGAAAATGCCTAAAGGGTAATGCTGCTAATTGGCTAGGCCTTTCTATGGGTAACAATAATGATTACAGGACCTTTAGGAACATCTTTTTAACCATATATTGGGGAGCTAGTAGGCAGGCTAATATTAGAGTCGAATTAAGCAATGGAAAGTTTAATCCTAGATCGGAGGAATCGATGGTAAACTATTTTATGAGAATAGCGAGAAAATCGAAGATGTTGGATCCTCCCTTAGATGAAAAAGATCTAATAAATATAGTTACTCCACATTTTCCGGAAACACTTCAACACTACCTAATCATAGCCCGACCCGATAGCATTGCAGCTATGATCGAATTATTATCAGCCTTAGAAGTCAATAAGCCAAAACACGCATTTGGAAATAAATATGAAGAAAAAGAAACTGTAAATTCTTTCGGGCAAGGGGCACAGTATTATCAGAATAGAAGTGAGATTAGGGAAAGATATAAAGGACCAGTACCAAGGATGGAATCATTCCGGTGGGAAAATCAAGGTAGATATAACCAGGAAGGGCGTCACCAAAATAGAAATGGTAATCAAAGGGGAAGAAATATAAGGGTGAATTATATGAATACAAATAGATTTGATCGAGGTAGATGGGGACGTTATTTTGGACATAGTAGAAATTCAAATGATGGGTATTGGACAAACGGAGATAATGAGTTTAGACCGAGGTCACCAAGACAGGAAGAAAGGTATTCTAATGGACGAAATTCCCCCGAAAATGCAGAAATGGTTGAGGCCATTAACACGGTCAAAAACATGGTAGGAAGTAACCCCGATTTAATGCAGGAAAACAGATGTAACAATTCGGGAAATAGTACAGGAGCCATACCTAAAAATCAGGGAAACGCCAGACCCGGTCAAACGCGCCTTCAGTGAGAACTGGGTATCCTAGTAATGATTGTGATAAGTACTCGGAAATAAATAGTCCTGGAAGGCAAATGATGATACAAAAGAAAAGAGAATGTAAAAATAGAATTGACGAAAACGAAAAAGTAGGAGATACACCTAAAATCAAAATTGGAGTAAATGGAAAACAATACAATGCAATTATAGATACGGGATCAAATAGCACAGTATGCTCACAAAATTTTTATGATAATTTACAAAGTAGTGGTTTTAAAGTAATGTCTTTACCAGTTAATGGGATATATTGCTCGCTAGCTGTGGGAAAACGAAAAGAGAGAGTAAAATTTCAAGCAATGATAAATATTGAAATAAATGGGAGAATACTTGGAATTTTATTTCTGATTGTAGGAAGACTTGTGACAGATATTATAATAGGTTGTGATTGTCTTTATGCCTGGGAAGCTGTGGTGAATTTTAAAAACATGATTGTAGAAATGAAAGTTGAAGATGAGACCATTATAGTGCCTTTTGTGGAAGATAGTAGTTCAGAAACTATTGTAAGAGAAAAAGAGGAAGAAGAAATCCAAGGGGATACATTCTTTGTAGAATATGTTAAAGTAGGAGCTATGGAATTAACTGAAGTAAATGTCAAAGAGTACAGTGTCGATAATAAAGAAAATGTAGAATGGGATAAAAATGATTTCATAGACAATTTGAGGTTTTCTGACGCAACTAGGTACTATGATAGGGAGAGTAGTGAAGACTTAGAAGAATTGTTGAGGAAAAAAGTAACTCAGGCTGATCAACTAAATGAACAACAGAGGGATAAACTGTTTGAAATATTAATCCGAAATAAAGAAGTATTCTCTGAGAAACCTGGTAAATGTAATATTTATACTCATTCGTTTGAGATGATACCCATCAAACCTTTTACACATAAAGCGAGAGCTATCCCTAGTACAATAAGAGAAGAGGTAGATGCAGTTATAAAGTCAATGTTAGAAGATGAGGTTATTGAAATTTCGAATTCAGAATTTGTGAATCCCCTATGTATTGTAAATAAGGCTAATGGAAAGATTAGGGTGACATTAGACGCGAGAAAACTAAATTATTGTTCCTCATATTTTCCATCAGGGAATCCAATAGAACGTGTCCTCCGAGATGTAGGAATTTATTTACGTGTACTTACACATCATAATCACAAGGATTGGGTGAAATATTGTCCATTGATAGAAAAGATTATCAATCACACCATTAATGTAACTACTGGGTTTGCACCAATAAAATTAATGTTAGGAATTGAACCAGAACCAATATTGATCGGGGTACCAAAAACACTGAAAATTAATGACATTCAGTTAAGTGAAGAAGAAAGAGCGAAAATTGCTTTTGAACGAATCAAGAAAAAGGCAGAGAAGCGAAAATTAAAGAAAAAGAGTAGAAAACATAAATGGGAACCTAAGATAGGCGATTGGGTACTAGTTAAAGACCATAAGTTATCAAGTGTGTTGCGAGGTAGGAACAAAAGGATGGAATTGTTGTATAAAGGTCCTGCAGAAATTATATCCAAATTTGGTTATCATACCTATGAATTAAAAGATGTTAAAAATGAAAAATGTCTGGGAAGATGGCATAAACAACTCCTTCGACCATACAAGAAACCGTGTGGTGCCTTGGAACCTTGATTTAATGTAAAAGAAAAATTGGAAGTGTCATTTGTCTATTGGCGCCCAATCAGCTTTGAGATAAAATGTAAATGTTAGCTTACTTGAAAATCATATATTGGTCAGGTACTTACATATTCATGAAAAATGCAGAATGTGAATTGCTATCTACTACAAAGAGCTTAAAAATATATTGTATAGAGCTCACAATAACAGCTTCAGAAAGATTGTTAAATTGTTCATCTCCGCATAGAGAGAAAACAGAATATTTACTTTGTAAACATTTGTTAAAATATTTAGATGTATAGATAGTTATTACAGAAAGACAAAGAAAGAACTTGTCTAAAGAGTGTAATGGATTTATATAAATATATGTACATTTTAGTGCTTAAAGGATATAGTACAGATATGTGTTACAATAACAAAAGTGAAAAATCACAGTGCAAGTGATAGTGAGAGCGAAGTGAGCAAACATGAACTAAAAGAAGGAAGTATAAAGAAAGACTCTTGAAATTTAACCTTTATATAAAAGCTTCACAGAAGAAACCATAACATATTGTAATTAGTATTTAAGGATTAATGTTAAGTCAAGTGTATAATTGTTTGTCATGTTAAAAAGATTAATGAGAAAATATGTTAATAACCAATTTCAAAACAGTGTAATTGAAAATTGTATATAATGGGAGTGTTGCCGATTATTCAAAATACAGGAGTAATTTTTAATTTTTCTTTCGGGCAAGACATTTACATTATTTTATTATGAACTAATAAAATAACATAAATGGGGGCATTTGATACCGAAATTTAGATTTCCGATCGAATGGGCTTTTGAAAAAGACACGTTTTAATTTAATTGCCGGATGTGAGATTTGCGATAAGTGTTAAGTAATAACATAAATAGATAATAGAGCAGGAAGTGTTGTAAGGTGAGCAAGATATGAGTAAATAATAGTCGTTAAATTTGAAGGATAAACACATTATTGGTTTGAAATTAGCGAGTCATGACGTCATACCACATAGTTTAAATACACGTTCGAAAGTCAAGTCTATCAACCTTAAAAGTCGCGCGATATATTTAATAAAATATAAAGTAAACATCATTTAATCCTAAAAAGGTAATTATATATTCAAAATTCATAAAAGAACATGTTATAATAGAAAGGGACATTTCTAAATTGCGGGAAAAGGAAATAGCATTTTGGATACGAGGCTTTCTTGGATGACGTCATGACATTCAAATTGGAAGAGAACGGTTTTCTTAGCGTGGGTAAGAGAGAAAGCGTCTGGTCACTTCTCAACTAGAGACCAGTACGGCAGGTTGTGCTGTGTGGACGTGAGTGCGATTCCTTTACATATACAATCGGCATAGCTCCCGAAAATATCAAAGATGCAATAAATAATATGCAAAGTTCTTCTTGGGGTAGTCTATTCGAAAACATCTGCGTATACCCGAGATAAAGAGATCTTCATCCTGACTAGCCGGAGCGAACCACATCAAAGGGCAACACCACGTCACCAACGACCTTTAAATATCAACGAGACATCAAGAAGTGAGCAACGACTAATTTTAGCTTCATAAGTGAAGCTTTTAGTTTCTAATTTGTTCTTCTATCTGTTATAGTCTTCCTCTATCATCATGAAGAATGAGGCTCCAAAACTTCTGTTTAATCACGTGATACATTCTACAGAACTTTTATCTTGTGGCATTTGAGGTCCATAATTTTTCATTTGGAAAATGAAATCGAGATTCATCTTTTTAATAAAAACACATATTGATAACAATATTAGACAAAAGTAAACTTTCAAGACATTATTAAAAGTCTTACCCGTTTGACATATGCTGCATCTGGGTGATGTTTAACAGGCATAAAAAATAGCCGAAGCCTGTCGAAGAACTGAATACCATTAGTGGATGAGATACCCATATACAAGAATACTCCAAAAAGTACTGACATTGGTACCAGGCGAAGTAATGGGGCCATCAACATAGAAGCTCCAACCAGAAGGGAAACCATTAGTGCACTAAGACGCTGCTCTATTGGACAAAAAGAAAAGAACATCACAAATGCTTGCTACACTTATGGAGGTTAAAACAGACAAAAATAGTATCATACAATAATTAACATTAACATGCATAAATATTAAAAACAGAAGCACTATGAAGTTATTTTCATTTTAATTTTATTTCTATTTTAAAATAGGACTAAATCGATGTAAACACTTCACACTTTGAATATTAAAAATAGAATTACTAACAACAGAAGTATTCTTCATGTTTGAGGTCATTTTGAGTCACTTTTTACTTTTATAAAGCCATATAAGTCACTTTTTCCATAAATATTATGTTAAGTAATCTCTGGAAAGCACATCTTATCCCAATAAGAATGCTGCAGCTAATTTTTCTGTGTACAAATTGAAGGTAGCTTTATTTGCTCAAGCAAAACAAAGTATAACACGGTTTTAATTACAATTCTTTATAGAAAAAGGGTCTAGCAGAAAGTCGTAAATTAATAACTGCATACAGCAAAGAGAAATTCTTTAGAAGACCAAATTCCTGTTGCACTAAAGCATACACTGTAATTTGTTAAGAAATATGCCAGATTGCTATTTTGCCGAGTTTTACAAAATTTCTCACCAATCAAATCCATCTTCAATGTTAAATAAGGAAAATTGAACTTTAGTACCATCTTCAATGTGTTTAAGAACATTTGTTACATTCCATAAAAAGATAGTAGGTATTCATCAAGTGTTTCCTTACCCTTTACTTCAATTATATGTGGCTTATCTCCAGGTGCATGTGTACGTGACATAACTGTTAGGGCAGAAACATGAGCTATTGAACGAACTGTTGCAGCACATTGCCAAGGTGCTCCCATCAATCCACAGCCAACATTTGCCAAGCACACAATAACTATGTCCAAATGAAATCCTGAACCTTTCTTCAGCTTTCTTTCTTTTTTGTTTATTATCAATCTGCAAAAAATACCAGAATATTTACATGGTGTACCTATAAAATGAAAAAAAATATTTGAATATATACTGAACACAAGAGATATAACCATCCATAGTTCAAGTGGTAATTCCATGTAGTATACTGAATGAAATGAATTTCATCATATCATTATATCTGATGGTGTCAGTTATAAGTATTTGTATTGGTAACTGAGGAATGTAATGTAATGTAATGAGCAATATTATATCAACATTTGCTTCTTTTGCAGACTTAAACTTTTACTCATTAATATGTTTTCAGGTTGGTTAGTATCTCTAAGTGGGTGTGGCACACACAAATCATATAAGTCTTATTTTGCCTGAGAGTGTCGAGTGAGAGGCATGATGCAGAGTATGCAGGCCTTGCAGCAATGAAAGTTGTTTTAGAAGAAATGAGTTGACCTATAGATACTTATAGTTTCACTTATACTTATTTTTGCCTGGATGCGTTTCAAAGACCTGCATGTTCATTCTCAACGGATTCTCGACTGGAGGTTAAAGAGGAAACATGTGTTGTGGTAGTGACAGTGCTGCTATCTGGGTTGTTGGATATAAACTTCATTATGTCGTCTGCTTGTGGTATATCAGAATTCATGGCTATGTGAACATTCTTCACAATATGTATTTTCTCCTGATAACTGATAATTTGGGAGAAAATACATATTATGAACAATATTCACATAGCCATAAATTTTGATATACCACAAACAGACACATAATGAAGTTTATATCCAAAAATCCAGATAGCACCACAGTCACTACCGCAACAGATGTTTCCTCTTCAACCACCAGTCGAGAATCGTTTGAGAATGAAGATGGATACATATTATG
The DNA here is from genome assembly GCA_030765045.1 of Tenodera sinensis. Lineage (NCBI taxonomy): Eukaryota > Metazoa > Arthropoda > Insecta > Mantodea > Mantidae > Tenodera > Tenodera sinensis. The sequence goes on along the minus strand of CM060966.1, from coordinate 108,324,449 downwards.
GTACCATTTATCAAAATATTTGTATCCACACCTGTTGAGGTGATATAAGAATTTTTTGAATAAACCTTCAACTAAATAACATGACGTTGCCAAATCTCTTAGAAATTAAACTTTGCAATGACAATTTAACATTAAATTGTGGCTAAATTCATTCAAGTCAAGGTAGAAATGCATTACAGCACTGTTCAAATAATGTTTGTGTAACAGTTAGTGAAGTAATAAACCTTTATATCCATTTGTCAAAGAAGCCAGATCTTTCCAAATATTTGACACAAATTCATTTTTGGTGAAACAATGCATTATTGACATTTATTGTATTGGATATATTTGTTACACACATAATGTAGAATTCCTGGTTAACATATGGCCAAAGCAGTACCTTCCACCCAGTATATGACAGTTTTCGGGCACAAAATTTCAATCAAATGCAACACTTTCTCCCTCGAACACTTAAGCAGTAAATAAATTAAAAATCAAATGCAGTGAAGAGCAAGTGGTAGTACATCCTTAAGTTTATTTATTTCACAAAGATAGGTAGCTTGATATATGCTATCTTTCATCTATCATTGATCTGAAACAGTGTCAAAAGAAGTTGCCATTTTCTTGGTTATTTTATAATTTTGATACATTGTTATAATGTGTTTTTATTGGTTTTAATAACACACCTTAAACTTATATTTAATATACAGTTGCGTGTATAATTTCAGACATAAAAGTAAAGTAAACCCCTAGCATAACAGCCCATGAAGGGCCAAGGCTTGTCGCCCAACTGCTGCATCCCCCACCTCTGCCCACTACAGACATCATTGGTGGGGTGCAGTACTGGAGGGTGGGACATGGTCAGCAACCCCAAACCCTTCTGGCCAGTTATGTGGCCTTCTCAACCTGGGGCCGCTACTTCTCCATCAAGTAACTCCTCAATTGGTCCCCCCGGGACCTAACGCAGTTGAGTGCACCCCATGCGAGACCTCCCAGAGGGGATAAAATCCCCATGCTGGTACCGGGGATCAAACCCGGGTCCTCCGCACCAGAGGCATAATTTCAGACATGGTTGTATAAAATTGTAATAACAATATCTTCAATTTATCAGAATGAAGGTTTGAAATATCTACTTGCATTATTATTTATTTATGCCAACAAACTTATTGTTGGTGTTTTTAAACACACAAGCCGTGTGTGGGCAAAGTTTGAGAGGTAGAACTGGAACTTAAAAATTCAATGCCACAACTGGGATTTGAACCACAGACCTTCCGCTTACTGGCATTGAATTTTTAAGTTCCAGTTCTACCTCTCAAATATCTACTTGCATATTTTGCATTTACAAAATTTAGAGTATTGTACTTAATGTCCATTTTCCTGTAGAACTCAAAAGTTCAGGATCACCAGATTACTGCAAAATTTTCTGTTTGGTACAGAGAAGATTAATAATGGATATATTGGACAGTTGGGAAAATGAGAAAAGCTTGCATTTTTGATGGATGAATGTTAGCTAATTCGTAAAAAGTAGAAGTAAAAAGAACTTTAAAAATACATGTTCACACATGAGCAATTAAAATTATTAATATGCTAAGCTGTATTATACATTTCAGCAATTCATGTAAGTGGAGTAGTCTATACTAATACATACTCGCAGATATGAGTCTCCATGAAAAGCAAGATGTATATTAGCAATGCTGGTGCAGCAGCTGCAAAGATGAGCCATACGCTCTCGATCACAGGAATGATGAGCCATCCTCGAACTTCTGGATTTGATGGGGAAAGACCTGCTGGCACGTGCAACTTTTCTGTATAAATTTGAGGCACCATATAATCCAGTAATACCATGGAAATTATGGCAATTGGCACTCCAAAATCACCTAGTGCACGTCTTGCCTGCAAATATAATCATCTATTATTGTATAATTTGTTTCTACTTCCAATTACAAATCCAAGAGCATGCACTTATAAACTACTAAATATTAGGTTTGAAAACACCGAAATATGTGATACTTACACTTCTGCCAAGAAATTTGCTATTTCTGAAATGCCTTAAATAGTATGCAATGAAAAATGTTCCCAGGGCCAAAATCAGGCAAAAGAGAGCTGTGTTGGGCTGATTTACTTTATGTTCATGTAGTGAATGTGGTACATATTTTATCATATCTGTTTCATTTCCTGGGTACATTCTGGAATCAAAATGAAATTCATTTATCATTATTGCATTATTACTTTGTATAAAGCAGTTATTATTTCATAAAATATATTTATGTGCTATGGTCTGTTCAGTCCTAATTACTAAGGATTAATGTTTCAAAACAGTCTGGCATACACGATGAAATATCACACACTGGGCAGTAGCACGTGGTCTCCTTGCAAGCATAGCCCACAGTTAGATTGGAAACTGTACTATTTATTTACGTAACATTTTAAAAAGTGAAGAATGCACATTTTGCACTTACATCCTTACATTATTTTACTTATATATATATATATAACATTATTGATAGCCTACCATGAATGACTTAATTGTAATAAACCAGCATTTATGTACATATAAATAAAGCAGAGTTGTAGACTTCCTTTCACTGGTCATTTGTGTTCTCCCTTCTGCCAATATTAACCCATTTGATGACCAGGGCTCGCATGTGTCTTTTTGGCATATGAATTGTATGACGAACTTAGCTTGCATACTTCATTGCTCCACATAATTCCACATACTTTAGGTTTCTTCTCATAGCTGTCATTTGTATAATACGTCTGGAATGAAATGCTAACATGTGGTGTTTGTAATTCTGATCAGCATGATGTAACCATTTGCGTTTCAATCAAGGAAAAACAATTTTATGTTAGCATTATTTCACTTGCCTCAGTAACCATCATGGTGGTGAAAATAATTTGTGCCAATGACTAGAAGGGTTTGAGAAAACTGATACAAAGCACATTAGAGAGTGAAAGTGATGATTTTTTTGAATAATTATGAAGCCAATGAAGATGCACCAGGCCCTTCGAAATGCATTCACATTACAACACAGGAAAACCAAACTAGCATTGGACTAAAACTGACAACAACCTCATTCTCTGCCCTTTTACTGCAAATACTGGTATTTGTAAATACTGAATAAGCATGGGTCTCAGATGCTGTCTGCACTTTCAATTTTTTTCAGAATACATGGAACCTTTGTTTGACAAAATATGTGATGACACAAATGCTTACCCAATGAGACAGTTGAACAATTCCGACAGAAATTGTTGAAAGACAATGAAAAATGAAAGCAGGTCCCATGTTGCTTTAGTTATTTTTGTGTCTCAAGTGTGAAAATTACCATTCAATTGTACTGGAGCAAAACCTGATGCCTTGACGCCCCAATTTTTCATGCAACAATAAGTAGAGAGATTCAAGCTGATTTCCTATTTCTTTCACACACAACAGCAGTATTAGAACACACAGGCCCGAATTTAGGACCTCTGACGCCCCTGGGCAAAAAAAAATTTGCTGCTCCCCCCCCAACTTTCCATACATTACTTAAATTTTCACGACATAGAGAATGGTTTCACTAGTTTGGATACTTAAGTATGAGTGGCAGACACCATAAGTGAGTTTATTAAAATTTAAGTAGAAACATCTTAATAGAAAGAACTTACACTGAAGAGGCATCACCCCATATTAGATGTCAAAACATATATTGTTTAAATAACAAGAGGCTTCCTCCTTGCCCTGTCATTTGCAAACAAGTTTATGAGTTCGTCATAGTCCATTTTCACTGGTAAGTCAGATTCAATTGCAACAACACCAAGATAACTAAGACGATCCTTCACTTGTGATGTTCTTAAATAATTATTTATGCGTCTTAGAGCAGAAAACGATTTCTCAGTTGAGCAGTTGGAAGCAGGAGTGCTCAAGTATATTTGCAGAGCTATGCTTAAGTTTGGGTAAACACTCTCTAGACAGTTACCTTACAGCTGTGTAAGAGAGTGCGACGCATTTTCATTCTTTTCTATGTAGCTTTTGAAGTGTAAGCATTCAGGTACAAATGCTGAATCTTCAAGATCCGAACTGTAGACTGTCTGGATGATGCTTCCTGAATTTCAAGTGGACTAAGCATCTTCAGATTTGTCAAAAACATAAATGGTTCACTGTATTCCTTGTAGGAAGAAACTCTGTTGTCCAGTTCTTCAACTTATCCAGAATCAAAAGGAACTTGATGTTTTATGTCTACGCTCTTTTTTTGATGCAGCTTTCCAGTAATTTTGCCGCCCCCTAAAATGTGCCGCCCTGGGCAGTTGCCCGGTTTGCCCTTATGTAAATACGGCCCTGAGAACACAGTATCAATGAGTTTATGCTTTTAATATTGTGCAGCCAAATTTTCAACAAAAAATAGATAATGGCTGATTTTAAATGCTTTTTAAAATGTTTTAAAAGGATTAATGACTTCATTGTCAGAAATCCAGCATTAGCTAACAACAAAACAACAACTACTGAAACTCTACAATCTATCCTGGAAAACCACTGTACCTGCTGAATGGCGAAAAGCAATAATTGTCCCACTCTTGAAGAAAGATAAAACAGCATCAGAAATAAGAAATTATAGACCAATAGTTCTTACTAGCATAATAGCAAAAGTGATGGAAAGAATGGTGTCAAACAGGTTAAATTGGTTTCTAGAATCACAAAATTTAATATCCCCATGTCAAGCTGGATTCAGAGAGTTCCACTCTACAAACAAACAAGTCTTAATGAATATTAAAAATAGAAGCACTATTGACAGTGAAGTATTCTTCAAGTTTGAGTTTTTTATTTTGAGTCACTTATTTACACACACCTTCACTAATAACTGGGCTAACTAATAATAGGGCTGAAGATGGGATCGAATGGTCCTGAAAACGTTTCCGCTTAAAAAAGCAGTTATTAGTGAAGGTGTGTGTAAATAAGTGACTCAAAATAAAAAACTGGGCTGAAGATGGGATCGAATGGTCCTGAAAACGTTTCCGCTTAAAAAAGCAGTTATTAGTGAAGGTGTGTGTAAATAAGTGACTCAAAATAAAAAACTCAAACAAGTCTTACTTCTCAGTCAAGAAATCAAAGACTCCTTCAATAGAAAAGAAGATAATTTATCAGTTTTTATTGATTTCCAAAGTGCATATGACTCTATATGCAGAACAAAACTACTAAAGAAAGTAAAAAAAATAGGGATACAAGGTCCAATGTTTTCATGGCTATGTCATTTCCTAACACAATGCTTTATTGCAACCAGATATGGAAGAAATATATCTAAATACAAACAAGTACACCGTGGCTTACCACAAGGCGCAGTGCTCAGCACAACACTTTTTAATATATTTATTAACGATCTGCCACAACAAATACAAGAATCAGGTGTGAAGTGTGCACTATTTGCTGATGACTTAGTAATGTGGAATTCAAAACCAAAAAGCAAAAGTACAGAATTAGAAAAAACCATGCAACAATCCTTAACCAACTTACAAAGGTGGACCAAAGAAAATTTAATGACTGTTAATACAACAAAATCAAACTACCAAATCTTTTCACTAAGAAAAAAAACCACTAAAAATAAAACTAAATTTTGAGGGTCAACAATTACCAGAAACAAAGGAAGCAAAGTATTTAGGAGTTACGTTTGATACCAAACTTACATGGACCAAACAAATAGAAAATGTAATACAAAGAGCAGAGAGGCGCCTTTCACTGTTAAAACGTCTAACAGGAATGAAGTGGGGATGTTCCAGAGCAACTCTTAACACAACATACAATGTATATATAAAGCCATTATTTACTTACTGCAGTGAAGTTCTTGTAACAGCAAACACAAAAAAAATTCAAATTTTTCAAAACCAAAGTCTGAGATTAATTACAGGTGCTATCAAAACCACACCAATAGCAGCTATGGAAATACTAACCAACCAATACCCCATTGAATATGAAATAGAAAAAGCAGCTCTTATTCAACACGAAAAGTTGATCAGACTCCCATTCAATACATGGCACAAGAGAAATTTTACACATACACCAAAGACTCAGGAGAGCTTTCTTTCCAAAATTCAAGACATCAGGAAGAATGTACACCTTTCCTAATTCAAAGGAAAACTTCATATCTAAAGTCAATCCGACACATACATTAGACATCACATATTATTTACACCTGACAGAAGAAGTTAAGAAAAGTGATACTCCAACTAGTGTTCTAAAATTATTGGTATTAGAGACAATCCATACTAGATTTCCAGAACATGAATGGCTCCATATTTATACTGATGGATCATTGATATCAAACCAAGATGGAGCAGGTGCTGGAGTCATATGTCACCTCTTTTCCTATTACAAATCTTTAAGTTATGGAACTACAAACTTTGATGGAGAAATTGAAGCAATTTGAATGGCCCTACAAAATCTTTTGTACAGAATTTCACATTTTCAGCAAGCAGTTATTCTCTCAGATTCCAGGGCAGCAATTATAGCAATTACTTCCAAGTTGTCACCAAAAAACCAAACAATTATAGAATGTTGGAAAATCCTTACCCATCTAACAGCACTTCAAAAACAGCTAGTCTTCCAATGGATACCAGCTCACTGTGGACTGAGTGGTAATGAGAAAGCTGATTTTCTTGCTAAAAAGGGTACCAGCGGTGTACAAAAATCTATAGTTAATCTACCATTTTATGCAGCTAAAAGATTAGTCAACTCTGAATTCAAAAAAATTATTGCAAAAAATTACTATGAAAAATCAAAGAATAAAAGATGGGAACTACCAAACATTCAAACAGTAATTCCTGAGTATCCTCGAAAAACAGCAGTTGCAACCTTCAGGTTGATTACAGGACATGATTGTCTGGCAAAACATTTAAACAGAATTGGGATATATTCTTCACCACTCTGTCCTCTATGTGATCTGCAAGAGAAAATGGATCGAGACCACCTTCAAATATGCCCGGCCACTTCTAGTGCCCCATCCATGAGTGAAAAATATTGGAGAGCAAGAGGATTAATGACTTCATTGTCAGAAATCCAGCATTAGCTAACAACAAATGCTTTTTAAGCATTAAGCCATTACTGCCCTCACAGCAAGGTGATTTAAATCTGATTTCTTAGTTAGTTGCCAAGGCATTTAAATGTGACACGATTGGTTTAATACAATGGAGACACCACTATATGAATATATCCTATTACATTAAATTTTGATGTGGCTTTTGAAAGATCCTTTATATTGAGTTAACCAAGATTAATTTAAATACTATCGGTTAACATCTACGTTACTCTAATACCAGAAGATTTATTATTAGTTATGAAATTACTGTATGCATACAATCTTACAAGACACACACATTTGCTACTCAAAGATGTTATCCTAAGTACTTACTCCAGCAATGTTGAGTTTTCATCCAGGTTGAAATAATCATCATGTCCATTCAGTATCACAGAATCAAAGCTGCTATTATTAAATGTATCATTATTTGTGCTATTGCCATTTAAGAATTCATCATCAGTGCAGTAATCAGCCAGTAGTGGATGCTTGTGAAATACCTGCAACAAGAGCAGGCTAGAAACCTAAACATTCTCATCCATTTCAAATTATATCAGATTAAGATACTCAACTTTCTTATAGTATATACAAATCACTTTTAAATTTACAAAAGAGATACATGTTTAAATAAGATGTTAAAATGTTGAAAACCATCCAAGTTATGGGTCATCTATGAGAAAAATTGGGTAACACATGGGTCTTTCTATTACCTTACGCAAAGATTATTAGGTGTTTTAAGGCAATGTACCGATGAAATTTGGCAAAATTTGCCAAACATTTTTATTTTTTGCATTCTTTATTATGCTTATACTTTGTACTTTAATGGCACACTTTTGTTTTCTCAATATCGGCCATTTATAAAGTTTTAGGACGACATTTGAATGTTCCAGTGCAGGTAGGCATTCCTCAGTAAACTTTGTTGCTACGGCTTTTAAATGCAATTTTCGTTTTCACTAGCTTTGATTTTAGTCTCTTGCAGGGAATTTTGCTTCAGAGAGGTTATGAGTTGGCTGTGGTAAAATGAATTTGATATATTAAGCAGAAATGCCGCAAATCTGACACGCGTTTTAACTGTAAAAGAGAAGTGCAGTCTGTTCTGTATTCTGTAATCTTGTTAAGTTATTTCAGTGTTCCAGTTATTTATTAGGCATTGCTTAGGTATTTAATAGGTTTTAAGTTATTCGCTAGTTTATAGTAAAGTACTAACTAGCTGATATTTTATTAGTATGGTGTATAAATTAGCGAAAGTGCATAGTGTAGAGGTTAGCTAAGAACAACACGTTTCTAAATTTTGTGAACAACGGGAAGGCAAAAGAAAATTTTTCATATTAAGAATTGACAAAACAAACTTAAAATTCTCAAAAACTGCTATTAGGTCCAACAAGAATGCAGCAGAGGGTCCCACATATGGTGCTGGGAAATTTACATAAAGTACAACATATATAATTAACTTTCAAATAAATTTTTCTCAGTTCTTGCTTGGAAATGCTTGGGAAAATGCAGCCCTGTGGACCTCATAATCCCAAAATGCATTCTCAACCTGATAAGTATCACTTACAGTTCTTAGTATGCAATATACTATTTATGTAACACACGTAGCAAGAGATTTAGTAGTTCATGATTTTCACGAGATCATTTCATTTAAGCATCAAGAAGCAAATAGGAGGTAGACAATAAGCCTATAAATAGCAAAGCATTGTAACAGTGAGTTGGTAATATTACTGTTTCAAAACAATGGTCATTTAATTGAAATTAATACAAGTTAAGACAACACATGTAATAGAATATTTGCAACAGTATTACAGAACATTTATTATTAAAAATAGAATGCTGCAGAATAGGATGATTCTTCCTTCCATCAGCAATAATTATAACAGTGGCTAAATATAGACTACTATGTGTCCACCAGTTCATTACCTTAGGGAAATGAACAGGAGAGGAAAGACATTCCATGTAGATCAGTGTGAGCTTTGTAAACATCCTCGCAAATGTTCTGCTGCACTAGTTCCAATGTTATTCACACTATATTTACTCATAGCTAGTTTCTCTTGGTATCGATTGCAAATTTTATGTTGTATGTTATGTCAGAAGAAAAGAAAAAAAGAGTGGTACATTCTGAAGGTAGGGAAATAATTAGGAGACTGATTGAGAGATGTGATGGGTAGGGCTAGGACAAATAACCTTTTACTTGCAATGTGTGTGCACTGTGGATATGTGTAGTTAGTGTGGAAAGGAAAAGGGGCTGACACAGGTAACCTGGAACTGCTTATATAAACATCACAGTCAGCAACAAATAAAACTTAAAAAATTACTGGGAGAAATGTAATTGAAAATATCAACAGTACAGTCACTTCTCTGGAAAATGACAGCAGCAATTCTTCTTTTTCCTCCTTCTGCAGCGAAAATGAGTGGCTCCGAAGAAGAGTAGACTATTCCACTTGTTTGAGATGAGTGTCTTGTTTTTATAAGGTGAACATATTGCATGAACTGAATAACATTTAATTTTTGCTATTTTTAGTGATTTCTTTGCTTTAATCTAGCACTACTGTCATAAGCACAACTGGAAGCACAAGTCCATCTTCAGTTATTGCTGTGTACCTAGAATTGTTTACTCTTATACTGACTTACTGATTCCAGTCAAGACCATGAGCTGGTAGACAAATTGTGCAATAGATGTGTCTTCCTGAAAGGAAAGGATCCTTACCACTCCACTTTGTCTTCAGAGCATTTAAACTATTTATAAAGTTATGCCCACCATTGCCTCAATGGATTAAATGGAAGCAGCAGAGAATGAGGGGCACTTATAACTATGACACACTAAGAAAGTTTCTGGAGTTATGTTACACAGTAACTTAATGTGATAACAGTATATGTTATATATGAAGTATATGTTTGTGTGAAAGTGTATTTTTGTAATATTTTCTAATAGTTTGTGACAACACTCACCACGATAAGCTTCAACATACTTTCTACTATGTACAGGATGGATATCAGAGCAGCAAATATTTCTTCAGTAAATCTGGTGAATAATTTGACAAGTACACTGCCTTCAAAGCACACCACAAAAAGTGCAATGATGCCCAACCACATTCCAATGAATACTCTTAAGGACAGGAACTCAATACCATTCTCAACACAAAACTGCAAAAAAGTAACCATATTTCAATTAAATATTATTGAACACTGATCAGTTTCTCATTTTTTCTTGCTTTGTTAATGGTTTTAGCATATTTTATTTTATTAACTAGAAATCAATGTACAAATGACCAATATATTTCTCTCCAAAACATTCAGGTGTTCTTAAGTTTCAATTCATGTTAAATTTTGAGGACTAATGTTGAGCAATGAAGTCAATGACTTTGTTTCTTTGCTTCTTTTTTGCTTTATGATTTGTTGGAAATAAGATTACTGAATCAATTTTGATCCACATCATAGTGAAACAAAACACTTCAAATGGATTTTCGTGCACTTTTAACACTATATTCTACTGTTTTATTGCACAAGTGTTAAGAATACACCTTTAGGAACAATAACTGACACACATAATGATATTTACTTGTGTAAATGTCTGTAAACTACACTTAATTGATGCAAGGTACACAAACCATGAGAAATCTAATGAAATTAAAATAGGATTTGAGTTGATTAATAACACTAAACAACACTCACTTTTTAAAATTTCCCGGTACATGTTTCAGAGGCTAGCTTTCCTCCATTATCAGCCAGACATCGACTGAACTGTAGAGGCTGGTTCACAGGGCTGGTATCTTCTGTAGACTGCTCTGGTGGGGTTTTAAGAACTTGTATAACGGATCGCTTTGTGGTAAATAAAAATTGAAAACTCAGTCTTTGATTTTCCAGATGAAGATCTGTTCCCACATTGACAATTCTTGTTTTCTTGATATATGTTCTAATAATTTTGGATCCGGATTAATGTTCATGATTTTCTTTCCAAAATATTGAAACACATGTCACGAAACTAAGAATTGTCAATGTGAGAATAGATCTTCATCTGGAAAAACAAAGACCGAGTTTTCAATTTTGATATACCACAAAGCGATCCAGTATACAAGTTTGAGGTTATTTTGAGTCACTTATTTACACTCACCTTCACTACTAAATTGCTTTTTTAAAGCGGAAACGTTTTCAGGACCATTCGATCCCATCATCAGCCGTTGGTTGACTGACATTCTCTTGTTCCTTTTCTCTGTTGTCTCTATTCTGCTGCCATATGGTGTTAGGGGCGCAGAGCTTTTACACTTCATTCAATGCTGGTATTTCGAAATTAATAACTTTATTACTGTTCTTGATTATGTATATTTTTTCCCAAATATTCAATTCTATTGGTGAATTAATAGATTTTAACAGTTTTATATTAAGGCTGATGTTGTGGTTTTCAGTCCAAAAATGATGTGCCACAGCAGACTACCCTATGTAGTTGGTGTTCCTTAAGTCTTATATTCAAATTTCTCTTTGTTTTCCCTATGTAGGGAAAACAAAGAGAAATTTGGATATAAGACTTAAGGAACACCAAAGAAACATAAAATTAAAACAAATTGAAAAGTCTGCTGTGGCACATCATTTTTGGACTGAAAACCACAACATCGGCCTTAATATAAAACTGTTAAAATCTATTAATTCACCAATAGAATTGAATATTTGGGAAAAAATATACATCATCAAGAACAGTAATAAAGTTATTAATTTCGAAATACCAGCATTGAATGAAGTGTTAAAGCTCTGCACCCCTAACACCATATGGCAGCAGAATAGAGACAACAGAGAAAAGGAACAAGAGAATGTCAGTCAACCAACGGCTGATGATGGGATCGAATGGTCCTGAAAACGTTTCCGCTTTAAAAAAGCAATTTAGTAGTGAAGATGAGTGTAAATAAGTGATCAAAATAACCTCAAACATAAAGAATACTTCACTGTCAATAGTGCTTCTATTTTTAAATTCAGTATACAAGTTCTAAAAACCACCACCAGAGCAGTCTACAGGAGATACTAGCCTCTACAGTTTGTCGATGTCCAGTTGATAATTAATGGAGGAAAGCTAGCCTCTGAAACATGTACTGGGAAGTTTTAAAAAATGAGTGTTGTTTGTGTTATTGACTCAAATCCTATTTTAATGTAATTCCAACAACACTGTCATCAACTTTCAGTATTTATTATTATCTAATGAAATGTTCATGACACGCTCCACCAGGCATCATGGGAGCATTTCTCTCCTGCTCATCCCTTCCCTTCCCTTTCCAGCTGTTGACAACATGGGCACTTGAAATACAAGCATGTGCACCTCAGCTTTGTGCACCTTGCCCCAGTTAAGTACAGTTTACACACACTTAGACAAATAAACAATATATTGTGTGTGTCAATAATTGTTCCTAAAATACTTGTGCAAATAAAACAGTACAATATAGTGTTAAACGTGCACCAAAATCCATTTGCCAACATAGTTCCCTGCTTTCATACATTGGCAATACCACTTTCACCTACATCGTATTTGCTCCTACTATGTGCTTTCTGCATATGGCATCTACTATCTAACGAGATTTGAAGAAACATTATTTGTGTGTTTTTAACAGTTTCAGGAGACAATATCATGATCTTAAAACAATAATAATGTACTAACGTTATTTGTACCCAACATTCTCTAATTTAAGTATTTGTGACAAAAATTGGATTTTAGTATATATGAAACACTACCCAAAACAAATACAGTAATGATAGAATATCTGACACACGACTTTCTCTAACCAATCTTCAAAAGACTATTTTTACAAATACATATTCTTCTATTGACTATAAATCAATCAAGATAAGCATTTGTAGAAATGGTTTTATTAAATATTTCTACCTCAACTTTCTGAAATGTGATTCAAGACGAGTTGTAAGTGCAATGTCAGTGACTTGTTCTTTCAAAACTACAACTTCAAATTTTTTAGTGTAATATATATTTGCAATAATTTATTTGGGAGATTTAATGTTGGAAAACATTTTATTAACTAATTTAGGCTTTGTAATTATTTATTTACTTACTCTGCATGTAGCCATTACTAAAGAATGGAGGACAACCAGATTCTCCATCTTGCATCACTCAAAACTATGCAGCCAACACTCTTTTGTCTTCTAAACTACCCTAACTGTATAATTATATACATTGTGTCTGAATTTTGCCAGCTATGTACACTAAACATTAACTTAATGCATAACTTAAACTTTAACTAAATCTAATTGCCGCACCACGGGGTAGGGCTGCCCAATGTTTTCCATTACTTCCTGAAAAATGGCCTGCCAAATGGTTCTTGATGTAAGCATGTTAAAAGTACTCACAAATGTAGCATCTAAGTCTTCTCTGTACAACTAAGGTAAACCAACAGATCTGTCTGACTGATCGAATGAGCCACTTCTAAAAGTTTTATTATGTGTAAAAATATCTCTAAGAACATACAAATTTCGCTTCTTGCCCTACAATAAATTCTATTCCACTGCATGAACAACATTGTAAAGAAATAAGAGCCGAGAGTAAGTATGGTTGCCAGGACTTTTCAAAAGTGACTGGTTGCTAATCACTTCCAGATGATAGTACACAACTGTTGTACAGATATATGGAGATTTATTTAGATTTTGGCTACATTATTACAGATTCACAGATGAAGTACATGTTGGTTACACAGTGAAAAGCAATAAGGCTTGAAGTTATTGAACATTTCAGTATGCTTGTGCATGAGCATTGGTGAACCTTCCGACTTAGAACATTTCTTGGATCTCTTACATCACATGTTCGAAAGGATCTCCATATTTCCTTATAGGTATGAGAGTAGGAATACAACAAGCATAAGTATAATTCCATTCTAGTACTGGTTGCTAGGTGATGTTTTAGAAATTCTGTTTTCTTTGCTTGACTAGGAGGGAAAAAGAAAACGAATAACTTCCCATATGAGATTAGTATAGGTTTTAGAAATTCAAACCAATCACAAGGAATTTGTCGGAATTGGTTATCTCCACAAAAGAAATTCATTGGACAAATTGCATGCTTTAACAAGATCTATATTTTTCGTGCAGCAAGCGTTTGATCTTAGACCTTTTAATCGAAAGAGTTAAAGCCACTTCTTGAAAAAGTAAACATTTTCAAAAAAGTTTCCTCATAACAGATATGGTATGGGGGATTTTTTTGATGTTCTTTGTTACATCCTTGAAAAATACTGAACTTAAGCACCAAGTCTGGCAATTAACTGATCTTTCACTTCTGAGTTATGCTTTTCTCTTTCTCTCTCACATGTAGTCCTTTTTTTAAAAATTCATTTTTTGGTTTCAATAAGCCTTCAAGCTATTTTTCTTGTGAAATCTTGATATCAAATGTTTGGGTGAAGTTCAATTACTTCCCCTACTTCGTATACATAATATACGTGCACAACTTTGCAATCGACATAAATGGAAACTCTGTTCAAGATTCAAATGCTTCTAAATTTTTAGGTATACAAATCAACAAGCACCTAAATTGGAAGACCCACATAAATGAAACTGTCCCTAAACTGAGCTCCGCATGCTATGCATTATGACTTCTGTCCTCCTTCAGTGATGCTCATACATTAAAATTAGCATACTTTGAATACTTCCACTCGGTAATGAAACATGGTATACTCTTTTGGGAAGGCTCAACAAACTCAAAGAGAATTTTCATCTTACAAAAGAAGGCACTCAGAATTATATCACATTATCGTGCAAGAATACTGTGTGGAAGCATTTTCAAAAATTTAGAAATATTAACCCTTACTGAAGAATACATATATTCACTGGTTACCTTTTACACAATAAATAAAAATTACTTCACTACTAATTCTGACATCCACAATATCAATACAAGATCTAGATCTGAACTCCATAATATACCATCAACTAACCTCACATGTGTCCAAAAAGAAGTGCATTACCAATGCATAAAAATATTTAATATGCTGCCTAATGAGCTGAGAACCTGTAATAATAAGGTACTGAAAATGAAGCTAGAAGAATATCTTCTTAAGCATTCATGCTATAGCATTAATGAATTTAGCAACATCCAATGTAATCATTAGATTATCTGTGTTCTATGTAGTTATATTGTAAATATTGTATAACATATTAACATATTGACATGTTCCACATCCTGTTGTCAAGACAAATTGTAGGATCTATGGAATGCAAATAAAAAAGAGAATCAAAATCTGAATTTGTTTTCATGCACCTTTAAGCTGTAAAAAACACATTCATTCTTTGGAAAAAAAAATAATATAATACTAGTATATGCGAGGATTGGGGAGTGCTCAATGGCCCTTGAACCTCGAGCTGAAGATCATTTGGCTACGCATGTCTCCTGCAGAAGTCCAGTGAATTGAACATTGTAAGAATATCTGGACTTAAAAGTCCAACACCTATGTGTGGCATTGAACCTGGGAGTATTCTGTGACTAGGAACCAGAGCTATGATGCTCTAGTTCCTGCACCATGGCAGGGATTAAATATTAATCGACATTTATGGGCAAACCATATCCTTTAAATAATATTTCAAATACTCTCATTAGATAACTTACACTGTACAAACTTTCATCAAACAGCAACAATGGTCCAGTACTACCAATGATGATGAGCGGTTGACCAGCAATCAGAGCAAATAAAATGCCAGATGCCGCAGTTGCAATGAGTGTCTCAGATATACCAATTAAGTTATCCGTTTTATCAGCTAGAACAAAATCAGAACAAATTCTATTTAAATAAAATTCAGGAATTAATGATTACTGCATTTCTTAATATTAAAGGCAAGGGAATTATGAAATACCTATCTTGTATAATTTTTATCCAAAACACCTGAAATTTTTGCTACATTTCATCTACTACCTTCATAGTAATGGAGAGTGCTGTCTTGAATAGTTTCAAGAAATTAATTATTTTCTTGATAAATTTAACATTACATAAAATTAGGCTTATTACACTTTTTTTAAATAAGTGACTAAATTAAAATGCAACAAGTTCCTTAAATGTGTGACAGTTTTTTACATTGTATGGATTAGCAATGGAGCTCTTTTTATCTCTGTGTGACTGATAGGTTTGTGGATAAAATACAACAATAGCTTATATATTATCAATCAATATTCAAGTTTCCTCCAAAATTACCTTTATTGCAATGAAGTAACAACATTACAACAAATCATTTCACTCTCCACAAATATAATTGTGATAAATTTCCAAAGCTGTTCGGTTTAATGTCAGATATTCTTTGTAATTCTTGCATATGCTAAACTTAATATAATGCCTATACGCCAGACTTTGATTGAAAAGCTGAAATTTTGGAACATGTGCACAAGATGTGTCCCAAGAGTGCTGACAGAAGACCACAAAAGGCAACATGCTAAAACTTCTCATCAATTTCTTCAATGCTATGCAGATGAAAAGGACAAGCCTTTGGGTTTAATAGTCACGGGTGAGAAAATCTGGGCTTTCCACTTCACACCTGAGACCAAATAACAATCACGAGAGTGACAGCATTCAGATTCACGCAAGCAGCGAAAATTCAAGAGAATACAGTCTGCCGGTAAAGTCATGGCAACTGTGTCTTGGGATCAAAAGGGGATATTTTTGGTTGACTTTAAGGATCATGGGAGAACAATAAATGATGACTGATACTGTCGACATTAAAAAACTCGGACGGGCAATTCAGAACTGAAGAAGAGGAATGTTGAGCAACAGCAAAAGCCTTCTCCATGACAATGCTCGCCCCCACACTGTCCGTCAAACCATGGATCTTCTGCAACAGTTTGGATGGGACATCATCACCCATCCACCCTGTAGTCCAGACTTAGCACCCAGTGACTGTACTTGAAATAACTTGGATATTCTGACAGTTCCCTTGGCATGTGTTATGCACATGGTAGGGGAGTGGCACAGCAGTCTGTAGTCATGACAACTAGGTTTGACATTGAAGTAGCCAATAAACTTCATGGCCACGAATTCCCATCAGGAAGTCTATTGGCTACTTCAAGGTCAAACCTGGTTGTCATGACAACAGACCTCTGTGCCACTCCCTTACCACGTGCATAACGCACGCCAAGGGAACTGTCAGAATACCCAAGTTACATTAATTAAAGCATACCACTTGTTTCCCAAGTTGAAAGAAACTTGGCTGGAAGATGCTTCAGTGATGATGACAAAATGAAAGATGAGATTCAATGCCTCTTCAATTGCATGGCAGTGGGCTGGTATGACATGGGCATACGAAAACTACCACAGCATTTACAAAAATGCATCAATCAAAATGGCAATTATGTGGAAAAATAATGAAATGTTTAAGCTTCAAAACCATGTACCATTTGTTGCCAATAAACATTTCTTTATATTTTTAAAAATTGAGACCTTACTTTTGGGAGCACACTCATATTTTTCATTGTGAATGAAGCCTTTACAAAAAGAAGATTCTATGCTTATAAACCAGAACAAATGATACTACACATCATGGCTAAATATATATATATATGAGATAAAATGCTATTGTATGTTTGGCTATAATAAACTTAATAAACCAGGTGTAGTTCCAATAAAAAAGTTGACCAGATGCTGTTGGTCTTCAAGATGTTTGACATATTCACACCATAAATTATTTGAATGAATACAGATTAAGGTAAGCTTAGAAGCTATCCTTTAAGTTTTAGAATAATAAAGTCCATATTTTACAGCTTCAGTTGGCCAGTGCAAGCTACAAGAAACTGAACTTTTATCCTCTCCATTCGCATTCATCTTGACTTACCAAAACAACCTCCAAAGGTAGAACAGTTCTGTTGCAGTAAATATTTGCTGTATATTTTTGTTATATTATAAAATAATACAATATTCTTTAAGTCATTTCAGGTATCATTCTTATCTTAAATTAGATTTTACCCATAAGGCCTCCAAATGTGATTGCTCCTGAAAGTGCAGCAAAATACATGAAGATTGCTGCAGCTAAGCATTGTGGGTTGCAGCCATCTTTTATATCTGAGACATAAAATGGGAATCTCCTCTTTAAATCATTTATTAATCCTCCAAATGGTCGCCTTGTCCTTCTAAGAGGATCATCAAAAGGTGGTTTCCCTCCATCTCCTGGTGGTAGAAGGGCTGAAAGAAAATTTTTTGCTGTTGAAATGTGTGAATATGCTATGTTGCAACTTGAGCACTACATTTCATTAAAGTTATCTCCTTGAGTTATAAAGTTATGTTAGAAGCCTTCATAGTGAGTTCAAGGACAGCAAAATCTTTATAAAATCCCCATGCATAAGCTGGTAAAATAGCACTATAAATGAATCAAGTATGCAAATTAAAGGGGCTTCACATTCCAGCAATTAATATGTTTTAGTGATTTTAACAAACAAAAATTAGTTCAGAAATATTCATTAAACTGTGGGAGAAATTGTAAGCCTAGGATATTTAACTTACAATAACAGGAATGGACGATTCATGCTGGTATTTGTTGTGTTTATTTTTATGTCCATCAAAAATGTGTCGCTTTTCTGTTATACGAGGGCCGTTCAGAAAGTAACCTCCGGTTGATTGCAAAAAGTTCACCAAGTTAAATAAAAATATTTTAATATATACATCTTACAACTACATCTTTGCACTATTTTTCTACATAGTCTCCATAACGATTGAGGCACTTATCGTATCTGTTCACAAGCTTTGAAATTCCTTCTGCATAAAAATCACCCTCTTGTGCCTGGAGCCAGCCTGTGACCGCATCTTTGAGCTCTTCGTCGTCATCAAACCGCTGGGACCCGAGCCATTTCTTCATATGCATGAAGAGGTGATAATCGCTTGGCGCCAGATCTGGGCTGTAAGGTGGATGGTTGACAACGTCCCACTTGAAGGACTCAAGAAGGGCTGTTGTTCTGCGAGCAGAGTGAGGAAAGGGCGTTATCGTGCAAAAAAACGATACCGGAAGTCAGCATACCACGGCGTTTGTTCTGTATAGCCCGTCGTAATTTTTTTAGTGTTTCACAGTACACGTCTTGATTAATGGTCATCCCACGTTCGATGAATTCAACCAACAACACCCCTTTTGCATCCCAAAACACCGTTGCCATCAATTTTCGGGCAGAAAAATCTTGCCGGGCTTTTATTGGTTTGGTAGGCGAATTTGAATGTGCCCACATCTTTGATTGTTCTTTTGTCTCAGGGTTCATGTACTTAATCCAGGTTTCGTCCCCGGTCACGATTCTGTTTAACAATGGTTCACCTTCGTCCTCATAACGTGACAGAAAGTCTAATGCAGAGGCCATTCTTTGAGTTTTGTGGTGGTCGGTAAGAATTTTGGGCACCCATCGTGCACAGAACTTACGGTAACCCAATCTTGCTGTCACTATCTCGTACAAGAGAGTCTTAGAAATCTGTGGAAAATCAGTAGACAACTCTGACATTGTGAAACGTCGGTTTTCACGAACTTTTGCATCAACTGTCTGAACGAATTCGTCTGTCACCAATGATGGTCTACCACTCCTCTCTTCATCATGAACGTTTTCTCGTCCACTTTTAAATAAACGTACCCATTCACGGACCACTCCTTCACTCATAACTCTTGGTCCGTACACGGCACAAAGCTCACGATGAATAGCTGCTGCAGAATATCCTTTGGCTGTAAAATACCTTATAACAGCACGCACTTCACATTTGGCGGAGTTTTCTATTGCAGCACACATTTCAAACGGCCACAAACACTAAACTGGCGCAGGTACAACGTTCACTCGACCACGGCTTGATGCCGACTGACCTGCTGAGTGCGTGAATGCACAGATGGCGTCGGTACTCCCCCCACTACCCGCACTGTGACCGATCGGAGGTTACTTTCTGAACGGCCCTCGTATAAATGTTACATTTGTATTTTGTAAACTATTGTTGCATCCAAAAACTATTCAGTATAGTAATGTGGAGCAAGACCAACATTGATTATAAGCATAAATTTATGGAAAAACAATTGTTGCTAGGTTCGATAATGAAGGGGAATAAATCTTTCATAAATGTTTTATAATCTTTTACAAGGGAGTTGTGATCTTGGCATCATTTAGTGAAGACATGGAATTATGAGCAAATAGTGGCAGATGCATGTCACAATATGCAGAAAATGTATGGGTAACCCCAAATTACAAGAAGAAATACCTGACAATCTGCTAGTGGTTATGCAGAAAAGAAATATCACATAATAAATATTCATGGATATAAATACACGCTATGGAAAGAAAAACCAAAGCTAGTTATAAAAGTGATTCCATTTGACCTCTGTTTAAGAAACACTTATGAAAGAAAAGCTTTGCTGTGGGAATATCCCAAATAGTTTCAGACAGTGGCTTCAAGAACATGTTAACAAGTGAAGCAATTTGTGATTGCATGTTATTTTAACTCAAGGTTAATTTTGGTGAAATTTGGACTTTAACTGAGAAAATCCAAATCCTTGCTCATGTCACCTTGGCCTTTATCTATATTACTCTGTAACTAAGAACTCATTCACTCCCTTTTTAAAAAAATGCCACAAACAAATTTTTACTTTAAATCCTCTAGATTTTTTTCTAATAAATCTGTTCTTTGGGCAGTGATACTCATAACAGTATAAAGTATAGAGCATTTCATTCAATAAAGATATGAGACAATGGGTTCATATACCTTGTTACAGATGAAAAAATATTTTTAATATACATTTGTGCAACAAATTAATATCATAGTATGAATTCAAGAAAGGAGGAGGGATGGAGATGTTAGTATCTCAGAATTTTGTCAATGGACTTGCATTATTTTGCATTTAATGGCTCAGTTATAATTATATGAGAATTACCATGCTGGAACATTACCTTTTTGTGCATCATCTGTTTGCATTAGTCGAGTAGTTTTTCGTCGCCGTATCATATCACTTTTTGCTTTCAGTTCACCAAAAGGTAATAAATTCTTTTTATCCCAGTCCCCAGGAGGTATTACAATACTGTCATCCAGGAACTCATTGATTGCTGAAAGTAACTCCTTACGTTCCTCAGCCTTATATGCAATTTTATGAAATTGCTGCAGAGAAAAAAAAAGGCACTTAAAAAGCATGTACCTATACCACATTAACAATCTTATTCTAATAGTAAAGCAAATTTTGTGATGCAAATAATAATAACAGACTGATCTAGACCAAAATGGCATTGTGCCTATACAGGAAACTGTTACTAACTCTAATTAACATTTTTCTTTATTTTCTTGCATATCTAAACCTTATCAGTTAGACAAATAAAACAGATACTTACTGTATTTGACATAAGAGTGGATATTGATCTTCCAATTTCATGATAATCCAAACCAGCTTGTCTTGGTCCCAGAAGTATAAACAAAAACCTAACCGGAATAGTGACCTGAAAAAATTTGTTTATGGCAAATAATTAAAATTACATGATTATTGTTACTTTTTTTTTTTAAATGGATTAGCATTTGAAATGCCTCATATATGGAATAATCTTGAAAGGAATTTGTGAAGCAGGTTTAAGATTGTATTTCAGATATATGGAAAATATATTTTGAACTTGTATACAAGTAATCCTTACATAGCTGGATCTACAGTAAAACTAGGCTTAGAAAGCTTATTCCTTTCCTCTCTTCCTTTATGTTTTATGTTTTATTCACAAGCTGCTCTTATTAAAACTTTAGTTTATACACTTTTTCCTATATTTTCAGCTTAAAACATGGATTTTCTCTATTACCTCTGTAATAGATGGCATGTATATTCCCTCAGCCAGCCGCACAAAGGCAATTGTAGGTTGTTCCAGAAAGTCTACAGCACCAACTAAAACAGTTGTGGCCTCAGCTCCTATTGGAATACGTCTCAGAATACTTTCTTTTGCTACCCTTTTCAAATCTTCATTTGAAGACATGTAAGTGGTTTCCTCCTTTACATCAAGCTGGGAAAAACGCATTCAAATTTTATTAGTTTCTTACAGAACTTTTACTCCATCAGTATAGATTAAATACACATAAGTATAATGTGATATAATAAGTTAATCCTCTAATCCTATAAAGGCACCATTGTGTTATTTACAATCCATTAAGATTAACAGACATTTACATACAAGGAATTTTTCAGTTGGCAATAGATAAACTTAGCAAACTCATGCAAGGAAACAGAGAACTATTGTTGAAAGTAATTACAGCATAAAAAGGCAGTGTTCTTAACAGTGAAGCAAAACAATATTAGTTTCTATGAGCTCATTGTTATGTTCACATAAATGAAGATATATGAGTAATATACGAGCACAAATAAGGGTCTTTGTTGTTATATTTAATTAATATCATTGAAAGCTTTACAGTTTTCCTCTGGGTACTGTACAACTTATAATTGGCTGAAATAATTATAGTGTTACATGTAGAATATAGATGACAAATTATATATAATTTTAAAAATGGCAACTTTCACATTCTGACTTATATCCTTTGCATTTGCTATGCACAAAATTTTAGAAGCTTTGTCAGCTGCATGCTGACTTGGTTAACTTCTCAACTGGTGGTTCTTAAAGAATCATGAGCAAAATATCAAATATAAACATAAGTGTCAGCAAATTGGACCAAAGTGAAGTTAATGCAATCTCCCAATAATTTAAGAAACCAGAAGTTTGGGAGAAAATATATGCAACACAAATATGAATGTCTGTTAATGAATTTCAGTTATCTGAAAGTAGATATGAAGGTTATCACAGAAGTTTTGAAATATGTGAAAATGATTTCACTCTTTTACATAATCTGTCATGGCACAGCCCTATTATTGCCAAATGAACTGATACCAAATAATTGTCTTCCCCCTCTTCACATATTCTAGCTGTAGCAGAATATATGAGGGTAATACCAAAACTAAGGTCTCCTATTTTTTTAAAATTTAAATAAACATTTATTGACAACAAATGGTACATAGATTTTAAGCTTGAACATTTTTCTATTTTTCCACATAATCACCATTACGATCGATGCATTTTTGTAAACGCTGTTTACTCTCTGCTGCTACCTGCCAGACTTGCAGAGGTCTTGGCGGATGACAAAATAGCGGTAAAAGAGTTTTTAGGTTTTTAGCAGAGTGCAACATGAGTTTGAGAATTTCAAACTTTAGATACCTAGTTTTTATACTCTTTTGACATCTTTGTCACTTTGTTTAAATTGGCTTTTGCCACTTGGTTTTATATACTTCCCTTTTGCTAGTAATTTTATTTTTGATTGAAGTTTATATCTGACTATTGCCATGAATTGTTTCTAAGGGTGCTGATGACCATGTAGTTGAGCGCCCTTAAACCTATATCTCCCCCTCCACCATGTAAATCATATCTATGCATAGAGAAAATCAGTAGTTTGGAAAGGTTTATACTAGCACCCTTCTCCATCATTAGACGTATCATGCACCCACCTTTGCACATATTCGAAATTAAATAGTTTAGGACAATCTAGATTCAAATTATAACCAGACAAGTTCTCTGTTAAATTTAATATCATGAAAAAAACATGTTTTATTAAAAGTGAATACTAATTTTAAAAAAAGTTCACTTTTGAACTAAACCGTGATACACCACAGATCCCATTTCTAAAAAGAATTGATAGCAATGCAAGAAATTGTAGCTGTCTAGGAATATGTTATGAGCTTTGAAATCCTGCTATTGAACAGCCTCAATAATTTCATTACAAGAAGACCATGTAACACCAGCCCTACAACCACCACCTGTAATCTGGTCTCCAGTGTTACCAGTTGGATCCAGGCTGAGGATGGCATCAATAGCTTCTGAAACTGCTCCACTTTTAAGGTTAATAAGTGAAATTACTGTCACAAATCTGACTCAATCTTTCAAGTATTGTTTTACTTCACTGTTTCCAACTTCTGACCAGAAAATCAATTCAATTTATATTGTTACAAGAATTTCCTTACCACATGATTTTCAGTCTTATTCTCACCAATGGAATGATTAGAATGATTGTTTAATGGAGAAATCTTGCCATTTGATCCAACAACATCCATGCTGACAACAGATGGAACAATTTTAGGCTTCCGATCATCAGCCAAGCTCTGTAAATGAAATTTACTGGTTTATAAATCTTCAAAGTCTAAAACTAATAAAAACTAAAATTAATTCCTTTTATAAGCACATTTTATAAAACTTAATAAATAAGCTTCAGAAGTTAACATTATGATTTCAATTCTATAATTGTAAGCTAAGCTATATCAAAATATCTCTCCTTTCGTTTTTAATGTTATAGTCTTCATTAACAAGACAATGCAAATGAGCCCTTTGTTTAAAAGCAGTGCACCAAGATTTAAAAAGGCATTTCTTTCAGGCATACTGGTTCTATATCGTGCAAAATAATTTACTAGTTTTTGAAATGCAGAAAAAAAAGTATATAAATGGTGCCAATAGATGAATGGGAAGCATGCAGCCTGGGATATACAAAGAACAGAAGTGCAGCTGAAGAGTAACACAAAGGTGAAAAGAAGAGACTATCAGTAATACTCTAAACCATTAATAACGTAGAATAATATATATGCCTTCCTTATATCAGGCATGCCCAAAGGGACAGCAATAATCACTTTGCCTTTCCTAGGTGAAACTTAATCAATGTATTAATTTATAAATATATTTATAGAGCCAAAAATAGCAAAGAATTTTAAAACATAAAATGGAACCCAAAATGTTCTTTATTTGTTGATATTATGGGCATATTGAGAGCAATTATTCCATGTTCAAAGAATTATAGAACAATTGCTCTTTAAATGTGGCCTAAATACCAGTCAATAATTAAAGCTGTGTATTTATTCCAACAGATTAAAAATTTATGGAGTGCTTGTAACCAAATCCCATAAATTTGGGCACCCTGAAATGTTCCAAGGACATTACATTACTTTTAGTGAGAGGATTCTATGGACAGGGGTGACAATTTCTGTGAAGTAACAATAATATTACAGTTGTGAAAGAAGATATGTATGAATTTAAACATTTAAACATCAAAATGGATTTATACTTTACCAAACAAGAACAAGGGAACCCTATCTCCAGTATTTTCTATTGCATATGTTATTAAGAAGAAGAGATTTGATATCTGCAATAAGCAGTTTTGTTTTGGAAAGGTTTAGTATATTGACAAGATCAAGTTTTAAAAAATACGTAAATGAAAAAGCAGTTCCCTTCCTCAAAGAAAGTTTCAACAGCATTATGAAAATGTCTTGGCTTCTTTAAATACTTTTATCAAATACTGGTTGGACATGACATTGTTTATTGAATCTTTTCTCAATTATAGACTGTCCAAAAACTTCAAATGTTTAATAACCAAAGCAATAAAAATGTTTTGATAATTAGAACATAACACTAGTAAAGTTAAAGAGTTTCTGCATCTACTTCCCTGTTAGATACAGAGAAAATAAGCTTACTGGATCTTTATGGCCACCTGAAATGTCAGGCAGATGTCACAATTTTTGTTTGTGATATATATGTATAAGCCTTTAATGTTGGCGCAATGATTGAGTCACATGCTCAACCATGTACGAACTACCTTCACATGAGCATAACGTAGTAGTGATCAGTGGGACATTCATGTTTCTAATGGACAGGAATGTAAACATGGGTAAATGTAAGGATGACACAAGGACTATTTGGCCATGCCCATGGCCATAAAATGTGTGAAGTTGCTGGACTTGGCATTTCATAGCACACTGGTCAAAATTTCTACAAGCAGAGGTATAATACACATCCCATGAATTGTGGTTGGAAAAAGATCCTGATTCAGAGGGATCGAAGATACATTTCACTTCTTGTGACTCAAAACTGCTTCCACTCTCAGCAGGAATTATTGCAGTCAGGGAATGCAGGTCCATCTCAATGTTAGTGAGAGAACATTGTGACAGGAACTCGATGCAATGGACATTTGGAATCAGTCATCTCATAAGTGGCCACTTCTTGCACAGGCACATATGGGCCAGAAATCATTGTACATGGACAGTGGAATGTAATGAGGTTTGACAAATCACACTTTTGCCTTTATTCAAAAGATGCATGTCATCAAGTGCACTAAAGGTCACATTAAACATTTTATCCTGAATGTGTGCAAGGTCCGGTTTAAGCTGGAGGTGGTCTGTGATGTTTTGGGGGTGTTTTTCTTACCATGGATTGGACCCACTCATACAGGTGATCACTAACATGCATCAGCATGTTTATTTAAACATTCTGAATGATCAGGTGTTGCCTTCCAGTCAACATCTGCATGATGAGTATGCTATTGTTACCCCCATTTTTCAATATGATAACAGCAAAGTTCATCAGGCTGGAACAATATGTGAGAGGTTTGATACTCCCCCAGCCTATTACATCTTGATTGGCCTGCAAAATCACCTGACGTGAATGCCATAGAAATCTGTGGGACAGATTGGAACATTGGGTAAAATGCAGACATCAGCATCTGCAATTTGGTGGAATGGCATGAATGAATTCTATTAGAGTGGCCAAACCTGAATGCAATGCACTTGCACAACCTTGTGGATTCACTTCCTAATCAAATCCAGGTGGTTATCAGGGTCAGAGATGCAGTTACGACTATTAAATTATGGGTGTAATGATTCTCTAAGGATGATCAATTTTTTTGTCTTGTGAGCTTATGTTGTTTCAAGTCTCCCCATATGGTCAAGACCTCATGCCACCAAGGCGATGACTGAACCTGTTTGTTAGCTGGGGGTACCTAGTGGGTGGTGTCCGTTACCTCCAATGGTAAGGTAATAGTGAGGATAGTGATGAAATGAGAGGACCTGCAGTTTTCACTGTGTACTCCAAACCACATTGGGTCTTGCGGATAATTCACACTAACTTAAAATAGGGCTAACTAACTTAAAAGTGTCACCCCAAAGCTGGTAATAGAACCACAGATCTTTAGCATGAGAATCACAAATGAAACCATGCAGAAGTGTGGAGGAAATAGTCTTTTGTTGCCTTGCTATGGAATAATATGCAATGTGCGACATATTCCATATCCCTGTCTATAGTACAGTGACTTGTGTTTGTATTTGAAGCAGTAGACACAGTAATAACAACAGCCTCCAGTACCTTATATTATCCTGTAGCGCATGTTTGATGGTGATGTTGCATCTATTTCATCCATTGCAATATTATACATCTTTTATAAGATAGTATGCCAATTGAAGAAAGTTTAGATAAAACACAAAATTGGATTAATAAATTATAAATTTGTTCTCAGATAAAACTCCAGTAATCTAAGGATATATATTAACATTTTACTACACTGGCTTAAAATATTTCCAATTTTAACAATTTATTGATCTCATAATGTCAAGCTTTCCCAAAAAGCATTAGGGATTCAATATTCTTTACATATAGTAGTTTTCTGTATAGATCCAGACCAGAATGAGTAAAGTATTTTCCTAATGTGTTTTGTGAATTTACAAATTAGTTGTGCTGAGTTCTAGAGTTAAACAAATGAACTTGTGAATTAGTTATGAAGGAACTATATAACAGGTAATAATAGAATCTGCTATATTTGCATTAATTGTTGAAGTTTCATTCTAAATTCTGATACTACATTTGTAACTATCTCTAAGGATAATACTGTATGATAAGGTAACAACTTATTACATAAAGTAAACCGCCCTAAGTGGACTGGACACGTATTTGACTGATCTTTTTTAATGCATTTCTGGATAGCTATTTAAACTCTTGGCTACCCAATAAACAGAATTGTGCATGAGGGAGATTCAATAAGTACCTACCTATGTTTCAAAATAAATGGTGTTGCTATGGCATGTTGGTGCTATCATCGTGTACTCTCATTTGTTACAAGTTGCCAAAACAAATTTGGTACAGATTCATTTGCTAGTTTGGATTTGGGTAGTTGTTCAATGTGTTTATGTGTTTTGCTAAAAGGAAAAAGTGCAGTATTTTTCAGTTACTAGCTTTATACTTTTGGATGGGAAAACTTGCAAGGAAATAAAAGTGAAATTACACGTTGTTTATGGGAATCTTTCATTGTTTATACCAACAATTGGATAGTGGTTCTAGGCTGCCCGGCAGATGTGGTTACCAAGGAAGTCATTGAATATCACAATATGAGTCTTATTGATTGTTGAACATAACTTTAAGTGACAGAGGCCATGGTGTGTTGATGTAATGGAAATTCATATTTTACTGATAAGTTAGAGATGAAGAAGTGGTCAGCTTGATGCTGTGTTTGCTCACGTTGGACAACAGTGGGTGTGGCCTTTGACTTCAAAGCTATCTTTACAACTATTTACTGAAATCTAAAGGGCTTTTTGTGTCTAGTTGTCACCATCAATGAGACCTGCATTCATCATTAACCGAAAACCAAGTAAAAATCAAAACAATGGGTTATTTCTGGTGAATCTGTTCCAAAAAAGGCAATGACAGTTCCATTGGCTGAAAAAGTGATGGCAATTATTATTTTGGAATGTGAAGGATGTCATACTCATTGACTTCCAAGGAAAACAAAAAATGATTACTGGAGAATATTACAGCCAGTTATTGGCCCATTTGACAAGAAGTTGGAGAGACAGCCCCATTTGACAAAGAAGAAAGTACTGTTTCCCACAAGCCACTGATCCACTCATTTGATTCTGTCACTGCCAAACTGCATGAATTGCACTGTGAATTGCTGCTGCACCCTCAATTGTTGCCCACCCTGATTCCTGCTGATTTCTTCCTGTTCCAAAACATGAAAAAATGGCTTGGGAGGACAAAATTTAAATCAAATGAAGAGGTCATCATTCAGACAGGTGCATTCTGCAGAGCTTCACAATTCTTATTTTTGCTGATTACAAAGTATGGCAGGAATGTTTGGAGAAGTGCATATCCCTAAAACCTAACTATGTTAAGAAAAAAATAATTTGTGTTTGAAAAACTTGGTATCTTCATGCCTAACACAGGTATTTACTGAACCATCCTCACATTTAAAATGGTCAGTGGTTTAATTTTCTGTGTTGTTAAAAAAGCAAGAAATATGTATATCTTTCCTATCTGTCAACATATTTTAACAAGAAAGACCAAATTGAAGTTTATTAACCTCCTCAGTCTGAGTCTCTCTTATTTGTGACATTAATTAAGGTTATTTTTGTGCTACACCTGTACATGCCAATTTGATCTTAATGGGAATTGAACTCCACATTAATAAGGTAGTTCTCTGCTGGCAGCTATTCTATACTTTCAGCCTTAAAAGTAACTAAATACTGGACTGAGGAGGTTAAATGCAGCATGCAACTGATTATATTGTGGAAAATGGTTTATGTATGTTCATGAGACTCTTCATAATTTAAATGGTTCTCTTTCACAAGCATATCAATATACTCTTATATGTCACATGATTTTTAAAACATAAGATAAATAAGCAACGCAAATAAAATAGCAGTATTAGTGTGTATTTTTTAGCTAATTTTCAGATGATTAGTCAACATATTTCTGTAACTCAAACTTTGTTTTATGCAAGCAAAGAAGTGCAATCTTGTTGTGCAGTGCCAAGAACAAAGTAGAGTGTAGCAGAATTTAAATTCCAAGCTGTTTCCCCAGCCTCTAGTTTCTTAGTAGTTCTGTATTAAGCTAAGCTCTCTTAGTGTTATATACAAAGAAGAATACTGAAGAGAAATATGAGAGCATGCATTTAAGCTAACTTAATATTTGACATTATCAACATTGGTAAAGTATAATTCCATATGCAGTGATGAATCAAGAAAACAAAAGGACTAATATAGAAGCAAAATAAATACCAAAGATTTACAAACAAAAATATGAATGCTCAATAAAATATTAAAAACATCAATTTGTGTTCTCTGCAGCCTCATCTACAGTTGACAGCAATAGTGAAATTACATGATTGTTTGGTTTAATATCTTCGCTGAACTCTACGTCTCCGCTGCTCTCTCCATCTTCATCCATCAACGACTGTCACAACAAGAGTAATAATGTAACAAGTGAAGGTAATTAAACCTTCTAAGGACCAGTAAACAGTTTTGAAAAAGTTGATCTCACACACTGCCACACACTGTGTAAGTAACAAATATTTTAATTATTTTTAGTACAAATATTACTGTATTCTAGATGTATACAGCAGAATATAATAGTTATGTTATTTATCGATATAGCTTCAATTCTTGCATAAGTAAAACACACATACATGCATATTGAAATTTTGTATAACATATATAAGATCTGTAAAAAAGACAGCAACTACAGGAGAAGTCGAAGGTTTTACAAACATGACTTCTTAATTCACTCAAACTAATCCTCAGTCTTTTCAGGTCCTCTAACTTCTGATTGGAATTATTTCAATACAGTGATTTATTTGTTGGTTTGTGTCTTCTGGGTGAATCTGTAGAGGCACTGTGGCGGGGGATATCAAAATTCAATAGCTACTCTTTGTAGGTATTTAAATATGTAAATCCTTTTTCATTTTATTTCCTTTTTTAGAGGGGGCAGGACTTAATAGCTCTACTTCTAATTCTCTTTCACAATGGTGGGTCCACAAATGCATCACAATGGTGGGTCGACAAATGTAATGCAATTACAATGACTTGTTCATTTTCTTTTGTGTCAACACCGCTTGGTTCTGATTTCGAGATCTCTCTTTGATTTCTTGATCTAGATTTGATCCTAGTCTGCACATTATATTTGATTATTTTGGATTTTCCTATCCAAAGTTTTGATGTTATACTTGTTTTACGGCATCCACGTAATGTCTTTGAAAATTCTCCTGAATTACGTAGCAAGTTTCTTTTACATGGTGATGGTCGCGGCAGCGGCGGTGGTGGCGGCGGTGGTGGTGGCAGCGGTGGTGATGATAATAATGACCTAAGTGGACTAAGTACTTGACACAGTGTATTTATAAGTTTTAATTTACAGTGATTAACAAATAAAAACAATTTATATATACTGTTTGTTTATACAGCTATTTTAAACAAGGTAATTATTTTTCAAAACAAACCTTTGTACACCCATGGAAAAAATGAGTGCATTAGGAGAGCAGAATATTTATAAGCACCACATCGTGTTGCAGCGCAGTTCACACAAGTCAATATTCCAAACATGCACCTCAGTTTATTGACAGTCTCTATTCCATATGTTATCATCTGTTGGACATACAAAAAGGCTGTGTTCGATAGACGATAACATAGAGAACAGAGACTATCAATAAACTCAGCTGCATGTTGGAAATATCGACTTGTGGAAATTGTGCTGCAACATGATGTGGGACTTAGAAATATCCTGCTCTACTAATGGGCTCCATCATTTTATCCATGGCTGTACAAGACAATTACAAACAGCAACTTAACTAATAGTAGCCAAGAAATAAACAGAATTAACGGTAAACAGAAAAACCCACATTTTCAAAAACAAAGAATGCTTATCAATATTGATACCCTTATAGCAGAGCGTCTGTGAGCAGAAAACTCCATGTTGAAAACTAATACTCAGTTCCTAGCTGAGGATGGGAACAAATGGTTCTGAGACTAGCTCAAGTGAATGATGAAGTAGATGAAGTTTGTAAATGTTTGACTTCTCTTATAGTGGCCAATTAGCAACTCTTCAGAATTCTCAATTTCTATAGTGTAGATAATTATATAAAAACTTACTGCTATTTGAAATAAACTAAAGGAGTAGTAAAACAAAAAAGGAGCAGCCAAAAGTAAAAATCGTGTTATCTAAACTCCACTTTTGTTGAGATTTTAGTAATACTAGCTACTGTGTAATCTTAGGCTTTCATGGCCGGCATCCTGACTATTAGGTTTGTCTACTCTGGGCTTGTAGGCTGTGTTCTAGAAGGCATCAAAGATACCGATGTTTTGGCAAGTATTGTGCTTGGCATCTTCAGGGTAAGATGATCTGTTGTCTGCACTGGTCAGAATTCAAAACGTCGGTATTGTTGATGCCTTCTAGACCATGGCCTACAAGCTCGGAAGAGATAAACTTAACTAATAGTCATTATTAGCTACTATACATATTTATTATGTTTCAAAGCATCTTCACGACAGACAATGATTTTGTTCACCTTCTATCGAATTGAATAACATATTACTTACTATTACCAAGAAAACTAAGTTAAAGTTCAGTACACACAGAAATATGTGAAGAAATAATGGTATTTTCAAATACTAGTCACAGCTTTGTACTGTTAAAAATGTCATCCTTCCAATTTGTAATATATATAGAAGCAATGTACAAGAATTATTTGTAAATGTGGACTTAACAGAAATATGTGTTTTATGAAGTTGATATCGAATCTTGAGGGAAAAGAAGTAGTGGTATCACCTCAGATGAAAAATAATGTTATTAACAATACTTTTATCACAAATATTCTTCTCTGAAATTTATTTAGGGAATTGTTTGTCTGAAATGCAATAAGATACAGTGTAAGCTATGCAACTGCATGATCAGTACTTAAAGTATTAAAATTCTCAAACCATTATATAGTAATCTGTAAACACAATTTCTCAAATTACTTTTAATATTAATACCAGAATATAGTAGGTATTATGTACTCATACGTATCCAATAACCGCAACCAGAAGGAATTGTAGCACCCTAACCTGCAGGCTGGTGTAGCTAGAGAAGGTGCGCCTTATGCCAAAACGAAAACGATCATGTTCGTTGACATGTCGATGCCTCAGCAACAATGCACGCATCACTGTGGGTTTGTCTTCTGGCTCAATCATTTCATCCACTACCATCTGCTCAACCACTCTGTATGCCACACCTGGAAGGTCCTTCTCCTCGAGGTCCAGTAGCACCACACCTGTACAAACAACCTCAATCCTTCTAACTCTGTTTTGTGCAACCCTAAATGAAACCGTTTGTTCTTCAAAGTTCTAATTTCAATTATGTTTAGGTAATATTTAAATCAAAATTAGATTAAAACAAAGTTCAAATATTAATGTTAAGTGAGTTATTAAGCTTAAATGAAGTTAATTAAGATATGTAAATATGAGCTATTATATTAATAGTGCAGATTTTAAGAAAAACAGTATAGGCCTATATGGTTACCTTTAGAATAACCCACTGAGTAACATATTTTTATTTTAAATTTATATTGTTAACATTTTTTTAAAATTATTTTTATTATAAATGCATTTCTGTTAGTATATTTAACTGATTCTGTTCTATGTTCTTCAGAAGGACTAGACGAAGGGTTTTCAAATCATGGTTATTGCCTTGGAAGGGGGTGAGTTTGTGTGTGTGACTTTCAGAGCTACAGGGCAGCTCTCAAGAGCAAATTTAAAAACAATGTGTAAACAAAAAAAAAAAGTTACAATATTTATTAAAAAATATTTAGGGCAGGAGTCGGCAAATTGATCATCGCGATTACAGGAATGGTGACGTCACAGAATGCAACCTGACCTACACATATGTAATGTACGATTTGAACAAAGGGATTTTGGAAGCTGCAGTGGCACAGTAAGAACTTATCTAATGTTTTTATATATAGCTAAATATATGTTTAATACATTTATACACACTGAGAAGGCTTTAACATTAATTTTTCATCTTATTCTCACATATATTTAACATTAATTCACAAGTACATACTGAAGTCAACAGGGGTTTTATCTATGAATCACGATCTGCTTTTAGATTTTATAAACTTCATTTCAGACAAAAAATTGCTCACACACATATGTTGGGCTAAACATACCACTAATATGCCCAGCATATTACTGAAGACAGGAATGTTAGCATTTCTAACTGTCCAAATAAATCTAAACCAGCCTTATTTTGTAACTGTGATTTCAAAATTAGTTTGTCTGTAAATTCATAACCTCAATTCGCAATTGTGGTTTTACTGCATGAATGTCCACGTGAAAGGATTAAGTTGAAAATCATGGTTTATTGCTTTGGGATCATAAAATCTAGTAAGAAATCTTTTTTAACTTTGCTAACATATCTACATGAATATGTAAGAAGGTTCTTTTGCATTTTCATGGTTTCAAAACAGCCATGTTGTATTCATGTGGTTGTGTACACACCTGCTTGTGTACTTTTGAATGCATGTTGTTTGAAGGAGGGAGGGTGAAGCAGGGAAGGTGAAACAGGTCGAGTTATGCTTTGCCCCTTACTGTGCTAATATGTTGTATCATCAGCCGGTACAGATTTGCTGACCCCTGGTTTAGGATATCCCAAAAGTGTATTTCCAGAGAAATCTCCTTATCAAATCTTTGAATGGAACAGAATACTTCTTGTCTACTAGGATAGCTGTTATAAAAAGTTGAATCTGCCTTAATTTACCACGTAGCTCCAGATTTAAACTTATCATTTAAGGAAATGTATTGCGAGTTTTCATTACACTTTTATGAGGGTGGTTTGATAAGGTCTCGGAATCACCACGAGAGGTCAGCCATAGTGTGAGTTGTTCATCTGATATTCATTGGACTGTTGCCTGTAACACGTTGTCACAACAATGTTCTTGGAAGACAGCTGTATGGTGACACGACATATTGTTGTTCCTGTGTAGTGATATGCAAAGATGGGGAAAAAAAAAAAAAGAAAAGAAAATCGAGATTTGAGCAGTGATTAAGTATTTTGTAAAGAAAGGTATGAAAGCAAAGGACATTCATGCCAATTTTCTGAATACACTTCATATTCACTGTTGCCAAGTGGACAAACAAGTTTAAATTTGGGCAGGAGAGCTTAGATGATGATTCACACAGTGGTCAGGCAAGATGTGTCACTACCTCAGAAATTATTGCAAAAGTACACAAAATGGTAATGGAGGATCGCCGATTGAAAGTGCGTGAAATTGCTCAAGCTTGCCAGAGGTCATCTGAAAGGGTACATCGGATTTTGACTGAAGAATTAGATATGAAAAAATTATCTGCAAGATGGGTGCTGTGACTCTTGACACTGGATCAAAAACGCATCAGAATGGAAGTATTGGAACAATGCTTGGCAGATTTTAGGAGAAACGAACAAGATTTTTTATGCAGGTTTGTGACCACAGATGAAACTTGGGCCCACTACTATACTTCAGAGTCGAAACAGTGGAAGCATGCCGATTCTCCACTACCAAAAAAAAAACAAAGATAATTCTTTCTGCCAGAAAGGTAATGGCATCAGTTTTCTGGGATGCGAAGGGGATTCTGCTTGTAGATTACCTCCCCAGTGGGAAAACCATTACTGGAGAGTATTATGCTAACCTCCTGGACCAATTGAACCTAAAGGTACGTGAGAAAAGGTCAGGTTTAGGAAGGAAGAAAGTTGTCTTCCATCAAGACAATGTGCACCTGCAAACATATGCTATCGCCATGGCGAAATTACACCAACTAAGGTATGAATTGTTACCACACCTGCCTTATTCACCTGATATAGCTCCATCAGACTTCCATCTCTTCCCAAAGCTGAAAATTTTCCTTGGTGGATGAAGATTTTCTTCAAATGAAGAATTGATAGTCGGAGTTAACAACTATTTTGCAGGCCTGGAGGAATCTCATTTTCAAGATAGGATCAAAGCGTTGGAACATCGCTGGACTAAGTGCATTAGTCTAGAAGGAGACTATATTGAAAAATAAAAATAGTTCCAGTGTCGTAAGTACTTTTTTTCTTTTCTGTTCTGAGAACTTATCAAACAACCCTCGTAGAAATGAAGAAATTATTAGAACATTTTTTTTCTCGTTTAAATCAAAGAATATTATATTAGTGTTGAGTCCTTCAAGGGTCATCTTATCTTCCTTGACACTGCTACACCCTATGCTTATAGGGAAGTATTTCTCATAATTTAAAATAAAATGCTTTTACGTATTTTCAAACTTTAGAAATATTACATAAATGTAGAACTTTTTAAAAATGTAGATCTATGTGTTTGAGGTATATCAAGTTAGACATGTCATAAATGTAGAGCTGGATAAAGAAGTTGAAATTAATTTAAATAAACATTTCAGTTTTATATTAATGTTACAATTTTTATTTTATTATTTGCTCAGAGCAAATCTACTATTTTAACAATATCTCTGTTCAAAAGTATTGGAAAGCGCGAATGCTAATGGCTTCATTGCCAGATGCAAGGTACTAGAAAACAACAACAACAACAACAATATCTCTGTTTAGCTGGTGAATTTATGTTCAACATACCTTACTTAAATTTATAAAATAATGCTATCTCCTAAGGACCAAATGTTGGACCAAGAAGCAGGAGGCCAGTTCTAGGCAACCTCTCCACTAGAAACAGTTCAAGGTCCCCATATCTCAGTTTTCTTTAAGTTACGTTGGTACTTAGAATAACTGTCAAACATTCAGCTATTTAATTGAAATGCTTAACTTTTAATTTCTTATTATATGTTAACATCCAGCTTTGTATCATTGTTGTGCCACCCATGCATTACATTATATTCTCTTCTAATAATAACAAATAAATTAAGAGTACAACGATTTAAGTTGTACAAAATAGTGAAGGTTTATTTATAGTAAGTTAGTTTTTGACAGTTATTTTAAGAAATACTCTTATAATATGTGATTAAAATTAGATTTGAGATAAGTGGACCCCTAACACAAGTGGGCCTGGCTTCCTCACCTGTCTCTAGACAGCGTCGGAGGTTGAGCAGGGAGTGGAAGCTGAGGCTAGCCACATGCGGCTGACCCCATCTATCTGCTCCTTCCTCAACATCCTCCTCGTACTTGATCCAACGAGCGGTTTCCTTCCATTCTCGTTCTTCCCCCTCCCCATGCAACTCATCTAGCTGGACAAACACTTCATGTGGGTTGCGGTCAATGATTTTCTTCAATGACTGCAGTGGCAGCATTGTTTGCAGAGGATCCTCCCCATCTTTTCTTCCAACATGAATCATTGAGGAGGTTGAACTTTTGGATGTCTTGTATCGACGCAGTCCTTTAGCATCATCAAATCGATGGCCTGCAAACAAAATTTTGACTTAACAAAACACTATTTAAAAATATTGTCTCTTTCAACACAACATATCGTTTTGGTCACAATATGACAAATTTACCAATACAATCAGAGGTTTGTTTATCATTACTTGTGTGACTTAACTTTTCTGTTATTTTTTTATTTCCAAATTATTAAATATTTGTTTGTATGGAATATACTATAATTTGTGCAATTAAAGGTTTTACTCATTTATAGGTAAATTAATCTCCAGCCACTGGCCGATCTCGAGGGGATGACCAGCTGTATAGGATGGGTTATTCTTGTACCGTCAGGCAATTGAAGGATGATGGTTCTGACTTTCCTGTCTCTCCCTTCTCGTAATTCTAAAATCTGTGCTTTATTCCACATATGCTGTAGTTTGATATCTTCCTGGAGGAGAGCAATGTCACCAATCTTTAGAAGATGCTGCCTGTTGTGTGGAGTAGTTACTTCATGGTAGTTCCTTAGCTGTAGGAGATGCTCTTTCTTCCACCACTGAGAGAAATCTGCGGTTATCTTCTGCTTCAGTCTGAATTGCTTTACCAGATTCTGTGCTGAAAGTGGTTCTGATCCTTCTGGGATGGCTGCGAGTCTTTTTCTGACTAGAAAGTGGGATGATGTAAGGATTTCTCCTCAGGCACCGCTTTGTGGAGCCAACCATTCTCTGCCAGAAATCTCCTGGGAATTGTGTACGTTTCAGTGGAAATCCAGAGGATTTCGTGTTATATATCACTTTTTATTAATATATAATTACAACAACAAGAACAACAAATGAAGTATCTACAAATGTTGCATCAGTCCTCCACAAAGTGTCCTGAGATTGACCATCACCATCATCATTACTATTAAAATGGATATATGCAAAGTAGAAGAGCAGTGAATAGTCTATACAGGGAGCTACTTCGGCTTGAAAAGGGCTCTTGAGAGTTGTTTTTCAATATACTTGCATAATAAACGGGATATACAAGAAGTATCAGAATTTATACAATTCTTACGGATAATGCATTAAATATACAGTTACCATCACCACATGAATATATAAGGAGCATTGTTTTAAAACATTAGGTTCCCCTTTACTAATTTTGCAGGAAATAATAAGTTTTTCCTTGCAAATTATGCAGTGTTTTCAGAAAAATAAGGTACATAAATATTTGTGAAGACAATTATAGCTAAATAACATGAGATCTGAAATATTTTCCCACCTATTCCTGAGTTATTCTAAATTCAAGAATCCATTGAATATGTTTTGAAACAGTACATTGGAATTAAATACATTTTGATCATGAGAAACTTATTACCCATTTTAATTCAGCAAATATGTATATATGCTCTTTGGGTTGGTAGGACAAGTGGCTCACAATTTTTCTTATTCTTCTTTTGAAAATCATGGTGTAGAGCTTGCTTGGATCCTTACATCTAAGTTTTCTGTCCTTTTCATTTGAAGGGTCATGCGGCTACAGAAACTATATATCTAGTTGCTGGTGATTGGAAACCAATGAAGTTTGTGAGGAAAATGTTTTGAAAGTACCACTTTTTTACACTCAGATTTTCAAAAACATTTGAATTATAGATTTCAAATCTGTTGATGCTTAAATTAGCTGACAAGTGATGTTGGCTTTTATTTCAATTATTGTTTGATTTATCTTGAAATCTCTTCCTACTTTCCCTTGATCTTTCACCGACAGCAGAAAAACCTTCCATTGTAACACCCAGAGCACATACACAATCTGTCACAACACAATGAATCAACAATCAATGTGCAGGCATGTTACACTAACAGTATAAACACAAACCTGTCTCAAGCAGGCTTAAAAACATCAGAAATTTGCACTATACTGAAGTACATTTGGAATTCATCAATTTTGTGAAAACAACACAATTTGCTCTGACACTCCAAATTTATCAAGGAGAAAAGATAAGAAAGAAGATGAAATGTGTTGGTTTTCATTGGTTGTACTTTAGAACACACGCCTCACAATAAAATTTTAATACATTTTCATTGAAGGGACTTAATAGGTTTTGAAACAAACACTTCTCATATAGAAACGTTCTCTGAACTTCTTCTGTAATGTAGACAATGAAGCCTATTAGCGCAGAGAGAATAGCCATTTTTTGTGCACATGGGTTAAGTTACAAACATGCACAAGAGGAATTTTGATGCAAGTTTCTTAAGGAGTTCCAAATAAAAACATTTCTTTTTTCTGCTAAACATATTTAACCATACATGACCAGTGGGTGAAGAGCAACATGCAAGGAAACCACCTGTTGATGAACAGACCTTAGAACATATAAACAATGTGACCACTAGGAGTTCACAGGCATTGACAGTAGTATTGCCAGGGAAGCTCATATTCAGGTTGGATAATTCTATGATTTTCTCACATAAAAGCACCTATCACATCTAAGTAGTCCATAAACTTGATGAAGATCACGTATGTCGCCAAGTAATGTGCATGAACCTTGTTGAAGCTGTCAACAATCAATCTCATCAAAACTCTTTGTTTAGTGACAAGGTTAGGTTTCATGTTTATGGATTGGTGAACTAACACAACTGCCATATTTGGGTATCAGAACAGCCCAATGTTATCATGCAATGGAAAAGAAATACCTCCAATGTGTATTAGCAGGATGGTGCCCCACCTCTATTTCATTAACTGTACATTCATACCGTGATGAAATGTTTTCAGATCAGTAGATCAGGCACTGATCACCATGTTTATGAGCTTTATAACCCCTTGCATCACACCATTATATTTCTTTGCCTGGGGGTACATTAAGAATGAGATTTGCCGTGACCTCCAGGAACTGAGAAGAAGGATCTGTGATTTTTTGGATATTATCAGACTGCATATGTTGTATACCATGTTTCATTTCATGACTACATTGGCAAAAGTGCATATACAATGATGGAGGTCATGTGGAATTTTACTGATACCTGTTTTGAGGTGATTGAGAAATGTACATAAATATTTGTAAGGTGATTTATATTCACAATACATTGTATAAACTTGGCTTTCATGGCCAGTGTCCTGACTATTAGCTAGGTTTCTCTCTTTTGGGCTTGTAGGCTGTGGTCCAGAAGGCATTGAAGATACTGATGTTTCGCCAAGTACTGCGCTTGGGATCTTCAGGATAAGTGATCTGTTGTCTGTGCTGGTCAAAGTTTGAAAGCAGAGGCAAACGACCATTGGCACTCTTATATAATGGGGTGGGTGGGACAGACCAATGCATTCAATAAATCATCTTGCTACTTAATAAATTACTAGTAAATTTCAGATTTAAAAGAACAGTCCATGCACTGTTTTAAAAGAGATTTGAACAGCTTGCTACAGAGAGAGCCTTATAGTATAGATGAATTTCCAGATTCAATTTAATAACTAACTAAATTGATTATGTATTTAAGTTGATAAATGCTGTGTTAAATTGATATAAAGGTAATTTTGTATTAATGTAATCCAATGAAACCATGCATGCCTTGTTATAATAATGATGAATAAATTTGTATTTGAATGATAATTATTTATTAATTAATCTTGATTATCTTACTGGTAAGAATATCAATATGTTGTTCTTGAAGAGTTGATGCTTCTTCAGGCTGGATGCTAATTCGCCTTCCTTCTGTACCAGCATAGTCTGAACCTGTACGAAGTCGGGATGGGTAATTAAACATGCCTTCTTGTAAACTGAATTTGCGTCGATGATGATGATGGTGATGCCTGCTATGTTTTCGTTTCGGCCTTTTATCTAGAGTTTCCTCATCCTTTATAGAGTCACGTCTTTCCTCTTCCTCTTCTGGATTAACATCTGCATCTCCATTATCTTCTTCTGTAGGTTTTGAAGTTTCACCTGTAATCATAAAATAATATGTTTACAGGATATACTGAGATGGCAATGATGTAAAATGAAAACTTTACTATTAT
The DNA here is from genome assembly GCA_030765045.1 of Tenodera sinensis. Lineage (NCBI taxonomy): Eukaryota > Metazoa > Arthropoda > Insecta > Mantodea > Mantidae > Tenodera > Tenodera sinensis. The sequence continues at coordinate 108,283,604 of CM060966.1, read as the reverse complement.
TATTTAAGTTTATAAACAATTAATGAAAATATATTTTTCCCATTATAACAGCAATTCTGAATTTCTATTTTAATATAACATAAGTGTACCATTTATTTATGCCAATAAACTTAATGCTTTAAACACATAAGGTGTATGTGGACAACGTTTGAGAGGTAGAATCGGAACTGAAAAATTCAATGCAGAGCTGGGATTTGAACCACAGACCTTCCGCTTACCATGCGGCTGCTCTCACCATTAAGCTACTGTGAGAACTTGTCAGAATGACATTGAATTCTCCAACCAATTCATGTTTCTCCCAGTAGACCACAAAGGTAGTCTTAGATCAGAGGCAAATATCCCAAGGGCAACTTGCAATCATAAGTACTTTATACCCCAGGATTAGATAACCTTTAGATGGTAATTTTATTTATTTATGCCAACAAACTTACTGCTGATAAGTCTGTCAATTAAAAATCTGTTAATCACAGCACATAGAAAAATGTTTACATCGGGTTCTTAAATTAGCTGTAAACAGAGTTTTTCATAAAATCATCTATACTGCATTTGACAACTTTGTGAGATTCAAGTATTGCATTGAACTGTTGTAGTACATGAGTAATAGGTTAACACAGGAAATTTTAATTATGTGCAACAGTTATGACTATGGTTCGAACCTTTATACAGCTATCTGAAATAAGGTTATCACAAGTTACCTCCACAAGGGCAGAGCATGACATCATGACAGTGCCAGCACAAAACACACTGCCTACGGTGCGTAGTGTCTGTTGAATTTGTTCACCAGTTCCATAGTAAAATGCATGCAGCCGAAAATTTAAATTGGGAGTAAATAGTTTACTAGAAATGGTGACAACATTGAATATAAGTTATGTAAAAACTTTATCTGTAATGCTCCTGCGTTGACTGCACCCTGACTCCTCTATATTACGATCCTGTGACAGACTGACCCCTCCTGCTTGCAACGTTTTGTTTCCTGTATGAAGGTTCAGTCCCTAGTTATGACTTAAATGCTTGCAATTCTGACTAATTACAAAGTTGCAAATGCCCTCTTAATAACGTCCTTACATTAACCTAGTGATGGGACAATACCAATATTTTTTTTACACTTCTTCTGATTAAAGGGTAGTCTGGGGTGGGGGAATTTTCTTGAAAATCTTATGTGGCATTCTTGAAAGATGGACTTAAATAATTGGATATTTAACACACTTTTCTTTTTCAAGCTGCACTGTTCGCGCGCGCGCACACACACACGCACTCACCCACCCACGCACGCACACGCACACACACACACCTGTCCACCTGCACACTTACATCCTTTTTTGGGTTTAGGTGGCCTAAAAATATATTTTTCCACCGAAAATGTTACATTAAATTTTTGGGTGGAATATAATACTAACCTTACTTACTACATACAGTAGAGAAAGCAGTAGGGAAAGATAGTATTTTAACAATGGTTTCACATAGCTCATTAAAATGTGTGCACTTATGTTTTAAGTACATGGTAAAAGAGTCAAAGTAATCACAAGAATTGAATTTTGACACATGCATGGTGTTAGAGGCTTTGCATAAAAAGGATGCAGCCCTCTCTTGAATATCATTATCTCTTGGATATACTCATGAGCTATACATTAGGCAAAAAAAACATCCATCATCCCAGTGCAAAACTTTCTTCCAGAAAGCTGTATATTATGAAATCATCAACATATTTAATGCTCTTCCTAATAAGAGCAACATAGTTGTCAATTTCAATGCTTTTAAAATTGCTGCTAAAGAGTATCTATGCTCAAAATCAATTTATTGTGTACAAGTTTATCTGAATGACAAATTATGCTGATAATACTTGTGTAGCTCTGTTAGTAGTATCTAGCTGTTTTAGTGACAAATCATTATCAATTACATTTTATATATGCTCGAAAGCAACTTAAATGTATGTGTATTGAAGGACTGGCAATAGATGCTATATATTGCTAATTAAATAATAAAATGACATGTTCTGGCTGTAAAAGCCTACGAAAGTTTTAAACAAAGTTCAAATTGTGTTTGCATGCACATATTATGTTGGTCTTATAACTGCAGGAAAGTGTTTGATTTTGTGTTTGTACATAATTACAGAATTATCACTGCTTTTTTTTTTTTGTATTGTCTGTATATGAACATCTTTTTATGTTCATTATTTAAATCCAATGTTCATGTACACATGCAAACAACTACATTTCCTTGACATGTCCAATGTTCATGGGCTTTCATGGCTCCTAGTGAACTCGAACGCAATCCAGTCCAATGCAATCCAAATCCAATTCATTATATTGCTATCAGTAAAGGGCAGTTAGTTCATTAGGTTAAAAGTGATGAGTTTTTGCTCTGTGCAGGATTTTGTTGCAACATACACTTTAAATTTTACTACCTTTTATGGGTGTTCATCTGAACAGTAAAGAGATTTTTACTTGGTGACAATGAGGATATTCCATTTCACTACAAAATGTACATCTGTGCCTGTTTATATTGTTACTAATGATCAATGAAAACATCAGGTTAACTAATATACAAGGATTCCTTAGCTTACAAACTGCATTCATTAATTTAATTTATTTTATTTATTTTTTGAATCCATTCTGATGTCCAACAATCAGTTTTATTAATAGTGGTGTAGGGAAGTGCTGATCCCATCGCCCAGTGGGAAACCACTGCAAACAGCCTCCCGAGTATTGATGGGAAAGCCAAAACCTTTTGGGGTTGGGAGGAAATGCCCAATCTCTACCTCAGGAACTGAAGACTTACCCAAATACCCTGGGGATAAAACAGGAACCTTAAGTATTGGGCTAATCCCCCACCATAAGCAAAGTCGGATTCAAAAGAAAAATGTGAGCCTCGGATCTGAGATAAATCTTTGATGCCACGATAGTGGTAAAAACAGGGAGGTTGAAGAAGAGAAGAAGAAGAATTAATGCTCCATCAACATTTTCATTTTCAGATATTGAATTGACATACCAATCTGAAACTGAACTCGCCTAGATGAATCAGTTGGGGAATCATAATCTGCAGCTCTTTCAGAAATTTGAGGCTCAGAATCTGTGCGTGGTAAATCCTGTGTTTGTGCCTCATCTTCCTCAGCAAAAGCAAACCTGTGAATATAAGTAATTAGAGCAATAAATATTTTTGTGAAGTATCAAAGTTTCAGAACTCAAATCTGAATTTTATAAAGACTCTTCACAAAATGTAAACAAAATCTTATACTGCTTAACTCTTTGTTAGTCACGTATATGTATGATATGTGGCTTAATTTTTCCTCAGTATCCTTCCAACCAATAAAGCTATGTGCTTACTTTCCTAGGACATCTTACATCTAACCTTTGGTTTTACTGCATCACAATTTCAACTTCATCATCATATTAATGACTACAATAGAGGCAGGCATCAGCACATGTATCATGTTGTGTCTGATAGATACACTGTACCAACTTAAATAACACATTGTCACCGCTTTGTAATAAAGAGGGGATTATTGTGATAGCTCGTTTAGGCTGTAGTATATTTTGTGGTGAACATAACTATATATATACAAGGTATCTTAAATAATTATAAAATCATTACTTAGAACATAAAGACAAGTTTAAAGGCTTGAATTACAGAGGAAAAATGTTGTTGTTGTGATGAAATTTGCCTAAAGATGTCCCCACCCGGAGATCCGATTGGGGGACAGTTTTAACTCCGGAATGTTTATCTTTAGGACTCATATTCATGTATGTGGCTTTCATGTAACTGTTTTCTTAAAGGGCACCAGTTTTACAATGTGGCAGTTACATCACCCGACTTAAACCCCCATTTTGCAAGGGGACCACACCTATCGTTGGTCAACGGGTCCATCGGACCTAGCCAGGAGGACTAAATAGGTGGTATTTAGATCCACCGACCTTCCCCTCATGTGCCTCTGAGGGACGCTGTTGTGCTGTGATAGGCCAGCACATATGTAAATGACATTTCCTCCATTTTAGATGAAACAGTTATACTGCTGTGATTCGGTCCCCAGAGCCTCATCTGTTAAAAGCAGGGTGCACCACGGGCAGGATGAGGATGGGAATTGGGTAGGAGAGGCTATAGGAGGCGCATCACTACCCCTTACTACCCTAGAAGAAAAATGTAATTAACGAATGTTTGCAAATATTCAAATTGATGACTGTCAATGTCCAGTCAAAGCTGATAACGTGAACCAATGGTAGAATGAAGTATCTTCCGGGCTGTTATGCCGTGGTCTGCTGGAGATCTGTCTTCCAGACGTTTTGTTTAAAACTGCGGTGAACATCCTCAGTGGCATTGTCGAAGTCTCCTCGTAGAAGGTATCACTGCGACTGATACGTCGACTGTCTGTGGCACTCCATTTATACCATGCGCAACGTGCGCTGATTGGCACGGGGCTCGCAGAGGCATGGTGGCTGGTGGAGGGGGTTCTATCTCTCTTATACTGCTGGTCTCTTCTGATTGGCTTACCTTGCATCAGTCGCAGTGATATCTTCTACGAGGAGACTTCGACAACGCCACTGAGGATGTTTACCGCAGTTGTAAATGAAACGTCTGGAAGACAGATCTCCAGCAGACCACGGCATAACAGCCCAGAAGTTACTTCATTCTACAATTTAGACGCCGGCCGTGAAAGCCTACGTAGCTTTGTGAACCAATGGATTTGCAAACATCACAAAACAGTTAGTTTGGAATTTTGCTACATTGTCAATTTCCAATTTCAATGCATCAATTGTTTTTGGTTTTATGTGACAAACTCTGTCCTTGATGTTTCACCATAAAAAGAAGTCCATTGGCGTGAGGTCTGGGGAATGTGTGGATTATTCAACGCAATCCTTTTATCCGATCCATGTGTTTGAATAAGTCGCATTGAGGTGACCTCATACATCCTGATGGTAATGAGGAGGTGCAACATTTGCAGCTGGATTATTGTTAATTTATAAATTCTGCCCCGGCTATGACTCTTATCTCGTGGGTTGTAGAGGATTGGTGGAATAATGAATAATGAACATTAGACAGTTATACAGTGATGTGTAATACAGATTTTCCCCTCTGGACCATCTCCTGAATTCATCACTAAGTTTATGTATTCTAGGCTCTCGCAAAACTTTGTAAATCATTTTTTGTTACCTTAAGGTTATGAAAGGCTTTCATAGTTACCAATCTCTGTAAGTGTGGTACTGCTTTAGTGAATATAAAAATATAAAGGCACAAAAAACAAAGTGAGCGTAGTTTACAATTAATGCCTGTCACAATCATCAAAAATAAATTGGCATTCATCACTAAACCACCATATTTCTTGTGACTCCTGAAACCATCAACTGCAGCTTGATCCTTTTAGGGTTATTTCTTAGCATTCCTTCTAATTAATTACATTTTGAATATGATTCTTACCGTTGAGCATAATCATTAGGCTTGTGTTGGCTAGAAGGACTTAGGGCCACATCTGAATCTGTACCTGTCAGAGATACCTTTCTTGAATCAGGTGCCTGAAAGAATGAACAATGATAGTTTATGAAATACAGCAGTTGTGTTAACCTTTAGAATCTGTTAGCTACGCTGGCCCTTGAACACTGATTGCATGCTGAAAGTAGAGGGAAACACTTATGAAATAATGTACTTAGCGCTATATATGTCACAGCCTGCATGCATTCAGCTTACAAAGAGATATGGATTTTATCATGATGAAGATAGTTCATTAATACAATATGTTGCATTTCCATGCTAAATAGTGGTTATACACTTTAGCTAAGAAATCTCACAAACTTCTGATATTTAACATTTGTTATTATTTTATTTGTTTCTCTCTTACATGCGCATCGCATTTTGTATCTGAATTTCCCTTTTTGTGACAAATTTCTGGTAATTGTCCATGAAATCATAGACAAAGAGTGTGTAAAAATTGGTCCACAAACAAAAGTAAGACTGATAATGAAAACAGGCTGTCTTTTACAATGCATATCAGCACGGTTAAAATGTCACACTTACTATTCACACACTTTATCTTGAGCTCTCAGATGTCATTTTTATTGAAGACGGCAAGAACCTTTCATGTCTTTTACACAGCTGTACTTTAAATTATATGATAAAAGGCTGTGAATTGTGGCTTGCACAACTGTTTTTCCTAGTCTATGAGATTTAACTCATCTGGTCTGTTGTGTCCTTGTCCTTAGGGTGCTCTACCTGCTCTGTCTATACTTGAGTTAACGTAACTTGGGTATCCTGACAATTCCCTTGGCATGCGCTATGCATGTGGTAGGGGAGTGGCACAGCTGTCTGTTGTCATGACAACCAGGTTTGACCTTGAAGGAGCCAATAGACTTAGTGGCCACACAAACCCGTCACAAATTCTATTGGCTACTACAAGGTCAAACCTGGTTGTCATGACAACAGATCGCTGTGCCGCTCCCCTAACATGTACATAGCGCACGCCAAAGGAACTGTCAGGATACGTAAGTTACGTTAATTCAAGTATAAATACTTGGAAAGCACACTCCCTCCCAGTGCTCTATTGTCTGTTAAATGGCTATACAAGCTTTGTGAATACCCATCACTGTAAAGAGAGAGAGAAAACTGATTCCAACTGATTCACATTGTTTCCCAGTAGCCCTCTAGGGTAAGTTTACATATGAGATATTACCCCAAGGGTGACTTACAATCATAAGTACTTATATTTTTTCAGGTTATTAAATAAAACAGTCCCTTAAATGACAATTGTATTCTTAAATTCAAATACTGAAGGTTTTAAATATACAAGCCGCATGCTGGCATGACTTTCTTATTTTTTACTATTTTTTAAAAAAAATTTTTTATGTTTTATTTATTTATTTATTTTTTTTTTTTTGAGAATTTAATGTTATACTAGCAAGTTGGCCATGGTGGCTAGTGGTTAGAGCATCCATGCATGAGCGAAAGCTCCATGGTTCAAATCCTGGCTATGACAATGCATTTTTCAGCCCTCATTCTACCTTTGGGGTAAAAAAAAAAAAAAAAAAAAGAACATGCCAGTATGTGGCTTGTGAGTTTAAAACCTTCAGTATAATAGTATCAATGCTGGATTTGCTCATGGCATTTAATACTTAAAATTATGTATTGAGTTGGTTAAGCAAAAAAGTAAAGCAATGTAAGAGAACAGAAACAATGGAACACAATATAGTGAAATGCACAACTAGTAACACTGGAGTGTGGACCAGGGGCAGATCCAGCATGGGGGAGGGGGGTAGGGGAGGAGTATAGGAGGGTTATATCCCCCCAAAATTTGGAAATTATTAAAGACGTAACTAAAGTTCTCATTAATTTGCAAATATATTCAAAGAATCTGAGTGTTTTCTATGTTAATTATTTTCATTAAAATAATCAATGTACATCTAATAAAATATCTAAATAGGTGTGTTATAACAATGTCCTGCCATCATAATTTGGAACAGAGAGATTTAGAGTGGTTAACGATAAAACATGCTTCCCATAATCTCATTCCAAGTCGTATGAACATCTACAGCATTGTGATAACACAAATTGCTCTGCAGTTTCAGGAAATTCTTAGGTTGCTTTGGTAGTAACAATTAGAGGCTTCTTTTATCCTTGAATAGGTGTAATTAAATATTTTTCCTCTTTATACAAAGGTGCTGAAGGTTTTCTGCACTTTACCGGTAACTACAGCAACACCAGAATGTTCGTTCCCAATATTATGGTATCTGAAGACCTATTTGAGGAGCACCAATGGAGTAGGCAAATTGAATGGACTAGCGTTAATGTATATACATAAAAATTTGGAAATTAAAGCTCAAGAGGTACTGGATAAAATGTGTAAAACCCCTCATCTGCTTCTTTAAATGTAATTGTATAACTCCATATATATTTATTAACTTTAAAACGTATGAGTTATACTTTAGCCTCTATCGTTTATTATTTCTATGATCATCTCCAAGTATTTTTCTACTTATTGCAATTGCAAAACTATGTTTTGTTGGAACAATGGTAAGATGATAAAAGGCTGTAAGACCCTTTTAAATGAATATAAAAACAAAGAGCTGGAGAACTGGCTGCTTATGGTTCTAAATTTTAATCACATATTTTACCACTAACAAACTTCACATTTCTCTACCACATCAATTGTGCTTTAGCAGCACTTTGCACATTACAAGAAAATGTTTGCCTGCATTTGCTATCTTTCTTATAGATTTATTGATCAAGTTGTTCTACAACTGTAAGTACGAGTATAACTATTACAAACCTGCCAGAATGTCTTGGTTATATATTATCAGTTAACTGCCAATTCATTGTACAAAAAGAACATACATTTTATACAATAGAAATTATTGGGTAGCACTGTGGCTGAGCAGATAGAGCATTCGCCTACCACCTAGTTAGCTCGGGTTTGATCCCAGGGACCTGCATGTAGTAATCGTGGTGGAAAAAGGGGCATCAGGGGGGTTTTCTTCGGATTCTCCAGTTTTCCTGGCCACTCATTCTACCAACTGCTCCATTGCCACTTTTCCAATCATTGATTTTCCTGCATTTCATATCATCCTCTTCCCCACTATCATACCTAGTGTTTGGCTGACAACCCGCCTACAGGTGTTCACTCTGTCCGGTCCATGGGTTCCTGTGCTCCCCAACAGGCATCCAACCTTAGACACAGGCTTGTAAGTCCTACATAAGGGGAGGGCAAACAGGAAAAGAAGAAGAAGAAACTGAGTATCCTTAGTTTTCGTGTGCATGTGCACTTGTATGTGTAATGTGTGTGTGCATGTGTATGAGATCAAAGATTCATGTTCTATAAGAGGATAGCTTTTGGAGTCATAAAAGAAAGAATTATACTGCTGAAGTTATAAAATTATCATAAAAGTTTATACTAAAATGTTGATAAAAATATGTCCAATTATTTCATGATTGAAGCATTCTTCTTTCTTACTCTAGAAATGCAGTAAAAATCAATTTTGGGCATATAGTGGTGAGTTAAAGAGTACACAGTTGTTAAAAATAAAAGCTATTTATAGATGTAGTTAAAGAAATCATTATCTACCTCAGGAGAACCATATCCTTCAGCACTCTCTGATTCAGATTCACGAGGTGATGTAATGCCGCGTTTTCTTATAGACCGGCTATGTATTGTCTTCAACGGCATATGCATGTGTGGATAACTCTTTTTACGATGCACTGCAAATAGAAATGTTATAATTAATGGTTTTTCATAATGCTACAATATAATGTTAGTATTTTAAATTGTTACTCTGAGAAAACAAACGGAAGCAAATAGGAAATAAAGATAAGCAGGTGAGTGTTTGATTTCTCATTTTCACTCTTGTACAGCCATGGAAAAAATAATTCCGCACACTGGGAGAGCAGATCATTTCTGAGTCCCAAGTTGTGTTCCAATGCAGTTTATACAAGTCAATATTTCCATCATGCGGCCAAGTTTATTGATAGTCTCTGTTCCATATACTATCATCTGTCAGACACACAAATAGGCTGTGTCTTGCTTCACCACTCGCATTTGTATAGATACTCACAAATACAAATGAGACTGGTGATTCTCCTTTCCTAATGTGCTCAATCACTTTTTCCATGCCTGCACAAGGGTTGAACTTGTTCCCAACACCATTTTCCAGTGTTAGCAGGTGTACCTCAATGATATTCAGATTATGCTGTTGCTTATACTTGATGAAATATTTCACCATCTGTAGGATTAGTAATATATTTGAAGGTCTACATGAAACTACACATAAGGATGGCTGACACAAAATTTAATGGCAGGTGGCTCAACCCAAAATCCTATCATAAGCTTTCCACACCTTGTGGTATTGAATAGTTAAACACGATGTGAAATCACGCTGTAAAGCTGGTGATATAAATATCATTTGGGCCCACAAAATTTATTTGCACAACGGGAAACAGAACACACATAGGTCATCTGTCAGCCACCATTAAATTTTGTATCTGCTATAGCTAGACAATTAATTATGTGCGGTTGTTGAACAAAAATACTGGCACTCTTCAGTATGGTAAAGTAATGATTACAAGAAATCTAGAATGTCAAAGTTACACATTAAATGTTATCCCAAACTTTATTTACCATGATTTAGGTGCTTAAGTACGTTTAATTCATTTTTACAATGACAAATGAATATACTTTACACTGATGTAAACTGCAACTCATTATTATGGCTTAAAATATTATCTAAAACAAATTGGAATCATTAATGGAAATTTCTTCAATTTACTTACTGCTGTAGTCCTTCTCATTGAAGCTCTTTTTACTGGCAGTGGAGTCAGGAGATGCAGTAGAAATTCTCGCCAGATCAAACCGTTCTTCATCCGCCATGGCAAACACCTTCTCCATCTCTTCATCCAAGTCTGGTCCTCTCTCCATGCCATGGCCGTCGACCTAGAGCATAAAATTTAATTCTCCTTAAAGAACCATACTTAAAGTTTAGTTTATGATTTCTCTACCCCATTTAAGTATGTGGACATACCAGTGATTCACTGCACCACTGTTCCAGAAAAACTGATTTTAATAGAGAAGCTTTAAAGTTTTGTTCATCTACACACTTTTGACTTATCTTCTGGAAATCGTTGATGTTTTTAACTCTTAAAGTTATTTTGGAATTTATTTTCTTTTGTCCTCTAGGCCCAGCAATAAACAAATTCACATAAAAAATTGTCTCCCTTTTCATGACATAATTCTACCCATCCCTGCCCTCAGGTCTTGCCACAAAGTTACATAAAATTTGTGAAATAATGCGAAAGTAGTGACACAAGTGAGAATAGCATGGTAACGAATCCACTGTAATGATATTTCATTTCCTAGATGCAATGGATTTCCTACTCTTATATGCAGCACTGCCAATATGCATACTTAATGAGTAAGGCCTCAGACATAATGGTCATAGAATAAGGAAGCATGATTTTTATTTACGCTTTTAAAAGAGAACAATTTACAATTTGCTGTTAATAATGCAGTGAACATACAACTACTAGAAACAACATATTCCGGGCTTATGGGCCATGGTCTACTGGGCTCCTTCTTCTTGCCAGACGTTTCGTCTGCGACTACGGCAGACATCATCAGTGGCGTCTGCCATAGTTGCACACGTCACTTTAAATTACACTCTTTTGAGGAGTTCAGTAACCGCTGTTTCAATCAAAATCGCTTTCAGAATATTGTGATGCGGCGCGCATCAAAGGAAGGTTCGGGGTCAAGCTGCGCAACACTACATCGCGCGCCTTCCGAGCACAACAAAGGATAGTCAAGATCAAATTATCCCACACCATTCACGCGAGCAAACACGCGACAAATATCAGTGCGGCATTACAAAGGATTTGCTAGAGCCTTCGTGAATCTCCTGGCTACATCATTGCCGGTATAAAAGCTTGCAGAGCGCGCCAGTTTGTGTGTGTGTGTGTGTGTGTGTGTGTGTGTGTGTGTGTGTGTGTGTGTGTGTGTGTGTGTGTGTGTGTGTGTGTGTGTCACCTGCGTGTGCATGATCGTCGTAAGAGAATTGACGCACCGAAAGGAAGTTAGTGAGGCAGTTTTAAGGAGTGTTATGTGGTCGTACCGTCAGTTTTTGTGAGAAAAAGAGAGAACTGAAAGACAGAAAATTATGTGTTAAGGTTCCGAGAAGACACCAGCTGTGAGCAGTAATATCACAAGGCACGTGTTAACGACAATAAAAGAGAACTGTTGTGCAATCAGTTTTGGAGGAAAAAGAAAATGAGAAAAAGTAAGTGGGCTGGATTTTGGTTACTTTTGTGGTTACATTTTGCATGTAAGGGAATTCCTTGAAATTCTTCATGTCGCAATCTTGAATGATACGAATTTTAAAACCAAGTTTGATATTTATATGCTCCATTTTGCAGTCAAGATGTTCTGTCTGTCTCTCTCTCTCTCACACACACACACACACACACACACACACACACACACACACACACACACACACACACACTGTAAGCGACATCGATCCTAAATTCGTCTTCGTAGATAAAAAGAAGAACAAAAATCTGGTCATTGAAGTCAGCTCTGAAGTTAGGAAACGACTGAAAGACAAAAAATTGAAAATAGGATGGCATATTTGCAACAGTGCTGATTACATATCAGTTCAACGGTGCCATAACTGCTCCAAGTTTAATCACAGAACTCTAGACTGTAAAGGAGAAGTGACCTGCCCACATTGTGCGGAAAAGCACACTATGAGCAAATGTGAAGCCAACAGAGAGAACTATAAATGCATCAATTGCATTAATTATAATAAATATTGTACAACTCCAGTAGATGTAAAACACACATCACTGGACAAGACCTGCACTAGCTACAAAAATGCGCTAAAAAGGAACGCAGAAAAAATAGCGTATTAATATGGCTGCTAACCCAAATAAACCATATAATAATATTGCTGATAATTTGTATTGCATTCAAATTAATTTGCAACATAAGCGAGTGGCTATAAGTAACTTAATACGGATCATGGAAGAGAATAAAGTAGACGTTGCTCTAATACAAGAACCGTACCTTATTCATAATAACCTAGCTGCAATTTCCAGGTCACTTAGGACCTACGCTTTCGGAAATGGAAAGAAAAGAGCTGCTATATTAATAAACAATAAACAAATAGATGCAACAGCAATCACACAACTATGTAACGAAGATATCGCTGTAATTGAAATTATCTACAGACGTACAAAATTGTATGCAGTAAGTTCATATTTTGATTTTACACAAGACATTGAGAGAAATATCAGCCAAGTAGAAAACATTTTAAATTACGCCAAAGGAAGTGGTATACTGATCGCAGTTGACAGCAATTGTCGAAGCAAACTATGGTATGACGCAACAACAAATCAACGTGGCAAAGCACTGGAGGAGTTCTTAACACTAAGCGATTTGAATATTGTCAACAAAATGTCGGAGCCAACTTTTGAGACGATAAGGGCCAGAAGCTACATTGATTTAACATTAGTCAATAACAAACTACTAAGGCAGGTTATCGACTGGGAGTGTGGAACACAAGAAAGTTGTTCCGATCACAGAAACATAACCTTCAAACTGAGCGTGACACGGCAGCACATATTATCTCCAAACAGAAACCAAACCACAAGAAAGTATATCATAAAGAATGGCGATCTTGATAAATTTGAAATCGCTCTTGTTTCAAATATCAAAACAACCTTTCATTATTACAAGACTGCAGATACGAAAATAATGGATCGTGACCTGGAAAATATTATTGCTACGTACGACAATTGTGATGAAGTGGAAAATTTAATATCCTCATCAATTAACGAAGCTTGCAACACAAGTCTCAAGATGTCTAGGGCAACAAAATACGCGTTGAAAGGAAATACGGTTTCGTGGTGGAACGATGAACTTACAATCCTAAGGAAAAAGACAAACGCTCTACGAAGACGGTACCAAAGAACTACAACAAATGAAGATCTAAGACTAGAGAGGAAAACCAAATATCACGAAGGAAAACATGAATATGAAATGAAATTGCAAGAGGCGAAACTGAACTCTTGGAAGAAGTTCTGCACTATAGTTGATGGAACTAACCCCTGGAACGTAGTCTACAAAATAGCCGCCGGGAAAGTCAAAACCACAACACAACTAACAACCCTAGAAAAAGAAGATGGAACATACACTACAGACACGGAGAACACAATTGAACACATGCTGGAACACTTCACACCACAAGATAGTGAAGGAAGTGACAACGCACATCACAAAGAAACAAGAAGGTTAATTAGAGAGCCAATAGATACAACCGATGATGTACCTTTCACAACTGAAGAAATAAAAACCGCCTTACAAAAGTTCAACCCTCAGAAAGCTCCCGGTGAGGATGGGATAACCAGCGACATTCTACTAAGAGCATTCAAAGTTCTGCCTTTATTCTTCACACAGTTCTACAACATGTGCCTAAGTAAAGGTTGTTTTCCAAAAAGATGGAAGCAGTCTATTGTGCTTCCAATCACAAAACCTGGCAAGGAAGAATGCAAGGATGTGTCTAAATATCGTCCAATCAGCTTGATAAATATTGGCGGCAAATTACTAGAGAGGTTAATGATCGACAGGATAAATTACCATCTGTGGTCTAAAAACTTACTCAATGGTAGACAGTACGGCTTTACCCCTCAAAAGGGAACAATTGATGCAGCACTCGAAGTTAAAACCTTCATAGAAAAGGGATTGAAAATAAAACAATGTATAATCCTAACAAGCCTTGACGTCAAAGGTGCATTTAATGCCGCCTGGTGGCCCAGTATTCTCAAGAACTTAAAAGAATGGGAATGTCCGAGAAATATCTACAACTTAGCATTAGATTTCTTCAACCACAGGAAAGCAAAAATCACAATAAACAATTACACAATGGAAAAAGAAGTTCAGAAGGGCTGTCCACAAGGATCCTGCTGTGGCCCAGGCTTTTGGAACATAATGTATAATTCCCTATTGAATACTGATTTCAATAGGAAAACTAAAGCCATGGCATTCGCAGATGACCTTGTCATATTAACAAGAGGCTCAAGCAAAGTAGAAGCAGAAAACATAGCGAATCAAGATTTAGTCAAAATTCAGAACTGGGCCACTGACAACAAAATAGAATTCAACGAAAAGAAGTCGAAGACTCTAGTCATATCAAGAAAGCGAACGGACAATTGGGACGTCAATATCTACTTAAACAACAAGAAGCTTAACCAAACTGAAGAAATGAAATACTTGGGCATATGGTTTGACAGTAAGTTTTAACTTCAATGCACACATAGACCACACTGCAGGAAAATCAATCACACTCATCCACATGTTATCACGGACAGCTAAACTACAATGGGGATTAGGACACAAAGCACTAAAAACAATATACGAAGGAGCTATAGTCCCAATAATGACATATGGCTCACCAGTGTGGATAGACGCTTTAAGAAAAATAAAAAAGCTAACAAAATATAAAAGGATACAAAGATTGATTAATATAAAAACTGCTAAAGCCTACCGAACTCTCTCATACGAGGCATCATGCGTAGTAGCAGGCGTTCCACCCCTACAAATAACCATAGAACAATATGTAAGAACCTACCTGGCAACAAAAGTCAACAATCAAGAATATGACGCACCGCTGGAAGTCAGGTATTGGAGACACCCTGCGGAAATACCCCTAATAGATGAGGTAGATAACAACAATGAATATGCAGTTGAAATGTACACCGATGGTAGCAAAACTGGTGATAAAGTTGGGGCAGCAGGGATCATCTTCATCCATGGCAACCTGGCATACAAATTAAAGTTCAAGTTGCATCCACGATGCACGAATAACCAGGCTGAACAACTGGCAATATTAAAAACACTTAAAAAACTAGAGGAGCTTGGATATGGAGAATGCGATGAAAAACGAGCTGCATTATTCACAGACAGTAAGATAACTCTAGATCTGCTCAGGAACAACATGAAACATAACCAGCTGATAGAAGCAATCAAAACCAAAATCCTTGAACTTTCAAAATCAAAGTGGACACTACATTTCGGCTTGGTGAAAGGACATGCGGGAATACACGGAAATGAACTTGTGGACAGACTAGCAAAACAAGCTGCCGCGGAAGACACTGAAATAATATATGACAAAGTATCAAAAGAAGCAATAGTAACTAGAGAGAAAGAAACTGGACTCGAAGAATGGCAACAACAATGGACAGCATCAAGGAAAGGAGCAGTAACCAAAGAATATTTCCCATCCGTGAGAAGAAGATTAAAGCAACGGTTACCAATATCTCCGGAGTTCACAGCAATGATAACAGGACATGGAAAGCTAAGATCATATCGCCACAGGTTTGGATTTTTAGATAACCCAATGTGTAAATGTGAAGAAGAGGACCAAACAGTAAACCACATTATATTTCAATGCAAAATACTAAACAACCAGAGAAACGCAATGATTAGGAAGATACAAAGTAAAGGTGCTACTTGGCCCATAAACAAAGAAGAACTTGGAAACAATTTCATACAACCTTTCGTTAGCTTCATTAATGCTATACAATTCACAGAAATAGAATGACTTAAGTTCAAATATATATAATTTCTACTCCTTACCAAAATTGCAATCAGTATCATTGTCCAAACACAGCTCAATACTCTACTGCTGTTACAAGTATAATAATATTTGCCTTTCACTATATGATAAGTACCAGATTTATGATTTTGTAAATGTTCAAATAGAACATCACCAACATGTACATGTATATAAAATGTAAATTGTATGTAAATAAATAAATTCAAGCATGTAGTATTCATATGGAATGGGGCATGCATTTAAAAAAAAAAAAGAAAAAAAAAGAAACACACACACACACACACACACACACACACACACACACACACACACACACACACACACACACACACATTTCTAGGTCCATGTCATTTCAGAACGTATTTCCCCAGGGAAATTTCTAGAGGTAACGATTTTTAGGTTGGAATAGGTAATTTGGGGGAAAATAAAATAAAAATCCTTTTTATTTATCAATACAAATTCTTTTTTTCCGTCACAATATTGCTTGCAGCGGAGAATATTCGCACCAAGTTCGCAGGAATGCATAAATGTCTGATTCAAATTTCGAAAACTATCCCTTCGAGTCGTTACCAAATACGAGGATCAAGACTTCAGACTTGTCATTCACAACGATTTGCATCAGTGTGTAAACATAATTCGACCTTTTTCGATTGGAATTACAGCATTACTATCTATGGCAGTTACAAAAATATCTGAATAATCTGATCAAGATTCCCCGATTTATCAGATTTTTAGGTCTAATCATCATCAACCTTATTCGATTATCCTATATAAAATGACATGAAATTCACGTCTTACTGTATTAAAATGTTCAATTATTTGGTTATTGCTTACAGTCCTAGATTTTATTCATAATGTAGTTCCACTTAATTCTTGATTTCACTGTAG
The DNA here is from genome assembly GCA_030765045.1 of Tenodera sinensis. Classification (NCBI taxonomy): domain Eukaryota; kingdom Metazoa; phylum Arthropoda; class Insecta; order Mantodea; family Mantidae; genus Tenodera; species Tenodera sinensis. The sequence continues at coordinate 108,266,640 of CM060966.1, read as the reverse complement.
GAAGGATGGTTTTAAGTCCTTCACCGTAAATCTACTGCTCGAGGGAGAAGTTTCGAAGAGTCGTAGAAAACGCTTTTAAGGTAGGCAAAGACAACACAAATAAAATTATTCAGAAGTGCATGGGAGCTTTCCGGAGCATGACAAGACTTATGTACGAGAGGTACATCAAATCCACCTCTTCGATTACCTGTTTTGAATTAATGCGACTTAATACGATACCACCGGAATATAAATGGAAGTTTCCTCTCAAATCACGCGTTGTGCTGTTTGTATTATGAACTGCACACGCAACTCGTGCAAAACTCTGAGCACATGGGATTAATTGACCTTAATTATCTAAGCTGCGACATGTGGTGCAATATTTCCCAGCTAACAAATACACGTGGTTCAAAACGATGATGCAGCCGTTAGTAATCACATCAAATAATCGCTTAACTGGGTGGCATATCATTAGGAAATCTGCTGGTCTTTATGATGAATTAAAAAAATCAAGGCACTATTATGTGAATAATCAGAGGTATCGAAATAGCTTAGCGATATATTAAACAAGTTGCTGTCTGAATCTGATAACATTGTCACATACCGGCTTCTCTAACTGGTCTTAGGTGCGGCTAATGGCCAGTCTGCCGCACAAGTCATTGTGGAACACTTCCCAATTTCAGAAGATTAGTTCGGTTCGTAACATTCTCATAAAAGGTCCTATTTAATGGTTAATTTGAAAATGTTGCTTGCGGATGGAGGAGTGGATATTGTCAGGGGAGCAGGCAAGAGTTTTGTTAAGAATATGTCTAAAATTAAGGATGATACAGGTCAGTTTATCCTTTTTCGGGTTAGTAAATTTAATGTTCCCATTCAGGTTGCTCTCGACCTTCTGTCGTGTCATAGGCTGGGAAGTCCTCTTCAGTAGCTATGCCTTTGCATAATCAGTATCCAAAAGAGCTAGTGCAGCAGTTTTGCAACATCTTCAAAACCAAGTTTCTTACTTTTCACTGTAGTTTACTTAAGAGCCAGAAACAAGTATATGTTAAATTAATTTATAATTTGGGGGAGGGTCTATTTATATGCCTTATTTATATCTTGGGTGATAAATCCAAGATTATATCGTCTGCTTTGAAACAATTGCTCAACGGCAATGATTTTCACTCGTTCACTATCGTGTTAAACTTTGGGTTTATTTACTTTGAGAGTTCCATTTAAATTTATTTCATACACACAATTACACTCTCACTCATAATTTACCTGCTGTGGTTCTTTGGATTGCATTCTATACTGGGTGTGAAAGAACGCTTAATTTTGCTCAGGGGCCTCTCTATCAAGCTTGAGGTTCTTTTACGTGCCGTAAATCTACGGTGGTACCGCCGGCTTTATTTCCCTTCACAAGGAAGCCATGCTAAGGAATTTTATGCCCGAAAAAAATATCGCTCTTTGACGGGATTGAACCCACGACCTCGGGAAACAGAGGATAACCCAACCCACGGAGGACACCGCTTGTGTAGCAGTTGGGTATACTTACTGCAAGCTAATTTTAATCATGATGAACGAGCTCATTTTAGTCCATGTGATCTGTAACGATAAACCTAGCGAAGGTGGTCTTGGACTTTCCACAGCTGTTTTGGTCTTCCTTGGTCCCTGTGACCAGTTGAAGCATCCTGGAATGTCAAGTTTGAGAGTCTAGTTCTTTTCATTCTCATCAAATGATTTTTTCATTCTCGTTGGTATTGTTCTATCTCCTCACTCAAACTTGGTGCTCCAAGGTTTTTTCTGATGTCCATATTCCTTTGCTGGTCCAATCTAGTAACTCATAACAGTGATCGCAAAAAACGCATTTGGGTTACTTCAAGTTTATATGAATTTCTGTTATTTAAAATACAAATTTCACTTCCGTGTCTGAGTAGCTTTTGATGCAATATTATGTAGTCTTATTTTTGTATCGGTCGTCCTCCGCCTGCCAAAATGTCTCTTTACTACCCGTTCAATTTATTATATTTTTCTAATTTTGTATCAATATCACTTGTGATTTCCAAATACACTTCTTAGGTACGAGAAATCAGGCATTTGTTTTATAATTTTTCCATCAATCTCGATTTTCATACGTTGTATATTTTTTTCCCACACATTACCATTGTTTTAGATTTTGAAGTAGAACTTTTCATCACATTTGCTAGCTATTTTGATAGTTGGTACGCTGCCATTTGTAAGTTGTCTTCGGAATTTGAGAGTAAAACTTGATCATGCACATATATTGTTTGGACTGTTATTTCTTGTTAATGTAACTCCACGATTTACTGTTTGTTTCTATTCTTGAATAAGAGTGGAGACAATCCGCAACCTTGTCGGACACCTTTGTTGGTGTTCATAGGTTCTGTTATTCGTCCATCTGGTAGTTTAATTTGGATTTTAGAGTTTTGATATAAGTTTTGTGTGTTTCTTATTAAATGTGGGTGTATGTTGTTCCTGCAGTATCTGCCAAAGTTTGTCTTGGTTTACATTATCATATGCCTTTTCATAACCTATAAATAATATGTATAACGGAAAGTTGAATTCTTTCCCTTTTTCCGCCATAATTTGTTGTAGTGTAAATATGGCATCTGTGGTGCTCCTTCCCTGCCTAAAACCACATTATTGTTCTTCCAAAAATGTTTCACTAATTACTCATAGTTTATAATAATAAGTTTTTCCGGGGAAGTCTTGGTTGTGTTGTTGTTGCCAATGTTTCACCCTACTATGTAAAGCTTCTTCAGGGCTAATGCTTTCTTTAGCAGCACCGCAGGAACTGTGGCAACAACACAACGAAGACGCGGCCTTCCCCGGAAAAACTTATTATTATGGACACCGGCCGCCGAAGCTTACGTAAGTTACTCATAGTTTGTTTTAGTTATGTTGGCATATAATTTGACCGCGGTTGAGAGTAGGGCAATGCGTTATCGCACTTACTTTTATGTCCTTTTTGTGTATGTTAATTACTACAACTGCTTCTCAATCCGTTAGGATAACAAAACAATGCCAGCTGCTATTAAAATTTCTAATTTCTCATTCAGTCCAATTCTCCCATATTTAAAAAGTTCTAAATTCAGATCCTCTAGGTCCGGGCTTTTCCTGTTCTTAGCCTTCTTTAAAACTCCTTCCAGGTCATCTATTGCTATGTCTGACTCTTCTTTTCTTCTTCAAAGGTGAGATTCAAAGTGCATTCCTGGATTTCGGTGTTGGGATCATACCATCAATTTCTGTAATGATTAATCCAGTCTTTTTTGGTATAATATTAACATTAACTTTGTCTTTTGTCTCCATCGGTAATGTTTTAAATATTTTAAATCGCTGCCTTTTTACCCCTGTAATACCGCGTTCTAAGTATGTAAAAAATTTATCCCAGTCATCTCTCCTATATTTTCTAGATAATTTGCGGACCTGGACTCTGAGTTTTTTATATTCTATGTAGCATTCTTTGCAGTTTGTAAGTACACTTTATGGGTTTGTTTCTCTTAATTAACTAATTTTAATAAATAACATAAACCCTAGTATTAGAGTGGGTCATCTTCTTAGAGCCGTAATAGTGCTGTTGCTTATCAAGCGGGAGACCCGGGTTCGACTGCCGGTACGGGAGTGGGAATTTTCTCCCGCTGAGGGACCTGGTCCGAGGTGCACTCTGCCTAGTTAATTCTTTGATGGAGGAACTGAGGAGCTCCTTGATTGAGAAGTAATGACTCCCGGTTGCGGCCTCCATATATACCGGCAGGGAGGAACCGCTGACCACATCCCACCCTCAGTCCTGCACCCGACTCATGACGCCTATGGCGATGCCTACAGTGGCCAGCTGGCAGGCCTTGGCTCGGCAAGGGCTGTTGCACCGCGAGTTTAGTTCTTATTATGTCATTTTTAATGACTAAAATCCCTTTTAATCGTAGAATCATTTTATATGACATTTTAAAACATTTTACACCATCAGAATCCGACCCTGCTCAATATTCTGCTTTTAAAATCATTAGCTGGGATTTCAGAAACTCTGTATATGATGAAGATAAAATTATAGGTGATCATAGCTTACCCTAGAAACAAATGCAAGTTACATGCATCTCATACAGGACTTTATTAAGAACCCTTCTTTGCACGAATATAGCTACGCTAGTGATATTGTACGTAAGGAACTTCTATTCATTTCCCACCAATACCAGCTCGACAAGAGGTTCCTGATTGCGCTTGAAGGGGTATGAATACGAGGCAGTGAATGCAATGCAGCTGTATTCTGTGAATTGTTGCACTGCTCAGCCCTCTCATTCTCTCACTTCAAGCACTTAAAATGAGTGTCTAAAACATTCGGTCAAAGGTCATGTTTGGGCGAAACAGAGAAGTTTAATCTGCTAAACAGAAATGTTTCAAAACGATGGTTCGATTAATGGAAAAATTAAAAATGCTGATATGTTTCTTTCACCTGACTTTCTCTAATCAAACTTCTACAAATATTCTTACAAATGTTCACTCTTCAATCTACTTCGAAATAAACTTTCGCTACCAATTTACATTTAGTCGTAGATATAACAAGTGCACTAAGGCAATAGCCAGAACTTCTTTGAAAAGCAGATCGCTTATGTGATGGCTTTGAAATCCTATGTTTCTTCGTGTCCACGAGAAAGAACGAATAACGACTTATTACTTCAGAAAAGTTTGAGTATTTGAAAACTCAAATTAATAACAAAAATAGTATCTCGGAAATGGAATGTTAATCAATTTACACAATATTAATCCAGAATGAAGAGGAACCCATGGGCTATTCCTAAGAAATTCAAAACGTACATTTAATGTATTTATCCTGTAGATATTTTAAATGAGTAGTATTTTAATCAAAATCATTAAAGCCAGTTTTGAAAAAAGTTGAAAAAGTTCCATCTAAAGAATTGTTTGGAGTGGAAAAACCTTGAAAAGCTTTATGTCCCATCTTTGGATGGTACCAAGTTAAATCCCACTTCACTTTGATATTAATGGAATTTCAATTTCGAGTTATGCTATTCACAGACACAGCACAAACCTGTTTCTAATCTCCTATTGGTTTTTTAAGCTAGTCGTATAAGAACTTCGCTGCGAGGCGTACCTTATGGTAGTATCTTCCTGAGTGCTTCTACTGCAGAGCCTTAGTTTGGACGTATAGCTTTACTACGGAGAATTGTTTGCCCTACGCTGCACTGTTTCTAAATTGTTCTGTTCCTTATACACTTTCCCTCTTCTGCGTGTGCCAGCTATCAGTTGTCGCGAAATCTTTGTACTGAGATTGTTACATTGCGAGATCACGTTTTACAGTGTTTTAGTGCTATTATGGCGCCAAAAAGTTGCATACTTTAAGTACACAGAAACCGACCGATCTAGATCTTAAGAAGCTGTCCGCAAATGTCACTGCTAAACGGGCAGATTCAATAAAACCTTTTAAGATGAGTATGACCTGTTTGTAGATATTTTAAAGTTAACTTATACTATTAACTGGAAAGAAATGTTTACTTTCTCTACTATTTGCCTTTAGTAGGCAGAGGGAATAAAACATTCCGTTAAAAATTCTATATGGAATGTTTACTAGAAATACATGTTTAGGGGTTCCCCGAATTTAAAAAATAAACATTTTTAGGAAAAGGTAAATGTCTGAATAACAAACTCAAAAACGAAAAGTCGGTTAGATACCAAAGTTGATAAAGTTTACAAAGATCTTCAAGAATATTCCCCTACCTGAAACTACCCTTTATTTGAAGCATTCTTCGAAAATTGTGATTTTCTCGAAAATACCTGTAATATTTTTATTAAAGGTTTATTAAAATAACATAGCTTTAATATATGTTGACAAATGAAAGGCGTATCTTAAATTTTCTGGGACTAGCCTCTGAAGTCCTCTTTATATTGGACGGCTTTTGCAAAAATGATAAACTGTAAGAAAAGCCTCTAGCGCAATAGCCCTCACGGGCCGAGGCTTATCGCCCGGCCACCTCTCACCACTACGGGCGTGATGAGTGGGGTGCAGTACTGGAGGATGGGACACGGTGAGCGCCCCCAGCCCTCCCGGCCGGTTCTGCGGCCTTCGCAACCTGTGGTCGCTATTTCTTTATCAAGTAGCTCCTCAACTGGCCCCTCCGGAATCTAACGAGGCTGAGTGCACTCTGTGGATAAACTGCGAGAGCTAGACAAAATCTTACCACAAAAACCACGTAGATCTCCTTAAAGCACACGATTTGTCAAATTCACTTTTTCGGAGTTAACCATTGTCAAGATACTTCACTTTTTTCCCCTCAAACTGGTCACACAAAGCGAGCAGAATTTTACAACCATCACACCGCGACCAGATCTTAAAAGATTTGACTATTGCGTAAGCCTACTGTATTTCCCTATTCCAATTTGTGCTTAGAAGTGAATATTATGCTATATCATTTCCAAAATTGTTTATCCTGATTAACATGAGGTAGAAAAATTAAACCTCTGTAATAGTCTGATGCAGAAGGGATAGAGAAAGTTATCACCTAAGCCCAATATACTTCTGTTAATAAATTAATATTATTTACTTACTGAGATCAACAATTACGGAATATCTGGAAGCAGCACGGGTACCTTTTCCAACATCATCTTTTGGAGTCATGTTGAGAAATGGCAAGAGAAATGAGGAAGTAGAACACCCGGATCGATTATATTAAAATGTTATTAGGCAGAGACAACACGTGCTGAGGACGTACGCAGAAAGGTTCTCTCGACATGCTGTTACTTTTAGGTTCTGGAAAAACAGGAGCGATCGCTGAATTTGATCAAATAACTCAAGTCTTGGTTCGCTGGCATACATCATATTTTTCTGGTAAACTAAGCTTCTGGATCTAAAATGTGATTACCTTACTGAGTAATACAACTGGAGGACAGGATTTTCTCTTAAAATGCACCTGGGTTCGTGACTTTTGACCTTTCACTTCTCCGCTGAAGATGGATACGTTACATACAAAGACGAAGACAACAGGAATAGGAAAAAAGTAAGAAAGGAAAGAAAAAACGAAAGCAAAAAGTTCAATTCTTAGACACCTTTAAATGTTTTACACAGGGTGTTCTGACGCAGACCACATTTTAGAACGTACTAGGTAAAAGTAAAAGTGTCGATTGCACTGTACGTTAAGGCATGTTGAATCCGAAACCATTAAAGTATTTTTGACAAAAACGAAGAAAGTACAGTCCAATTATTTTTCTCACTTTATTTTCTTCTAACTGAATGCGCAACAACACAGTTCTCTTTTATTGACGTTAACACAGTCTACAGTCCTCGTGATATTACAACTCACAATTGTTTCCTTCTCTTAAACTTATCTCACTCCTTTCACTTTCTTCGCTTTCTCTGTCTGTCAAACACTAACTCTGACGATACAATCACTCAACACTCATTAACTGTTTCGCGACGGTTCTTTCATGACACGCACGCATGCACGCACACGCGCACACGCACACATGCACACGCATACACATACATTTCACTTTTTCTAGAATATCTACAAATACGCCGGCCGCCGGACAGTTTGCGCATAATCTCATCCATTGGACAAAAAGACATTTGAAAATATACAAAGTAATACACCAGCTTTTAATTTTCTGAATAAGATCACAAATATTAAACCTTATAGAACGTTGAAAGCAGAATATGAAGCTGGTGCAGAAGGTATTTATCATAAAAAATCTCAAAATGGACTTTTTGGTCTACTTTTGGACACAGTTTCACCGATGAGTTGCCTTAATTGATACCAGTCACCAACAGTAGTGCAACCGATATTGTGACGCCGGGCTCAGCGCATAACGAAGGACAGACGGGGGTACGCTACTTCACAGCATATACCAGTCCTGTGATAATACAACAGGTTAAGCTTCCCCACACCGCTCACGCGAGCGAACGCATGACTGACAACAATAAAGCGACTACACAAAATAGGATTTCTCCGGAGCCTTCGAGAAATATATTGTTACATCATCGGCAGTGTGTTTGAAGTTCGCGTGTAACGTCATCTCTATATAAGGAGGCGTGGAAACAGATAATTGTAAACCTATGAAAATTGTAGCCTGCAAGCCGAGACCTATGTAACCGGTACCAGGCAAAAATATTCATAAACAAATCTGAATCAGACTTTGAGTGATTTACAGTTAGACACGAGTTGGTGGTGTGAGGAAGCCATTCGTCGTAAACGTGATTTAACGAGCGTCGAGTGATTGCATCATCGTAGTTGAGAGACAGAGAAAGTGAAGAAAGACACTAGAAGGACTGCAAAGTAATGAGAGGTAAAACTGAATTGTGATAGCATGAAATATCGTAGACATGTTAACAACGAGAAGAAAGCTGTATTTGTAATAACTTTTAGAAGAAAATAAAGTGATCGAAAAGTAACCGGACGTATTTTGTCGTATTTGTCACAATATATTTCCATTTTAATTTATTTTACATACGATTTTAAGAGCATTCTTCCGTTTAATACAACTGAAACGTTCACTATGCAATCAATCCTGAAGCCTGGCACCACGAGGATCACGAAAGTAGTTTTATTGTTCTGCAGAAGTGCACTTGTAAGAACATTGGAGACGGTATCAACAGTGCTAAGCACACACATAGGAAAGCTCATTATCTTTTATCTTCCAGCATTTTCATAGAATGAAGACGAGGCACTTAAGGTGATCAGATAATATGTACTCTGCCTGACCCAGTAAGCTTGGTGTTAGGTACCTCCAAGAGCAGATAATGGAGTCTTGTTGGCAAAGGCACCCATCGATCGTCAACCGCAGTGCCGGATGCTCATTCAACACACCCTTTCACAAACGCTCCAAGATAGGCTCTGTAATCCATCTACTCTTTCAACTGCTGGCAAAGAGCAGTTCCACGTGGAAATGCGGACACCGCAATTTTAATTCCTTAGGGAACTAGAGTTGCAGTCTAACTTAACTAACAAAGATGATTGTGATAATAGAGGCATGTGAAAAAATAATTCTGATTTAGCGTAGGTTGGATAAACTCGTATTGTAGCGGACGGAATAAAGTTGTATGTTCTGAACACCCTCCCCCCGCCCCCAAACGATCTGTGTACGTACGTATATGAACAGCTTATCGCAAAATCGGAAGGTCAATATTCTGTCTCTTAATTATTAAGAAACTTAAAAGTTATACAATTTTCACTTAGGAAAGCGTAGAATTCGCCATGCCAACATTCAACGAAATAAAGGCTAAACTGGCGGTTATGAAGATTCCATGTCCCTTCCCTCAAACAATTGTAACTTCTTTAAATTGGTGCCTAATGTACTCTTATAACCCTCGAAAAAAAATCTTATCAGTTGTTAAACATAAGATTTATGATAATCATGTGAGGAAGAAGGAAATATTCCATATCCAGTTAACTCACCCTAACCGATATTTGAACTGGAGGCCAGTTGTATATGAGACGGACACTACCTCCGAAACATGGAGGTGAACAGTTTGAAATATTATCGAGGTGATGTTCTAAAGTACAAACAAACATTTGCCGATATTTCACTTTCCTTTCAATGAGCATCATGGCCTTTTTCGTAATTTATTTACAAATGCCATAGGACATTATATCACAAGTGTTAAGCAAGGTATCTTCCGAGCTAGGATATCGTGGTTCATCCTGGACAGTCGCGAATATCTTAATCCTTCGAAAGGTTTCACCTTTCTTGTAATTTAAATAACCAAATGCAACATTTAATTGGAGGTGTGAGTTAGTGCGACACAGAAACTTTTTTCTTCTTGTTTTCTTACTCTTTTGCCACTTTAAAAATTTCCTTGTGCAGCTGTTTTTCCTAAATTTCTTCCATATTTCCAGTATACATTCTTTAAACGTGGACGAGATATAAAACAGTTTTGAATTTAAAGTTTTTGTAATATATGTTTTATTTTCAGAAAATGTAAAGTACCACACTTTATTTTTCCAAGGAAAGGCTTTAATTTTACCTAATCTTTGGCTACAATGTAGGGTATTCGAGGAACAATGGGCAAAATTGAGGCACTGCACTTTATAATTCATTCAGTTTTCATTTTTTAAAAAAATTCTTGGTTAAGTTAGGTCTATTTTGTATTTTAATAAAGTTGAAAAAGCTGTGATTAAATGTTCAACTTAATTCGCGGATATTAGTAGAAAAAATATATTTCAATACCAAGTACTCTCAAGTTATAAATTGAAGCATTCGAGATCTCCTTGACGTTGGCTCTAAACATTCCTAACTCCTCCGTGTTTTTATGGTACATTTGATTAATGCTTTAGGCTTAGGCACTAGCCTGTCATCCTTGCAATGGGTCGGATAATGCGACCCACCGGTCAATGTGAGTTTCCCCAAATGCGTTTTTTTCCCCTCCTTTCCTTCCTTTCTTTCTTCCCTCCAAAACGCCTTCAGTTTCTCTTTCACGTTTAGATATTCATTGAAGTAGATTTCATAATGCTTTCGTTCCCTTTTATTACAGATTAATGCATTTTAGAAATGTGTAATTAAATTTATTCCCACTTATTACTATAGTTTAATAAATTGCATTACAGTCCCTCACTCCTGTATCCTTTACAGAAGCAAACTCATGGTCAATTTCTTCAAATCCGGTGCGCAGTGTCGTGGCTTAGAAATTCTGCCTTGGGCATGAATTAGTTTCAAAGGGTTCTTTTCTTAGTCCTTTGAGTTTCTAATTGTAAGCAAGCAAAATGAGTGGAAGGTCTGGCTACTCTGTCAATGTTTATTATTGGACATTTGCTTCCAAAGGATACGGTGTCCTTTGTATCCGCTCAGTCCTCCAATTGCTTGTCGCCCTCAGCATCCCAGTGGAATGTAGAGTCTGATAACAGTACACGGTTCGGAAATTAAACTAGAGCGCTGGGAAAATTGCTCTGTCTGCCGTGCCGGGACTTCATCATCGATAACAGCTCCATATCGGAGATCGTAATGATGTGTGAAAGTATTACATCTACTTTCCTACAGTTCAGAGAATGTAAATGTAACACCCGACAAGGTTTTACAAATACAGCCGAGAAGATGGATTAAAATTGGTCTTTGTGGTCTAGGAGATTTTATTCCCAGCCAGCAAGAAGAATTTTTATTTAACTAAGGTTATTTCCTATCCTTCCTAAACCGAGCGAAATGACTCCACGGTAACGTGTGAGAGCCTCGCACGCATTCGGGAGGTCGTGGGTTTGATTACCGTGGCCGACCTTTCTGACCCATGCTTTTTTTTTTTTTTCTTGGTTTTTTTTTTTTTTCGCGGGTTCAATTCCCGCGGGCGACCATCCCGACCTTGGGGTTTTTCGGGTCTTTTTTCCCGGGCCACTCAGGCGAATTCCGGGAAGGAATTCCTTACATCCACGCACGCCCTAACTCACTCCGCTAGACTTACTTCGCAAGACCCCTGTCTTTTGTTCGCTGGACTTACTCGCCGCATTTCACACTCGAACACGGCAACTCACGAGGCGCTAGCCTATATAGGCACAACTTTCCAGAAAGTTCGAGATGTTGCAACATGCAGAAGGTTCTAGTTCTCTAGCAGAGAGAAGCCAGAAGTTTTTCCGAGTTGAGTATCTTGATGACTTTTAAGTGTTGAAACAATTTCTTAGTGAGTAATTTCTTAGTGAGTTGGAGTCTGTGTGAACAGACGAGGAGTACTAGTTTTTGTATGTAAGTTACAAGATGTCAGAACTGCTATGAGTTGCGAGGTCGCTACGAATAGATTGTGTTAACGATAAAAATCTGACGTGCTGCATTCGCATGACTTTCTCTACTTCTGTACTAACTATGCTTATCAACTCTTATTCCTCTATCTTATTCATGTTAGTCGATATAAGCATTTGCTAATTTTCTTGTAGGTGCAAGCGGGATATGGGAATGCAGTAGGCCTTGAGCGACAGTCAAATCTTTTAAAAGTGGTCGCTATATGAAGGCTTTGAAATCCCGTTCTCTTTACTCGGCCAAAAGATAAAGTGAATAACGACCTTCCATTTAAGAGAAGTTTAAGTATTCCAAAACACACAAATAACCAGAAATACATATTTCCGAAATATAATATTTCCGAAGTATAATAAGATTTGGACTATCTCTTAACGTTTCAGCAGTTATGCAAAAGTCCTCAAGGACAACTAGGACTACAAAATGTGCTACATTTTGAAAATTCAAAATATATGTACATTTCCATTTGCGCTAAAAATATCTTAAACATATGGCATTTTAATCAAAATCGATAGAGCCATTTTTGAGAAAATAAAAAATTTTGAAAATGTTTCCATGTAAAGAGCAGTTTAGGGCGGAGATTTCCTTCAAAATCTTCGTGTCACATCCTCGAAAGATATAATAACTTAAATATCAACTTTGATTTTTAACCGACCTTTCGTTTTTAAGTTATGCTGTTCACAAACACACACCTTTTTCTAAAACTGACTTTTTTTTTTTTTATTCAGGGGGCTCAAAACATATTTACGGTGAAATCTCGACATCGAAATTTTGGGTCTAATACATATTTCCCGTACTACTTATACGTAAAAAGAATTGTGTTTTTTATTCAGTTTTAAAAGTAACGAGTTGCCTTTATCACAATATGTATTAAAATCTACCTTTATTTCTTCCCAAATATCCACCATGTGGATATTCGGAAAGAAAGTATTTGAACTCTTGTTTGGGTAGTTTTGTAGAATTTTGTGGCATGCTGTATCAATGTTGCCGTTTCAAATAACGTTTCGAGTACGTCAATATCTTGTTCCCTGTTGATGGGTTTACCCGGTAATGTACATATTACTTTCCAAGGTATGCATTTCATCGAACGCTCTGGGTTATATGCGGCAATACCACAGATTCCCAGTATATTCCTTTTACAGTTTGCTGAAGCCAATACGAGTGAGCGATGTAATGTTACCTTTGTAAACTCCAACAGAGCTGGACTGCTGTATCAGGGAGAATTGGTTAATTCCCATGCATGAAAACTTAATTGACTACTCTCTGGCGAACGTAGTATTAATTTCCCTTTCCTACTGGTCTATAAATAGAAGAAGCTTGATGTTTGCAATTACAAGGTATTCCCTGAAAACACATTTATTAAACAGTTGGAAACATGGAATTAATGTCATAGCAATTTGAGCCACGGATCTTCCAGTTTGTGTCCGGTTACTCTATCCAAGTGAGCTACAATGGCAACATGCTGGTAGGATATTAACTCTCCCAACTAACTCACATCGTTTTCCAGCCAAAAATGCAATATCGATAATCCGCCGGAAATATATGTTTTGGGACCCCCTGAATCTAAAAAATAACTTTATAGTTGAGGGTTTGTGTCTCTCTCGCTCCCTCTTTGTGTGTGCGTGTGCGTGCGCGCCGCATAAAAATTTAACGACTTTTCGTTTTTTATTTAAGTTCAGGGTCGATACGAAGATTTTCAAAAAAATCCCCACATTCCATTTTTCTCAAAAATGGTTCTAACGATTTTAATTAAAATACACAATGAACTATTTATGACAACGAAATCTATGTATTTAATTTTTCTGGAAATGTCCTCAGAAGTCCTTTGCAGTCGGGTAACTTCAGCATTGGTAAGAGACAGACAAAATTGTGCTACACAAAAATGCACAGCGGTATTTTTGGACGTGGCAAATGGACGACAGATGCGTAGTGGTTTATGGTCGAGTTTAATTTTGTATTTACAAGACATATGACTGTCAGGTTAGTATCTCTCCGACTTCTGTGCAGTAAACATCGGAACAGTATGTGATTAAGTACAGTACCCATTCCCATTATTACCAGAGTCTCTGTTTATTTCCAGGAAAGAAACAGACACATTACCCCCACCATCAATTTGCATGGCGTCACTCGCGCAGGTCATTTCCTACGTCTAAAACTACCTCTGTAGATCTTGTTAAACACAATTTATGTCTGATGCAGTTGCACTTCGGAGACATCTCTTGTTATTTGTCTGAATTCTGCAATACTTATACTTTTCTCAAATGGGAGGTCATTATTAACTTTGTTCTCTCTTGGCCATGCAAGGAAAGTCTAGTACATGATGCTCAGCATGCTCAACATTCTCTCTTATGTGTTAATGACGCCACCTTGTCCATCCACCACACCTACTTCGTTTTGAGTATGAAGCATTATCCCATTAGGTGAAAATGTCTTGTGTATTAAATGGCATAACAAAATTTTAAAAAAATTATATTTATTCATTGTTATTCATAGTGACAAATACAAGTCCAGTCACTTTTAATGTCACTTTATTTATTTCTAGTGAAGCACAAAAACACATTCTCTTTTCTATGTTAACACAATCTACAATTGTGACCTTGCAACTCACAGCTGTTCTGTCCTACCGTAACATTGACACAAATACTGCTTGTGTTTCTACTACTCTCTTTGTCTAGCAAACAGGTGCTTCCGACGATATACACACTAAAAGCTGCTTGACACAATAAATAACTCCGGCACGACGATTAAATCTCGAAAACTGTCTGACGATATACACACTCAAGCTCTCTCAACACTAACTATACACAACACTGTCCGTGCTCTCTCGCTTTTTATAGTCCAGGTGAAGTGCCGATACACATTTTCTCGAAACTTTTCGTAAATGAGCCCGGCAACAGCTTTGTTCTGCCGCGCTCAGTCGTCTTTGTTCTGACCACTTCATTGTCGTCGGACCGAGTATTTACAAGAAGTGGCGTGAAGGTAGGTTGACCTTGAGCATCTCTGACAGGCGACCGGCGTCCGGCGTAACAGTATAATAAAATATCTTGTACGTCTTATCAAAGTTAAGGAATGTAATATCGCTTATAATTTTACAGGAAAAATGAACAATACTCAATAGTAAATGCCTTTACAGGACTTGCACACGGTATATTGCTGCAACTTTGTATGCCAAAAAATATGAAAGAAGCAATTCTTCCCTAAATTTCCGAGCAATAAATGCAACTCGTAATTGCGTACGTATAGCAGTGTTCCACTGGCGAGTTAAAAGATTACTTGTGTGTTGCAAACAGCAAACGAGAAGGAGACACGCGGGTTCAAGAATGTCCATAATTTGGTAGAACAGGTTTAACTAAAGTGCACAAGCGCCAGTAGTACACAGATGGATGCTTGATAATTTACCCAAATTTCAGCCGATTTTATCCTTTTCTTTGACAATACACTTGATTACTTACTCTACGCGATGGACGTATGCACCTTTTGTTCATTCATGAACAGGAATATTAGCAAGGATCTGATACTCACTATAAATCCTTCATAAGTCTTAAACACATTTATTGGCCATCAAAAAGCTCGCCTTTGTTTAATTGCGAGTACCAAATTTCAAAACACGAATAGCAATAGTTTATAAGGTAATGTTAAAAACACTGCACCTTTGACACAGAAACTAACGTTAATGACAGTACAAAAGCACTCTTATTTCCGTGAACCAAAGTGTGTTTGCAATGTGGGTCACTGCCTGTGGAGTGCTATTAGTGCAATAAAAACACGCGTGAATTATTTCCGATGCATTACGGTGTAGAATATTACTGCTATATGTAAATGTGTGCTGCAGAGAGCAATTTTTGCTTTTATTAACGCATTCCCATTTGTATTCACGTACAAGCGATATGCAGTGAAATGGACTTTCATTTGAATGGCGGCATATTAATGGCTCTCCAATGTTTTCAAGCGATAAAGAAAAAAGGAAAAATTAAAAATGAAGAATGCAAAATGTAAAACGAAATAAAAATATATACTGACTTTATTAAATAATCCTAAAACTATAAAAGGAATCAATAAAAATAAGTAATTTAACGAAACATATTTACTGGTATTTATATTCCATTCTATTAAAATGTTATTGCTCACACAACACTAATTTGAAAATATCTTTATACTCATCCGTGAATTTACTCTACAAATAGAACTAAATTTAGAACTTGCAATTTCTCACCGAAGGTTTAAATACGTAACGATAGGAATTTACTGACCACCTTACTTCGTTACGACTGGAAAGCAGAATACGGCTAAAAGTTTAATCAAATAATAATAATAATGATGATGATGATGATGATGATGATGATGATGATGATGATGATGATGATGATGATGATGATGATGATGATGATGATGATGATGATGATGATGATGATGATGATGATGATAATAATAATAATAATAATAATAATAATAATAATAATAATAATAATAATAATGGTAAAGCACCACAGATGGTGCTAGAACGCCGGATATTTTACGATTCGTACTTTACGTGCCAATGACCTATTGTGCTGCATTTTCCTATTGAAATCCTTGCAGGTGTTGCAGAAAAATGTAAACAATTTCTTGTATCTCATTTTCCGCCTCATTTTCCCTTCTGCGATACAAGAGACATTGTGCAGCCGAGGATTCTGTATGCAATTACACGAAACTCATTTCATAGTTATTTCACAGGTGAACTCAATTTCATGCAGGATTTATAGATGAAGACAATGCCTGTGTAACACTGCATGAAATAACTATAGGCATTTATCGTGTGAGTAATATTACTTTCTCTACTGGTAAGTAGACGGAAGTATTGTATTCCACCCAAAAATTCGATGTAGAAATTTCATCGCAAATACATGTTTTGAGGCCCTCTGAATCAAAAAAAAAAAGAAAAAAAAAGAAAGGACTTTTAGAAAAAGGTCCGCGCGCGCGCGTGCGTGAGTGTGTGTGTGTGTGTGTGTGTGTGTCAGTCTGTGGACAGCATAACTCAAAAACGAAAAGTAGGTTAAAGACCAATTTTGATTTTCTTGAAAATGGCTCTAACGAATTTGATTAAAATGCCAAATGTGTGAGATATTTTTATGACAAATGAAATGCATATTTTGAATTTTCTGGCTATAGCCTATGTAGTTATGTTTACTCTGGATGACTTTTGAATAACTCTTAAGCCGTAAGAGATAGACAAAATCTTACTAGACAAAAAATGTAGATCTCGCTAAAACACACAATATGAATAAATTTTTTTGTAGAGTGAACCATTTCGGAGATATTCCTTGTTATGTGTGTCAGTTTCGGAAAACAAACTTTCGTGAAACTAAATATAATTGTTCATTATACGTTAAGCGTGCAAAGAGAACGGTATCTCAAAGCTTTAAAATATTTGACTATCGTTCAAAGCCTACTGTATTCTAATATTCCCCTTGCACCTACAAGGAAATAAGCAATAATAAATTTCTGTAAATATTTATCTCAACTAACACGAAGAAGATATAGGAATAAGAGTTTGTAAGAATAGTTAGTTCAAGAGTAGTAAGTCATGTGAGTGCAACACATCAGATTTTTTTTTTTTTAAATCTGAAATTTAATCTCTTCTTTGTCAAGGAATGAATACTTGTGCATACTTATCTTGTGATCATTAGGCTATGACTCTCACAACTGGCGGAGGGGGACTTAGCACCTCGACCGAAAGGGCATCTTTTGGGCTTATGCCCCTGACGGGGCACCCCCCGAGAGGATGGATGAGGCGAATGGATTATAAGGCGCAGAGCAGGTGGCACAGTCCCTACATTTTCGCAGTTAGAAACACCCCGGCGGAGGCTGGCTTAGCTCCCCTCCGCCTATCGGGCTTGTACAATCCCATGGGGGGCCCGGAAACCAGGGATCGCCTTCCAATCCGGGTGACGAGGTTTCCAGAGCGCGCTTTTTCCCCCTGACGCGGCATGTGGCTGCTGCCACGATCGCCGACGTTTCCAATCCTAAAAGAAACCTGACGGGATCAACGGTGAAATGAAATGATTAATGTAACGACATGAAGGGTCAACAAATTCGGAGTATATGGAAATTCTTCCCAGCATTCGCCTGGCGAACCGGCGGAATCCTCTGGAGGAAAAAAAATCGGCCACGGGTATCGAACCCGTGACCTACCGAATGCGGGCCACAGACGTTACCGTATGAGACAATCTGCTCGGTGGAGATATATAAATTGCCGTAATTGACTTTTTATTTATGGATGAGCTTTAACTATTGTGATTCTCAGCGTCCCATACTTATTGGGCGTGAAGTACCGCTTCATTTTGCTCAGAGGTCTCTAACAGTTTTTTAAAATGCAAATAAAGCTATGCTAGAAAATAAGGATAAGCCATTTACATATTCGTATTTTTTGATTTATGAATTTCAGGCTATGAAAATACTTAATATAAAATTACGTAATTGTAACATTTCAAAAATGGCTTAAAATCTTTATCGAAGAAGGAGGTCGTCAAACATTTTAACAGGCAAGTAACAAAAATTCCTTATTTTAAGTAATGAAAAATAATGTAAAAAAAAGACATTGAAATTTGGAATGTTCATTCAGTACTGTGTTCAGAAGTGTTTCAAAGAACAGTAATAAGTATTGCTGATATCAGTAAATAAAAAGCGCAAATGAAAGTATGGAGTAGAATTTTTCACAATTGCAAACAAATATTTTATTATAATTATATATAATATATAATTATTGTGACGTTGGATGGCAGTCGCGGCTCAAAGGGAAACTTGGTGTTAACTACCTCACACCACGCGGCCCGTCAACAATGCAGCGATCAGAACAAGGAATTCCAGGCAGTTCTAGAAGCTGTTCATGTGCTGGGCTTGTTTACGAGAAGTTCCAATAAAAAGATGTATTTTCCAGAGAATTTGCCGGCAATTCGCCTGAAGTATAAAAGCGAGAACGCTTAGACAGAAGAGTTAATTTTTAATTACTTTGTAAGAGTTGAACTACTTTCTGAGTTGAATGTTGACAAAGTGTTTAGTGAGTGTATCGTTGAAGCCAGCTGTTTGTGAGACGGAGAACAGAAAGACAGAGACATGTGTGCGAAGGTTATAGGAGGACAGAACAGCTGCGAGTTGCAAGGTTACGACGAATTGCGAACTGTAAACTGTGTTTACAATAAAACAGTACTGTTTTCATGATTCAGTTTAGAAGAGAAATAAAGTGACACAAAATGTAACTGGACTTTGTCATATATTATAACAATCAATATTTTCATTTTTTCCAGAATTTCACCCAACTTCTAAGGTGCTTTGCCTGCAAAATCCCACATTTCATACACACAAGACTAAATTCCTCTTTCCCGTCTGAGATTGCGAGTGTAAATACCCGGTGTGACTCAGTGATGCAATGTTCTCAAATATCGCATTACAGTTCACTTATTTTTACATATTTAACCTGGAATCAATGAAGGATATACCCCTTCCTATCTCATACATAATCTAGAACTTTGTACGAAAAGTTAGACTTGACATAGTTCACCAAAGCACGGTTTGCGAGAGGGCAAGTGGCAGATTTCCAGTAATCTTGCAATGCTGAATGTCCCCTTCAACAAGATTGATAGTTTGCATTTGCAGCCAAGGATGCAACACCTGATTGCATTTAAAATATTTGCCATGAGGTTTACACACTTTAAACTTTTCTTACGGCATTCGCACATTTATTTCATGATTAACCTGCTTGGTTCAGCCTTCAACTTATAAAGAATATCGATTAACTCTTGCTGTTATTTGGCCACCTTCAACAAAGTCTGTTTAATTGTGCATCTACATAAACTATAGAAGGTAACAAAAGTAAACAAAACCTGCAGATATCGTTAAAATACAATTAGTCAATCTTGAGACATTAATAATTTCAGGATATTCGATGTTAATGTTTTTCCAAGTTGGAATCTTTTAAAGTGTTAAGATCTCATTCGTTTCTCGTTATATTGTAGGAAGAGTATGGACCTACCTACCCGCTTTTAAAAGTTGTGATTAGCGCTTCAGCTCTAACGGTTTATCAGTTATACAAAAATCATTCTGAATGAAGATAACTTCGGAAGTTATTCCCACAAAAAGATATATATTTCAATCGTAATGAAAATATTGAGAATATTTTAATATTTTAATTAGAATCGCTACAGGCATTTTTCAGAAAATCAAGAAGTTCGAGAAAGGGTAATTTGCGGTAGGGGATTTTATCGAAAATCTTCGTGTTGTATCCTTGGAAGATGAACTTAAATACCAAGTTTGAGAGCTAGAACTGGAACTTAAAAATTGAATGCGACAGTTGGGATTTGAAACACAGACCCTCAAATTACCAGGCGGATGCTCTAGCCCTTAAGCTACTGTGACAACCTGCCAGAACAACATTGAATTCTCAAACCAGTTCGCATTTCTCCCGGTAAACCACAAAAACAGTCTCACATCAGAGACAATATCCCAATGGTGACTTACTATTGCAAGTACTTTATGCCCCGGGATTAAATAACCTTCAGATGGTAATTAATCCCAGCTGTGGCATTGAATTTTTAAGTTCCAGTTCTACCTCTCAAACATTGCCCACGCACGGCTTGTGTGTTTAAAAACACCAACAGTAAGTTTGTTGGCATAAATAAATTATAATTAAATACCAAGTTTGGTATTTAACCAACCTTTCGTCTTTAAGTTCACACAAACGTGCACAACCCTATTTCGAAAAATCTGATGCTCAAATGATTTTCTTTACTCTTGTGCTAACTATTCTTACAAAATCTTATTCCTCTATCTTCATGTTAGTCGAGATAAATATTTACAAATTGTATCTTATTGCTAATTTTCTTGTAGGTACAAGGGGAATATGGGAATACAGTAGATTTTGAGCGATAGTTAATTTTTTTAAAAGGTGGTCGCTATGTGATGGATTTGAAATTTCGTTCTCTTTGCAAGGCCAAGAGATACATGCGGTATTTCTTTGGGAAAAGTATAGGTATTGCAAAACTCACACGAATAACAAGGAATATCTCTGAAATGGTTCACTCCACAAAAAACGCATTTGGAGAGAACTTGTGTGTTTTAACGATATCTTCATTTTTTTGTATAATAAGATTTTATCTATCTGTTACGGTTTACCAGCTATGCATAACTCATCAAGAGTAAACAGGATTACACGGCCTATAGCCAGAAAATTCAAAATATACATTTCATTTGTCATAAGAATATCTTAAACATATAGCATTTTAATCAAAATCGTAACAGCCATTGAGGAAATCTAAATTTTCGAGAAATTTACCACTTATAGAGTAGTTTAGGGTGGAGGAAATTTCTTCAAAATCTTTGTGTTGCATCCTTGAAAGATATTAAACTTAAATATCAACCTTGGTTTTTAACCGACTTTTCATTTTTGAATTTTTTGTTAACACACAGACACATACACACACACACACACACACACACACACACACACACACACACACACACACACACACTTTTTTCTAAAAATGTTTCTTTTAATTCAGGGGGCCTCAAAACATTTCCGGTGAAATCTCGACATCGTATTTTTGGGTCGAGTACAATAATTCCCCTACTTACTATACGTGATAGACAAAGTAAACATGCTATTTTTTGGAATCAGGGAGTCTCGAAACATGTATTTCCAGTAAAATCTAGATTTACATACAACATTCCATGTGTTAAGATAAAGTTTGCCTAATGTTTGGGAATAATTCACCCTTACGGAATTTTGTTTTTGGCTGTGTAATAGGTTCGACCTCACTTCTTGACCACTGTAGGGTCAATGGTTGATCTGAGTCAACGTATGTCAAGCAGATGACCTCAGTTGCGTAGTCCGCTTCCGGAATCACCTGTCTTGATGCTCCCAATTTTAGCAGAATATGTGCTTTGGATTCTTGAAACTTTGGCTGTTTTTAGAGTACACGCTGGACAGATGACCTTAGTTGTATAATTACTTTCCTGCAACATCTTGGTGTTTTTCTTTATTTAAATTTGTCTAGGTGAAACTGTGTATAAGTAATATATATTTGAACCTCGGTTAGGGCGAGTTCTCCGGATGAGGCTACTTTTCCGGTGTGTTTCCTTATCCTGAGAAGACAAATATCGGGTAATCTTATGCTCTATGAACCTGGGCTCATTTGAGCACCATTTCACCTATTTCATTCATTCATGGACCGATATGACCTACCAGGTTAAAGGACGTTAAACTTAAAAACACAAGTAATAGGCATACTATTTCTGCAAACGCCTATCTATACTAATATTAAGTAGACATAGAAAACGCTTTTGTCGGAAGACCTAGTTTTTAGACAAGATAAAGAAAAATGCACTATAGTGGTTGGAGAAGTTCTGAATGTGACAGATGCATTAGTGATCGATGAACAATTTTACTAGAAATAGTTTCACATGGAAATTCATGCTTAATTACATGCAACAATCGTTTGTAACATACCAACGGATACTTCAGAAAATATAGTGAAAAAGAGCTGTTTGGTAAATTGTATATTCAAATGAACTTATTAGATTACGGATTTCCTGTTATATACAATTCAATAAAAATAAGACACTCTAAAGACACATTTTACAGAAAATGCAAGCTATATTTTCATTGGTCATTTGAACATCTCAAACGTGTTAACTATTAGTATAGTATAATATTGAGGGAATTGTATGGAAATCTTAGTCTTTTTAATTTTTTTCAGAGCTCTAAATGCTGTATTCAGTGAAATCCTGATATCCAATATTGATTGC
Source organism: Tenodera sinensis (assembly GCA_030765045.1). NCBI lineage: Eukaryota > Metazoa > Arthropoda > Insecta > Mantodea > Mantidae > Tenodera > Tenodera sinensis. The sequence continues at coordinate 108,244,167 of CM060966.1, read as the reverse complement.
ATGCAAGACATCTTCACCTTAGTTAAACGAAGCTAAATAAGTAGGTTACAGGTTTAATTCCATTGACCGTTACGGTAAATCTGTAGTTCCAAATTCAATAGCTTCAGCAACAGAGGGGGAGAAGCCATTATTTCAGGCTTTGGAACGTGGCCAATGGTCACACCTCCAAAGGGATACAACAGCACTATAGACCCAAGAACACTGTCGGTTTAGCTGTCATTGTACCGTGCATCGCTTGTTGAAGGCAGAAACATTTGAATAATAATTGGGAGCTGATTAATTGCAGACAGCCTGACAGTGACTGATTACGGATCGACGCACAGAGTTGGATGCCATAGCTGCAAAAACTGCGCTTGGGCGGTCCTGGACTGTAGACAATGCAGCTGACTACGGGAGAGAATGCAGCAATGGTACAATCAATCATGAGCTATAACAGAGGCAGTAGCTCTTAACGTCTACTGTACCGCATTTTGCATGATAGTTTCCAAATCTCTAAGTTCTGAGAACGGATGTAATGAAACTAAAGAATTTGTTGTTCTTGTCCAACCAAAGAATGAATGGTGATAATCAGGAAAGAAATTATTATGACAAACTGGAATAAACAAACAAAACAAAATGAACAGAAAAAAAATGTAATTCGTGTTGCCGAAAATTTGAATTGAAAATTTTTCGCCACTAGATAAATTTTCAATCACAAGAAACGTAAGTGCACTGTGAGTGACTACATCTGTGATACCGGAATTACTGAAATGGAAGGTGCATAAATTTTATAAAGAAATGACAGCGGATTAGAGAAATAGCTGTAATTAATACTTTCCTATGTTAAAATCAACTCACAATGAGGCAAGATTGTGATGAGAAAGAACCTTAAGTAAGCCAATTTAAATGTTGAAGTAAAGGCAAATAGTTAGGCCAATGTAGCTAAGGTTGTGTTGCAGTGAACTCTTTCCACAAGAAATGCATTAGCTCAAGGTTCGGGTAGTTAGAAGTCAGAAAGTCACTAAGTCACGTCTGGAAACAAGAAAGGTGAAAGTGAGAATCTAGCAAGTTACCAAGTGAATCATTGTTTCATAAGCAAATGAGAAGCTTTTAATTTTGCCAAAGGTGGGAGTGAGGTAGGCAGCATATTTCAGAAATTCGCATCGTTCCCTTCGTGTTTTACAGAATTGTGAAGAGCTTACTATGATCATTATCGGCTTACGTAGCGCCTAAAAACCGTGTTCGGGTTATTGTCGGATGATGGCCGAGGAGTATCCGCTTCTATTCCGCGAATCATGACAACTTATGTACGCTTCCCCCCCCCCCTTTTTTTTTTTTTTTTTTTTTTTTTTTTTTTTTTTTTTTTTTTTGCGAATGAGTCGAAGTAGGACAACACAAAGTACTTAGAGACGTTCTTACACTTATTTATTGTTGTTATTATTATGGAAACAGTTTAAATCGTAAAGTATTGATACCTCAGGAGTTAGAAGTTACTTCAATGGTTGCATCTCTCGTGCTAAAATTTAGAAGCAGTTAACACTACTTTCTCAAACACTCGCTTCGAATAGTTCATCATTAATCTCCATTTAATTTATTAGTAAACTGACTGGTGCTGTCTATTCCCATACGCACTCATGCAAACCCAGAGACAGAGATCTCACATTCCACCACTGAGCAGCCGGCAGCAGATACGTTGAAGACCGAGAGATTGGACGGAAAGATGACAAAGGGAGCATTGACATAATATGGCAAGAATCAAGCGATTCAAGGAAAATGTTACTTAGATGCGTTTCATATTTAACCTAACGAGATCCAATATCACGATTTCCAAGCTGCCTTACAATTATTCACAGCAAATCTTACATTACGCAATAATCTATGGCGAACTTTGATGATCTTTATTTTCTTCTTACGGTTTGCTAAAATGTTAGCCGCACACTGTGCATGCGCTCCTGTTTCTTGGAGTTGCGTCGTGATGTGTTGCATTATTGATTAAGTCTGTACAGATTTAATTCAGTTGCTTAAAACGTTTGTCTACAAGTCACTGAAATTATGATGAAAATTACTCTGATCACATTACATCAATGGCAGCAAAAATTATAATTTCAAATAAAATTTGGATTCCTAATGCCTTTTTTGCCTGCCAGACTGTATGTTTGGACCTTGCCAGATGAAATGCTCGCTACTTCTGTGTTATAGTTTATGAAATTATTTATGTGAATGCACTGTACACAGAAAGAAATTTGGAATTTCTTGTTGAAGTCTATGCTAACACTACTGTAGAAATGCCACCATTTTCCAATAGTTTAAGCACCTTGGTGAAGATTATATTGACACACAAGACAATGGAATATGAAGTACAACTATGTAGAGGATGATTTATAAACAACTGACATGTATTTCTTTGATTTTTTTCCCAAAACGAGTTATGCTAGCGAGAACGTATTATGCCAGAAATGTAGAAGAATTTTAGGAGATTATTAACCTCTAAAGCAAATGTTGAACATTTCCTGCATCCTGCATAATGCACAACTCACCATGTCGTTCCATGTTACTGGCCACTCCTGTCAATAATTTGAATCTCCTGTGTAATGATGTGCTTCAGATCGTCCAATATCTGGGGACGTGTGGCATAACCCTGTGTTCTAAGTAACCCGATAGAAAGAAGTCCGCGATGTGAAATATGGATATCTCTATGACCACAGGTTCCTGGAAATTATCGATCGTCAAAGAAACTTACAATTAGTGCCAGCTGAAAATATTCTGGACTCAGCTCTACATCGTGTAGTTGCCCAGAAAACTCCATGAAAATCCGTCGGTACTCTGCAGTGTTCGCATCGGACACATCTTTTTTTAAATGGAAAATTGTTAGTTTTAAATATTTTTAAATTATTAATTTTTTGGATATATAATAATTTGTACTATCAAGATTTACTTGAAAATCTTGGCGTCGCATCCCTGAAAGAAACTGAAGTTAAAATAAATACCAACTTTGATATTTAACCGACTAGCTATGGTTCTCTAGTATTGCTGCCGACCAATACACACACGGGACCTTTCTCTAAGAATACTTCTTAGTTTCTCTACTACGTATAGAATCAGGGGAAGTATTGTATTCAACCCAAAAATTCGATGTCGAGATTTCACCGGAAATATGTTTTGAGGCTCTTTGAATCCAAATAAAGCACTTATAGGAAAAGGTCCCTGTGTGTATGTGTGTCTGTGTGTGAACAGCATAGCTCAAAAACAAGCAGTCAGTTTAAAACCAAAGTTGTTTTTCAGCGACACTAAGATTTTGAAGAAAATTCCTCCACCCTAAACTATCTTTACATGGAAATTTGTTCGAAGATTTTGATTTTCTCTAACGATTTTGAGAAAATCTCATATGTTTAACATACTGGTATGGTAAATTAAATGCAGATATATTTTGAAGTTTCTGGCTATACCCCATGTAGTCCTGTTTACTCCTGACTTTTGCATAACTGGTAAACCGTAAGAGATAGACCAAATCTTATTGTACAAAAATTTAGACCCCGTTAAAACACAATTTATGTCCAAATAAATTTTTATGTGGAGTGAACCATTTCGGAGATATTATTCTTTGTTATTTTTGTGGGTTTCGCAATACTTATACTTCTTTCAAATGAAAGGTCGTTATTCGCATTTTTATTTATAGACAGGGCAAAGACAAACTTGAAAGCCCTGATATAGCGACCAGCTTTAAAAGATTTGACTATCGCTCAATGCCTGCTGTATTTCCATATTCCCCTTATACCTATCCAAATTAATAAGATAATTTTTGCAAATGTTTGCCTTAACTAACATGAAGATAGAAGAATAAGGGTTTGTAAGAATAGCATAAGAGTAGAGGAAGTCATGGGAGTGTAAAACACCAGATTTTTTTTTTTTTTTATTGAAAATTACTATTAATATTTTCAATTCTTCTTAGATGACTAATTTTCTAAATATATAATTTTAGTATCAATATTTACTTGAAAATCTTCGTGTCACATCCTTGGAGCTTTGGAGTAATGCTCTCACCCCCCCCCCTCCCCACACACATGCGCAGAACTTTCTCTAAAAGCACGTTTTTATTCAGGGAGTCACAAAACGTGTTTCTGGTGAAATCTCGTCATCGAATTTCAGAGTGGAATAGAATGTCTTTTTTTACTTATTCTGTAAAAAGAGTAGACTATGGTGTTTCGTCTTCCAAGTTGATGCTTACGTACTATATATTTTCATGAGAACATGCATTTGTGAACAGAGGTGGTGCATTACGTCAGAGGTTAATGGAACGAGTTAATCATTGTACCGCGCCTCAGCACGTCGCATTATCTTCACATAACAGTGTTAATGACACATTCTGTGTAGCCCATTGTCTGACCACTTCAACTGTTGTGTTCATGCAGCTTGAAAAACCAGACAAGGCAGGGATGGTTATCCACGCTTAATATCCACTGGTGTATACAGGGTTCCCAGCAAAAATTTCAGCCCAAATTTCCTGTTTTTCCCTGACCATAATATTGTATTTCGCAGATCACGATGCACAATTTCTGATAGCCTACTCCACTCCAATTAGCTGTCCAACACACATTTTAAACAATATTACCAGAGCGTCACTCAAAAGGAAAATTCAGCATATTGGATATATTACTATATTAATAGTACATTATGCGACGAGAGCATAGTTGCCATTATATTCAACTTTCATACGACTATTAATACTCCACCACGAGTCAAGTTTAAAACATTTATAAAATGTTTGCAATATTTTACGCTGCATGTTATCACTGGCGTGCGACATCTTCATCATACATTTGTTATTCGATTGCACATGCGAATCGATAGTTGCGCCTTCAACTACGAAACTATTGATGTTATTGCTGTGTAGGCCTTGGCACATTAATACAGACTATATATGCTATAACCTTTAAACAAGTAGACTTTGAAAAACAAGAAGACAAATTGAATTTATTAGAACGTTATTTACAATATTAACACTAATTATTAAATAAACAAAGCAGTTTTATTTCATAAACGGGAATCGATAGTTGCGCCTCCCTCTGCATGGGAATGTACGCAGATGGCAAAGTACTGATTGCTACACTAGGATCTTTTGATTCGTGGTTAGCAGTGTCGTTATAAAAGATGGATATGAGGACCACCACAGTGCCATGGTAGAGCATAAAAGAATATTTAAAATACAATTTAATTATTTTACTATATTTGACAAGGCAATTCATTAAACTGCCAGATTTGATTCAAAACGGAATATAAAAATTGAGCGCTCAGTTTGTTACTTTGAATTGCCTGAAAAGTTGCTTACATTCCAAAAGTTCAAGCTTTCCGAGAAAATTTAAGTTCACATTAGGCCCAACTGTTGAGTCTTAGTTATGAAGATATTTCAGTTCATGTTTAAATTTCTGCAGATCTTACACAGTGGCACAACCCTGGGAAACACTGCCAAAAATATTTTGAGTGATGATATAAAACAAAATTCTGATAAGATCCATTGGTCCTTGTGTTATCTAATTTAGTAACTCATTAATGTTAGGTTATTTAGTAACTAAATTATATAATCCTTACAAGCTTTCAAATTTTTGTTGATAACTTATTGAAATGTGATGCAATATGATGATTAATCATTAGGAAGAGTTTCTTTCACCAAAGATGAATTGTGATGCAATCGTAATATCTGGGAACGTTAACTTGAATGTAGCATCTGTATCTGCACACAGATTTGTTGTATATTCGCTATTAATAACTTTACATTCCCATAGAATTTCTGTTTTAAGCCATTTCATCCTTTTTTTTTTTTTTTTTTTTAATGAGTTAATACATCAGTTTTAAAGTGTGACGAGTGGCTTTCATAAGCGACAGCATTTCCACTTTCTTACATTTACCAGCTTCTTTACTCTCTGTTGAACTGGCACTAGGTTTGACAAAAAGTATCAATGATTGTTATCCTAATATAATATTCTGAAGCTGAACGTGTATTGTTACATTTGCATGTGAATATAATGTCTATGGGGCATATTACTGAGTTTAAGCTGAAACTTCTTTCTGCACACTTGACAGCAGGCTTCAAATTTATTGTCCAGTACGTCAAACCCTAGATTAAGCGTTGAATCCAGCCACTCATAGCTGAAATTTGTTTTCTGGCTACCACCCACTGCCAACTCGAAAAGAGTTCCAAGAGGGAGCAAATCGCAACAAAGTCTGATGATGGAGTAAATAAATCTGAAACTACAGTGACGAAAAGGCCAACAATCTTATCTCTGTTACATGGTTAAAAGCATAGGTATACCCACAGGGTATACCAGTTCTGCATTTAATTTTAAACTCATCACTTCAAGGTCTGGGAGGGGAATTATGAAAGGCAAAGAAAGTTGTAATCCTCTTCAATATGTATTATTTTAGTGTGAATTACCATCCATCTGAAAACTTCAAACCAATTTCTCTGACTCCTTTACACCTGCCAATTGTTTAAATATTTATTTAATTTTTCTTCACAGTTTTGCAGTTCCATGACCGTCAGCGACATTTCAAGTCACTGGAAACCCTGGTATATTAGACTGCTCTCTATTTTGAATTTCTTTTTATATTTTAGTTTTGAATGCCAATTCCCCCAATTCTGGGTGAGGATTTCAAATACGTTATCAATTTTCTTCTATCGATTTTTTTATTTTATAGGAAAAATTTTTCTTATTTTCGCACATCTTCCATAAACATGAGTAGTACTTCCCCTTTTCAGGGTACCATCAATAGTCTGCATTCATGTTAACTGTTCAACTACCATACTGTCTTCTTTCAATGTCTTTCAAATCTTAGTGAAAACGCTCACTTGTTCCTCGCTGTAAAATCCAAGAAAACAATCTGGAAAATAGTCGATGTCAGTATGTATAATCGGCGAGAAATAACCTGTCACATGACAGCTAGTCGATTCACTTACCTGCGAGCGAGGCTACCGCTTTCTCGTCCAATCGACTAATCGACTATTTGTAACACGATTGGTTAAGATAGGTCTAGCCTCGTTCGCAGGTAAGTAACTCAGCTGTCAGGTGCCAGGTTACTTCTCGCTGAGTATAGGAACTGTAAATTTTAACTCGTTACAATCTAGTTCCCCCCCCCCCCCCCCCAAATTTTCCAGCATGGTGTTCACAATGATTTTGTAATCTGTACTCCTGTTTCCTAGGAAATATTTTACACCTTTTCAGCTATGCCAGCTGCTTTTCTGTTTGGCTCACTGTATCCTCAAAGTTGGTGTCAAATATTAATTTCCCGAGCTGAGGTCCAGTAAAACAACTCCTTTCAGTTTATCCAGGGTCAACACTACACATATACTTAAAACACTCACTGTCCTTGTCTAGAGCACAAAAACTGACTCATGATACCCTATTTTATGAAATAATTTTATTTTCTCAAAAACCACACGTGATTGAAAAAGCGGATTACACCGTTCAATTCAGCGCAAAAAAATCTGTTTGGAAACATGCATTCATTCGAAAAAATTTTTGATGCAGAGTAGTATTATATGCACCAATTACATAAATGGTTACGCAATCGTTACGTAAGGGCGCCCATTGAACAGCTCCGGGTAAGCGTAAATGATAATAATGAAGCTTAAATATCAAACTAGTTTCCAATCCACATATTTGAGAAAGCTACCATTCAAAGATGAAACGTTTTTAATCTTTGACTTGTAATGCAGATAATTTTAACAAGCCGAAACAATCTAAATAAGGAGAGTAAACGATCTTCAGAAACGAATATAGGACAAATCTACTTGAAAATCAAATTCAGTAGGACAGTCCATCAAAAGGTTTTAACATTTATCAAAATATGGGAGTATTTCATCTTTGGAGTGATTAAAACACCAAAGTTATTCCGTTACATTGGAATTATAATATCTATAACACAGACTGGAAGTATTAACTACAGGAAGTGTGTCGCATGAGGATGATTCGAACTACACTCCATCCGCAAATGCCTCTCATTTTAATGTGAATGTTTTTCCTTAAAATATTAACAAACCCCAGACAATTTTAACAGTAAATGGACTTGAGCTATGTACATTATAGTTGTTAGATCCTTTATATTTAATTATTATGTACAAATAAGATAACTCGTGTTAAATATGGATAAACATTTCATTTCAAGTATTTTAAAAAACGTGTCTATGTCCTGCGTGTGAAATCAATATTCTTTACACATCACTAGAAACAAAAGAATTACGACTTCGCAATTTAAAATGTACACGGGTTCATTTTTACCTGTTCCACGCTTTTCCGTGCAAAAATGACATTGATGGCTTCCATGACAAGAAGACTGGAATAGTGCCTTAAGCGGCAAGTTCATAATAATTTAATCATATGCACGTTTTGAAGAGGGGAAGGCAGTAGTGAATACTATGAACACCTCAATAATAACAATAATGCATTTTAATAAATAATAACAATACATTATAAGAATAAATAATAAATAATAATTGATAATAAATTAATAACAACAATAACAACAACATTAATAATAATAATAATAATAATAATAATAATAATAATAATAATAATAATAATAATAATAATAATAATAATAATAATAATAATAATAATAATAATAATAATAATAATAATAATAATAATAATAATAATAATAATAATAATAATAATAATAATAATAATAATAATAATAATGTAAGATTTAAAGCTTTCACGGCGCACGTTATTTATTAAAGTTTCACGGGCGATCAGCCGTGTGAGGTTTGAAAATATTGAGCTTTCGGCCATTGTAAACTCCATGGCCGAAAGCTCAATATTTTCAAACCTCACACGGCTGATCGCCCGTGAAACTTTAATAAATAATAATAATAATAATAGTAATAATAATAATAATAATAATAATAATAATAATAATAATAATAATAATAATAATAATAATAATAATAATAATAATAATAATAATAATAATAATAATAATAATAATAATAATAATAATAATAATAATAATAATAATAATAATAATAATAATAATAAAGCTAAAAACTCAAATTCTTAAGTGACTTCTTAACAGTAAAAGTTGATCTTCAAAAGAAAGGCAATCTTCCGACAGTGATACTTCTTTAAATACTGTAAATAGCCTGGATGCATGCTCCTTCAGTAATTGCAGTGATAGTTATTTATTTTTGTTATAATTTTAGTAATTCCTCTCACAGACTTTACGCAAGTACAGCAACAGCATACAAAAAATCTCCATTAGATACTATTAATCCGTCGTCTTGGTCATTGACTCCTTATGCAGAAAGGTATGTCGTCGTAACTTTTATAATGCTTATGTTTTATATTTTTGTAGCGCAATTTTGTTCAACCTGTAGCAAACTTCGTGTACTTTTTTGGTTGGCTATAGTGAAGAGGGCTCATCTGCAGCTTAGTACAAATTCAGAAACACCTGGACGAATTTACCAATGTTTTTCATACGAATCGGTTATGTTAAAATTGTCTTTTACCAAAACTAAGGAGAGACTAATTTATGGCAGCCAAGTTTACAAATCGCTTTTTGCTCCAAAGAGATTTGCAAAATCCTGAAATGTCATATCTGTGGGTGATTTTCTTTAAATGGTTATTCGATTGAATTCCAAGTAAAAATGGAGAATGCTATTATACAGGTCTTAATAATTTGCATTGAAAAATAAGAAATTGTACAGGAAAGGAGGAAGTTTTAAATTTCATCGAAGGCCTTTAATTCACGATTTAAAGTGCACTATACAACGAAAATTACAGCTTCGTTGGTCATCAAAGGGTGGCTTTAAATACAAAAAAGCAATTGCTTCAAACTGTAATTACCTTATTGGAAACTTATGAGTTTCACTTTAAACACATTTTAGTTCTGTAGTAGTTTGAAAGGCTAGGCGTAGCTACAGTCATCTTGCTGTGTGACTCTCTTATATCTCCGAGCGCGGTGACGACTCGATGTGAAGTTTATAAAAAAATTTCGTCTCCTGAATCACTTGTAACGCGTTTTATTTCTTCTTAATAATCTTACACTCGAATATTAAGGCACAATATCACAATTTTTCTGTATAGTATTTTTATCCGTCGTTTTATATAATTAAATAGTTAATGTCGACGAAATTATTCTTAATGATCTTTCAAATCGTTGCTACTGCTGATTGCAGTACTTTTGCTGAAAATTAACTTCATTAAACTCACAAAATCGTTGATGTAACATGTGAAGCACGAATTCTCCATGCCTCTGTTTCGAGAGCTCAGCTGCTTCAGTTTGAAGTAGTCGTTCATTCCACTCATAGGTCCATTGTGGTATTTTTGTATTGAATTACACATATGCTTGTTATTATTTTAATTAATGTTGTTACACTTTGATGTTGAATTGCCCAAGGTTCATTTATTGCATTATTGTATTAAGCTGCGTTTTGAATGTAGTGTTATTTATTATCATGCTATGTTACATTATACTGTGTCGTTTCTGGTAGCCCACATTGGTGAAACGTTTAACACCAAATAAATAATTTCACTGTTCCCTACTTTCGTGCATTTAATGAAAAGTAATGTGAAGTCACATTGTCAACACATATTTGATTGAAAATTATGTTGAAGAATATTTTCGTTCCCGCAGGTGAGCTAGGCATATCGTCACACACTGGACCAACTAGGAATACTCGTGAACCTCTCCACTCATATTTCAATGCAGTCTTAATTCCTATCATTCATTATGCTTCCACGAAATGTTGATTTTTTACCAGATCTATTACTATGTTCAATTCAGCAGAACCGAAAATCTATACACGAAAAAAATTTTACGATAAATAAACAATATTTTCAGATGCAAGTCAGCAAATATGAACAGCATCACTCCACATTCGTGAAAAATACTTGCTAATAGTTTACAAAATGGAGTAAAAATCTGTTGTAGACGATTTAAATATTTCTACGATATTTTATAACTCTTATTTACTTTATCTAATCACCATGACCCATAACATGTATCTGTATTACATGGTTTATTTATCGCATTATTGTGTTTTCGTTTGGCCCAATTGTCTTTTGTTGGTTATCTCGTGGTTCCACTATTACGCACTTTCAATTATAAAAAAGAACTAATATAATAATTACCATAATTCAAAGTTTATGGTGTTAACATTACACTCATGGCCCCATATTCGTTCACAACGTCAGTGTGGTTTATTGACTAGTTCTCTCCGCTTCTGGTTCTCGCCTTGAAGACACTGCGCTGCCGATCCAATATGGGTCACTCCCACAAAACATGATCCACGGTTTGTTCAGTGTTTAGTTTTCCATATCCAGTTAGCATCGTTATGTTTGAAGTAAACGTTTTGTTGGCCATCCTGTCTATAACTTATTCATACAAGTAAAGTGAAATGAACAACAAAGAGTAAAGACGAAATGCGCTCCTTACAAAAACACTAAGCCCGCATCCTCAATGCAATCTACATTCCTGGCCAATAGTATTTCATTGCTCTTTACCAGTAAGCCAATGCAATTTTCATGCTATACCTTCAACAAGTTAGTGCAGTTTACATTATATTTAGATACTTTCAGTACAATTGGCCGTTAAAACACTATAGTCTCTAAACTGGTATAATCTAAACGGGTATAATCTAAAAATGTAAGCTAATCGCAAAAGGAACACCTTGTATAATCTTTAGAATAAACAATGCCTTAAAAAAATTCCGATCCAAAATAATTTAAAAAGTCCCTCTGCTAGTTTGTTCATTGTGACGCGCAAGGGCATTTTAGATTGGATGCTATGCTTTTTACTTTTTTCGAATAATGGATGAAATGAGAGCAACAGCGGCGGCTGAGAAAATAGGAAACCAGTAGCAAATTCAATAAAAAAAGGAACAGAAATAATAGCAATTATTGGAAACCGACGACAGAAATTCTGCTGCACGACTGTGCTTGCATAAAATTGCTGTCGCAGCATCTGTACATGAAAATAGGGAAGTCAGATGTTCGTTTTTTCCTTTACCATAGAACCTTTTGCGATCCCTCGAGGAAGAGTTCCCTTTTGGATGGCTTCACTAATGCGATTCACATATTAATGTTTCTTGATCTGTCTTCTATAAGCATATATCAGTTCTCAAACAGCTGCACACATTGAGCTGAAAAATATTTGAAGAGTTGATATATTTCAGATTTGGATGATACCATCCCCAAAACGGAATTTTAAAAAGCGTCTCTGTAAAATATGATTTTTATTTTCACATGACATGTACGATTTTTGAGAAAATTAAAAGTAACGCACATTTTATTTCGTTTCATATTTAGCATGCCAATTTTCTTGAAAAATCTTAAATTGTTTCTTTCAAGTATAAAATGTACTTATGATCCTTCGTTTTAAAATTGTGCTATTCACAGTCATATAACTGTGCCTAGACATTTTATTAATTCTTTATTATTCTTTTTTTCAGGAGACTCCAGTGAGATATAGATATAAACTTTTTCGGTGGAATACACTTCTTCCTCCATGAGTTAGGCAACAAAGAAGATATGATACCTTATAGGTCCTAGTGCAAGTTTCAGTAACATAGTAGGAAGCTGAAACAATCTTATGTTCACATGACTCTCAACCGATTCTTTGATAAATTATTCTTAAAGCTTATCATCTACTTCATATTAATCGAGATAAACATTCATAGAAATACTTTATTGCATATTTCCTTGCAAATACAATGTGAATAGGGGAATATAGTAGATTTAAGCTATTGTCAACTCGCTTAAGAGCTGGTTGCTATGTGTTGGTTTTGAATTTCATTCCTTTCCATTACCAGGAGAGAAAAAAGCAAGAAAACAAAAGTTTGAATACCAACTTCCCATTTGAGAAAAGTTTAAACATTTTAAAATTGGAACCAATAGCAAGAAATATCTTGAAATTGGTTAACTTCGCAAGAAAAATTATTTGACAAAACAGGCTTTAACGAGACCTAAGTTATTGTATAGTAAGATTGTTTCAATCTCTTGCGACTCACTAGTTTTACAAACATCACCCAGAACGAAGACAACTTCAGAAGATATTCCAAGAAAATTCATATTTTATGAAAATTTCTTATAACATGTGGAATTTTAATCAAAGCTGTAAGTCATTATTGAGGAAATCGATTTTTTTAGATGTTCCAGTAAAGGGTAGTTTGGGGTGAGGGGACTTCCTTGAAAATATTGGCGTGACATCCTTGCAAGATGCTGAACTTAAATACAAAGTTTGGTTTTTAACCGATATTTCGTGTTTCAGTTATGCTGCCTGACAGACACAGAAAGATCTTTTTCCACCAAAGCTTTTGTCTTAGTTCAATGGACCTTAAAGTTGTATTTCCGGTGAAATCTAGACCTTAAATGGTTGGAAAATACAACACTTCCCTTACTGTATGTAGTAGGGAAAGTAAAAATAGTATGCATCCTTACGGAGTGTTTCAAAGTGGCTGTAAGGTGGTAATGAATAGATAACTGGGTGACTGTTGCTAGTCGGATTTCCCCTTGTCACTCCTCGCTAGATGAGGCTATACAACTAAACCAAGGACTTCATAAAGTCATCAGCACCAGAAGCAAAGTAAAAGCATCAATTATAGCCGACACTTTTCCAATCCACACGGTGCATTGTACAAGGGAGTTATTCTGAAAAAGGATGAAGGAAGAAGCGAAGCTGTCTAGGAGATAGATGATATCGGCGCTTGAAGGAAGAGCTTTACGAGGGTGGTTAAAATTGGAAATCCAGCAAAGAAACTGACTTGAGAGAACTAGTACACGCGATGACGGCATGGGTAACTTAGAAATCTTGAAGTCTAGTCTCTGTTTCATGGAACACTGCTTTCTCCTCTTCAAAAGTCCTGTCATGTTTTCTTTGGACGTCCCAGACATTCTCCTCTAGTGTACACTTTGCTGCACTCTTGGGGATTCACATGTCCACCGTTCCATATGTTCTTTCGTTTTCATACTATTTTAATACCCTCCGGGACAAAGAAACCGGACACATTTTATTATATGTATTTTGTTCACATTTCCTATATTTTGTTCTTCATTGCTGTAAACTGAAAGAATATCTATTTAAACAAAAGACTGTTTTATTAAGCACCTTAAATCACACTAAATTGCAACAAATAGAAACAAACCTCGCACTGAAAACTTTTATTTCATTTGTGAGAACATTTTTAGGTGCTTCAAACGTCAGAAACGCATTTTAATAAGGGGTGTTACCTACTCTGGGTCGAATAACTGCATGCTTTCGATCAGGTTAGCGAGGAATGTTCCCATTCTTCAAGTTTTGCTCGCTCCAACTCTTGTAAAGTTTCTGGTCGCTGAAGTCTTGTGATAACACGCCGTTCCAGCATATCCCACACATGTTCACTAGGATAGTTCGGCACTCCTCGCTGGCATGGTAAAACATGGATTCCCACTTTTTGAAGATAATTTCTTACCACGTGAGAAATACGTGGGCGTGGATTGTCGTGATTATAAGAAAATTATCATCTATAAATGGGACAAATGGTAGAACACGAGTAGTCAAACATTCATTTATAAACTTATTGGCTATTAGATTTCCATTTTCTACCAAAACTAACTCAGTACGAGCATCCATAGAAACTCCTGCCCAAGCCATCACTCCACCACTTCCAAATGGTAACTTTTCGGAAATGCAGTATAGTGTAAATCGTTCTCCCCTCCGTCTCCAAACTCTTTCACGCTCATCAGGTGAGCGCAGATTAAAACGGGACCCATCTGTGAACAGAACACGGTTCCACTGATCATTTCTCCAACCTCTAGGATCATTTGCATAATGCAATCGTTCAACTCGGTGCATCCTGACTAACTTCGGACCGGTTGCAGATCTACTGGATATAGTTCACTTGCTTTCAACCTTCTTCTGTTTTGGTGAAATCGAGATGTAACTCTCTCCTTAATTCATTTTTCTATTCCTTGTAAAAGCTAAATGAATTTGTGTCTCTTATTTGAGTATATAAAGTTTGCCCATCCATATATTGTAGACTCTCTCATTATTTTCTAAACTCCCATTACTATTTTGTATCCCCTAGCCCATTTATCATAACAGATATTTGAGTTTTCCGAGTCTGCTTCCGAGCTTCTTTTTTCTGTTTTTGAAAATTCAAACATGTTTAGTAAGTCATTGTCAGGTAACTATTGGATTCTAAATAAATACTTTAATAAAATTTTTATTACTAGTCCTGTTAAACTCACTTTTCCTAGCTCCAATAAGCTTCCTGCATTTGTAATATTCTAGTGGACCCTTAAAATACATTTTCAAAACATTCTGATTATTCGATTCCTGCTTATCCAACCATTACTAATTCCCCGTAATTCAATTCCGTATGCCCATCTTGTTTCCACAAAAGCAACATTAATTATTTCGTACCATTCAATAGACGTAGATACATTTTCTCACGCTGCCAACCTGTTTCATTCTATTTTCATCTACTTTATGTTAGTGTACATTTGTGCATTTTTAATGTCTTGAGTTTGATTTCCATCTACCTCGTGCAGTCTCTTATCCTCCTTAATAATCTCATTTCTGGTGCCTCTATTTTATTTTGTTCTCGATTAGTCCAGACCCAAACTTCCGATCCACACTGAACACTGGTTTTTTTTTAAAAAAAAGTTGTTTAACGACGCTGTCAATTGCCAGGATCACATCAGCGTCGCCGGTGTGCTGGAATTTTATCCCGCAGGAGTTTTTTTACATGCCAGTAAATATACTGACATGGAGCTGTCGTTTTTAAGCACACTTGAAAACCATCGACGTGGGCCGGGTTTGAACCCGCGACCTTGGGATCAATAGGCCAGCGTCTAACCAACTGAGCCACCCAGACCGACTTGAACACTGGTGCTGCCATAACTTGATAAAATTTGTGTCACAAATAATTTTTGTTTTCAAAATTCTATTTATTGTGACGCAATTTCCTAAAAATCCTGCAACTATACTGAATACCATTGTATACCGAGGCCGTCAGCTTAAGGACAATTCCCTTGTACATCAATACTCGAAAAATGCCACCAGCTGCTCTAGTGTGAACCATACCCTGGGAAAATGGGCGGGTATAAGGATAAATAACACCTACTAAATTGTGGATAAACTTAATGGAGGCTAATGATGAGCTGTTTGAAGCTAGTTGCCTACTGAGGTTGAACAATTAATGTTTCTGATTCTTATCACTCGAAATTTTAAGTACTGAAGTATCAAATCTTCTAACTTCTCATGTACCAACATTTTACGGTTTAAAATAATTGTTTACGTAGTAATAATGAGAACGGTATTTTGTCGAGCGTTGTTATTGTGTACATAATGAAGTACAGCGGTTTAGGGCAACGATGTGTAAATTAAACTGTAATTGAGGTTATGGATGGTATAGAGAAATCGGAAGCACTCTCTGCACTTATCCCACATTAGCTATTTCTGTCATAGTGAGCTACCAACTTCAAGCGTGCACGATCTGCATATTAGGCATTTGAAATATACGTCATACCAGTAGCGCATGCACAAAGCTCCTTAAAGAGTGCACAAGTCAAGATGTGCTAGTGTTCCTGTTGCCATATTTCATTGAGTTTAGGAGTAATGCGTCAGATTTAAACGCCATTGCAGCAATATGGTAACAACTCTCGACATTGCGAGAGAGTTTGGAAACCTTTCAACACAAAATAAACACACGTTTTCGCACAGATAAGTGACACTATATTTTAAGTAAAATAAACACATGTTTTCTCACAGGTAGTGACACACTGTGTACTGTAGCGACAGAGACACCTGACTGAACGGACATTACGTAGCAATAACGGTAAGACATGGCGCCAATACACCTTCGAGTGGGAATAGACTGTCTCAAGTCCCGCTAGAAGGCGCGGAAAGTGCAGAGGAAAGGGCTTGAGAGCATTCCTATATAATCTATATAGATAATAACGTTTAATAGCATTCCAGGAAACAAAGAAACCAGTAATTCCGCAAGGTGTCAAAAGTTAGGGTGTTACCTACTCTTGCAGAGTTTTATAGCTGCTATCTCTGGTAGAGAAGACAGTACACACCATCCAGATATTCCTGACGCAGAAGTGATTTTCTGCACCAAAGACAGCTAGTTCTGGAAAGGAATTTACTTACATTTTGTATCGCAGAAGAAGATTTGCTTTACGTTGTAAGCATTTCAGTTAAAACCTTTTAGCGCTTGAGCCGACAAAGAAGGTTTTGCAACGTTGCTGAGCCAAATGTTTCCTTGTCAGCTAATTAAGAGACATAATATTTTCCCTTGCAAGCAATGGATGTGTCATTTTTTCACGATACTGGGTGTAATTTAAAGTTTGAGCGGTTTAAACAAGAAACAGCGCAACCCACTGTGAAAATAAACCACTTGGGGTGACGTTAGGTTAACGAGAAAATTAATACCCGCCTCAAGCTCGCGAAAATAAAACTGGACGACAATGGAGAACACTTCCGCGAGGTTAATTAGAGAGCGGGTCGTTGCTTAGAGCCACCATCTGCCCAGCTTCCAGTCTTTCGCAATGGTTTATTTGTACAACCTTTGGAGAAAAAGAATAATTAACATGCAAATAAGACGAGAGAGTTCACAAAACAAACGTGACTACGCAGTTGATAACGTAAGAGATGATTAGTTGTAGCTTAAATGGACACCACAGAGCGGAAAAAAATCTGCCCTTAAAGAGTTTCCCAGCTATAAAAACCATCCTGAGGCCTCGAGTGCTTATAATCAACAAGATTTGAAATACTGAAATTCTCGACATTTTTGTTTTTAGCTGAATTTCAATGGACCAGACTGCAAATCTAAGTTTATTTTTTATTTTTTTGAAATCGGCTGATCAAAGAACAAAATGCCATTCGACTTTTTTATTTGTAGTGCTTCTATGAAGCACATATTAGAAGGAATGTAATGACTTCCCTTCCACCTGTATACGGCTCTTTTCTGCACATGCGCCATTATGCTAGTTCACATTCTTTCCGGATGCACTGGACTTGGTAGGGTAATAAGTTCGATATTTTACCATTCTCAGTAAATTCTTCTTGTGTCCTCTGGAAGACAAACGGAATAAGTAATTTGAAATGCTACTTTGTAACTCAGTGGTTGCTGTGAAGTTACCCAATTTATTTCGTGATAGGTGAGAGATTTCACTACATTTTTAAAGCAAGTGAGACGCCCGAAATGAATGTTGTAGTTCGTAACAAAGCTTGATAAATTTGGGCTTCCTGCTGGGATCATTAACCTTAAGTGAAAAAGTTTCACGGAAAAGAGATTACGTAACTTTCTGGAAGTCTGATCCGCAAGATGAATATATGGGAAGTAGTTAAGCCGCAGGAGTTTGGAATAATCACTCGCTTCGACTCTGAAAAGTTCTTACTTCCCTCGTTAATGAGTTGCCAACCGCTCGCTGAAGCGACGTTAACAGCAAACAAGGGCTATTTTAATTGAGATTCAGGTTACTCCTACCATGAAAATGAGAGCCTCTTACTAGGCAATTAAGACAACATTTTAGGAAGTTCCCTTTGTGTGTCTGGAAAAATATTAGAATGAACATGTCCTGCTGTTCAGAAGTGTGACACTTTTAGAGGATTATTTAATCGTGCTTTTGATAAATACCCCAAGTTTACAATTAAGAGAGGCTCGTTCCATGACCTACCTAATTAGATCCATCACTGTCATAAGAATAATAACAAACATAGATTTTCTCTGTGTATCTTTATTACGCTCTGATGTAAAGAGAAACATCGCTTGTCCAGGACACATGTGCTTTCTCACCGAATGTCCACACATTGTTTTATTTCGTTATTATACACCGTAAATTTCGAAGTATCATGTATCGTCTTCACATAAAGGTCCATTCACAATGAAAATTAGACATTATTATAACGATGCAACACTTTAGTAAACCGGGGACATGGGGGGTGTAATATAGATACATAGTATTCCTTTCTTCTGAATTAAATTGAGAATACTTTAAAATTTATTATAAAGTTTATTTTTCATCAAAATTGTGATAATTACAAGCATTTAAAGCAGGCATGAGCACCAGAAAAGAGGTAACGAAAGTGCCTTACTCATCTCACATTCTCTTGCCGAGTGACGAAGGTTGTTTCGATACGAGTACAGTGGTGGCTTGTTCCAACTGCACGGTAGTAATTTCTTTCGTGTTATTAAGTATTTTAATTTTGTATTAAACATATTTTGCATACAATAACCTTCTGTTATTTTATGCATGTAATATTCTTACGCTGCCTTATGATTAACATGCTAAATTGTTTCTCTTTCACAATAAATACAGTAGTAAAGTTTCATTGCTATTTAGCTTAAAAATATTATGACTGCTTCAGACTTCTTTGGGAAGCATCCATAATTGAATGCTCCTTGGATGAGGTGACGTTGCCATGAATGCGAGAACAGTAACAGAGTTAAGTTGAGAAAGTAAAAAGTTAAATATTTTAAATCTATATGCTCAACATAATAAATTACTTGGTTTTAAATTCAATATTATGTTCGAACTTTAAAACAGGAAATACAAAACCTTATATTAAACTAATAAGAAACTAAACCCCTAAAAAGTGGAATTATATCGTCCCTTTTATATGTTTAGAAATAAGAGTACCTATACGGAAAGTACCTTTTGAAGTTGTAGGATCACCTGTAAGGTCACCAAAGTTTGTTTAATACTTCTGATGATAGTGACGTTTGATATTGTAACGCTTTATATTTGCAAATTGAAATCCTGTTTCTGTAAGTTACAACAAATTCTCCCTACCACTGTTCAAGAAACAGACGTCCCGATTAAGCCACTGAATGAGGCGTGTTGGAAGCTGAACAGCAGTGAAGGGGAGAGCTTAATACATTCACACAGCGAGAGAAAAATCCAAAACCCAAGGTATCATATGTGATACCAAAGGACGCAGGAGGTTAAGGGGTCTGCGCGTTTACTTAAAGTGTTTGTTGATTCATATTTCTGTATATCATCTTACGTCGTCTTTCGTGGATATAAGGATTTTTCTCCACGAGTACCTTATCCTGAAAAATGAATGTACAGTAACTCTTAGCTCTAGGGACCCCGGACTCATTTGGTATCACTTCACCCATTTCATTCATCGTTCGATATAACCTAACCCATTAAGGGAAGATGTGTCATTCATAATGCAATGAATCTAATTGAAATATCAGTAGATAACAAGAATAACAGTGTCAAGTTATCTTGAGGAGTAGTATAATACTACATACCAGCATTTAGTTAACCATTTCCAGCGACAAATCCAGTAGTTCCCAGCGAGCTTTTCCTGGATTAGAGACACTGCGCAAACGAAAATGATTTCGGAAAAACAATGAATGAGTCCGTAACCGTGGTCATTTTCAACATCTAAATGAGGTAATTCAAGCACGTTTGTGAGTTTGAGTTATGTTGTCCGTGACTTCCCGGCTAATGCATTTTCGTCCGGTACAAGGTCGCAATGACGTCTGTCTAGTTTGCCGTTACAAGTTATGAGAACTTTGTAAATTAGTACAGTATTTCTAATCTAATCCTAAATGATAAAATACTCAACCTGCTGTTCTTAGAAGTCGTAACTTTCTGTAATCTATAGCGCCACAGCTGGCTGGTAGTAATATGTATATAACAAGATAAATGCTAAACGTACGCGCGAAGTTAAACAAACCGTAATCCTAGGATATTGCACCAACTTCTTCAGAGATGGTTATTCCCAGGCTTACCTTGCTTACTCATTTCGATTAAACTCTGTTTCGTGCAGTTATTGCCCCTAACTTAACCAACAAGTTTAGAAATAACTACGACGACTATGGATGCTTGCTTAAGGGTTTGAGAGAAACAGCAGAACTGAGGAGCTTGCAGAATTTGGCATCGACTACCTGTTATAAATTTGGCATCGCGGGAGCAATAGATTTGTTGTGGAAAAAAAGGGGCTTCTGCCAAATCTTTCTTTTTTAGGACTGATCCAGCAAGAATGTGCTCCCATTCCAGGAGTTTCATCTGAACACTAGTGCCAAAACGTCCATGTAACAGATAAAATCACATTGATATTCATGACGATGCGCATGTATTTCATGCCGTTTGGATCTTCTGCTACAGTAGTGCATTGTCTCTAGATATTATCGCTAGTTTTAAGCTGTACTATCGTTCAAACCTGGTGCACAAGAAACCATTCATTGATTAGCTACAGCTGCATTGCCAGGTACCAAATGAATCTCTCGGTTTTTGTATCGTCTGCGCACCCGCATTACCGATCGCTTCAAGAATTCCAGACTTGGTTCGAGATAACCTGGACATTTCTAAACAGTGGTTATAACACATTCTGTATTTATACAAAGAATTAAAGGAGACAAGCTTTAGCAAGCAATATAGATAAGTCGATGTTATACAGTGAAAACTGAATTCCAGATATACTTGCAATTCAAATAAGAACGAAATCCACCTACATAAAGCATGCAAGATGGAATAACTGAGCATTACACCAGGAGAGGTTAGCTGATGTCATTCATCCCCTTTCAAAAGTCACAGTGAGGATGATGACATTCATTGTTTATGAAAAAGAAACTTGATAGTCTGCACATGAACTAAGCAAGGATAGCTTACACATTCCACTTTTTATCGAGTTTTGCAGTCCTCTGTATTCTGTAATGCCGCTTCCTTTTGGACTGAAAAAGTTACTAACTTCAACAAATATAGCAAGGAATATAAAATTCTAGTAATTATTATTGTACTTGCTGTTCCTTTTATCGGTCATTATCTCGCTATTTGAGGAAACCCAGACAAATTACTGTAGTTCCAATAACTGTCAACATTTAATGAGTGTCTTTTTGATTGCAATCTTTTTACACTTATATGCACATGTAAACAAAACCATGCTCCGTGCGTTCTGTTGTCATATCCAACGTTTCATTGAACAACAGTCGTATAAAATTAATGATGCAGAACTGTAGGGATTTCCATTACTTTCTGCGGCCAAGTTTAGCTATGATACCCATCGTAATAAATTATCCCCAGAGATAATATAACCAAACACGTCGATTTTCAATTTATGGGACACTGGGAGTGAAATTTGAAAGTTCCACATTTCTTGATAGATTTTTCTGAAATTTTTATTGTGTTTGTATTTATATGAGAATAGGAGGTATACCAAATTTAATTAAAATTGGATAATTCGTTTATGATATATAAATTATTTTATGAATTGAATGGGCACATTTTCAAAATAGAGCTCGCGTCTATTGACTTTTCAAAATTCATTTATATTGCCAGAACTGGTACTCTAAAACATGGATAACAATTGTATTAAGAGATATTTCAAATACGTTTGCTGATTATGCTGTACATATTTTTTTTAATAACAAAGAAAATTTAATCTTAAAAATTGATTTTTTTCATACAAAAAAAATGTTTTTGGAATTCATGTTAATGATAACATCAATATTGAAGCATAGTTTTGTTTAGCTGCTATTTATGAATACTTTAGGAAATTTTCATTGAATTTGAAGCAAAACTCAGGCGCGACCTTCTTTTGGAATGTGCAGAAATGTAGTTTTGAGAAAAACAGGCTTTTATATAGGAGCACTCTATGTACGTTAAGGGAAGAGCGCTATTTGAAAGGGCCGTAATGACCACATGGCATGGGGGATATGAAAAATGTTAGCTGATGCAAATGCACAAGTGTTCCAGGAACATTTTAAGGTAAAACAAGAATTTTCGACTTTTTGACAATTTTGACAAAAATTTCACTCCCAGTGTCCCTTAAGTACATTAAATTGAGATTTTTCAATTTAGTGGAGCAGCATTCTCCAGGGTGATAACACCCATATGTAAAATTAATTTACAATGAAAATCTCGCTTTGGCATAGCTGATGCTAAAGTTATCATACATATAAAATGCATTTTATTATTCATACATATTTCAAGACAAAAAAATAAGGTTAAAAAATAAGCAAAATGAAAAATCGATTTATAAGAGTTCGTTGAACAATAAATATACACTTTACAAAGCTGACATTTCGGCACCTATGAGAGCGATTGTAGAAATAATCCAGAGAGTTAGTCATGGCATGGTTCATTATAAAACGGGTAACAGAGCCAGATAGAAGTTAATCCTTAAATACGCCTTTTATTTAAATGTAGTCCAAATATTTTGAAAGGAACTTATGGACCAAATTTTAGGTTATTGACAAAATTAATGATATTCAAAGTACATAATATGAACATAACACATTTAAATAACAATAGAAAAACGAATTGCGGACATATCGAAGTAGGTTCGGGAATAAAACGTGGGTGAGAGGTAATTTATGCCTCACATTCAAGGGGTTGAGAACTCCAATCTGAGTGAATTACTCGGATAAAGTTTTCCGGGGTCTTTCCTTATGCTGAAATATGAATCTCCAGTAACTAAGCTCTATGGATACCGGGCTCACTTGAGAATCATTTCACCTATTACATTCTTTTCCGATATCACCTATCCGGTTAAGGGACGTTAAGCCCAAAAATGAAGAAAAAAGACCTGCATTCGTTAACAAAATTGACTCCGGCATTACCGACTAGCAGTCCAGTATAATTAATACATTTATATTAGATAATTGTCAAAAACACAAATGTTTGCAAACGATCAAGTAGTTTAGCCAAGTTGGAACATGAATTACAAAGAGCTGTTATGCAACAACTTATCTTACAATTTAGAAATCTCGGTGCAGAACACTAAGTATGGTGCCGAATAAATAAAAAAAATAAAGTTATATAATACCTTACCGATTTCAATTCTGGATGTGATAAAACATATGGAAGTTGGAAAGGCACAATCAACTTTAACCTATGCATGGAATGTGTGGAAGACAATTTGTCACTGAAGCAGCTAATAGTGGTTAACTTAGAAGCCCGGGACTAAAAAGTACTTAAGTTACTGCAATGCTGGCCGGCAGCTGCAGTTCAAAAGGAAGTTCGGTGTTAGCTACCTCACACCACTGCTTGTAAATATGCGCCCCGACGACAAGAGAGCGGTTTGAACAAACACGACTATGAGCACAGCAGAACAAAGAGATTCCAGACAGTTCCAGAAGGTATTCTAGTGCCGTGCTTTTTATAAGAAGTTTCAAGAAAAGGTGTATTTTCCAGAGAATACGCCGGCACTGCGCCTGGACTATAAAACAAAGGAGAGTTAGTTTAGTTTTCAAGTGTTAATGAACTTTCTGAGTTGAGTGTTCAAAAAGTGTTTAGTGAGTGGATCGTTGAAGCCAGCCCTTTGTTAGAGAGAGGAGAAAGACAGTGAAGTGTGTCAAGGTTATGAGAGGACAGAACAGCTGTGAGTTGTAAGATCAGGACGAATTACAAATTCTGTTAACGATGTAACAGATTCAGTTATAGAGGAGAAATAAAGTGACATTAAACGTAACCGGACTTCCATTTGTCACAATTCTGCAAGTTGCATTAGTATATGTTATTTTAAAATTAACTTGTGATTGCCTAGTGGTTTACCAGAAAAATGTGGATTAGACGGGGAATTTAGTATTGTACAGGAAGATTTGCATGATAGTTCAGTTGCTTAGAGCAACCGCTTGCTAATTCGAAAGTCAGTGGTTCAAATCCCGGATAGGATTGAACTTTTCAGTCTGATTCTACTTTTACAAATTAATTGATTTTCTGATCATTTTAGTCATGTATTAAGGCATTGCTAACAGTGATGCTAGAAGCAAGTTTGTATTTTAAGTGACCTGAGTTAGCAAGTTTGAGTTCAAAGCTTTCAACGCTAATTCCTTTATTCCACAAATGGCCCGAGGCAGAATGCTTAAGGAAGCTCTTAATCGAAATCACGAGGCCTAAGGAAAGAATACATTATTTATAAGGATGAGAGATTAAACACGACACAGGGATCTAAAAAGTGCATTATATCTGTTAATAATTGCTAAAGAGCGTCTTGCAGGCAGTAATTTAAATGTGGGAGTCGCTGCGAAGCAAGCCATACGGCTACCTGAGAGTCCCCGTACCGTATAGACTTCCCACAGAGCATAAGTACAAAGTTTGTAGCCGTTGTTTTAGGTGCACTCAAGAGTTCTACCACTGTTCTTACTCGAAAATTAATTTCCCGAAAATCTTAAGAGAAAATTTACGTATGAGATGAAGGAAGACTGAATTTATATTCATTTAAAATTTAACGCACGTAATAGTTGTGTATTTATCTGTTAAATTTAGAGAATTTTTTTTTTATTATTTATTTCCTTAATTCAGAAATAACAGTAATTTAGCGTGATATACACGAAACGATTGAAATATTAAACTATCGTGAATTTAAGCTATATTATAATTTTGCGAGTATATTTAAAGAATCACGAACCGCCTTTGTTTGTGTTTGTTTTGTTTACCCTACCATCTTCCGTGTTGTATTTTGTATTCTTAGCCCAGTATTGTTGACTATGTATTTTATGTATTTTATATATTTTATGAAAACCCGTGTTTTCATCTTGACGAGTTAAAGCGAAGGCTAAATGACCTTAATTTCAGCAACTATAAAATAAATAAGGGGAGAGCAGCTTAAACGCAAAACGATGTTTAATTCACCTGAAACTTTCCATCATGGCGGAGATTTGTACTAAAGAGTTATGGATTTTCACAAGGAAGGCATATATTACGTTATTCTATTTCGATGCTGTTTGAGCTAAATTTATACAAATTACAGTCGCAGAATGCATTTTAGTATTTTCTTCATACATTCCCAGGACCACCAACATGTGTCATATCTTACGAAGTCAAATTCTTTCTCCTTATAGCTACCAGGAGGAAGAAACAATTGATCTGGAAACAATTTCAAATCAACTTCTCCAAGTACAACGATATGCAGCGAAGTATCTTTGCCTCATATCTCTCCATATTTTGTTTCTCTCTGTAATTTACTTACTACAAATAGGATATTCATAATACAAAGGTGATCTTAAATGTATTATGGCCGACTGAAAATTCAAGGAAAGTGGCTTAACATAGCATCCAATCAGAGGATTGCCATGCCTTGCGGTGTTGCATAATTAAACACGCTGTGAAATCACGCTGTAAAGCTGATGTGGGCGCAGAGTATAATTTTCGCCCACAACGTTTGTTCAGAAAACAATAATAGTGGTCAGCTATCAGCTGCCATTTAATTTTGCGTCTGCCATAGTTCTTTTTCGTTTGATTTAACAAGGCCAAACAATGAGTAGGTATCGTGTTTAGAATTCTTGAGTATCTGTAGTAACAAATGAAGAATTGCATTTATGTACGTTCGTACAACAGCATACTGCATCACAGGCGGTGGGCACTCATAATACACGAGACAAATAACTAGAAAAGAAAATTTAAGGACACGTTTCAGCTGTAAGTTTAGGTTGCCTCCTTAGCATTTGTCAGTGATAAAGAGTGAGAAAAATCTGCAGAAAACTCACATCATTATAAATCTGCATTAAATAATGTGCACCATTTTGGTTCTAGGACTTACATTTGTTTAGCAACACGAAGAGCTATACTTCCACTTAAAAAATATTTCTCTACTCTTGTACTGATCATTCTTACAAACTCTTATTCCTGTATCTTCAAGTTAATACAGATAAACATATGTAGAAATTATCTTATTACTGATTTCCTTGTAGGTGCAGCGGAAATATGGGAATATAGTAGACCTTGGGCGATAGTCAAATCTTTAAAGCTTTCAAATTCTGTTCTCTTTGCACGGTTAACATAAAAAAATTAATAACGACCTTCCATTTGACAGAAGTAAAAGTTCTCCAAACCTCACACAAATGACGAGCAATGTCTCCCAAATGGTTCACTGTACAAAAAAAAATTCAGACATATATTGTGTGTTTTAGCAAGATCTACATTTTTTGTATAGTACGATTTGCTCTATCTCTTATGTTTTACCAGTTATGTGAAAATCATCCAGAGTAAATAGGACTTCATGGGCTATAGCCAGAAAATTCAAGATATACATTTCAGTTGTAAAAATATCTCAAACCTACGGCATTTTAATCAAAATCGTTAGAGCCGTTTTCAAGAAAAACAAAATGTTTCATGTAAAGGGTAGTTTAGGGTGGAGGAATTTTATTCAAAATCTTCGTGTCGCATCCTTGAAGGATATTAAACTTAAATATCAACACACATCCACACCCACCCACACACACCTTTTTCTAAAAATGCCTTCTTTGGATTCAGGGGCCTCAAAACATATTCACGGTGAAATCTCAACATCGAATTTTCGGGTGGAATGCAATACTTCCTCTGCTATACATAGTAGAGAAAGTAAAAAGTCTGAGGCAAGTTGAATGACTTGAAATTATGGTAGCTGATTTAAGAAATACATAATTCTTGTGGGCGTTTGCGATTCCAATTACTATAATGTTTGAAACTGTGATCCAAATTAATTTTAACATAACGGAGAAGATGTAAAAGAAATCACACTGTTCTAAAAGATTCTACTTCAGGGATGAAAATATGTAATTTTCAGGGAACTAACATTGCTAAATTCAAATCTGAAATCAGAATTTCGCTATCAGGGCCAGTTTTCCTTAATCTGAACATATATATCATGCATGGAATCTATATTTGCGGAAAATATAGTAAATTTATAGAAGTAATTTAAAAAGTCGGCAATATTAATTTGCTATTTTTTATTCTTATTCACGCTGTTCAGATAGTGTGGTGAGTTAACCTCAAAATCGCTATGAGAAAGCACAGATGTCTGCCAATTTAAAATGTATTTTTTGGGTTCTTCAGAGAGCGAAAATCCACACCGGATAGCCGATCTTATATAAGGGAAACCATAAAGGTTCAGCCTACAAATGAATCTATTACAGACAATTAATTAATAATATAAATTAATAAATATAAAGAGAAGTACGACATATTATCAATTATGCTCAAAGTAATTAGGTACAATGAGCTGAAGTGGAAGTGCGTGGTGATTTCAAAGTAATTGCATTGTTATTAGGGATGCAGTAAGGTTACACAAAATGTGGGTATTTCCTTTGGGAGTAGGATAGTCGAGAAGATCCCACTACATAAAAAAGGAATGGCCTAAACGAAATTGGAAAGTTGGTAAGAAAAGGTGCAGCGGGAAAATTTGGTTGCTCTTCCACCCCTCCACATAAAACTCGGCCCAGTTAAAAAATTTGTAATCAGCTACTTAAATTATAGGTGTATTCATAGGTCATCAGATTCGACAACTTCAACAAATCCGAACATTTGAAGCATGCATAATACATAAAGAAAAGAGAGCTTGGGGATGTTTCAAAAAAATAACATTTCCTCGGAAGCAGAAGAGGCACTAAATATAAGGAGTTTGTGAAAGAAATGATCAAAACTTATAGATATTTAGGATGCAACAAGTTCTTGAAAGTACATTTCATGGACTTATTTCCAGAGATGAGATAAGTAGTGATGCATCTATTGAGCATGGAGAAAGATATAAACTCATAGTAAGCATGGAGAAACGGTATGATGCCCAACAATGTTAGCCGGTTATTGCTGGAATGTAACTCCGAACAAAAAGGATGCTCAATACAAAAGGAAGAAATAAAGCATGACATTTTGTGGTGGTAAATTTCTATCCATATTTTCCATTTTTATAAACGTTCATGACTATGAAAAACTGAACATTATGCGAGTATTTCAACTACCACCTTCTGTTACTAGCCCACTGTTCATTCTGTAACTCTGTTTAAGGCTACATGTAATGATTTAAAATATTAAATTAAAAATAGATTACTCTTAAAGTATTTCTGATGTATGAAATCTAAAAAGAGATTTGAAGTCAGCGTTGAAATATCTACAAGAATCACTAATTTTTATCAACCTTTTCATTGATGTTCCTCTGTGTTAGAACATAACAGATTATTTCTCCGTTAGTTTAAATCATAGTTCATGTTTTACGAAATGTATATAACATTTTGTAATTGGCATACATGAAATGGTTGAAAAATCGGTGCAATTTTTAAAGCAACATAGTAGTACCAATAAAATGAAATATCTTAAAAAATGCTGGAACGTAAACTGTTGTAACATCGTTTGTTATTTTTCAATAATATATAGAAATGGTGGCTAATATATTATAGAGTTATTGTACATCTTTGAGAGATGTTCCCGTCGCAGCCGTCGCAGTTTCACTCTCTAAATCGATTCAGAAATGGGCAGAAGTTGCCGAAACTTTAACTTTTGGCTTGGTGAGGTGGAGAATGTCTTGCCGTCCATTGCTCTAATTAAGCAATAAGTTCTCTCCACACTTTAGTCTTACGTACATTTCAGCGAAAAGTCCGATTAGTTCCATTCTGTGATTCTTGATTTCACTTGCCAGTAGCATAAAACATTTAAGATTATATTTATATTTTTAATGCTAATTTGGAGCTTGAATCACGTTTTTGTTCAGTCATGTTTCGTTCAGTCTTAGTTTTCCTTTTGAGATGTGCCTTATTTTCTTCTTCCATCCCCCATCTTATATTTTTCTACATTTTTATTTGGCTGTCCATTAAAATTATAACATTTAGTTAGCTGCTTAGTCTTCACTTCCTGTTTGTTTCTTTTTCCTACCGAGAAATACCACAAACATATATTTTCCTCAGCCTGCAATTTATTTCTATCTATCTGTATGTAATTGTGTTTTGCTGTTATATCAAGTTCGTTCTCTCTAGTCTGTACCAAGTATATATTGAGGGATTCTGCACAATTTAATAAAATTGCTAACTTAACCGATGGTCTGCGAAAGCGTCACTTTCCGCTAGAACATCAATAACATGAATGTTTTCATAAAAATAATATGAATTCTACATTTAAGAAAACATATTTTTCACTTAGCACATTAAGTTTCAACTGACTGAAGCTATAAATGAACAAGCGCATGTTAATGGGCACGCCCTGCTTTAAACCTTATTCATCGTTTTTCCATCCACACAATCTAATTTTTTTTTTACCAATTCACATATCACAATTTAAACAAAATAAAGTAGATATTTAATAACCACTCAAGCTGTAATTTGGAACACCAAAAATAATTAGTGGTATAAATTTCAGCAGGAAGTCTTATATATTGTGATTTTCCAAATTTCACAGATGCGTATCTTAATTGATTTAAATCTAATCTAGAATTCTTAAAGCCCGGTTCCAAAATTACTACTCTTATACTAACATGATGTATAATCATATTCTTTAACAAATCCTTTGCAATGTTTCCAAATGCAGTGATCTGAAATTAGATCCCCACTGTATCCATTATGTTCATTGATGACTATAGTGGTAAAAGACACCATTGCATTCGCCACTGAACAATGCGATGAAAGAATTTACTTTATCAGAAAATGTATTGCAAACCTAGTCGTAGTACGTTTTTATCGAAAATGCTGCAGATTTCAGCCTTTATGAAAACAAAAATGCACCTTTCAGGGACGACTGTTAAAAACGGTTCAAAACAGTTTCCTGCCTCACTATTCCTCCACTTCAGTGTCCCTCACTCCTGGCTTTGGAAAAGTTATTTCCTCGTCAACGAACAGGTGGGGACAACCGATAATGGACTCTGCACTAATCATGCTGAAAAAACGAGAGAGAGCGAAAAAAATAATTTCGTTGCGACATTTCTCGCCCATGTGTTGAGAGCCAAAGATAGAACTTCGTATTAAAAGTTTTAGTAGATTACCAAAAATAAAAAAACAGCTGTTCTATCGCTGAACAGTGCCACACGTTATCTACACATAACATGAATTACAACCGAATGTTTTCTCATAGTTTTAGATTTCAAAAGTTTCATATGTATAAACTATCTTCCCGCTAGTCGCAAGATTTATAAGATACCGGGTTTAGTTAAATAAGCCGACTAGCACTGCTGCATTTCTTTTATAGCCGGTGATGGATTGATCGCTCTGCGATAGCCTAGCTCACGCGTCTACTGAGGATAATGGCATTTGCGTTCAGTCTTAAGTGTAAATGTTGTGTAAGCTATCTTTGATTGTGTTTATTGTATGTAAATACCAATTTTACTACAGAACAGCGTGCGTTTGATGCGTTGTTTTGTTCAAACGAGTTTTATGTGAACTGCTCCCTCGAATTTATACAGAATTTCCTAGTGCCACGGTTTCCAACACCCACAGTTTATAAGGCTATTAAAAATGTAGGCATACATTATAGGTCAGCTTTAGACAAAAAGAAACATTAGTCAACAATTCCAACTGAGGAAAAAGTAGACGAGATAGGAGACTTGGAAAGGGATAAAAAAGGGGAATTTATTCGTAGCGTGTTTTGACAACAGATAAAGCCCACTCGCTCTTCAGATTTATATCAATGCACTTATATTAAATTGAAAATGTATGAAACAAATGCCCATACGCTTTACAAATTAGAAGATTAGTCTTGCGTTTTCCATACTTCGGCTGTAGAAATTCGTTGAGCCGTCAAATATGTTAAACTAGCACGTACGCAAGCGGCAGAATTCCTAACACCTTTTATACTAAACTTAAGCTTATAGTCGTATTGTTTTGTACCATTAGTATTATTTTGGGAAGAAACGGCGGGCGGCCACCAAAATAGCGATAGCAGTGCGATGGGAACGATTGGATGACAATTCAAGAAAACTCCGGTAGCTGCTATGAAACAATCTGTAACAAATGGTATCAGTTACTCCTGATCACACTAACTGAAACCTGAGCAATTAGCGTAGCGCTAACGTTACAGTTGCATTATTGCATGCACTCACAACTAACACAAAGACCCGTCGAATTGAACGCAACTTACATTAAACTGCACAGGACGCTGCTCACTAGCTGCCCACTGAGGACTTCGTAATTTTTTAACTGTCCACGGCTGGTCTCACTCAACTTCTCTAAAGCGAAGCATCTGAACCTTACCGAAAGGAATACTCTAGAATCACAATACCGCACAACAGGGCCATTATTTTGCGAGGATATTCTCAATCAAGAGGACCAGCCCGGCAGGTAGCAGGCCAGGCTAGCGCGCACCAATTCCCCCTGCCATCGGCAGCTAGCTTCACGGCGTGATAACAGTAGGTGCACGTTAAATCTCACTTCGGAGGATAGGCGAACGTCTTAATTAAAGTTTCCAAAGATGACAAATTCTCTTGCTGTTCAGCGGGTTTTAAGGGTGCTTTTATTAAATTTAATCCTAAAAAGAATCCTTTTACACTGTCTACCTTAGCAAAATAATGAATACCACATTGTGGTAAAATTATTCCTAAGCTGAGCTTCATGCATGTGCTGTAATTGCTCTGGTTATTTGATGCATTTTCATCGCTATATAACATCATTCCATTAATAATAGTTGGCCTTGTTCCTTTTGTTCTATAATATCAGTGAATTTGCACACTATTTCTGGTAAACTGCTTTAAACAGAATAAGTAGAAAATTATTTATGTAGAGTAATTTGATAAAATCGGCGGCGCCGTGGCCGAGCGGTTAGACCGTTCACCTACCACCTAGGCGGCCCGAGTTTTATCTCTGCGATGTGGTGTTCCAGCGAACGAAACTGCGTCTGTGAGGTTTTCTCCGGGCTCTCCGGTTTTCCCCGCTACTCATTCCACCAATTGCTCCATCACCACCTTTCCACTCATCGATTTCGTGTGCATTTAATATCATTCTCTTCGTCCCTATTATACCTGGTGCTTGGCTGACCACCCGCTTCCAGGTGTTCATTCTGTCCGGTCCATAGGTTGTTCTACTCCCCAACAGGCGTCCGACCCTAGGCACTCGCTTGTAAGTTCCTTTTTAATGAATGATAGCAAAGGTTCAAACCCATGCTCTTATGCTTTACATTTATCTCTTAACATCTACTTGTTTACTTACTAATAACTCTTTTACGCCATATTTTACTTCATTAATTGGCTTATTGAGAAACATTCAGAGCCATTGACAAGATCAGTAAACTAGATCTGTTATGTAAAGTATTAAATGATGCAACATTAACGATTTTCTATACCTTGAGATGGAATCTATGCAATTGATTGCAGAATAAAAAGGATACTATTACAATACCAATGTTATCATTTAAATCCAATTTGGGCAAGATTTGTTTATTTTTACTTACCATACCCTAAAGAACTGTTCCATCAGAACATTACAAAAACTGTCGCACCAATTTTATTCGATTTCTTTGCAGTAAGTAAATAAAACAATGTATTAAGATCAGAGACTAATTCGAAACTGGACCCCGTGCAGTAGAAATACAATCATCGAGTGAAATGGCTTACTGGTAACGCCGTAACTCGCATTACGGGAGAATGAAGGTTAAGATATTTATTTCGGTTGCCCTAACAGTGGTTTCTTGTAGGTGTAGTATAGTATTCAATGTCCGTTGTAGTACGTCACTATGGATGCTGGACATTGGTGATATTCGTACATGCAACGAGAGGATACTTGGGAAAGAAATTTTGGAAAGAAAGCGCTTCAATCTAACTTTTGAGCAGGCGACGATTTGACATCAGAGGTTAGCTTTTGCCACTCTCTCTCTCTCTCTCTGTTGTCAGATCGGGGCTATGCCCTCTACTGGCCGTGAAATTTTTTATCTAGGTACGGTAATTACGTTAGAATGAGTTGTAGCGTTGATTGTCCAGAAAAGACGTTGAAAGGTTATCCTCCCCCAGAGGAAGGCGCCCTCAACTTTGGGTGTCTTTTTTGTCCTAATGTCTGAATGCGGTTAGGTCAGGGTTTGGTGTGGTTGAGTCTAAGGCCTAGAACGAGTCTCGGTCGTTTGTGTTTTTCACCGGTATCTAGGTCATACTCGCCTAGGCCGTATATCGGGGTATTGAAGTTGTTGGGAAGGTTATGGTAGAAGAAGCGTGCATGAGAGTGGATGTATTCTTTTAAAAATAGGATGTTAAGGTCACGACGAGTTATATAATTTGGTAAATACCAGGGAGAGCGTGGCTATTCTAAGGTAATGCAGCTGCAGAACTTCGAGGCGGTCTATGTGTGTCTGGGCTACTACTCCCCGTATTTCGCAGGCATATGTGATGGCAGGACGTAGCACTTGCTTGTAGAGGAGGAGTTTAGTTTGTATTGACATCACCAAACGCCTATTGTACAGAAGATAGAGCATGCCCACCTCGTGTTAATTTTGTTTGCCACAAAATGCATATGATTCTCTTATGTCAATTTCATATCTAGCTGCACTCCTAGATATTTAATGCAGGTTCTCCACTCGACCTCTTCGGCAAGACTTAACTTTTGTATAATTGGTAAACCATAAGATACGTAAAATCTTACCTGACAGAAAATGTACATCTCGTTCAAATACAATGTATTTGGTTGAGTTAACCGTTTCAGAGATTCTTTTTATATTGGTTTGAAATTTTTAATACTTTCCTCAAGAGGAAAGAGATGTCTTTCCCCTCGTGGTTATGCACAAGCATCGACTTTCAAAGCAACACACAGAGATAGGTTCTTAGAAAATCTCTCTTTACCTGCTGTGTTGTGCAATGTAATAAGTAATTAAACTGAAATTTATCGAGCAAGAACTAGCTAGTCGCTATGATAAAACAAGAATGAGTGGAGAAGCTCGTGTGAATCCAATTCAGATTTTCCTGATAGTGGACTTCTCCCTACTGGATGCATCCTGGATTGGTAAAGCAATCAGAGAAACCAAACAGAAACCTAAGGTATTGAATTCCACATGGCGACTTGCTGGCTCTTGCAGATACACGTTCCATTTACTTTACCATGAATATCGTTAACTACACCCGCGTTCCTGAGTGGCTGCTGGAGATTAGCCGCAGAACGGCGATCAGAATTAATTCCCCTTCTCCCAGTGGAACTAAGCTTTGCTTTGTGGTGCTTTCTAGCATCTGTGAACTGGGTCGTGCATGCCTATCCGGGTAAATTAATTCTACAGATCTTCGTACCTCTAGCTTTGTATTGCCCTCAGTTGTCTGAAGCAAGGAGGTGCTACAATCACCTTGGAACAAATAGCGGGCTACAAAAGCAGATTTTATATTAATTATTCATGCAGTTTCCATGCCCATGAATGATGTAGGGAAATAGCCTGCAATCGATCCAGCCTTAGAAACCGGACATCAGTCTTACTATTTATTATTTCATACTACTCGAAAGTTCCAAACTATGCCTGATTAACATACTTCCGGAAAATCTACAGATAGTCGCAAACATTTACTGTCCCTCGAACTTAGAATGAGTCCTCACACACACTACCGGCGTCTGTCAAAGAACATGTGTTACCATTCGTTGCTCTCAGCTCTTAGAGAACAGCCTTCTCGCTCAGTTGTTTACATCTCACTCAAGGTTGGAGAAACAGCGTGCTATCTTTCACAGCAGAGCACTTGGCTCGTACTGAATAGACTAGGTTAACTAGGATAAAGAAACTTTATGACAAAATTTGCGAGTCAAAATTTACGTTAACCTAAATCGTCAAAGGCATGGTACCCTGTTCAGGTTCAGAAGTAGTATCATCACTTTAAGAGTCTTCCAGGGTCATAGTTTCTTTTTAAACTATACTCTTTAAAGGGAATGTTACTTTTAATAAAAACATCTACTTGCTCTAAAACAGTAAACGATTTTTCCCGTTCCTTTTTCAGGAGATTTACAGTTCCCGTTTGTTTCATTTGTGTTCTCGTATTGGAGACATTGTTTACGGCTACAACCGTTTACTGTTACTTCATCTTATAACTAGTAAATCTTCACCTTTCATGTTATTTCTATGGCTGCTACACTTTCTATGTTTTGTAACAAAAATCAGGAAAAGCAAAAACTACTCATGATTTGTTTTTAGATATATTTTTAAAGTGCTAATTTTACAAGGTTTCCATATTTTTCTTGACAATTTTATGAAGAACTATCCTTTATCGTACAACAAACTCAAGATAAGTAAGTGAGGTCTGGCGAAGTAACTTGCTACTATGGTGCGACGAGAAGTAGGTCGTTCTTCAAGCAAGTTCGTAACGACTGTGCTGAAGAGCAGTGAATGTGGTTACTGCACGGATTGGAGATATCTTGTGCTCTACTTCGTCCGGAAGAAGAGGCTATGTCGGACGTATCTCATTATGCCGCTAGGTCGCAGAAAGCGAATGTGAAAACGAAGTGGTGAAATGGGAATTGAAAAACTGGACTATAAACAGGATGATTCAAAAATACTTTTACAAAGTTTAGGAATGGATTACTTGCACTGAAAAAAAAAAGTTCTGGAACCATGTGTCCCAAAATCCTTCGTTTACGACCTATTAAAGTTCAAGGTGTTATTAATGAAAGTTTTATGTGATACATTAATCTATTTTTGACGTCGGGTTGTTAGGAGCCACAAACTCATAACGGATGCCCAAAATATCCTCAGCTTGCATCTAGATACGCCTGCATTCGTCTAATCCTGTCGAAAACTCCCTGATCGTGTAGAATGTACACAACTGAGACGTTAAAGATAGACTAATAAGTACACTTTCAGTTAATGAATGTCCACGGCGCCATCTACGTCACATGAACAAGTCACAAATTTGTATGAATGAGTACACAAGTAGATAAATGAAGTAGTTGGTTTGCACCTGGAAAGTCATTGAACGTGAACATCCATTACTAAAATGATGACCGAAAACAACTCATTTTGGGACGTATGTTTAAGGGGATTTTTCCCCCTTGTTTCAAAATTAATCAACTGCATTTCACATTTAAAGTATTATAAACGTAAAAGAGGGAGTATTATTCTTATTATAGAAATTTTGAAAAGTTATTGATTCCTTGGGTAAACGAATTTATGTTCCTGTTAAATTATTTCCAAATATTCAACATTTTTCTTTATCTCCCAAAATCTTCCCCTGCAGGATCTAGGACATTTTTGAATTCGCAGAACTGTTTTCATGCTCTGTGAATCTCTTGTGCTATAGTAGTTCTAACGTAAATCACCGCTTTCCTTGATTACTGTTATTCAGTTTCAGAACAATGCAGTGGTTTAACAGCACTGCATAAACGGAGAACTCAGTTTGCATAACAGATGCATAAAAAGAAACAAGGCTTACTTCCACACAGAAACAATAAGACCGCCAAAGTTTGGAAACAACAATAAACTCCAGTGGAGTAACTTCTATGCTTTACAGCAGTATTAAAGCCGAAACCTGTTGAGAATTAAACCGAAGTTGAGGTTTATTTTGTAACAAAAAGTTGCAGCAAATGTATGGAAATGTATAAACATAATATTTCAAAGCATGACTGCTTGTTAAACATTGTTTTGTTGTGTGCAACAAAAGCGGTGATCGAGAAAAGTTTTATAGCTTATATTGTTCACTTGGTGTTACGCTTCATCCATGAGAATGTGTAGCCAATTTGTTATTAAACTTTAACTAGGTTACAGGATGCTCTGGGGGAGTGTTTCCAATATTTGGAATGGAAACAGTATGCATAAAAAGAAGACAGTTTCAGAAACCATAGATTTTAAAATTAATATTTTCCAAAATTGAAAGTAATTTAACATCATTTTAAGAGCAACATATACCGCATTGTCAGGGTTTGGTAAGAAACAAAGGGAGAACATAGTCATTCTTTTCATAGTCCAGGTGGGTAAATTATCCTCGTATCTATAAATTTAATCGGGTATTTCTATAACCCCCTTTAACTACTATGGTAATATAGGAGACTGACCGAACGTTTGAGTTTTTATACTTTGAATGTTTATGTGAATTACTTTAGGTTTTCAACATTAACTTATTTTCAGGAGGGCAGGGAATAATCCTAATTGAAGGAAAAAAGTAGAGCATACCATTTAAAATACCAAGGTTGCAGTTGGAAGTGGCACAATCCATTAAAATAAACACATTTATATTCCATGCATATAAAGAATTGACGGTCAAGTAAACTTGCTTTTATATAATTTGTGGGCAAAAAATAGATACACGATTTACTCCATTAAACCAACGTTATTCTTCTTTTTCTTTTCTTTTTTTTTTTTTCTTTTTTTTTTTTTTTTTTAATTTAACAGCAATGAATTTCACACAACCATTTATTGTGGCTACTTTTAGAAAAGCTGTTGAAGAGTACTATCCCAATCTTTCAACAATGTGGGGTGTTAGAATAAGACATTTCCAGCCACTTCCGGTTAAATCAGAAGTATCAAAATATCGTTATTATAATTTTTGAGCTCCCTGTATATGAGTATCTCCATACACTGAGTTTCGTGTTAATCAGTCACATGCTTCAGAAGTTATTTATATGGTACGGAACTTTTAACTAGCCTGTGTATAATAAATAAATAAATAAATAACCTCTAGTGTAACAGCCCTTCGCGAGCTAAGGCTTACTGTCCGGCAGGTGTGTCCCCCACCTCTGTCCACTACAGGCGTTATGAGTGTGGTGCAGAACTTGAGGGTGGGACGTGGTCAGCGACCCGAGCTCTCCGGCCGGTTATGTAACCTTCGCGACATGGGGTCACAACATTTTTATCAATTAGCTCCATAATTGGTCTCTCAAAGACCTAACAAGCTGAACCCGTACCAGACCTTCCGGCGGCAAAAAATCTCCACGTCGGTACTCGAGATCGAACAAGGTTCCTCCGCGCCAGAGGCAGCGCACTACCACTGCACTACGGAGGAGGTCAAATAAGCAAATAAATAAAAGTATATATGCTCATTTATTCATATTCACCCTGATTCAGGCTCTCATAATTCTAATCAGGATGAGGAAATAATCATGGTTAAAGATCTTACTGCCGGGAACCGAACCCAGAATCTCTGGATTCGGAAATTAGCATGCTAATTGCCACGCCACAGAGCAGTCTTTATATAAATTTGTAGAAAATATACGGAATAACTGTGTCCAACTGCTAGACAAATGCGTGCGAATGTTTACTCATACCATTATCCGCCACAACCCCCAACCCCTTTCGTTTTGTTTTGCTTTTATTAAATGGACTTAAAAGACTAAAGCAAAAAGAAACAGAAAGAAAAAATATATGTGATATCGAAGCAGATGTTTATTTATCTCGTTTAAATTATTTTACTTTTTCTTTTCCTTTTCTTTACCTAGACAGCCTATATTGATACCGCAAGAAAGTAAATAAATAGCTTTATGTATACAATAATTTTATTTTGGAAGCGCCTGGTACCAAATATGAACATTCAGTGATGAACTTAAGTAGCATTTTATGTCTACTAGTTGAATATTCCTAGTCCTACTATATGCGTTGAATCGATAGAACACATTAATATTCAGGGACTCGAACACATACACCACCTCCCCTTTTTATAAAAAGGTATTTTTAATTTAGAACGCCTCAAATCTTGTATATCCGGCGAAATCTCGTTATCAATTTTTTTGGGTACAGACTTCTCTACTTTGGGTAAGTAGCCAAGAAAATAAAAATAGGTAATGATAATACCACTACTACTAGTATATTGTGTACCAAGAACTTTAAGTGATACTTTTCAGGTCGAGAATCCATTTTGGGAATACAAGGCTCGCAGTCTTTTCAAGTCTGATTCTGACTTAAAATAGCCTTTTAAATGTGAAGAAATATTCTCCACGTGTCTGACCCTAAGATTTTTCTGATCACAAGGTCGATGTACGAGACTGCGTGGTCTGTTCATCAAATATTCATACGGACCTAGTTTACGTCGAGAAACTAAGTTTTTCATAACTGTTTAATTTTTTATCATGTTTCAAGAAAGTATCTCAGTTACCAATAGATACTTAGAAGCGTCCTATAATGCTTGTAATTATAGAAAAAAATCTGATGCTAAGATACTTAGGGGGAAAATATTTGTGCAATAATGCGGAAAGGAGTTTAGTATAACTTAGTCACTAAACACACAGCATTGTTTTGTTAATAAATTATGACCAACAGCAAAGTGGGTCAAAGATCCACTTCATCTTATATAACTAAATTAGTGCCGTGCGTGTCGGTCTCTGTATTCAGTTCACATGACCGAAATTAGCTTCGGGGAATCACGTTTATTCAACCTCATCAAATGAGTAACAGAGCATTCAAAATGATGGGTGGGGATATCCAAAATGGGCGGTGGAAAAAATCAAAAGATGGTTATGTGCTATAAAAGAGCAGAAAATAGAATCTGAATGCAGACTAAGATCATCGTTGGAGTTACAGGATAAAATAAAAATTGAGTTGGATAAGGAAACTTATTTTGGAGCTGCGTATGAAACAGAAGACTGGAATAGCATAGCTTAGGTTGGGAGGATGGAAAGCTCATGAGATTGTTGACGATG
Source organism: Tenodera sinensis (assembly GCA_030765045.1). Lineage (NCBI taxonomy): Eukaryota > Metazoa > Arthropoda > Insecta > Mantodea > Mantidae > Tenodera > Tenodera sinensis. Next base: position 108,204,005 of record CM060966.1, on the reverse strand, counting down.
CTGGTAGGAGAATCTGTCCATTACGCAGGGAAGAAGCTGGACACATTTTGGCAGCATGCGTACAGACTGAAAAACGCAGGGAAAAATATTACCGGAGCTATCTTTGGCTTCCAATAGGGGGAGGATAATACACTGGGACTTAATCCTAAACAGTCAAAACTGGTCAAACTTGGGTAGTACAGACTTGTGTATGTACGTGTACTAAGAGAAATATATTGGATAAATATTGTTTATACATATTTTATATTTGTTTATGTAGGTTTTCTTCTTCACTGGGTGGCTGCAAAACTCATCCAAGTAGTCACTGTCTACTCTGACTGGCCTCGCAGAAGGCAGTGTCACCATATGAAGAAGCCGAACATAGTTTACGGCGAAAGGTCGGCATAATTTTTAATTTTTTAATAAGCCAACTTGCGATCCATACCGGAAGCCAAGAAATAACTAATGGAGAAATGCCGAGGAAGTCTGCGTTATATTTGTAGCAATTATTAAAGCATGTACTTCTCCAGTGAGTATATAGTCTTCAGACCCAAGGGACCATTATGTAATTTATGTGATATTAAGTATATAATTATTACAACTACCACTTATTCACTGAACCGCACTTGATATTCGCCAGCTCTTTTCAGCCCTCGGGCATGAATCAAAATAGTGCGGCTGCGATCATGCGCAGCTCGTTTCCATTCGCTACTAATATTCTAATCGAAATAGAGAATGATTAGATGATAAAATTAAATTATTGTATTCGCAGATCAGTTGTATAGTGGTAGTTGCGCTCGTCATGCCAATAAAATCATCACCAAATTTCTTATATAGAGAGAACCTAAAAGCTTATTTTCACGCAACAAACTAGATGACCGAGTCCCTTAGCCTCCTGAGCTGCTTTGATTATTCTGTTTCTTGCTGTGTATATTTCTTCCATATATGCGTAAAACATACATTTCTGTGTCCTATCTATAGTATGTAGGAAAGTATTGTATTTAATTACATATTTTAGATTGAGATTTCATCGGAAATTTTTCACAAAAAGATTCGTTTATGTTTGTGTGCGTGTGTGCATGTGCGTGTGCGCGCGGGCGTGTGTGTGGCATAACTCAAAATGTCTTGTAAATAACTATCATACTTGAGAGGGCATTGGTTTCAACTGTTTAAACTGACAAAGAAATAAATTAGGAAGTGAGGGGTTAATGATTTCTGTAAACACGTTAATAACGTTGACATGTTTTTCTCCGTCTTCTCAGAACTTATTTTACCGACATTAAAGACATAATACCGGAACTATTTAAAAACACTAGAACACGTAAAATATAATAGGATTGTTCAATAAGCTGAGAATACTTTCCCTTCCTCCCTGCAATTAACACAGGCTAGCCGGCGCTGAAACCTTGCCCTGCCCAAAGTGCCCGCTAGAATACTATGTGATAGACATGAAAATAAGAGGTCCATATGCAGAAGCAAGAAAAGCTGAAGAGAGAACACTGAAGCAGGCTTAGTTGACAATGAGAATCTCTCCTTATGCTTAAAATGATAACTAATTGCTTGATCCGATTAAACTACATTTCGATTTGGGGGAAAACGCTGAAACAAGTGGGGATCAACTTTGAATCTTCTAAATGACAATCATTACGACTGAACCAAATCCCCAGTACTTATGCACTTACACGAGTGTCGATATATTATTAATGCACATTTTATGGTCTTCAGAACTAATTTTAGTCAACCTCTACATTGGAAAGTCAAGATATTGGTTTTTCATCTAAGGCAGGACTGGGCAACTCGTGAGATACCCTGAGCGACTTTTATTTCTTTTACCTGCTAAACATAGTTATCAGTGCAAGGCCGTGAGCAGGCTGCGCTCAGTGAGCAGCAGTTGTCCAGCCCTGAATTAAGGGATCCCAAATTACTTCTTGTGGAGAATATCATATTATGATTAACCTCCAAACAGTCTAAAAGTAACAGTGAATGCATGTGTGAACGTTTAAAGTAATCAAATCAGTGTTTCTTTAATTTAATTTCACCAGTTGCGACCATCAGAATTTGTTTCCTAAGTCGCAGCGGCCAATATCACCGTAACAGTGATTGGGAGATAAATCAAACGCTAACTAAAATAATATGAATAGAAGTTCTTAATCTATGCACCAGCTCTTTAAAAATGAGCCGAAAGTTATTAAAAAGTGAAGCGGGTGTTATGACTTTAGAGAAGAGGAGTTAGAACTTAAAGGAAAACTTGGAGATCAAATTTCGAGAGTGTGTATGCCTGAAGGTTTTCCACTGAGTTTCTTCATTAAGACTTCTATAAGAATTTAATTATCTGCCTATATATACATGAAATTCTTTATACAGGCTTATGTGGTAATTCCCTGGAGATGGTTGCTAATTTGAAAACAGACCTTTAACACAAAGCGATATCCAAACATTTCTTGCTGTGCTCATGAATATTGTTTCAGAGGTGGTCTATTCGCGGAGATGCAGAAAGACAGCTTCATTCCCATTCTGTCGTGATGGGGCAGTATTACAGAAGCAAAAGGAATTTACACGCAATCCAAAACACATTTGTATGCGTGCATACTGATTAGTGCACATGCAAGAAACATGAGTTAATCTGGCTGGTATGTGAAGTAAATTATATCACTGTTGAAATGCTTGTGCTGTCACAAAAGATTTACACACGGTATTAGGGGTATAAATGGAGACACTTGTATAGGTAACTCAGGACAGTATAATGAACATTATATCAATATTTACTTCATTACCTTTAGTTAATAAGAGTAGTGTATTTTCAGGTCGGTTAGCACAAGTTGCCAAGAACACAAGCTATACGTGTTTACTTTCTCCGAGAAAACAGGGATGGATTGTTGTGACGGGGAAAGCACAGAGGGCTTTCTTCAAGGCTAATGCCCTTAGATACCTGGGCAGCAGGTCAGGTATTAAAGGAAATCAGATAGTGTATACTGACAGGGGTTTTTCATTTCATTACACAGAAAACATCAGTAATGATGAATTTGTGGAAAAAAAAACTGTTAGACGAAGAGAAAAAAACAACAGTGAATTGGATACATAATTAGGTACCAGTATAAATCTACATATAAATCAGTTAGCAGATTTTGAATGAGAATGTTCTACTACACAATGTATGAGAGCTTTTCAAGTACGACATACAAAATGATAAGTTTGTGATATGCCTTAAGCAAGTTAGATGTTGATAAAGAATTTAAGTCTTTTTCTAACTTTTTAATTATTTTATTTCTATCTAATTGTATTTCATCAGAGAAGTTCACAAGGGATTTTATCGCTTCTCCTTCCTTTATATTTGAAAGCATGGTTGAATAAATTGAATTTTGATATTCAATGATTCATTTATTTTGCCGCCTTGATGTTTATAACTTGATATTTTAATGGGTTTATGTTCATTGATAGCCATATTCAATAACTACTGAGCAGATGTTTCATTTTTGCAATCACTGCAGTATCGTCAGCAAAATCAATAGCAGAGATACTAACATCGTGATTAAATTTGAAATCTTAAGCTTTCTCAATTTTATAGTCCGTTAAATCTTCAATTATGTCATCAACTGCGATGTTAAACAATATAGGATAAATGGGTGAACCTTGAGGAAAACCATAAAGCAAATAAATTAGATTTTCTTTTTTAATTTCTCATTTTATTGTAATACTGTTTCTTTTAATGGGATCTATAACCAACTTTTAGATTTGGTATATTAGTGCGACACAAACATATTTTAATATGCTTATGACCTGCATTATCATAGGCATTAGAGATGTCTAAAAATATGATGCAACTATCCTTTTCATTAGCTTTACAGTTTTTAGGTATCCATCAATGAATGATTGATATATTAATACAACATCCAGATATTGCTATGAAGCCACGTTTATGAGCGGATAATCCAAGAAATCTCAATTTCCCATCAACAACTTCTTCACTTTCCCGTCTAATTACAAAGAAAATAGAAATTGGTCTCCAGTTACCCATATCTTCAGCATTTTCGTTTTTTAAAATTAAAACCGCTATTGGTTCTTTAAACACGGCTAGAAATTTCCCTAACTTTAGCATAGCACTTACCAAAAGACGTTATTTTAGTTGATATAGTTCCTTTAATTCTTGAACTATTACCCTATCTGGTCCTGGTGATGTATTAGTTTTAGTTTGATTATTTTAATTAACAATAGTCCACTAACTTTCATTGAATCCCCACCAAACAACTTTAATCACGAAAGAAGTCAGCAGTTTTTAATTTATTAAAACTGTTACGATTCTATTAATATGTCATAAGTTTGAATTATAAGCGTGATGAATAAAATATTTATCTTGAACTTCTGCTCAAATAGTCTGTGAAGTTTTTAGTCTCCTCCTATGTAATGTAACTGGGAATCATAAAATAGACAAAGAAATTTAAAACGCATTCTCGACTGAACATTTTACGATATATTAAAATACCTACAATATGTTTAATCATGTACGCGCGCGCGTGTGTGTGTGTGTGTGTCTGTGCATGCTTGTGAGAGAGATTTCTTTTCTTTCTTATGTAACAGTTACCCCATTTGTGGTATAAACAGCTGAGTTTGGCTGAATGGGGTTACATTAATAGTTATTTTTAAACTTTTACTTGGATGTATATATCGGGTTTACTTAGAAAGTTATGGATACTTCGAGAGTTATTTATGCAGAAAGTTGTAATTTGATTTAAAATTCACAACATCCATACATTTTACAATTTATCTTGCTTCCTTTTTATTGCCATCTTGACCCCGTTTACCAAATTAGCTTTTTAATCATAGGTAAATTTTAATTTACGAAATATGTGTATGCATAGAGAGTAGCTTACTTCCACACGAGCCATCATGCTAGAATTTTCAAAGCATTAATTTGCCTCATGTTGATACTACGCAATTTAAGATATATTAGAATTTGAAGCTTTTAGGGTTATGTCTCAGTTTTAAAAAGAAGCACCCTAATGAAAGAAGATAAAAGATAGCTCCATTGAACGTCCACAAAGAGTTCTATTGTAGTGTCTTGATTCGCTCCAAAGAATATTAAATTCTGGTAGATTTAATGTTGGCAAGACAGGCTATTTAATTTTCCTTAATATTAAATAAGTTTAAAGTTATGGCTGAGAATGTCTATGCGTTATGTTCACATTACTTTCCCATGCATTGTATTTTCTTAAGTTAATCGTATAAAACACCGGAACCCTATATCCATTCTGTACGACGATAATACAAGTTACGAAGGGCTTAACTAAACCATCTCAAAACATATTGGAAATTTAAAACTATCGGAAATTAATAATTTCGTAAAAATGACCTAAATTGTGTATCTTAATGATATCAGATTTTTCGTTTGGTTAGTTAACTTTATCAACCTGTTATGATTTAACAACTGTACAAAATTATACAAAATTCATTCTGAACGAAGGATTTCACAGGATGTTCACAGAAAATTTAAGTCGTGCATTTTATTGCTCATGAAATTGTGTATTTTCATAAAAAGAGTTAGTGAAAATAAAAAGGAAGGAGTAAATAGTCCATGCACAGGATAGTTTGGACTCGAGGGATTTTCTTGAAACTCTTGGTGTCGCATCCCTGGAAGATGCTGAACTCTGATATTGCATTTATAAGACATTTCGTTGCTTTATGCTGTCTTATACGCAAATACACTTTTTTCTCAATTTTATTTTTTTTTTTTTGGATTTAGGTTACTTCAAAACGTACGGATAAATTTCCGGTGAAATACTGATACGGATTATTCAAGTAGAATGTAATATCTATGTTAGAATATGTGTGATGGTGGATAAATTAAAATAATGGGATGGAAATTGCCAGTGTTGTTAAATGCATTGAAGTGGAGATTTCGAGAAAGAAAGCAAAGAAGGAAATAAATCTGTCCTAAGATAATTCACTTTAAGTAGACTAAAACTAATGTGCAATGAGATAAACAGTGATTTCCAATATTCTCTTAAGGCAACCTTTGGCGAAACGAGTATCCTATTACCGGCGTAACCGTGACCTAATTGCCGTTACAAGGTATAACTGATCGCCGATCGTTTGCTGCAATCGGAATTTGCCAAACGCGCTTTGGCGACAGGAGAATTTATGACTGCGCACCCTCCAGCGTCGTTCTAATGTGTTCAAAACGTGCCTGTGATATATTGCTTTATGATCTGAGCAATTTAATCCTTGCGGACCACAGCGCAAACATTCGAAAGAAAAATAAGTCCAAACGCGTTGAGCTACCACAAGAGAAATTCCACACGAGTGGAAATATGTGAAGAAACGGCAAACACTTAAGGCATTTATGCAATATTGCGAACGGTAAAACGTTCCATTACTATGATTCTAAGTTGAATACACATTTTGTGCATTTATATGCGTCAAGATATGTTCATTTTCAAGAGAAAATGTCATATACTCACATGCCTTTCTCCACTGACTTTTCTACGAACTGTTCTAGCTACTGCTTGTTAATCCACATAAATTCTCAATTTACATCTACATATTTGTGCACATTTTGCTGTAGGTAAAGCGATAGTCACATTTTTAAAGAGGGTGTCGTTAGGTGGTGGATTTGAAATGCCATGCTCTTTGCAAGACTACAAGAGAGGGGAAAAAACTATGGCAGACACAAAATTCAATGGCGGTTAGAAGAAAGAGCTGGTCAACACAACATCCAACCAGAAGCTTGCCACGCCCTGCAGTGTTGTGTAGTTAAAACACGCTGTGAAATCACACTGTAAAGCCGGTGATATAAATATATAAAATGCGCCCGCAAAATTTATTTGCACAACAGGAAAAAGAATAATCTGATCATGAAACGGTCAGCTATCTGCAGCCATTAATTGTTGTGTCTGCCATAATAACGACTTCCCTTAGTATAAGTATTTGAAAAGTAAACTTAATGTCAAGACATATTTCGGAAACATACTACTCCACAAAAATATATTTGATATTTATTGTGTGCTTTAACCACCTCTATATTTTTAGTAAGATTTTGTCTCTCCCAAAGTTTAACTATGCAAACCTCATTCAGAATCAAGAGAACGTTAAAGACTATTCTCAGAAAATTCAAGATATGCAATTCATTTCTCATTAAAGTATCAAGCATAGTATTTTAATAAAACAATCTTAAAAGCCAGAGAAAACTAAATTCTCGAGAAAAAAAATCCCAGTTAAAGGGTAGTTTGGGGTGGGAGATTATCCTTATAATTTTCGAGTAGTGTCCTTAGAATATGCTGAACTTGTGTGCCAAGTTTTGTATTTAAAGGACTATTCGTTTTTGAGATACATACAAAGCTTGTTCTAAAATATTTTTTTTTTAATTTAGGAAGTCTCAAAGCTTTTATTTCCGGTAAAGTCTCGTTATCAAATTTTTGGGCGAAATACAATAGGCATTTATTTTGATTAAGCAATGGAAAAAGTAAAATGTACAAGTTTTCTTAAAGGTAGGTGTATATTTTTCTTGCCTTTTGATGGAAAGTAATTTTCCGGTAGGAATATGCTTCTTAAATACATTTAAAATGTTCTATTTGATGGCAAAAAGAGAGTCGAGCTTTTCAAAACACTATCAGCTAAACGAGACATGGAATTTGTTGTGCAGCACTTTTTCTGACGTTAAGGGTATGGTCCACTGAAATTTCCAGTTTCAAAAAATTAATTTAACTTATTAGAATTTCTGTATAATTAAAATAATTATTCGTATGTACTCGTATTACCTCTTCCAACCACGATTTTGTTTACAGGGAATGTACAACTTAATTCCACTTTTCTAGCACACTTTCTTTTTTAACATTGATCATTAATGCAAATGTTCCCACAATGGAGTTTTCAGTTTTCATCATCTATTTGTAAATTACAGGAGGAGTTCTTGAGAGATCAATAAAATATAGCAAGTTTTTATCCGCACTTAAAATAGTAATGTGGTTGTGCATTAAAAGTGCATATCATGTATTTCGTTGAAAAAGTAGAATGGTATAATTTTTCTGAAAAACTGTAGGATATACATAACAAAATTAGCCTTAATTCTGAGGAGAGTTTTAAACATGGATACTTACCTGAAATTTCAAAATTTAAAATTCCAAAAACTATCCTACTCGTTTTTGGATGTTGACCTGATGTTTAAACACTTCGTGTATATTAGGTAAAACTATGACAAATTATTATTAAATTAATTCAATTGGAGAAAATTAGAATTTTAATTGCAAGATTTGCTATCTCAAAATCATTCCCCACCGTAGAAGAAAAGTACGAACAATTTTGGGAAAATACTATTTACAAAGCAATCCAACCACACTAAACACACAAAGAAAACAGTTTTGCTTTCCTATAATATCCATATACGGGGTGAATTACCTTAGTGAGATTGGTTGATGCTCGGAGGGGTTGATGGCCCTAAGCGTAAGAAAAAAAAAGTTAGTTTATCTCGCAGCTAAGACACTACTATCTTCATTATTGGGAAAACGAGCAGTTACGGTTTCATTAATCCGTTATATGTTTAGAGACCCCCCCCCCCCGGCCATATTCGGCGGCGCCGTGGCCGAGCGGTTAGCGCGCTCGCCTACCACCTAGGCGACCCGGGTTCGATCCTAGGGACCCGCATGTGGTATTCGTGGTGGATGAAGTGGCGTCAGGGTGGGTTTTTTCCGGGTGCTCCGGTTTCCCCCGCCATCTCATTCCATCGGTGCTCCAATCTTCATTCCATGTATCATCAGTGTCACCGCCTGCGGTGCCATAGTAGTAAAAGCGGGCGTTAAACACTACAGCAGCTACAGCTACAGCTATTCCTTCTCTCTTTTTCCTCGGGCCTGGGGAACAGTACTTTCTAAGTGTCAAACCATTCCCCTCCCTTCGTGACCTTCAACCTAGTGTGTGTGTGTGTGTGTGTGTGTGTGTGTGTGTGTGTGCGCGCGCGCGCGCTGGTAGCTACTACAGGTAACAAGTACCTAAAAGCAATCTTCGTTTGGAGTATCTATTCCAATTACTGTTACCAGAAATTTGTGTACCCAAAATTGCAACAGTTTATTTCTTTCTTTTCTTTTTCATCCGTAAGCTTTCAAACTTTATCTGAATTCCATCTAGCCCTTATCACCTCTTTATCTACTTCACAAACATTCCAAGAAATAAACATGGACCAACGAGCGATGTAATACATAAGAAACGAAGTGAAGGTCATAAATAGCCTCTCTTAATGCTTCTACTCTTATTAATGAAGTGGTGATGGCCCTACTGTAACTAGCTACTCGACCTTGTAGAGGGTGGGGTGAGTGAGAAATGAGTTACCAGTAGCGCTAAAATGAATAAGAACCATAAAATATAAAATGTTTCTTCTGAGGTAGACATGAAAATTAGATCTAAATTGCCATTATGGAATAATTGTCACCGAGAGAATATTACTTCTAGTATTTGCAAATTAATTATTTTGGTGCACAAGTATTTGGTTACCAGTGTGTGTTTGCTATGTATATATGCATGTATTTATTATTAATTATTATTATTATTATTATTATTATTATTATTATTATTATTATTATTATTATTATTATTATTATTACTATTATTACTATTATTACTATTACTATTACTATTACTATTATTATTATTATTATTATTATTATTATTATTATTATTACTATTATCATTATCATCAGTATTATCATCAGTATTATTATCATTATCATCATTATTATTATACTGATGTGGCCCTTGCGGAAAAATGTCGCTAATATTATGATGATAATTATCTAATGTAATCATCTTTGTTTATTGGCAGTGTTACCCTCCGATCTTATTTGGGAAGACAACTTCCCAATTAACTGTATGCAATTATGTGATGCTTGGAGTGGGGTACCCACATCAATATCAACTTCAATCTGTCGTACCTATATTATGGTCCACTTTTCTGCACATTCTGTGCATTTTCTCCTATCGCTGTCAAGTTTTACTTGTGCCCTTCACTTTGGCAAGAAATAAAAATAGACCTCACCCTAGCTGGATTTTAACCTACATTAATCGATTTGAAACAAGTCAGATGAGCCATCGCGCCTATCAGGTGCATACGTTATGTGCCTTAGAAGTTTATATAATAGTTATTCCCGTTCCACAGTCACCCTTATGCGGTTAGCTGAATTTCAATGTCAGCCCATACATTGAGCATTGTCCACATTCCAACACCAGAAACATGAGATACGATACTCCTGGATGTGTTTTAATGTTCATTTAAGTTGAACTGAGAAAGTAACATAACCTGAACATAAATCGTAGATAACTTATTTAAAGGTTAAATACATGTAACGTTTACTTATGTAGATGTTTAAAAATAAACAATTACGGTTTTAATCCCCGATTTATTTAAGTATAAATTTTACCATCTTGGAGTCCGTATAATTTAAATATTCAAAACTACGTTGCGTCATAAAATTGCGTGTAAACTCTGATAATACCGAATAATGCTGCAACTTATTAAATACTCATCAGATTAAAAATTTAACAAGAAAATTGGCAAGAAAAAATTATACTCGTAGACCAAGTACCTATGTAAGAATCTCTTACTTCGTATCCCCTTCTCTCTTTAGCTAAAGTAGACAAGATATTTAGGATGACGTAAGATGTCATATAGTTCACACTAGTTGATTCAGTTGTATATAAGTGAAAATAAGCACAATAAACCCTGGAAAGTTGAACTTTTCAAATCGAATTCAATTTTCCAACTTGCTGCCTGCAATGGCTAGTGTAAAATAAGTATCATATATTCACAAAACTACAAACATTTTTAAGGTCTGAAATTTTATTTTAGGTAACCCATAATGTACGTTAAAATCTATGTATCCAATGTACAAAGTAGCCAGAAATGTTCGGTTATATTTTTAGCACAAATACTTACGATAACTACTACAAACTCTACAACAGCAAGTGTACACCATTAAAACTTGTCCAACTTTGGTAACGTGTATTTGTCTATCCTTAAGATAATAAAATCGAAACATCAATTACCATACGCTAAAACATTTCGGTATATAAACAACACACGAATTAGTGTGTTACATCAAACAGCTCAGCTGCCAAAATCTTGTTACAAAATGTCGTTACATTGATTGCATGAAATTACACTGTCAATTATAGCAGACTTCAGGGTATATTAATTAATGTATCAAAATCTGCTAGAAGAAAACCAAATTGATGGTACATAAGGGTTAAATTGTGTTTACTTTGCGATAGGTATTAGTAAAATTCATTGTGAATATTTTGGAAAGTAATTCATAAGCGCTAAAATGTTTAACGCACATTATATCAACTGTCCTATTTTATACATACTTGAAAGCATTTGTAGTGTGTCGATAGATATGTACTCTTATCTCCTGAATATAGACGTTTTCTTGGTCGTATAACCGTAAGATATTCCCCATAAAAGTTTCTCTTAATTTTGTACCAATTAGAACAAATTTATTTTGTCAACTCATATACAAAATTTCTGCTTTCTATGTGCAGCCATTCACGAGTTTTTCCTTAAGTAGGGCTGGATAAAAAATTCATTAAAGGGTATTGTTGAATAGAGAAAACACCTAAAAATTGAATGGTAGAAAATAGTTTGAATTAATGCATGTTGAGCGCTCAACTGTCTTCCAAAATATTTTCATTTGATAAACTTTACTCAAACCACATTTATCTTCATTTCCTTTTGCTTTAGTTGTTTGAAATGCAGGTGAAAACGCCATTAAAACAGAACCTTGAGACCGCCAAATGTAAAGCATCAGAACTATGTTTACGCATGTTGATAAGGTAGAAATTTTTTTGCTTTCCATTACTAATGTTTACTAATTTTCAGTGAACACCATTTCTTAAACATTTGAATGAACTCAAATACATTCCGATTCTCGGCAGGAAAATTATACGCGACTCTATGTTACCCTGCGGTTGAGAGTACCAGATTGTACTTTCTTTTTTATTGTCTCCCACCCCCCACCCCACCCCCGACCCCAGAGTAAGTAAATCTACGTACTATATTTTAAGTAAGATTTATGTTTCTACAAAAAAAGTAGAGGATTTAGCTAGCTTTTTCTCCAGTACAAACTCGTGGCCAATCATCCAACGACATCCAATTTTCATGTCCAATGGACATCCTGTGATGGCCTGTTTATCTTTTAGAAAAATCGATACGGAGAGTGAAGTCCCGCTTTAACATCTATTAGAAGTATAAATTATATTTATCTACGTGTCGACTAGTATGTGGATTTAAGTAAGTGTTGTATGATGGGGGTCATCTCTATTCCATTGGAAGTACGTCAAACACCAACCCTTAATTACATAGGACATAATGTACTTTCTTGTATAATATTTGAGTACTATTTCAAATGGACTTTCAAAAATATGAGAGGAGTTAGAATACCTCCACTGGTTGTCCTTAAAACACTGCGTTATTGGATTACCTAAATATTTGAGAAAGAAAATCCTCCGATTTATACCGTCTCCTTTAACCTAATTCTGTTTTAATGCAACTCGTGCTACAAAACATGACATAGTTGACAAATTCTATTTTTAAAACTCGGGTAATAAATTATGAACAACTAAGGAAAGAGAATGTCATTTAATAGATCCCAAATGCAACGTGGTTCGGGATTTGGAAATAAATGTTATACTAGGAATTAGTAGTGGTAGACATATTCCTTTCCTCAGTTGGTATATCTGTTCGAGTCTGATATAAATGTCTGCAGTGTTTTTGTTCAGAAATTTTCCAAGTGAATGTTTGAAGGAAAAAATACAATAAGGGAAATTTAAATTTTAAACGTATATAAAAATTACGTCGTGGTTGTTTAAAGCTCCCGAAGATTCGCAGAGCGTCGCAGTCTAGCGTGGTTAATGCAGCAAACAGCTGATTGACTGACCTGCTGCTGGGGTTGTGGTGGGCGCCGACCTAGAGATTTCTGCAGCCAGAGGATGACCTTGCTACGGGCACGATGGAGAAAGGATCTTTCGGTCGTCGTGACGGTGGATGCCGCCACGGGGACGGTCTGCGTTGCCGGGCTGGAGGAGGTGCTGCAGCTGTTGGTGGTGGTGGTAGTGAGGTGCATCCCGGCACGCTCCTTCATCTCCGACAACTAACAGGACGTTTCCCGGGGTCGGGGGCTCCCGTTCAGCGCCTGCCCGCCGCCGTCCCGCCACTCCACCCCGTGCATAGTCTAGCCGAGACGAGATCGATATTGGTGCGAGCTTGCGAATACTGACCCACCACCACATGGGTTTCAATTCGGAATGCCTCACCTTCCTAGGCACGAACGTAAATATTGGGCTACTTTCACAAAAAAAAACTATTTTGTAAATAAATGGGAGGAAGTACTGGCACAAAAGAATTTGCGAAAGTTTATTTATTTTTACCCACAAAATTCTACGTTTAACCCTGATTTAGCCTTTCAAAGTCATGGTCAGGGTTGGCGTGCTGCGGATTTCCCGCATGCACTGCCCTACCTCTCTTATTCGTAGCTTAGACACTGGGAGAATATCACAGTTAGTTGTAGGAATTTCATTTCAGGGTAAACAGCAACACAATTATCTCTCAAAGATTAAAATCATACAGAGATTTATAGTGATTTTGGTGGTCTTCAGAGGATGTATTCCTGTCCAGTTCATTAGACACCAAAATTTTAAGCTTAACTGTTAAAAGCCGAGCAGGAAGTCCTGTATAAGCACTAAAACAGTGGAAAGGCCCACCAGTAAGGTGTTCAGGTCCTCGATTTCTAATGACTATCCCCTTGGAGCTCCGTGGAGAAATTTATGGGAAATTGTGGGCAAAAATCAACAAGTACAATCGGGTGTACAGGATTGTGACGATACAAAATATTTTCAATTACTTCTCATCTAATTGGTCAACAGTCCACGCCAGACTGACTGCACCTATCTTGTTGGTTGAAGCAAATTCTATCACACAATCACCTCATGAAGCGACTGTATTGTTTGAGGGCCCGTCGACAAGTAGGTCATTAGGGTCCGAAGTCATAAGATAAAAGCAGCGAAACCTAAAACCTGTGACGTCTCGCCCAGAAGCAGCTAATAAGTTAAAACAGCCAAAAATTAAAAACAGGTAAAATTTAAACTGAAAAAAGTTGATCGGCAAAAAATGCAAGCCGTTAAAACGTTAAAACATCCAAAAGGGCTAAAAAGCTCCGAAATAAAATGCAAGTTAAAACTGCCTACCAAAGTCAATATTGGAGACAAACCTCAGCACTGTCTTTAAAACTACTGGGTCGTTGCCTGAAATTGAAGGCAGTGTTGGCCCAGACCAAGGGACAAAAGCTCACGGGTGTATCACGGTAAATCAGCTCATGAAGAACGGCGACTTCTGATTTAGAAGTTAAGACCTGTAAGAAAAACAGCTGAGTGGCATATTTAAGCGCCCGTTCGTAAGAAGCATATGAAACCACAGACGCCATAGAGTGGGTACTTACAACACATGAGGTGAAATAACTGAAAGATTGAATTGAGGAAAGATAACTTCGACATTTGCACGTTCTAGATTTAGAAAATCCTTGGTCAATGACAATGGTTCCTAAGAGAAGCGTGGACCTCCTGCTCAGAAGTGTGTTCCCTTGGTCACCTTATGAGTTGTGTATCGTATACATAGTCCTACCAACATCGTCAAACTTGTCTTTTTACAGAGTGAAGAACTGTTACACCTATTGAAAAGAGTGACTTTGCAGCAAAGGCACCCCTAACTCTTTACACTTGACATTGTCTTCTTTACCTGATTACCCTCCCCTTACACCTCCTGGGACTTACAACCCAGCGCATAGGGTCAGACGCCTGTCGGGGAGCAGACGAACCTATGGACAGGACAGAGTGAAGATCTAGAAGCGTCATACCGGGCACTAGGTATAAGGGTGAGGAAGAGGAGGATATGAAATACAGGCGAAATCGATGAATGGAACAGTGATGATGGGGCAATTGGTGGAAAGAGTGGCGGGGAACCTGGAGAAAACCCACCCAGACGCCGCTTCGTCCACCATAAATACCACATGCGGGTTCCTGGGATCGAACCCGGGCCGCCTAACCGCTCGGCTACTGCGCCGCCAACACGTAACATTATGCTATATAAAATTCCGTGGTATTATTATTACCAAATTTCACATCGATATCATGTTGCAGTTCAGTCAAGTTGAGTTTAATTCCTATTCTAGAACAATTTAAAGAAATAAAAACTCAATTATTTTGCTTTCTACACGAAAGAGTTTCCTCGCCATATCCTGGTTATATTATTATTATTATTATTATTATTATTATTATTATTATTATTATTATTATTATTATTATTATTATTATTATTAAAATAAAGCTGTTATATAATGTTTAATTACCTTTACCCCAATAAAGTTGCAGATAAAATAATATTAATTACATTAATTACTCGGTAAGAAATGAAATATTCGTTTTCTGACAAATCACTGGAAGATATGTCAATTATATCTATTAGGAGTCCTCAGTAACAGATTTTAAAACTGGACCTTTTAGCTCTCGACCGCATTCCCCCGTTTAAAGTCTAAATATGGCTGAGGCGCTCTCAATATTCTACTACCAAAATAAATCAGACATAGAAGGTGTCACCAGAAACATAAAACCGAATTTTTGAAGCATTATGGCATTTCTTTTAAGCATGCTCTGAATGTTTCTTTTTCTTTTCTTCTTTTTAATTGCATTAAATGGGTAAGCTGATTCATCCTAGCATCAATTCGTAGCCCGAAGCTCAGGAAAACAAGCTAATTTAATTTTCCCGACGTTGAGTAAAGTATGTGTTCTACTTATTATTTGAAGATCTAGTATCCGTCCTATTTTATGGCTGCAGGAGAATGCATCAACAACGCAGAAATGGGTTGTCGCGAGAGGATAATTAAATGCAAACGCTACCGCGTTAGATACTACTATAAAAATGCACACATGTAACATAATCGTGTCGAAACTTAAGATGAATTTAATGAACAATCCGGAAAATTCCATCCTCTGAACTACGTGGTCTGTTCTCCTGTATTTAACAAGTCATTGTCTGCAAATGGCAGGTTAGAATAAAATGAGAATAAATCTTCATTCTTAGCATTTCCTTTTTTAACGTTGACGCAATATTATTTCTCGTTGATGTGAACCCCGAAGCAGGATCACACTGTTGTCGGTCAGACGTTGTCAACTATTTGAATCGACAATACTTTCCGCCGTTTAACAACGTCTGGAAGCTTCTTTGAGTCAGCTCTTTTTGCCGTCGATAGAAGCGATGAAGGTTCTCTCTCTGGGTTTGCGTGATTGGTTTCGAAAGGATTATACATATTTTGAATTTAACGTATTTTTAATGAAGAATTAATTTTTTTACTCTTTTCACTGGAGATATTGCCGACCAATATACACGTATTCTCATATAATTCACCAACGAATTAATACTATTTGCATACATAAGTTTTAAGATGCTCACTTTATGAAGAGAAGCCAAGCTATGAAATCAGTTGGCTTCACTGTTACCATGCTTTTTGTTCGTTTTATCTCTATATTTAGTTTTTCTTTAAAATTACAATAATTATTTTTAAAGGCTTAATTTTTAAAAATAATTTATCTTTTTTCAAAGTATCTAAAAATTTCGGTATCAACGTTGATATACTAAGCACCAAATTTCTCTGCTAGCAACTAGACAATGCGCTCTCTAAGGATATATCAGCACATCCATTCAATAGATGGGCATCGTAACATTGTATTCAAGCTGATATTTTATGCTAACATTCAGAGAATTAATCTATGATGAATCCAATATTTGATTTATGCATCACGTTTTAATACATTCGAGATTGAAAGGAACCGCTGGGAATCTATTGGTCTCAGGAAGAAGGAAACTTCAAAACTAAACCCGGGAGAGGACTCTCGTGAGCCTTGAGGAGGCAACCTCCTAAGGGTTGGGAGACCCCAACAGAAAATCTCCTTGGACAGAGGGAGTTAATTAGTTATAGAGAAGTCAGTCCCCCTAGAGGATAGGAAACCCGAATAAACAGTCTCTGGTCCTCCAAGTTGGGGATTTTGCGATGGATTGGTAACTCACCCAAGTAAAAAGGTAATTTACTCACTCAAAGTAGCAAGCCGGAGAGATATAATCTACAAGTGAGAGGGTATCAGGAGAGATTGTATGAACATGTGCAAAGAATGTGCCCTGAACATCTGCCGCAGCAAGCATTTTTATATAAGCCAAGTGGAAGACGGGATGTAGAACGGCCCAAAAAGACATGGAAGCAGCAGTTTCTGTGATACTTTGGCTTCGGAAAGGGGAAAAACCCAATCCTTGACCTGGAAGATGACTTTTTTTAAATACCACACAGAAAATAAAATTTGTGTGCTCTTTTCACAAAACATAAATTTTTAAGTATTGCCATAATGAACTAATAGACCATTGTGAGTAGGTGCCTATTTTATACATAGGTGTTAATTTATCATAAAACATTGTTTTATTTTGCACCATTTAAGACTAGGTCATTCTTAGGTATAGTCAGCGTCGCCAACAGTACTGCCATGAATCGCTGAAAAAAACAATATATTACAGCTTACAAGAGATTAACAGTCAAAACCCAAAATGGTGGGCAATTCAAAACTGTTTGATGGTGCATCAAATGATGAAATTGAAACAATAATTCAAAATTCCATTACAAGTAAAAATGAGGGTTTGCTAATGTTAAATACGTATAAAATGAGATATATTTGAGATTATCAACTGATTTTCTGTTATAACGAAATAATCCAGATAAATATCATTCGATGGTCTGACCTTCCCTCGCTCCGCTCGAGAAACAATAGATTAGGTCAGACGTCTTATATTACTGGCGACAATGTTTTTGTAACTATTTTACATGGATCGTACAGTTGTCCTACACAAACGATTAATTTTTGGCTCGAACATCATGTGAAACTATCTGTATCTTTGTGTTTTAGCTATATAAACTGAACGTTGTGGAAAGTAGTAAAGCATATCGTAAAACGTCTCTACTTTAACCTTTGGTAAATTTTAGCGTTAAATGGGTAACTCAAAAGCAATTTGTTTCATGTCCTGCATCTATTTGCAAGAAACTAGAGGGAAATAAGATACTTCTTGGTACAACTTTATCTATTCAGCTCCTTCCTCTCCAAGTTTACCGACTACATCCCCTAGTTTTCCAGTTTGCCATCCCACTGGAGTTCCCTAACTTCAAACTTTGTAACTTCTCCGGACATATTCCTTTCTCAGCTCACCTGTGGAAATAAGATACCTCTTTGCATGTTGTCTTAAGCAAATTGCTTAAACCTAGCGAGCAAAATTTTCTATTTCAGTGATAATCTGTCAAGATTCAGACATCCGGGGTCAAATTATTGCTGACAGGCAGGCATAGGAATTCATAAGAACTAAAGTCTGAACGGAAGAAAATAAGGTTGAATTGTCACTGGATTATAGGCAAGGATAGATAAACACTTCCCAACCCTTCCACATTCCTTTGGAGTTAGCAGACAGCACTCGGGCCAGTTTTTACTTGCCTATGACTGACCCTTGGCCTCTCGTATTTTACATCCTTCGTAATGCAAAGGTTTCAATGTGGTAAAGTTGAAGCCAACTGCTTAAGAATTCCTACACTTGCTGATAAGATTAAAATCTTAAGAATAAGGAGTAAACATTGAGACGAATAATTTAAAGAAGTATATGAAAGGAAGTATTTAAAAATTGGTATAAAGACTCATTAGCCAAATCCTTTGTTTTAGAGATTATGTTAAATAGGAGGGCTATATTCTAACGTCTGATCGACCACGAAACCAAAACTACAGTGAAGATTAGTTGTGTTGCGCAGTGTCTCTAGTATACCCGTTGATCATGTCATCTCCCACTCTTCAGTTCTGAGCACGCAGTGAGCACTTATGCCCAAAACAGTGTCTCCCGGCAAATTGAAGTGTGGCTGTAATTCGATTTCTTGATGCGGAAGGGCGCAATGCAGCCGAAATTCATCAACGAACGAGTGGTGAATGACAGCGAAATTCGGCAATAGCGCAGGAACTTTGAAACAGGGCTTTATGTTCATGATGCAAGCGGTAAGGGAAGAAAGCGAATGTCAATCGATGTCTTGTTCACCGAGTGGATCAGCCGCTTCGAGAAAATCGTCGGTTCACAATTTCTACGTTGAGTGGTTCGTTTCCCAAAATGTTAAAGTTAACTCTGTATACCATAAGGCCGAAGCGGCCGAAAGCACACCGATTGCCTTCTATGACGAGGGGATTGGAAATTGGTATCACGATATGAAAAATGTCTACGTCGGCGAGACGACTATAAGAAGTACGGGTAGCTAAATGCAAATATATATTTGTTTAATTTCACTGTGGTTTTGGTTTCCCAGCAGAGCGGCCCTTGATAAAAATATAGCCATCGTACGAATATCTAATTTGAGTTTAAAATGTAATTCACCATTATTTGTTATTGAATTTAAGTCAATGTTTATGTTAAACATCGTTAAATAACATAAAGTGAAAAGTAACAACAGAAATTAAGCGAGATGCTCAAATGATTCAATTGTTATAATATTGACCACTGAAGTACGCGGTCATGGTGAATAAGAATAAACATTGGACATTTAGAGAAGACAAATTGGCTTGTTTTAGCTTTGTCTAGCACAACATAGCATGAAGAGCATCTATGTTGTAAAGTTTTAATAATAAAGTTAAAGGTAAAAGTGTAATTTAGGAGTGATAATATTCATATATACATCTGCCTGCTCGCGACCAAAATTCAATGAGATCTCATCGCTTATGCCTACAGCAAACCAATGTTACCAGACGGCTCATTGTCAGCAATATACAGAGTAAAAGTAATACACCAAATGACAATAAAACGTGCGGAGCAACCTAATAAGCAATATAATTATCATCCCATCACGTTGTTGTCGCAGGTACTCATAGCTTACTGCCTGGTGTTCATAATCAGGTCCGAGGAACACAGCTTACTTGCCTTATCAGTATAATCAGCACGAACATAAAGTTACTGGCCTCTCTATCAACACTCCCAAATGCTAAACAGTTAAATACAAAAACGGCAGGTTCATCCTTCAGCCAACTACCCAAGTATGGATGTTAATACCAAGCGGCAGACTCGAAGTGCCTATCGTGGTGTGATGGCACATGCATCTTCCTATTGCTTAATGCTTTGCGGTTGTAACGTTATAGATACATTTAAAAGATAACCATTTCTGGCAATCCAGTCCTCAATTTCTGCGCAGAATGCAATTCTGGAGATCTAATGCGCTAATATGAGCATCGAGTTTTTCAAACTAATAGTTTCTGGTATAGTTTGGACATTATTTGTTCAGTGAACTTCCTCAGAGAAATTATTTTGTTTCTCTGAAGAGAAGAAAAACTGACCTCTGTAATATTTTAGAATAAAATGTCTTTAAAACGATAATAGTGAAATTGACTGAGTCCTATTGGCGTTCTCTATGGAGGAGAATTCAAATTATCAAGACTTTTCCTGAGCACTGGTTGGATGAAATATTTCCTGAATAATGGATTGGGAGAACTGATCCTGTAGGATGGGCACCAAGTTCACCAGACCTGATGTATTTTGTTATTAGCACGATTGTAAAAGCTGAGGTGTATGCAGAAGAAATTCAGGATGTAGAACTTCTCCGTCAAAGAATTATTGCGCATGTTCTGCTTGTAACCCACGTATGCTGAGAGCAATTCAAACAAATTGTGTAAAAGGTATGAAGAAGTGTAATGAAAATGGTGGCAAACATGTGCAGCATATTCTTTAGTGTGAACATGTACGTATGTGTATTATGTCCTATGATTCCAGACTTATTGACACCTTGTATATTAGATTAATATTAATTATTGCAACTATCTTCCAATTTTTCACGCTAATAAATTTTAAAAACTTTCATTGACGCTAAGATGTTTTGAATTTTATTGGGGATTTGTAAATGGAAGAGAACCCGAAAATATGATATGGCTTGTCTTTAGAATTATTTCAAAACGTCGAGTTTGTGCATATAAGGATATGCATACCAACAAATACAGCAAGGTACAATGAGAATATGGGAGTAATTAATTAAATATTTTAATACAGTTTCACAAACAAGAGTAAGCAGTTGTTATAAAGAGAGCATGAACTAAAATGCTCCAGTAACTGTGTACATTGTATTTTATTTGCTGTCTTACTCCTACACACATTGCTCTTAATATCTAACGTCATTTGCTTAACCTCTTGGCTTTCTATTCACTTCCAACCCATTCTAAAAACACTTAGTCAAGCAGTTCATATTAAAACGCCAGAGTACTTCGTAATTTTGTTCTTTCAGTCTCAGCGCGCAACTAAAAGCATAGATGAATGGGGTTCCCTCCACTTTAGTCTTTTATATATTTATTCCAGGTTTATATTTGGATAAGTAAATCATTTAATTTTAGAAAAGGGCTTAAATATGCAAACCTGACACTTAAGTGATGCTCTTTATTGGTAGTTTTATGTTAGAATTCATTAAAAGCTTCTATTTTCCTTAGTAAAATATTGAATACATTTTGTTCGAGTTCTTCGAATGTTTCTGTTGAATGGCTATCAGACCAGAAAATCATACTTTTAAAGCAGGACGATTTAAAGCAGAGATACGTATCACTGAAAGCTAGTGCCCTACTCCACGAGTTTCACATTTCATCATCAGTGACAATGTGAGGTTAGGATATGTGCATACTTTCTTCGAATACTGGAAATAAACACTATTTCATTTATAAAATAAACATGAAGCAAACTATAGAGGGATTGTAAACAAATTACAGTGAAGGACACCTTCAGAAAAGAAGATTGGCAGGAACAGTTGACATCTTCGGACGATGAATGGAATGTTTGAAATGATGTTCAAGTGAGCCCGGCGTCCATAAAGCATAAAGTTACCTGACATTCGTCTTCTCAAGATAAGGAAAACACGCCGCCAAAATTCAGCGGCAGAACTACATTTTGAAAACTAATTAGTAATAGACAATAATAGCCAGAAGACAACGATGGATGCTGGAAGTAACATCAATACCAGTATTACCTGCCTCTGTGGTATGGGGTAGCATGTCTGTCTCATATTTAAGAGGTCCGAGTTGATTAGGGCGAGCTACCCGAATAAGGTTTTCTTCCGGAGTCAAAACAAAGCTTGATTTCTTAATCTTCTGTATATGATTTCACGAATTCCCTCCCCGTATACAGGGCTGACACCCCTAGCACAATCCTGTGCTTTGGGTCAGATGCTTGCCCAGGAGCAGACGAACCTATGGACCGGACAGAGTCAATACCGGCAAGCGTGTGGTCAGCCCAGAACCAGGCATGAGAGTAAGGAAGAGGATTATATGAAATGATTGGAAAGGTGATGGAGCAATTGGTGGAATGACTGGTGGGAAACCGAGGAATCCAGAGAAAACCCGCCCAGAGGCCGCTTCGTTCACCACGAATACCACATTCGGGCATCTGGGATAGAACCCTTGGTGGTAGACGAACGCTCTAACCAGTCGGCCATGGCGCCTTTCTTTGTTAATACTATTTGAAAGCATTAAGAAAGAAACCATTCTCGCTACTAAAAGACTTTTCACAACATATCTTCCGGCTGGCCCCGTAGTTTAGTCCGTAGAGCATCTCCCGCCATGCAAGGGATTTCCTGGCTGGGGAGTCTGAAATTTTCTCTAGCCAAGATTATTCCCTATTCTCTCCAGCGTTGGAAGTATGATGGAGTGCGAATTTAAAGTATAAAAAGCTTGGGCTTTTACTAACTCCTGATTTGTTTCCAAAGCAGTCATTTTATTCGACATCCTAATGTAGGTGTGGATGATAAACTTTAGTAACTACATGCTCCAGCAGAACATCAGGTCCTGGAGAGATATTACAGCAACTGCTAGGTTCTGATCGCACTCTGGACCGGCAAGATGAGCACCCGAAATATGAAGTGGTTTACCCCTACAATCACCTCTCCTGTTTCCTTCTATCTGAAAGGTGACGCGTGCCACAGTGGCGGTCATTCGGGTTTTGGATGAAGCGTTCTTTGCGAAGTAATCAAATGCATACTTTTTAACCCAATAATAATTGACTAGGAAAGTAAGAATAGGGTTAATGATGACACTGGAGAATATGAGAAGACAATGTTAGACGGCATTGTATGAGAATTCGCCCTCTCACCACATTACTAACTCTAGCCAAACATTAAGTTGACAAATTCACTTCTATTGAATTAACACATTTATTACCTTTTTTCCCGGTGTTTTTTTTTTTTTTTTTTTTGTTTTTTTTTTTACATAGTAGTTATCATGCATTTCCCTTATGCTGCTTAAGAGTTTAAATAGTTCCTATACTGCATTCTCAAAAATAAACGTCATAATTTATATCACAAGGGTATTGGAATTGTTTACAATGTACATTATTAGATAATCTTAATGATACTGCCCTAATTTACACGATTGGGACCTTTGCTGGTTTCCTTTTAAATATTAGCGTTTCAGTGTCCAGCTGCAAACTAGATGAACTTAAACGTAGAACACATTGAAGATGTTCATCTAAAACCCTATTGCTTGTTCAGTGTCAATATGTTCAAACAGTTGTTCACATTGATAAGCAGTACCAAATATGGCCAGTAATTTGCTTGCAAAAAGGTGCAGCTTGGAAAATGTTTTTGGCAGAGATTTGTAAACATCCAAACCAAGTTTTCCTGAACTGCGTAATGATGTTTTGTTTTGAAGGTTAATTCCAATTGCAGTTCATCTTGGGCCACCCAAAGGATCATATGTAAATGGATCTTTAATATCAGTAATTTCGCCTACGCAAGAGATTAAACAGTCCGGATTAAACCTTCGTCACTCACTCAGTTGCAAATGCAAGCCGACAGTGCACTGATAACACTGCCAAGCGACTATAGCCAGAATAAACCCGTTTGGTAGGTTCTACCTGGCTATTGAAAAGTAGTGGGGATGAGAGGGAGGGTAAATTCACGCTTCGAGTGCCTTCCTTCCCACCCTTGCACTAGTTTGTGCGATGAGGAAGATTGTAGAAGATAGAACACTGTCTCCATCACCCAGATAGAATCTCGTGGTGTTGCCTAAGAAAGCAGGTGTAGGCAGAAGTGATGAAAACTGTACAGCTATAGGTACAGTTTGCCGCTTGTAGAATTCGAAATGTCATGTGCCCGCAAGAGTATTTAGCATTATAGAAAAGCGACAAGGAGCTAGGATAAAATGTAAGATTTTTCTGAATAAGTCCAAAAATAATAAATTTTAACCCAGTGATACATATTTCCTGTTATTCATTTACAGTTTTTTTTTTTCGTGGTATTTAAATGGACACTTTTAGCTATAGTTATGCTAACAACTATAGTGATAAATACATTGCTGGCATGATTTAAGCTTTTCTTTTAATATAAATTCGCCATTATTCACAATTTGTTAAACTAAAACGTGTGATTTCCTCAAAATAACGCATGCCGATACATGTTGCGAACAGCTTAAAGTAGATATTCAGAGGTCCCAGTTCAAGAAGCAAACCATCGCTTGAAGTGATACATTGAAACAATCCCATAACACAGCGATGTCCAACGTTTGTGAAAAGGGGGAGGTTGGATTTACATTTCACTAGGCGCGAACTTTACCATTCTTTAACACTCTGGCGTGTATTGTGTTGCATTAGTGGGTTGAATACATGAATGTACATATGTTGCGTTTAAGTTGCGATAGCACTTTCAAATATTCTGCGATAAACATCTGTCCATCATTGACATCTTTGATACTGCTTAATTTTAGAAGTCTATCAATATTTGGCAACAAAGTCCAAGTGCCTAGCCTTTGAAGATCCACCAAGTGATCGTCGTGTAACATATTGCGGTACAAACTTTTAATATAGTTCAATTTAAAGAAACTCGGTTCGCAAACTTATGTAGAGCTATACTCACTCTTATAGGAACTACTCTTGGAAATGCTTACTTCTCTACTTCATTTTAATTAGCATAAGCATTTTCAGAAAGTAACTTGTTGGTAATTTTCTTGTAGGTACAAGAGGAATGTGGGAATCCAGTAGACTTTAAGCGATAATGAAATGTTTTAAGAGCTGGTTGTTATGCGATGCGTTTGAAGTTATTTTTGAAAGGTCGAGAGATAAAAAAAACGAATAACATTCATGTTTGAGAAAAGTATAAGTATTTGCCAATTCAAACAAATAATAAAGAATATCTCGGAATTGGTCCATTCAAAAGCAAAAAGAAGCATTTGCCATAAATTGTGTGTTTTAACGAGATCCACATATTTATTTAGTTAACTTTTGATGTCCCTTTATATATAAACCCCGGCACTACAGCCCATGAAGAGCCCAGCCTTACCGCCCAACCGCTGCGTCCCCCACCTCGGCCGACTACAGGCGTCATTGGTGAGGTGCAGTATTAGAGGGAGGTACGTGGTCAGCATCCCGATCCCTCTAGGCCAGTTATGCGGTCTTCACGACCTGGTGCCGCTAGTTTTCTATCAAGTAGCTCCTCAATTGGTCCCCCCGAGGCTGAGTGCACCCCGTGCCAGAACTCCCAGAGGGGATAAAATCCCCATGCTCGTACCGGGGATCGAACCCGGTTCCGGCCAGAGGCAAGCGCGCTACCAACTGCGCAACGGAGGTGGTCCTTGTCTGTCTCTTACTGTTTACCATTTATGCAAAAATCATCCAGAGTGATGTCTTCTGAGAACATTCCCAGAAAATTCAAGGTATGACTTAGAAACTGCCATAGGATTGCCTGTTTGTCTCCGTCACTGGATACTGACTGCTTGCGGGTCTAAACGCCACAGGCGCCTAAAAGAGGAGGTGAGGAATAACAGCTAATTACGTAAGCGCCTGCAAAGAGACAAGGTTGGACATCACTGCTCTATATTCTTTTGGCACTTTCTCGAATCGTTATTTGTCTCTAACATAATACTATCGTTTTCCAAAGCCTCTATATTTTGCATTTTCTTATGAAGGCTTACGAAGAAAAATGTCTGAAGGTTCTGTTGTCAAATTACTACAAACGAGGGAGCCGAAGCGGAGTGAATTTTGGCAACGACGCCAGTGTGCCATATTGGTTCTCGCGAAATGTCAGGTTTGGACACCACAGTAGTCTCCTTTCCTGGTTTAAACAGTTCAGTTTTTCTGTACGCTTGAAATATTAACTTCTTCTACATAGGGGAGAGAATGAATATTTCCACGGGCATAGAGAGGGCACAAAATGAGTGCAGTTTTACTCTGCAAACAGAATATGGCCCAACCAAAGCGAAACAGTGTTTAAAACACGCACAAAGCCGGTAAACGAGAAAAAGCTGAAAATGTAAGGCTGTTTTTAAAAAAAGACGGCCCTCTAGTTAGCATAATAGGAAATTTCTGAGCGCGCACAGTCGCGAACACGATTATTTTATCGCCTGTATACAGATGGCATGTGCCAAAAGCTATTTCTGTTCATCTTTAATGTGCAATTACGGTTCCCATCTCCGCCGCATAACCTATGACCTTTGTCGTTTCCCGCGGGCGCGTATAAATACAGCACATGTGTGAGAAAAAAGAATTGAATTACACAGGTTTCGTGATTAGTTAGGGATTTAATGACTTCTAGAGGGACGAGAATCTCTTTTCCTCTTGATGAGGGGATCAGCTGTTTCACACTGTAAAAGGATTAGTCCAGATGAGACATTATCTAACATTAAAACGGATCAACCGCTACATTTCTACAGGGAGAGGCATGGAAAACAGCAATTATTATGTTTCAATTGTATTGTTCAAAGCAGCATATGTCGAAATCCATGTGTACCTATTAAACATATGCTTGACCACTGAAGGCTTAACTGCCGTTAATGTTAACTATGGAGATTCTTCTCTGCCTTCCCTGTAACATCCCTTCTTTCTGTGCAGCGTGTATGCTGCTTGACGTTTTAAAAAATTGCAAGACTACACTTTCATACTAACCAGAAAATGACGAAGATCCAGAATAATTACTGGCTTGTGCACAAGAATAGGTAAATTCTGACGTGTTACTCTTGTAAGAACTATTCTACTTCATGTTAAAAGAGATAACGATCAGCAAAAATAAACTTATTGTTAATTTTCTTGTAGGTACAAGGGCATATGGGAATAGTAGGCTTTAAGTGATAATCAACTCTTAAGAACTGGTCGCTATGTGATAGCCTTGAAAGTATGTTGTTGCATGGCCAAAAGACTAAAACAAATGAAAATAATGTACCTATATCTATTTGAGATGAGTATTTGAAAATTCAAGCCAATTCGGAAATGATTTGCTAAACTAGGATTTTTATTTGAAAAATTCTAGACGATATACATTTTTTTGTATGGCAAAATTTTGTCCATCTCTTTCGATTTACCAGTGATATAACAGTCGCCCAAAATGAAAGCGACTTACAATTTATTTCTCATGAAAATATCTTACTTCTAATTTTGAGAAACTCGATTTTAACGCGTAGAGAGAGAGAGAGAGAGAGAGAGAGAGAGAGAGAGATAGAGAGAGACATACACACACACTTCATTTTCTAATATATTTTTCCGGGCTCAGGAGGTATCAAAATGTACTTTTTTCGATGAATCTCTACATCAAATTTTTGGGTGGAGTGCAATACCTCCCCTACTTACTATACATAGCAGAAAAAGTCAAAGCTCATGAAATATTCGTCCTAAAGAAACAAAGTCGTCAGGAACATTGTGTTTAGCAACTGTTACTGTATAATATTGTTTGCAAACAAAATATAAGCAAGATCCTTAACATCATACCTCAAGATGCAAGTTCTCCAAGTGGAGAATCATTTGAGTGAAGAAAAGTAATTTACCTACAATATGCTGCTTCAAAATAATTCTTTGTATATGTAAATTCACTTATTCCTCCAAAAAATAAGTATTTCATGTAGAGCGTATCACTATAGGTTGGTGCTGTGAAAAGTATCAGGACCATCACTTGAAATTAGGACGGGGACCTGCTTTCTGTCAAGTTCTAGCAAATTTTTTGTCTCCCTTGTTAATTCTGTGACAAAATATTGGGAAATTCCAATTTATGTAATTTCTCTGCACACACAAAAATTTGTGGGAGA
The DNA here is from genome assembly GCA_030765045.1 of Tenodera sinensis. Taxonomy (NCBI): domain Eukaryota; kingdom Metazoa; phylum Arthropoda; class Insecta; order Mantodea; family Mantidae; genus Tenodera; species Tenodera sinensis. The sequence continues at coordinate 108,175,913 of CM060966.1, read as the reverse complement.
CAAATCTCGTGTTGGACATAGGAAAGCTCTTTCGTAACTATGAAACACAGACCCCCACAAATAACATCTCCCCAATGCAGTAGGAATTGGGCCATTCCCACTCCACCCCAAACCACCTTGCAGAAATATTTCATATGAAGTACATGAAAGCAGCTGAATAGAAAGCCATTGCACTGGAAAAGCGATTTGCGAGGATATATAACAATTTTTTTCTAATTTTTGGATTATATTTGCAGTTACCCTGCGTTCATTGCGCTTTTTGTAGATTTTTCAGTACAGGAAAAATGCTCTATTTCGGCCGTTTTTAATTACTCTTCTCTCCGATTAAGAAAACCTTGTTCTGTTCCTCGTACACTACAGAAACTTTATAACATCAAGCAAGAAATCACAAGGAATCCTGCTACTAAGTTTAGGCAAGTGAGCGACATTTTTACGAGATATGCTGCCTGTTTGAGAGCGGAAAGTTAGCCCTTCCAGCATCCACTACCAAGCAAGTATTTTAGTGCGCCTCTGACGGCACAGTTTTCCCAGCGACTTTCGGTTCACTAACGCAGTATCTCTCCAGAGTTACCACAGGGTCACCAAGTGTATTAAAGATCCTATATAAAACAACCATTATTGCATACTGCGGCTATTTCTCACTGTACCAGCGTAATAGTACATATCCTAAGCATTCTCTGACAGCAAGATATATTGAATTTATTTCTATTTTATCATTACTATTACTTCACACCTTAGGTCATTTGTGTCCATTTCGTTAGAAATCATGTTCCTAGTAATCTCGCTTAGCTTATATTCTACCAAGTATAAGATTACTTAGTCATCTGCATATATTTCTTTTTTGAGTTAAAATCGGGTTTGGCATCGATTAACAGCTTTATAAATATTTAATATTAATGATGTAGCTGATAACCCGACCTACAGCAATACAAAATATCCATGTCTGCAGAAATCTACCCTGGGAGAAAATATTACAACCGGAGCTAAAACAAAAGGCAAACGTCAAGAAACGTATCGGAAAAAGTTAAAATGGAAACGTGGCTTCAACCCTGCAGATGAAAACTTCTATGAGACGGATGTAGGCTTTAAAAGGATATTAGCCAATAATAAACCCGCTCGTTCCAAGAGAAAAAGTTGGGAATAATTGAAAGAGCATGAAGTTCAGCAACTTACATGGAGACAATCAATCGACAGCTGATATTACTACGTCATATAGTACGTAAATTCGTCAAAAATGAATAAAGCACATGTTTAAAAAACGTTCAAATAATTGAGTTATACGTCAGTTTTCTCCACCATAAAGGTAGTTAATACGTATGAAGATTCAATGATTATACATTTAAAATAATAACAAGACTGTTAATCGTTAATTGGGATAACGGAAAATGGAATTTCGAATTTTGGAAATAATTTCAAAGGTTTGCGGTTCCATGCGGAAAATAATTCCAACATGGGAGTTCCAATTTTCAATTAATAGGTAGGGCTAGGATTTTTAAATGGAATAACGTTTACTTCAGGTTCCTTGTGCACTTAAGTTTTGCTTCAAGTTTAATTTTACATTTTTCTTAATTTTGTGAGGTTTACACGAACCCTTTACATAAACATTTACGTTAGAAAGATGCCAATAAAAAACACACGTTTTTGTAGGGTTTTTTTTTTTTTGGGGGGGGGGGGCACTGCAGTAGATACGCACTCAAATGTTCTCCCCTAACCGATTCAATTGTCGCGTAACTCATTCTTGTATGAAGGAAAAGTTATTTGAATGCAGTATGTCATTGGAGTGTGCGATATGGATGAAAATGCAGTAGGTTCTATAGATAATTTTCCTGTATACTTTTCTCCTCGTAATATTGAATTTATGAACTTACGCAACTCCCAGTGATGCTGGTATTTAATTTCTGAATACATCACCAATGATATTCAGAGCATCATTGAGTAGCAGGCTTACACTTTCCAACCGCAGAATATCTTCTGGTAAAAAAAAAAAAAAAAAAAAAAAAAAAAAAAGGCCACACAAAATAAATGTATTAATATGTATATGCAATGGCTGCATTTAAGACAGTAACTTGAACTAACACCGTCTTGCTGCTTGTGGTAGTGATGAAATAATTTTACAATGAGTTTCAACGGAAAAAGAAGATTCTTTATTTGAAGAAGGTAAAACAACTATTGTTTGTGATTTTAGATGTCAACCCCTCATTTAGGTTTCTTAGTTGCAATGTAATTCACACATTGTGCTTCGGCAAGTTCGAAATCAATATGTATCTTGAAATTAAATACCGAGGAAAAATAGGTTAAAATCTGAAAGTCAAGACCCCAACCTCCTCTTATGCCCTCTGAAGAAGGCGTGGCATATTAACATTTATTAACAATTGTCAGCCCCACATAAATTACCATGTCGTTTGGGTTTCTGATTATATCTAATCGCAAGCACCTTGCTAATTTCCTTCCCATTTCCTTGAAAGCCGTTTAAGGAGTAATTCCTATAAGTTATAGTCCCGAAGATTCATTCAGATAAAAGCGGCATAGAGTCATGTGGGATCAAACATGCAACAACTTCTCTAAGGAGCGCTCTGGAACAAGGAAGAAGTCCATCTGCTTTTCGTTTACAAATAGAACGTGTGGTTTTAGATCGCTATTTGACTGGACTGGAAAAGTAAGCAAGACAGAATAAGGCGACAGTCTGTGTTGTAACCTACACCGCGAACTAACTGAACCGCATGTTTGTTTTCGTTCAACATGGCTAATAAATTTGAGCTCCACTTATGAAACCACAACACAAAATGTATTTCTAACATAATACGGCTGCTTAAAGCGTACGACACAAACTTGACAGTGTTCTGTCTCTCGGAATGGAAGCCTAGTCACGCGATCTGTCAGTTATCTTGGATTATTTCCTATGGTGACACCTTTAAAACGCCCTTTTTCCAAACACTGACTACCTCAGAGGAAACAGCAAGACTAGCGGTGAAATTCTTGACATTCTAGAAATACTCAGAGGCAAAATTTCCATAATTCCTCGCTTTTTTCCATAATTTAAAGGGAGAAGTAAGGCATACACTGATTAAAAAGTGTGTATTTTCTGCAATATTTGCTCTGGTTCGCCAATTGTTACACTAACAAGTACCTGAAAACAAACTCATTTTCTGTTATTAAAATAGCTTTGCTTACAGCTTCCTTAAATTCAAGATTAAATGTTCTATCCAAACACTTCTTAACCCAATGTCTAGTGTCACGAATTTACTTACAATACTGATTCACAATTGCTTTATTTATCATATTGTTCATTTTTCAACATTAAGTATAAAAGCAAATAAACCAGCTAGGACGAAAAAACAGCAGATTTTGATAAAATGTATATTATATTACAGACTTTGTGGGCTCGGATGTAACCCCCTGCTTTTTAATTTTACTTGAAATACATTTAGTTCAACACCACTATCATAGCACAACTATTCTTTTTTAGATTTTAAGTGAAATTATTAACGAAGGCATTAAGACATTATTTACATAGTCTTGTTCCAGAGAACGGCGATATCGATATTTCGCTGAAAATACATCTTTGTGGTCCCTTGGACTCAAAAGAGCATTACAAAAGGCTGCGTATGTGAAAGAGAGAATTAGAGAAAAGGTAAGCGTATGTTTAAAGCTTAACTCAAATTTGTAAAGTGGCATAATTACCAATTTTCGGAAAATCCCTCCCCCAACATTTTCGCTTTACATGGAACATTTTCATCTTTTTTCCCTCAAAACTTTTTATATTATATATTTTATGTTATGTATTTTATATTATATTTTATTTGAATGAGAAAGTGTGCCTGCATCTTGAACTTACTGTGACAACCTATAAAGTTATATTTATTTGAATGCATTCTATATAATTTCGTTCAACTAAAAGTACTTAAAAACTTGCATGAAAATTAAAACAACTTAAAATATTCAATTCTTAATGTTTTTCGTATAATACTGCAGGCAAAGTATATGCTTTTCCAAAACTTTGAGTGCAAAATCTAATAGACATATATACCTGGAAGTTGCAAACTTGTGCCATCCCAGTGCTCCTGTATGGCAGTCAGACTTGGACATTTACAAGAAAATACAGTGAGATGAGTCAGGTCTGCCAGCGGAAAATGGAAAGGAAAATATTGGAAATCAGACTCAGGGACAAAGTACGAAATGAGGAGCTAAGAGGAAAGAATGGAATAGAAGATGCGGCCAATAGAGCAAGAACCCTTAAATGGCAATGGGGAGGATATATGGCCAGAATGTCTCAAAGCAGATGGGCCTGTGCCACAACGACGTGGGATTCTAGGCTTGGAAAAAGAAGCAGAGGACGTCCACGATAGAGATGGTCCCAAGAATTTAGTGAAGTGTTTGAAGATCATTGGACGAGCGCAGCACGAGATAGAATGGGTGGAATAATTGTGTAAAATTTAAATTCAATTTGAACAAATCTCTAGTTTCTATGCAAGTTTTCAAAAATTTAGAATTTAGTGAAATTTAAGAATTGAATTATAAACAAAACTATCGGACATTGTAAGTGTTCTCTGGTATGTAAGCAAACCGAATTTAACCGACAGGAAAATGAACTTACAGGAACTAGCTCAGCCTGTGAGTACCACTGAGCTAGCCCTATCTTGGTACGAGGCCCTCGCCCTAAGGGATATTACGAGCTATCTATCTTTACTTGGAAGTTTGAAGTTTTTAAGTTGTTCTTTTATATTTCCAGTGCTTGAGCTTGCTACTACAATAAACATTTGAGTGCAGTTTTAACGTTTAATAGCTAAACATTTACTGATTCATCAGCAAAAAATATATTGTGAAATACGTAACATGGATTAGAAGAATAGCATTATATGAATAGTGTAAGTCAATATAACTGAAGTGTCAATTTCTCACAAACAAAATAAACACAGTTTTTCATATAACGAAAAATAAAAGGAAAGATAGAAAACTAATGCGTAAGTAAACATTTAGGTCATCGCATTTATTGTCTCAGCGTAACCACAACTTTGTTACTCCGCTGTGCTTCCTTACATTTATCTTGCAACTGAAGACTAATCAGTGGCGTGCTACATTTCCCTTCCTTCCGTAATATACTGATTGTTAACGCAAGCTCCGTGTCTTAAAATAAATATTGTCTTCCATCTCTTAATTATTTGACATTTATGCGGTTGGTTTTGTCACATCTCAATAATGTCTTTTGCTACTCCAATGCCTCATGACTTAATTTATCAAATTGAAATCTAAAAGCTGAAATGATTTATGCGGTTGGTTTTGTCACATCTCAATACCAGTTACTCCCTTTTGCTACTCCAATGCCTCATGACTTAATTTATCAAATTGAAATCTGAAAGCTGAAATAAAACTAATGGGGAACAACCAGTGAAATTAGGAAATGTACTTCTGAGGAATCAGTTCGACATTTTTTAAACCAGATATCTATCTCCTATAAGAAGCTACCAAGATTTCAGATCAGCTCCTTGAATAGTTCAAGAGCGAAGAACATTTCTTTTTCTGCGTTTTAACTATGCTTGCTGAGCAGTTTTCAAATTTCTTCTTCTTCGTCTTATTCCCATGCCAATACAACTTCAAAAGGATTTTCTGTCTACCAGCTACTCTAGTTCAAGGGTTTCTATTTATATATTCCTTTCACTGTCTTTGATCTTCCACACTATGAACATGTCCAAGCCAGCTTAATCTCATTGCCTTAATAAAACTTACAATATTTTGCTTATGTACTAATGCCATGTAATGCTTTATTGGTTTTTATTCTCCATTTGCCATCTATATATTTAACGGGTCCAAAGATCCTTTTTTTAAAGGATTCTCCTTTTAAATATTAAGTTTTTGTTTTATTGATTCTTTCAGTAGGTTTCCAACTTTCAGAACTAAATATCAATCCTGTGTTACAAACAGGTCTTAAAAGCTCTAACATGATTTACAAACAAAATACCAAATACGTAAGAACAAATGTATTGTATACTTCGTAATGTTGTACTTTTTAATTAATGAATATTATTTCCATTTTTTCATTTTTACTTACAGGAAAATTTCCAGCTATAAGATTAAAATCTTGAAACTTCTGGCGACATTTTCTTGAATCGCAAGAAGAAATTTTGCTGGTAAGAACACAAAAACCAGAAAAAAAAATGAAGCGTGGGAAGGTTATTTTAGACTTAAAAGCTGCACTTCTGTATTAGACAACTTAAATGCTCTGCCTCCATCTTTACTTGTTATTCTTTACTAACGACACAAGTTTATTACTAAAAAAAAGTTGCATTTTTCAGAATTTTCGACAATTCTCATAGTTTGGTCTCCCCAAAATCATCTTTCATCACAATAAATCCGATAAACTGATATTTAACGCAAAATTTGAAAGTAATTAAGTTTTATGATAGATGTATGATCATCACCCGATTCTGCCGGTACACGAATAGTCATCACGAAAATATGATTCCATTTAACTCCGCAAGTGAATTTTGGCATGCTCTTCAATGATGGAATTTCACTGTTTTGTCCTGGCTAAATAGGTCAACGTCTATGACGTCAATGTGGTAATCTGGGACATTGTTCCCATATGTTTTGTTCCACATACATGCATACATCGACGAGACAAATAGATTTGTTTGTTTTCAATGTTTAACTAAACCCGTTCAGGAATCGACTGAATATGGGTCACAACTCCTGTTTGATCTGTCAATTCTAGAACACCTTTAATACGAAAATTAATGTTATTCAACAGAATACACAATTGCGTAATTTATTATGAAAGATGGGTGCAAGGGATACGATAAATATCGGGTAAAGCTTCCTTTGGTATTATCTATGCATTAACCATCAACTATAATAAATCAAGTCCTTGCAAAAGATCTGTTTTTGACAGCAGCACTCCTAGCGGAATATAACTAAATAACTGGTAGGATAGGAGGCTGTAGTAAAATAGTTTTATGTTAGGTTACACAAAAATTGAGATTTAAGTTAGCAATTCAGCCTAACGCCCATTTAAACAACGAACAATGCTTGCATACACTACCAAAGAATCTCATTAACTTATTATTTTAGGGATTTTATTTTAGGTAAAGAAACCAAAAAGACGGAAGAAGATCGTTTCAGACGAAACAAAAATGTCACGAGGGTATACGAAACAATATAACATTAAAAATAGAGCAACAATGTTGTTTTTAAAATTTCTGTTAACTTATCGGTAGATATCCACATAATTTGACTGAAAATCCAACTCTAAATTGTAATGTTTTCTGTATTTACACATACAATAATTGCTCAATTACATTTAAATTGATCTATTCTACTCAACAGAAAATTAGTTAAAGGAGCGAGTCTGGAAGGGGTAGATACAGAGAGAGGACTTCAGAGGCTATTCCTAGAAAATATAACATGTACATATCGTTTGGCATAAAAATATCTTAAACATGTGTTTTAATCAAAATCATCACAGTCGTACTTTTTCCACGTAAGATATAGTTTGAGAAGGGATTTTTTTTATCTTCGTGTCGCATTCTTTTTTTTTTTTTTTTTTTTTTTTTTTTCCCTCCCTTTCTTTTTCCTCAAATCAGGGAGTTACAAAACGTATTTCCTGTGAAATCTAAAATTTTCGGGTGGAATGCAATACTTCCTCTACTTCAGAACCCCTAGCGCTACAGCCCAGGGAGGGCCGTGGCTTGCCGTCCAGCCGCTGCGTCCCCCACCTCTGCCCCCTACACTACTTACTGTAAGTACAAATTGTTCTACCATTCCGACCCACAATTGTTCTACTCTTGAAGGATACTCAGACTAGCAGTATTTCTAGAACTTTAAAGTTGTTGGAGGAGGTTAAGGAAGTCAGACGTTCCTAGGATGTTTCACAATCTTAAGCGTGATAGCTTTTTTCATCCCTTATTAGTAATAGCAGTGGCAATGCAGGATTACAAATACAAGGGATAAAAGGCGTGGAGCCACTCATGATGTCTGGGATGGAAAGAAGCCGCTAGGCGGTAAGCCTAGGTCCGGAAAGGAATGTTGCGCCGATGGGTTAATTTAAGGGTTAAAAAGGAAGAATTCGCCATAAATATCTTCTAGATCGCTGTGCAGTAAGTTCAAAATGAATAGAGAAGGTCAGTCAAATAAATTAATTCGCCTTCAAGTTTAAAAAGACGCGGAGGGGAAAATGCTTATGCACTTACCCCAGCACCGCTGGGAGTGTGAGACTCGCCTTCTGATGACCATACCCACTAAAATCCCCCTCCCACTTGTCAGTGTATTGTTGCTGTTCGCGATTGTTTACCGAGTTCCTCGTAGCACCCCAGGCGATCTACGAAAGATGAGAAGCTGGCATGCATTGCATGCGAGCGCGGCAAATGTTATTTACCCTGGATCACACATGCGTCCTGAGTAATTCCTGGTGGTTGGTCGCCTAAAGGTTAGTGCAAATGTCCACTATGGATTAACAGAAACGTGTCATGGTCATTAGTAGCTACGTTAACAGTTAATAACCTGCAACTTCGGGCAGCCAGCTAGTTATAAAAGTGAAGACCAAGTAGAAAACAACTTTCACACCCAGTCCCATACAAAAGAAAAATGTGCGATGCTGTAATGATTTACCTAACAAGAAAGGGGCGTAGCTCTTTGCAGTGAACTGTATGAAACTATTTTCATTATATTGTAGGTCGTAAACAATGAACTTCACCGAAGTTGGAGTTGCTGAGATTCAAATCTATTGTTGGGATGGGCTGGAAGACACACAGAGGGGTTCGCCTTATCATTCGCAGAACCCATACAACAACGTTTAGGGTGTTCATTTAATACACTGAGCTGAACAGAAGCCATCTCCTTCCTCTGTAATTTTGCCAGTTCACAACAGAAGTCCTAAAAGTTAATCTAAGTTCTACCAATCTACCAATATCATATTTTATCTTATTTGGAACATACCTAACGTTGATACCAGAATACTATACCTTATATTTTCAATTTGTTAAATATTACTAAAAACAATTTACATGTCGTACTTTGACGAGTAATTCCTAACGTTTTGGTAGCTGCTAGACATCCTTAATTCTCCTTTGAACTCTTAGCTTAGCTGCTGCGCCTTTACAATGTCACCCAAGTTATAAAACTATCTTGAAGATGATTCTTCATTTCGGTGCAAAGATCATAATCGAGCAGACTCCTATCCAAGCTGTAAGCCAGATGCGGGTGCATATTGTTATTGGCCAGGACGTGGCACCGCTGTTGCGCTGTTTTACACTAACAGGAAATCCGTAATCTGTGATCAATAGTAAATTTTGAGTACCATTCCTCATTGAGAAATTTAGCGATAGTGTGCAGTATTAGAATTAAAAAAGAATGGTTAGTAATCTCAATGCGTTTACATTTTAACTTTCTCTACTACTCTAGTGAAGTAAAGGAAGTACTCAATTCCACCCAAAAAATTCCATGTCGAGATTTCACCGGAAATATGTTTTGAGGCGCGCGCGCGCGTGTGTGTGTCAGTCTGGACAGCAAAACTCAAAAACGAAAATTCGGATAAAAACCGAAGTTGGTATTTAAGTTTAGTCTTTTAAGGATGCGACACGAATGTTTTGAAGAAAATTCCTCCACCCTAAACTACCCTTTAAATGGAGAAATTTTCGAAAATTTTGATTTTCTTGAAAATGGTTCTAAGGATTTTGACTAAAATCGTCATAGGTTTGAGATATTTTTATGACAAATTAAACGTATATTGTGAACTTTCTGGCTATAGCTTATGTAGTCCTGTTTACTCTTGATGACTTTTGAATAACTCGTAAACCGTAAGAGATAGACCAAATCTTACTCTACAAAAAATGTATATCTCGCTAAAACACGCAATTTATATCCAAATAAATTTTTTGTAGAGTGAACCATATCGGAAATACTCCATGTTATTTGTGTCCGTTTCGGAAAACTTAAAACTTTCGTGAAATGGAACATCGTTGTTCACTTTTTTATATGTTAAGCGTGCAAAGAGAACGGGACCTCAAAGCTTAAGACATTTGACTATCGCTCAAAGCCTACTGTATTCTAATATTCCCGTTGCACCTACAAGGAAATAAACAACATAATTTGTACAAATGGTTATCTCGACTAACACGAAGAAGATACAGGAATAAGAGTTTGCAAGAATGGTTAGTACAAGAGTAGAGAAAGTCATGTGAGTGCAACACATATTTTTCAATTGTAGTGTACTCTTTCCAACCCTGTCCTAACATGGCTAGTGTGAAAGAACAATTTCGAATTTATGTCGATATTTGTCACATTAAGTTTAAATTTTAATTAGCCATCTTTTTCGCCTAAAAACCTAAGGTCATGTTCATTCCAGTAAGTTGGAGGTAAAACAACACGAATTAAAACTGTCCAAAACGAATCGCATAGTAATTTAATAGATAGCAACTAAGCATTTACGCTTGAGAATGTTTATTTTTGCGTCGCCCTCGTATGATTTATTTCAAGGCAAATAATCTGCCTCTACATAATCACAAGCACAACGGAAGAAGATGTATGTCACAGAACTTAAGATATTAAATTTATGGTTTCTATCCTCGAAATTATTAATAGACAAAATATAAGTCCTACTGGAAACTTCTGTGTGATAGAAAATACTAAATTTAAGATCTTAATTTGGCACACCTTGATTATACACAATGCTAACTCTATTTAAGGAAAATGAATATGAAATGATGAAGCTAATTTTCGTTGTAAGATGCAAGATCACGAAATCTGGTGACATTTAACCTTTTACTCTCGCTACCATAGACGAAAACGCTTAGAGGATGACATTAATAATTCTGTATTGCAATTTACCAGCCGCCACATGGAACGAGCATTGCAAATTACGGAGACAAATCAGGTCACGAATATCATGACATAACTTATCAGGATGATATTAATGTGTTAGGAGAAAATAAACTTCATGGATTAAAAGGAATATTTCTGGTGATTCAAGTCAGTAAGACACGATTCATTCTGCAAACAGCGATCATGCGTGTTTTGCCAATCTGAATAACAATCAGAAAGGCAGTACGAGGTTTGCCGGATGGATGAATAATCGTTGTGCAATTTCAGTACTGAAATGTTTCTTTGGAACTAATTGTCTCTGACAGTACCTGAAGAAACCGGTAATAGCCTAATTTAACTTTCAGTGAGCAATGAGGATGATTTATAAAATGACGTTAATAGAAGTTGCATTAAAGACACAGTGCCTCGTATTTCCAGGTGCAATATTTGAAAAGAAAGAACGAAATAAATAAAGAACCCTATTATTCTTATAATGGTATTTAGACATCTGAAAATCCTAATAAAGAGGCGCCGCAGCCGAGCGGTTAGACCGTTCGCCTATCTCCAACGTGGCCCGGGTTCGATCCAAGGGACCCGCATTTGTTATTCGTGGTGGACGAAGCGGCATCAGGGTGCGTTTTCTCCAGTTTCCCCCGCCACTCATTCCAAGCTCCATCACCACCTTTCTCTTCATCCATTTCACCTGTATTTCATATCTTCCTCACTCCCATACCTGGTGCTGGGCTGACCCCCGCTTCCAGATCTTCATTCTGTTCGTCTGGACCTAATACTCTATCCTGCATGAAAGTACACCAAACATTGACTTTTGGGCTACGACAGAAATGTTCACGAGTGTTGTAAGGAGGTTCAGAACCCCATACCCGAATGTAATGTCTAGACATAAATAAAGCGGTTTCATCAGAGAACATCGCCCTCTGCAGGTAACCATCTTTTTGTTCAATTGAGTTCAGCACGTAAGCAGCAAATGCAACACGCCGAGGGAGGTCAGTTGTCTGCAAAAAATGTTGCAGGCCTGAAGGTGTAATCGCATATGGAGGACTTCATGAATGGTTGCTTTTGGTACATGCACTTCCCGTGAAGCACGACATAGTGGTTTCTGAAGGCTACGTTGAAATGCCAGTTGCACATTGTCGACAATTTCTTGTCCCCACACCTGGTCGTCCATCTATGGCAAGCCCGTAAAACTACAATCTAATTATGGGTGACTTGCATCTCTTCCATATCGCCGGCGGAATTTTTGCTGAACAGCTATTGGTGATTTATCAGATCCACCATACACATTGGGCCTTTTCCTATAGCGTCGTTATTGTCGTTTAAATCTACAACAAATGCAAACAAAACTTTGAACGTTGTGGAATACCTTGCAACAAACCCCATGACTCTATCTCAAAAATTGAACTATGTTTCATCGTTTTGTTAGCAGGACTCTGGAAACCTGTATTTTTGAAACCTCTGATTAGCTAAAAGTTAGGTATGAATCGATTCCTACTGAATGGAAGCAGGAAAGCAACAAACTCTGCTACAGCCAATGAAGGATGCAGAGACACTGAGTATTACTGTGTTCTTAGTTGCAATGCCAGTCAATTTTTAAATGGACTTTACGCCAAGTGTGATCCCACCTTTCTAAACCTGCCCTACGTACGCCTTAAAATTAATTCTTTATTAATTTGCAATGATTTCTTTGGCAAGTTCAGGATACTATATCGGATATCGTTCACGCAAGCTTGAGTAAATGCAAGTGTTTTCCACTTTTGCTGAGAAGCGAGACAGTAATTGTCTTCAGCTTTCTCCTTACTGGTAAAATTACTGACTAGTTTGAAACTTTGCATATATCGAACTTGTCCATTGCATGTTAATCAGGAAATCTGTTATCACAAGTTTTCAGCACAAAAACGGCTGTCGAACTGAGTGTTGCAAGTTTGGTATATTATGGTGAAATACTTGCTGCGCATTTTCTAAAACAATATCCATTGTCAATATTAGTAATGGATAGAAGTATCAGTACAGACTCCCCCGAAAGAAAGAGAGGAAGAGAGAGAGAGAGAGAGAGAGAGAGTGGGGGGAGAGAGCATATATTCGAATTTCAAGCACATTCATATGTATGAAGTGGCCCAGTTGTCTAAGTGATTTAACTGGGAAACAATTCGGGACATAAAAATCAATGCACTTTGGCATAATCGATGTGATATGAAGGGATGTGCGGATGCCGATTCTGTGAAAGAGTTTCACTACGACCGTGACACAAAGAAAGGCTTAAACAACATGCATAATTCGGCCTTTTAGAGGAAGGGGCGAAGACTTAATTGCATGCGTCATTAAACTGGACATTTCATGAGCTTTCATCAGTTTTTTCATATATTTTATTTTTGCGCCAAAATTCAGTGAAGCGCTATTAATGGTCTCCGCTATTGAGAACAAAGGGTTAGCGTGTAATGTTACCCTTCGGCATTTCGGCCATATTTTTAGGAGAAGTTAAAGTACCCTGTCAATCCAATGGCTAGTATGTATTATACCAAAGCAACAGAGACAAAAACGAAATAAAATTTACTTTTATTTATGGATGCTCTTTAACTGCTTTGGTTCTCAGTCCGATTCTCTACGGGGCATGAAAGACCACTTAATTTTGTTCAGACATCTCTTTGTCAGGCTTGAAATTAGTTTAAACCTACAACAGACACCACGGCTTTACTTCCCTTTCAAAGGATGGCTAAGGATTTTTATGCCCAAAAATAAATCGCCCACCGCCCGGTTTTAACCCGCGGAGTCCAGAGTGAAATGTCAGCCATATTGGGAACTGCCGATAAGCTGTTTCCCCTATAGAGTGAATAAACAAATCAAAATTTTATGCCATAATATCAAGTATGAAGTATTAATATAAAGCAGACAGAGAAAAGCAAACTGAATTGTTGTACCACGCTGTGAGTTTGAAATCAGTTCAAAATAGATGTGCAGTTTTTAACCTCTTCCTGGTATCTTCATTGCAGCCAACGTTTGCTTGATCGTCTCTTTGTCAACATCGTTAGCAGAATCCCGAGCCATTAAATGTCATTTTTCCAAAATTATGATGCCTGCAATGCTCATGAAGCTCCAGTGCTGAAAAGCACACGTGGGAGTGACTGACGACTAAGAATTTACAGTATCCACTTTAGAGTGGTGAAGCAACACACTGCTAGCTCTTAAACAAAATAATCCCGGTCGCAAAGAGCAGAGCAGAATGGTAGAGTGAACCACTTGGACGTCTACGCCTGGTGCTAATGATGGTACTTGAGGTTGCAGAACCTCCAGCTAAAAATGTCACATTCATACGCAAATCTTGGCACCCGCTATTAAGAGCAGTAATGCCCAAATTTGTCACTCTGCTCAAAAAAGGAAAGAAAAAGATTTCGGCCAAACAAGACAAACAACAAATGGCATAGATACAAGAGAAAAAATATCTGTTACACTTACATGACTTTCTCTACTCTTTTACTAACTATTCCTACAAACTCTTATTCATCTATCTTCATGTTAGTCGAGATAAACATTTGCAGAAAGTATGTTGGTCTGGGTGACTCAGTTGATTAGACTGACCCAAGGTCACGGGTTCAAATCCGGCCCAGACCGATGGTTTTTAAGTGTGCTTAAAAGCGACAGCTCCATGTTAATAGATTTACTGGCATGTAAAAGAGCATCTTATTGCTAATTTTCTTGTAGGTGCAAGAAAAATATAGGAATACACTAGGCTTAGAGCGACAGTTAAATCTTTTGAAGCTGGTCGCTACATGAAGGCCTTGAAATTCCTTTCTCTTTGCACGGCCAAGATATAAAAGTAAATAACGACATTCCATTGAGGAAAGTAAGTATTGAAAAAATCACAAAAATAACAAGAAATATCTCGAAAAGGTTCACTTCACACCCATCCCGTCACACCCACCCCACACATGTACACACCCACACACCCAATTTCAAAGAATATCAAGAAAAATGGAAAGGAAAGAGTCAACGGTAGTACCTACAGCAACATATAGATATAAACCAAAGGATAAAAGTAATATAGGAACATCTAAGAGCAGATGGAGGGAACAACTGTGAGTTGATGAAGAGGAAAACAAATTGAAAATACCATATGTTCACGACGTTTACACGACTAATAAATTATATAAGAAATGTGTTAAGAAAATTACAGCTTATTCAGAGCAATTTATAGCTCCCAACATTCATTTAAGTGCTCAAAAACAAATATAAAAAACTTTCAAGTAGTACATTAAATGTTGTTGGACAAGCTATTTAAGACGAAGAAAATTGTATACAGCATCAGAAGTAAATTCGGCTGTACTGTTTGGTTAAAAGGCGTCTAGATTAGGAAAAGTAACTACAAATTCGGTCACTAAAAGAAGTGTGTTACATTTGTATTCGTGACCAGAACGTCAGTAACTAGCTTTCTCATGAATTTGCTCTACTTTTAGCACGGTAGTATCATGCGTTATCGAATCACAAGAATTCAGTTCTTTTCTACGATTCCCAAGCGCTAATCCTCTGGTGTAGTATCATAGGCGAATACGGAAAAAACAGCACTAGAGAAAAAAGAGTCCTGTTTTTTACGCGAAATGCGACAAATTTCCTGACTTAAAGGGGAAAATGCGCCCAGTCTGATTTACGTGACCTTTAGAATGACAGTTACTTTTACAATTAAAAACAATAACATCGACAAAAATTTTATCGGCTTATCTGGAGATTCAAAGTTGGATAACCACAAACGAAAAACTTCATTCCTTTAACTACTTTGATGATCAATTGCTCTAGAATCCAAATATACAGATGAGCAAGTCCAGAGATGGGACTTTTATGACCTTAAGCAGACGAGCAACATCTCATTCGAAGAGTGGAACAAAAGCAGAGTTCGGTTCGTGTAAATCCGAATTTGTGAACCAGTCCTGGACCAACTGGAGGATGAAAATGCAGTGTGATACGATCACGCAATTTTGTGATTGTGTGATCGAAATATGGCGAACGTACGTAATGCATGTTGATAAAACGTCATAAAAATAATCGATGCATGTGGTGAAAATAAGGAAATTTGAAAATGTTTCAGAAACCTACAGCAAAATCAAAAGTTAGAGTGGAAATAAATGGAGGCCGTTGTTATTATTATTGAAAAGGAAACATCGCGACCATAAAATGCAAATGAGCGATTTGGTCTTTGACCAGTCCCAAACTGGACATATTTATCATGAGCAATGATTGAGCGAAAAGGCGAGACAAAGTTGTCTAAGCAGGGAGTTACGAGTAGTATACGATAAATGTACCCAATGATTGTGAAATATTTCCATGAATATTTTCGTCACGGTCTTTAGTTCACTATATCTTACCTTTTTGAGAGAGCTCTTCAGGAGCGTGGGTCTGGACATTTGCACTACTTCACAACTTCGTCACCGCCACATTGGAACAAGTTCCAGCTGTATCCGTCCTCGACAAATAGTGGTATAAATAAAACTGTGAGGATGCTACAAGATAGCTCGTTCTGTCAATTGGATCAATTGTTTGATTGGTTGACATGTTATTTTCCCCCAGGCGATCTATCTCCATCTGTTTTTAAAACCAGCTGAATTCATAATGAGAACTACTACAGAAACAAGAGAACTCACAGTATGTTTCCGTTTTTGTCGTTCATAACTACTGGCCTTCCCTCTTTAAGGGTCAATCACTGACCTCCACGAGCGAAACTATACAATTCATGCAGCTCTGTCGTGCCACATCGATTTACAAAAATGTTTCAAGGGCACCTTGCTCTATCATACAAACAAGCCAAGCGTAAGCTGTATTGCAATTTTATAGCATCATAAACAGTTTCTAGTGAGCAAGTCAACTGCTACTCCACTGGAAAAAGAAATATTGATGACATAATAATTTAATGGTACTTGGGACAAAATTATTTATCTTTAAAATAACTAAAGAGCAAGTAACAGGATTATCAAAAACGTCCTTCAAACTTCCGAAGAAAAGGAATAACTGAATAAAACAAAAATATGAAACTAATTTAATTAAATTTGATTTAAAATTCTATTTAAAACGAGTGTGTATAATAACAAAAATGTTTAAAATATCTTCAAACGATGCCAGAGACAAAGAGCAAAAGCACAAAAGTACTTATCGAGAATAGACACAGTTATTCATTTAACTACACAGTTATAATGCTTTAAATTGTAATTTATGGGAGAAAATGCATGCTGATTATATATTAGCACTTGAAGTTTATTTATACTTCAACACTGAATTAAGTTTGCCTTATTCTTGCGAGGAACTTGGCAGTTGCTTTTTGTTGACGGTCAAGGTGTACCTTTCCAAAAGTAACGTTGTAAATAAGTATATTGCTTTGTCAGTGATACATTACGATGTGTTGAGTGGAGGAAATTGAAAAGTTTGGAAATACACAATAATGGCAACAAAATTTTACTCGACGACTTCTACCCATTACAACGCTACCCATTACAACGCTACCCAAGTGCCTCACATACTACCACTGTTCATGTAAAACGTTATCACTGTATCCATTCCATGTTAACAGTAGGTACTAAATGTGTACCAGAATTGATTTCAATCTAAACAAGGTGAATTTAGTTATGTGCACCTTACAGAAACAACACTTCTGTCAACGCGCAAATTTTACTAGCAGACATAGGAACTTCTAAACATTAAAGCCAGGACAAAAGGAAATAAAAGTTGAACTGTTACTGGACTTAGAATCGTCGCAGGTAATAAATCACACCCTACCCCTCCTACAACGTTTTCAGACAGCACTCGCAGACCGTGTTTATCTGTCATCCGTGATCTTTGATCGCCGCTTACATAGTTTGTTTTGCTATATGTTTTGAGTACAGCAAACGCTTTAAGAATTTATCTCGTATAGCTACTTATTAGTATCGAACTCATGAAAAGGAATACGCACATTTTCACACATTACAATCACCATGCATCGCTTTTGGAAGACATCAGCGTACAACAAAGAATGTTTGTAAATGATAAATGCTACATATGAAATTATTCGATATATACTGTATATGTACTTTAATTATGTGACTTACATTTTCTGTATTAAGATTTTGTCTAGCTCGTACGTTTACCATTGTGCAAACGTCATCCAGAATGAAGAGGAGTTCAGAGTATATGCCCAGAAAATTCAAGATATACGTTTCATTTGCCTTAAAATAATCTTAAACGTATATTTTAATCAAAATAGAAGAGTCACTTTTGAGAAGATCAATATTTTCGAAAAATCTATGTAAAGAGTAGTCTGGAATGGAAATTTTCTTGAAAATCTTCACATCACATATTTTGCTGAATTTAAGATACCTAGTTTGGTATTTAACCGAATTTTCGTTTGTGAGTTTTGCTGTACTCTCTCTCTCTTTCTCTCTCTCTTTCTCTCTCTCTCTCTCGCTCTCTCTCTCTCTCACACACACACACACATTTTTCTAAATCTTCTTTTTTTATTTTTATTCAAGGGGTCCCAAATATGTATTTATGATGAAATCTCGGTATTGAATTTTCGGAGGGAATGAAATACTTCCCCTACTTGCTAGCTTACATAGTAGCAAAAATAACAATTACTAAGTGGCTGACGGTAAAACAAATGCGCACCAGCTGCATCTCGTCACACAAGAAAGCAAAGATGGACATTGCACATAACTTCGGATTCGAGTTTAAATCTCGTGCCTTGTTTGCAGAGAGCCGCTGATGTTTGCTGTTCTACTGCCAAATGAATGGAACGTGTGTGAGGTAAATGGCAATTGTTACGTCATGCCTGACCTGATTCTCCACTGACCTTTCACAAGCCATTGACTTTCCATAAAGGCCAGTGTCAATCTTATCACTGCGAAGCACAAAGCCATAAAAAAAGTAATTTCTCAAACACATTCGCTTGGGTCATCTCCACTGTAGGATCAACTTTGTGAAAAACGTGTCTGATAATCCGTCATCTGAAAGCGTATGCACGGTGTGACCCGATATGAAAGGTATTGCGAGCAGGAAAAAGGGGTCACTTTCTGTTTTATTTATTATGGAGTTCACATCTTGATCCTTCTCTTCTCATTAAGGACTTACTGTTCTGATCCTTAGCCCCCAACTGTACATAATTTAGATTTCCTCTGGAGATAGAATGTTGATCCTGTTATTTCAAAACAATTATTACTATTATTTTATGAATACAATCAGTATTCAGTGTTATACGATCAGTATAAACATTGGAAATGGAAAGCATAGTGAAGAAATTTCCAGTGAAAGTGTAAGACAAGGTTGTAGTTTGTTCCCCACTTTATTTTTAATCTCTATACATGATTTAATAAGAGTGGAAACTTAAATTTTATGGAGGAGGTTATATAGCACCTAATTTTATGCTAAAGGCGATGCTGTTTGCTGTTGTAAGCAAGTCTGAGGGTGAACTGCAGAAAGCAGTGTATGTATGGATGGATATTATGGATTACAGAAAGTGTGTGAAATCGATGGAATTTTTTCCAGGCATAGATATCATTAGCGTGGCTTCCTTCGGTGACCCCATGTCATAGATTTCGAGCACATAAAAGAATCTCAAGCCTGATAAAGAGGCCCCTGAGCAAATTTAAGCGGTCTTTCATGCGCAACGTGGAATAGGATGTTGAACCGCAGCTATTACGGAGCGTCCATAAATAAAAACTCAATTTCCTGTACCGTTTGCAGTCTGCATTTCCTAGAGCACTAATTAATAGTGTGCTTGATAAAGATCCTATGTTTCCAGACTTTAATAATGGAAAGTCACATTATTTAGATCTGTACTTTGTGTCCCACTTTGCCCGAGATTATGCAACGCGTGAAGGTCGGTCACTATCCCCTTTGCCTCGACCAGTACCAGTATTATCAAGATCCCTTTGGTGGTTAGTTATAATAAGATATTCACTAGTAATTCTTTCTGAATTTACGCACGAACGCTGCATCTCCGGAACAAAGATTTTTTGCATAAGTTTGTGGATTTCAACAACATTAAGCATTTCTGTATAACAGTACCATATTAAAGGTTTCTTTCATTCCTTGTTTGCTTTCAGCCACGATTTGTGTTGCAATTTTCAAAAATGCTTGTCGGTCCCAATATGCACCATAAACTTTATCACTGCAAATGTGGCGCGTATCATCAGAACGAGACAAATGAACATACGTTACTCTCGGGCAGGTTGATGGCGGTAGGAATGAGTTTACTATCATAGCATTTTGTAGAGAAACGAAACATGCACTTGAAATGCATAAAACCTCGCCAAGAAGAAGAATAAGTAACAAAGGCTGACCCCTACTCGTACCTTAAACAATATGACCCACTTGGCGTTTAGCAATCCTGATTCAGCCAGGTCGTAACTCAGGCATTACACTGTTGAACATTTGCGAAGATATTCGAGGCTCCTGACGAATAGATAATTACATTCCTTGTCTAATTAACATGACTAAAGTATTCGGTTCTGTAATATCTATCTACTCCTTGCCAAATGTTAAACATGCTGTCATGCTTGTAGCTGCTATCTTCGCCTGCAGTTGGTCTCGACATTGCGGTGAATCGTAAAACCAGATTTTACTCAGGCTTTTTGGAACCTTTAGCGGGATTGGTTTTTGAACCAATGCCACACTTGGTTCAAAACAAAATAAGTTGGTATGAAATTCACAGGGCTGTGAATGCCTGCTAAATTACTAGTAGTTAAGTGACACAATGATCCATAAAGGAGCAGCGAAATACCTTAAGTATAAAATGAAAAGACCAATTTCTGTTAAACATAATCTTTAGGCGCTTACTGTAGTGCAAATGTTACACTTAAGGCACTGTTGCACGCATCCAGAGCAAAACATTTGATCCGTCGAATAGAATCAAAACTGAACTGCTAAATCACAACTGTACTTGGCATTGCCCACTGCACTCAACTGAACTTTTAATGTCAACTGTCTACTAAAAAACCATCTACCTCACCACTGCTCAGCTCCTTATATAGCCCGAATACAACGGGAACGTTCTAGAAAAGGAATCTACTCGAAGCTGCCAAACGAATCTTCGGAAACGAGAAAGCTCCACATACTGAATATTGTTCTACAGGGGTTTATTATCCTGCGGGAGAAGGGCTATTAGCCACGCACAGGACCAGGTACCGAGCAGCCCCGCGCCAATCCCGCTGCTATGACAATGTCTAACCCACCGATGTGGACATAGCTCCGCTTACGGGCTAAGGCAGACTTGCTGCTTAGGAAGGTTCTGTTCTTTAATTTCATCAACTTCCCTACTTGGAGATATCCTAGTCTCTATGGCAACGCTATATCAGTAAGAGAAACCTTACCAAGTGTAGGAAAATCCAAGAATGAAAAACTAGCATTTAATGTCGGTATCTTCCAAGAATGCAATACGCAAGACTTCAAAGAAAATATCTCCAACTAGTACCTCCGTTGACATGGAAACTTTTGGTTACAGCTTATTTTTGCTCATGGCATATTTTGCCCCAGGGGAAGAGATGCGTTATTTATTTTTTACCAAACATAGCTGTTATGATTGTAATTAGCATACCACATGTTTAAGATATTTGCATGAGAAATAAAATATGCATATTGAACTTTCTCTTCAGTGTGAAAGACTTGCATAGTTATTAAATCGTAATATATGTAGCAAATGTTATTCCAGAAAAAATACATCTCGTTAAAGCAATGTTTATGAAAAATAAATTGTTATAGTGTTAACCATTCGAGATATTCTTGGTTGTTCGTTTGAATGTTCAAATACGTATACTTTATCAAGTAAAAATTCGCAATTAGTTTTTATTTTCTCTGCCTCCTCCAATAGGAAGAAGGGGAAAGCAGTGCATTCCATCCAAAAGTTCGATAGAAGTTTCACCGGAATAACAAATTTGTAAAAAAAATTAAATTAATAAAAAAATAAATAAAAAGAACATTTTTACACAAAGGTACACGTGCGCGCGCATGTGTACGCATAAACATCATAACTCAAAAACGAAATGAGAATACCAAACCTGTTATTTTCCAAGGATGCGACAGGAAGAAGTCCTTTTCACACATTTTGTATAGTTTTGTGTTAACTTGAATTAAGATTATGAGATACGGAAAAACTTATTCCACAAAAACATTATGCATATTAAATAAACAATTATAATCTCCCTCTGGCAACAGCCATTTCCAAGATTTGTTGTTAGTTTTAATTATTCAATCCTTTTGTCATTTCTGTGTTGATGCTAGCATATAACGACCTGTTTTTAAACATTTGCCTATCGTTTGGGTCTTCCATATACTATTTACATCAAATGTGCAATGAAAATAATTTTGCAACAGTTCAATTAACATGAACCAAATAGATAACTTTCGTGAAAATAATCTGTAGGAGCATATAAAAATAAACGATAGTGGGTAGAGAAAATCACGTGTCATTGGCACAGTTTGTTACCATGAATAAGTTTTTGAATGTGCTTTCCCCGCATTGAAGGCATGCTAACTAAAAACTTCTTGTTTCATTGGGAAGTACATATCAAAAATATATACTTCGTATGTAACATGGGTTTATAACAGTGACAGACATGTGGATTTGTCATCCGTAGAAAAAACACATATGGGGGATTCGCAAGCCTGTGCCTAGGGCTAGATGCCTGTCGGAGAGCAACGAACCTATGGATCAGACAGAGGGAAGACTTGGAAGCGCGTGGTCAGCCCAGCAGTGAGGAAGAGGATGATGCGAAATGGATGAATGGAAAGCTGATGATGGAGCAGTTGGTGGAGCAAAGCTTATTCAACTATCTACTTCTTGTTAATCGAAATAAACTTTCCTAACAGATTTACACATTTCGCTGTATGTATAAAACACTATAGGTTTAAAATAAGTCAGCTCTTTAGGAAAGTGAATCAGTATTGATGGCTTTGAGACTCCGCCCTCCTTGCATGAAAAAACTACAACTACTGATTAGAAAAAATTGAAAATTCAAAGAATAACAAACAGTATCTCGCAAACGGTCAACGGCACAAAAA
Organism: Tenodera sinensis; assembly: GCA_030765045.1. NCBI lineage: Eukaryota > Metazoa > Arthropoda > Insecta > Mantodea > Mantidae > Tenodera > Tenodera sinensis. The sequence goes on along the minus strand of CM060966.1, from coordinate 108,153,095 downwards.
ATAACTATTGATAAATTGTGAGCTTGTGAGATCTGGATATTTTTTTCCGTTTCTTTCGTGAAGTTCAGGTTTTGTCTATCTCTTACGGTTTACTATTTATTAGTCACACAGAATGAAGAGTCCCTCACAAGCTATGCACAAAAAATTCAAGATGTACGCTTTATTGTCCATGCATATATCAAACATTTATCTTTTTAGGTTTTATTGTTTATTTATTTAGATAGGTATTTATTTACTTATTTATTTGTTTTATTTATTATTTACTGAATCTCCAAAACTTAAAATCTCAGGTGAAGTCTCCCTCTTTCAAATGCCGGATAATCAAACAAAACTTTTTTTACAGTTTGTATAGATTCTTGACATTTACAAGAACACCAACTGTCTGAATTAATATGAAATCTCATGAAGTAACTTTTAAATTTTCCATTGTCTCTCATAAATTGAGTTAAAATGAAACTTACGAGTGAAATGTCGTATACTTAGCCTGTAGAATACTATATAGAACAGTTCTTTAGGACTTCTTGACCAAAGATTACTCCAACAATCAAAGATGCAGTTCAACACTTCAACACTATTTTTAACATAAGATATGGGATACTTTGTATATAAATAATGCAAAGTAGAAAATGCTGCTGATTTTGCCAGTTGGTCCTCACCTTCATTTCAAACATCTCCCTGATGCCCTCGTATCCAAAAAGAAGCATAGGTTAATTCTTTATGTAATTTTTAATTCTATTTCTAATTTGAACAAAGTATGGATTCAAACTGAATTTATCAGTGATAGATACAAGGGGCACTTTGTGAGCCAGTAAATATTCATACACTGTATTTGTCTTCAACACACCACTGTATACATAGCTTCTTTTATAGCATATAGGTAATTCATCTTAAAACATTCGGCATTTTGGTAAAAATAGTTTAAACCATTTTTGAGAAAATAAAATAATGGAATATTCCCCAAGTAAAGGGCATTTTGGTCTCTTATTTAGCCGATTTTATGCTTTTGAGCTAGTATAATCTTTGTCTTTCTGACACCCCCCCCCTCCCACACACACACACACACACACACACACACACACACACACACACACACACACACACACACACACACACACACACCTCTAAATTGGGAAAGGATTTACAGGCAGCTTCAAAACACGCATTTTCGTTGAAGTCTAGTGTCAATTTTTTTGGATCTCGTGCACTTCCTCCAATTAAGGCTGGTTCACCACCACCCGGGAACGGTAACCACAATGACAACGGCATCGGGAAGCAAAACAGCCCTCAATATTTTGATTCACAACAGCCAAGCAATAAGAACGGAAAGAGACACTATCTATCATCATGTCGATAGAAAGTTGAAGTCGATATTGCACATTGGGAATTCAGTTGTTTCCAACTGACCATTGCTTGACCTTTTTTTATGGTAGCCTTTTTTATAGTCGCTTTAACTTATTCATATGGTGACTTTACCATTACTTGTATATTTAACATTGAAATTAATTAGAAGATAAAACTATATATTGTTATACATATTGATACTTATAAAGAACCGAATTATACTGCTGCCGCCATCGGTTGAAGCGATGGTATGGTTGATGGTTAATTGTACTTTACACTGCTGATTGATTCAGTGGCGTTACAGCACTCGACATTTCTTTGCGAAATGTCAAACCATCGTGTTCTCCCCTCTTGATATATCCTTTTTGACTTATTTGAGTTGATGGGTCGCTTAAAGGGATTTTGCAGCTTCTTTTGCTGCCCGGTCGGCCAATTCATTACCCGAATGTGAAGGTATCCACATTAAAGTTACATTTTTACCTTTATTGTTAACTTTATGCAGGAGTAGATGGATTTCCTTTATGACATTGCTGGATGATACTTCTAGCTTGCGACTAAAGCGGCTGTTTCAGGGCGCGGCCGCTTGAAATATACATACTATTACATGCCGTGCGCGGTAACGGGAACAGAAAGTTAAAAGCCGGCCAAGTCTTCTTTACCGTTCTCGGGGCCCGGGAAAGCTTCCCGTCGGTTGTGAACACTCCCATTTGAATACATGTATTTCAGCTTTCCCGTTGTGGTTATCGTTGCTGGCGGTGTGAACCACCCTTTACTATAGGTAAGTAGAGAAAGTAAATCTCTGCGCGTCACTAGCACGGAGAATAAATCTATTTTTACGCTACTTAATGCACCTACACGAACTTTCTAACCCTACTCACGAATCAAGACACTTAAGAAGGAATAAAGAAAGCTCGCCTTGCACCTGTTGGCTCTTTACTTAGTACCACATGCTAAGAAGTCGAGCAATCGATTTGTTTGGTCCAGACAAAACCCACAGTATGGATGTAGTTCAAGGTCGCTCCGCCACTGCAGACAGGCGCCGCGCTGGCTCGTACAGCAGCCCGCGAGGGAAGGGAAATACGCCTGCTGTCAGATGAATCAGATACGCGTGAATTGCCGTTTGGAACGCACTATCTCTCGGAATGATACCAGTTCCAGTTCAACAGACACCAAAGGAGAATCTGTTCTCCAACAGTCACATGGGGTTCTTTCCCCGTTATATGTTACACAAATTCCACAGACGATTCACAACGGTGATTGAATTCTCTCTTTACTTCCAGCTTATCATGAAAGTTACCTGCACACAGGCAATGTATCGTCTCATGCATGTCTCGTTAACCAACCAGAATCGAATTCAATCGATAGTTTTAAAGCATGATGCTCAAAAAGGACTTTTTTTATTCCTATATTCTCTTCTTCGCTTCGAGTGGGATCCAGAAAGTCTATGTATTTCTCTGTTCACTATAGGTGGTTGTGCAAACTGTAAAAATCGTATCTGTGCATTCACATACCTTTTTCTACTCACTCTTATACAAACTATTCTTACAGACATCTATTACTTGTTAATGCAGATAAACGTTTGCAGAATGAATTTACTACACATTTTCTTGTAGGTACAATGGAAGTAAGGGAATAACGTAGGTTTAAGCGATAGTAAAATATGTTAAGATCTTCTGGCTATGTGATGGCTTGAAATTCCGTTCTATTTTATTACCAGGAGAAAAAAAAGACTCCCATTTGAGAAAAGTACAAGTATTGGAAAATTCAAACCAACAGCGAGGAACATAGGAAATGGTTAATTTAAAAAATACCTCATATAAACTTTGTGCTTTACATTTCTTGAGTGGCAAGATTTGATCTGCCTATTACGGTTTGCCCGTTATGCAAAAGCCATTCAGAATAAAAAGGACTTCAGAGGCCATTAATAGAAAATGAGCGATATACATATCTCTCATTTAAATATTTAAGAATGTGATGCTTAAATGAAAAATTAAGCATTTTGAGAAAATTAGAATTTTAGAAACTGTTTCCATGTAAATAATAGATTGGATTGGGAGATTTTTCGAAACGCTTCGAGTTGCAACAGACGCTGAACTTGAATACCAAGTTTGATATTTAACGAACTTCTTGTTTTTGAATTGTTCCATTTACACATACATGAATATACGCAGCTTTCTTCAAAAACGCCCTTTTTTAATGAGAGTTTCAGAACATGTATTTCCAGGAAATTTCGATAGTGAAACAAAGATTATGAGATTTGGCTATCAAGATATAAAAGAAGAGTTCCAAAGTGTAACAATGTTTGGTGTCTCTGGCTTTTGCCTCTCTGTTTTGTGTATTTATTTTCGTTTTTACTGGTAATTTTACATCAATATATGGCTGTTGTCATGAAATGTTTTTAAGGGCTGATGAAGCAATAGAGCGCCCTTAAACCTACCCCCACCCCGTAGCGTGTCTGCCTCGCATACAAGAAATCCCAAGTTGGAATCTCTGTTAGGGCGAGTTACCCGGTTAAGATTTTTCGGCGTTTTCCCTTATCCTGAAAGATTTGAACTTCATTTCATCCATGTCATTCACCACCTGATATGACCTAACCTGTTAAAAGGAGCTAACGCTGGTGTATCGATGTTTTAACGTACCATTAATTAATAGGCAATTTATAACTGATCAACACAGCGCAGAATTCTTGCCATTAAATAAGATAACTTTTAGCGTTACTAATTTAGTACGTAATGCTCCTAAATTTTCCCTGTAGAAATTTAAACGTTAGTTCTTTGCTTATGTACAAACTGAGCCTTATATAAAATTAATTACCAGTATATGTTTAGCCTTATTCCAGCTATGTTACCTATTAAATCCGGTAAATCTCATGGAAAGTAAATAAAACATAATTCTAGTGAGGAATGATATATTTGTTTACATAAATAAAAGTTGCTTCCTGCAAGGGGAAGCTCAGCTTTCTGCTGTTAAATGGAGCATCGACCCGGACGTTAACGATCGCGTGCTTCTGATTTATCCTGGTTTCCGTGATGCAGTTTAAAGCGAAACAACCTGGAAATGCGTTATATCTCCTTTAATTTTAACCTCCATCGTTGAGATTAGGCCTTTTCCAATAAATAACTATAATATACAAGCTAATGACCAAAAGGCCTCCATGAACAAACGAGGGTAATTTTATGTCCACTGTTTTTTAAATGAAGAGAAAGACTCCAAAACTAATATTTTAAGCTCATTCTGCGACTGTATCAAAACTTTGAATTTAATAAAACAATAAGCAATAAACATGTTATTGAAACTGTACTAATCAACCTAGTTGTTCCAATAAATAACCACGTCTTGGAACTAAATGGCATTATCAGGTTATTTCTGCCATTACATCGACACTAATGGTACTCATACTGCATCTCATTTTACCGACAACAGTGGTTCTTTAATTCAACAATCCGATGTTTCATTATTGATACCAATAAAAATATTATGACAAAGTAGCAAAGTCATTTACTTTACTTCCCTTAAAACTGAATCACAAAAAGCCTGTTTTAATCGTTAAGACAATCTACAATTTGTCGTGAACTTGCAGCTCAACAGCTGTTGTATTTTCTCGTAACCTTGACATTACGTACTTCACTGTCTTTCAGTTCTATTACTCTCTCTCTCTCTCTCTCTCTCTCTGTTTATAGCTGGCTTCGACGATCACACTCAATAAAATTGCTTCATACAACAAATAACTCCGACGGGACGATTAAATGTCCAAAGTTGTCTGATGATACACACACACAGTCTTGAAACTAACTAAATACTAACAGCTGTTTTGTTCCTTTCTTAAAAACTCAACTCTCTCGCAGCTGCATTTGTTTATATGGACGAGAACGATAGTACGGATTTTTCTTGAAATCCAACTTTTCATAAATAAGCCTGGCACGTCAACAGTTTTCTCGAACAGTCTGGAATAATTTGTCTTGTTCCGGTCCGTTCCATTGTTACGTGTTCGCTTTCAGCACAGTGGTGTGAGGTAGCTTGATCTTGGGCGTCTAACGGACTGGCGGCCAATCTCGCACTGTTTTGTATCAGTGGTAGTTTATTGAATGTGTCTATCCTCTGATTAGAAAATAATTGTAGCAATGGGCGAAAGAGAGAAAAGCAGCATGCAGGATAGAGTACAGGAAAATAACGAGTGTGAAGAAGAAAACTAAGTGAAAATGAAGTTTTCCATAATTTTGAAGGCATAAGCAACTCTGTAGAGGTTAATAAAACCGCAATTACAAAATATGATAGTGATACAAGAGATTCAATTGATCATGACCACAACGCCGATGTAAATAAACTGAATTTGTATTTATCAATAGTCTCCAACTGTTGTGGTTCTCAGAGTCCCATTCTAAATTGGGCGTGAAAGACTACTTAATTTTGTTCAGAGGCCCCTTTTTCAGGATTAAGATTCTTTTGCGTGCCGTAAATCTACGTCAAGGGTCCACCGGCTTTACTTCCCTTACGAAGGAAGCCATGCTAAGGATTTTACAACCACAAAAAAAAAAAAAAAAATTCCATCGCCTCTCGCCGAGCTTGAACCTGCGACTTCGGGAACCAGACGGTAGCATGTTACCCCTAGACCACGGAGTACTACTCTCATATAAATGTAGCTACATATGCAAATAAGAGTAAAAGGGAATATGTGCCTAATTCACCCCGTTCTGCACGAAGAACCATTTATGTGATGGGAAGCGTGCGTAAGTGAACCATTCTTGAACTAGAGACATTAAAAACAACGATTCTTTAAAACAAAAGAGTTATATGTAAAGTATATTAAGATGTTCATATTTTCTAGTGGCCCTTTATGCCCCGACCCATCGGACCATCATGTAACCGAAAAAAAAAAAGATTGTTCCAACAAGCGTTAGAAATAGTATGGAACTAAATGTGTTTGGGGACATTTTTTAGTTCAAAGTGTTTTTGAGGTTCTTGGGTTATGTTCTTGTTGATTTAATTCAATACAAATATGCATACATGCGCATTATTATAATGCGTTTCATGGATGATAGAGCACAGTTTCGCGTACTTTAATTTTACTTTCTGCATGTTACTTTGAAAAAACTATACCTTCGTGCAAAAAGGTTGCAACCTCCAACAGACAAATGATTCAGAAATCAGAAAACATAATCATATGTATAATTTATGCGCACTTTATTTGTAGTATTCTGAAGTCAAATACCTGTCCTTTCAACATCAATCTTATCAAGTTATCAGGGACAAATGTCCAGTACTTTACAGCCCTCTTAAAACAGGAGAAACTTGGCTTTAAGAAAAAAATATGGGTTGCAACCCTCTTCCCTGTAAACTATTCTCTTAAGTCAGAAGTATTTTAAGTGCTTTGCTGCGTTTAATTTCGCTTAATGGCGTTGTGTGGAGGATCTTACTCTTAGAAGAAGGAAAATGGACCGCTTGAAACTTCAAAGTCTCGGATAAAATGATGTGCGCAGAAGCAGTGAACAAGGCGCGAAATGTTTTTCTTATATAAAAATGAAATGTCACCAACTTCCATTCATTTTGTCGATAGATTGCAGAAACAAAGAGCGAATAAACGAAACTATTGGATCTTACATAGATGAGCTTGAAGAAGCAGTCCCATTGATTACTTTTCTGAACCTACTTTAAATCTACAATGTTTCTTCCGTTTATAACCTCTTCTGCTATAGCATACAATGACTCCAAATGCCAAAATCAAGAAAAACAAAACACTGGTAGGAGTTGCAAAGTTCTGCTCTTGTTGACAAAATCTACACACGTCTTTTCTCTGAAAATTTCAATATAGATTGAATTATGTTAACATTTCAGAAAGACAAATACCTCTCTTCATTGCATTTATTTGCTTCTGACACTCGTATAGTAATCACAATGTGTGACAAGTCTATTATCTTAACATTTTTAACAGTCATTGTGGGTTCAAAAATGTAAAATGGAAACACATGCATGGTATATGTACTCGTATAATACTTAATACGTTGTCTTCCGCTTTTAAGTATAATAAAACAAACGTTTATAATTTCAAAACTATGCATACAAATGAGTTATGGTTGTAAAGTTTTAATCCATTGGTGTTGTTGATTTAGAACAGTCTCGCATCGCGCTCGCATGCGCAGAATATTGCATAGAATGCCGTGGATCACATGGCCTCCTAGATAACCAGACCTAGCACCATCTGATTTTTTCCTGTGGGGATTTGTTAAGGGTCAGGTCTACAGGACACCAGTAGGTGATTTGGCGGACTTATGAAAAAGAATTTATGCTGCTGTCAACAATGTTACATCACAGATGCTTCCTAACACATGGGTCGAGGTTGAATACTGGTTGGACATTTCCCGTGCCACTAATGACAGACATGTTGAGGTTTATGAACCATAAGGCAAAAAAAAAAAGAAGAAAGAAGAAAAAACAATCCCAGTTTTCACCATTGGTAGCAAGTGGTTTCATCTCCAGATTCGTACTAGTTCAGAGGTTAAGCTATTTATTTTGTTACACACACCTATAAGCGGAGCATACTGTATTCGCACCAGGTTTCCCCCCTTTTTTCCCCCACTTAATGAAACCTATGTAACAATGAGAGGATAATACTTGGGTGCGTAAGAAATTTAACGACCAGATACATTTCTAACAATATATTTACCGTCTGAAAATGCACTATACACAACATTGATGCTCAAAAAAATTCTGAATAAATATTGCGGTATTTTACGTACGAATGGTTGAAAGTATTCTAATGTCCTGCAAAATTGCGATACACAAAGTTTGTTTAAAGTGTTTGGACAACATGCATGAAGCAAATAGCAAAACTAATAAATATAACGTATAACCGTACACTAATCACAGCTTCTATGCGGCTGAATTTAACGTATGAGAATAAATGTCCTCTACGTCCGATCTAAAACTTACTGTTGAAGTTAAAAAAAAAAAAAAAAAAAAAAAAAAAACCGTAAGGAATATAAGACTGTCAGAATAATATAAGTGTGTTACATGTTGAGAATACCCAAGAAAAGAAATCTAAAAAATCTGATATGTTGCCCTCACATGAATCCTAACCTCTGTGTTAGTCGAGACAAACATTTGTATGAATTATGTTACTGCTGATTTTCTTGTAGGTGCAAGGGAAATATGGGAATATAGTAGGCTATGAGCGATAGTCAAATCTTTTAAAGCTTTGAAATTCAGTTCTCTTTGTACGGGCAAAATATGAAGGGAATAAAGACCTTCCATTTGAGAAAAGTTTTAAGTATTAAAACTCACAAATAACAAGAAATGTTCCGAAATGGTTCCTCCTTGTATTAGACTTAACTTGTGTTTTAACGATCTACATTATTTGTACAGTATGATTTGGTCTATCTCTTATGTTTACCAGTTATGCAAAAGTCATCAAGAATAAACAAGAATACCTAGGCTACCAGAAAATTCAAAACATATATTTCATTTCACAAAAATATCTTGAAAATATGCCATTTTAATCCAAATTGCTAACCATTTTTGAGAAATTCAAAATTTTCGAAAAATTTTCAATGTAAAGGGTAGATTAAAGTGGAGGAATTTTCTTCAAAATCTTTTTGTCGCATCCTTGAAATATATTAAGCTTAAATACCAACCTTGGTTTTTAACTTACTTTTCGTTTTTGAGTCATACTGCACACACGCGCACGCATACACACACCTTTTTCTAAAACGGCTATTTTTTTTTTTTTTTTTAAATTCAGGAGGCTCAAAACTTATTTACGGTGAAATCTCGACATCGAAATTTTGGCCCTATACAATACTTCCCGACGGAATTCCTCGGCTCAGAACTTCAAAACTCACACCCAGCTTTAGTGAAGTAGCGCCTTCAAATACAAACAAAAGAAAAGACAACTACACAACACCGGAGGGAGGGAAACTAACAAATTATGTCTTATATAAATATGCATCAGTAAACATTTTGTAAATAACCAAGCATGTATGCTTCAAAACTACTATCTGAGTAAAAAGAAGAACTTAATAAGCATTTACTTATTGTTTACATATCGTATAAAATGTCACGCTTTACGCAGTTATGCGAAAGACGGGAGAGCGGATTTGCCTAGTTTTCGCCAAGCTATGACGCATTCATGGGATTAAAAAGCAAACCTCTCTACTGCTTCGTTACTTTAATGAGCGAGGGGGAAATACTTCATACACAAAACGAAGGACGTGGGTAGATGTCAATATCACATAGAGACCAGGTTGAGCATAGCTCTTTTTAAGTGAAAAAATTATATTCTCGCCCTCTCCCTTCTTTCTCTGTCTCGTACACACAGATACAGAAAAAAAATCACTCGCTCCCTCTCTGAATATTTTGTTTCTACCACATGGTAGCCTATTTTATACGCTGGTATCAATTAATCATTCATCCAGAATTGATCACGGCTGCGATTTCCCTCAGCGTATAATTTCATTGATGTCCTCCCCCAAAGGGCTCTGTAATACTAGCTTTAGTAAAGGCAAAATTTGTTCTATGGTACAAAGTAATATCTAATACCACGTTAATCATCCATTAGTGCACTTTTCATTATTTAACACCTTCATGATGCCAGAGGCAGGCAAATTAATTGTATACCTAGCTTCAGTGCGTGCGTGTTTATGCGTCATTCTAATTTAACTTTGCACTGCAAAGCGGCCAATAATGCATACCTTTTTCACAGAGCAAAACTTTTGTAATTAATGTCTGTAAATGCAAAACACACAGTATAGGATTTCTATACTGTCATTAGCACTGTAACACGTTCATGTTCCCGGAAATCGATACAAAGCTTACACGTCATACGTAACCTAGACCCGGTAAAGCTTACTAGTTCAATGTCATAATGAAAAGGGCAATATAGTTGAACAGCTATTCCTGGATATAACGGTGACCAGTGTATTAACGCTAGCATAAATAGTGATTTCTTAGGTTTGCCCCATACTTACCCACTTCACAAAAACAGTCAAAGTTCTCTCCCTAATAACGAAAGCGTATTGGTAACAGAAAACAAAACAGAAATTGCAGCATTGCGACCGCTATTCGGTGAATTACTCCGATGCTCTAGGGAGGAAGGAAGCAATTCACTAAACATCTATTAGTGCTTGCACAAACTCCACCGATTACCATACATACAGAACAAAGAAGGAAAATCAAAACAATGTGGACCGTCCAGATACTGTAAAGTGTAGATGAATGGCAAAAGATATGGTATGATGCTGGAACAGCAAACTGAACTAGGTGATTAATACCAGATGTAAGAACATGCTTAAAACGAAAACGGAGAGAAATGAACTTTTATTTATCCCAGGTTTTTATGGGTTATGGATGCATTAACGTGTACTTATGCCGATTTGGGATTAAAGAAACAGATGAATGCTTATACGATTCTGGACGAACAGATACATGCATTCTTTACGTGTGTCAGGTGACCCAGAGAAAGAAACACGTTAGAAAATTTAATAGGGGAAGTAACGCCGGAAGATCTTGTGACTAAAATGCTAGTCTCAGTCAAAAACTGGAGGATAGTAAACCAGATGGCAAAATATATTGTGTAAATAAAGAGAAAAGAAATGGAAAACTACAAACCTAACGTCTAATACAACTTCGAACACTGCTATAATACACTAGGCCACTTATAGCCACTATCTTGAAGTAATACCCCAAGGTAGTTCCAAGAGGTGTTAATCATGGCTTGCAGGAGCTTTTTAGTTGGTGAGAATCCAATGTGGTATTTGTGGTGGACAAAGCGGCGGATTTTCTGTGGGTTCTCCGGCTTCCCCGCCATTCATCCCACTAACTACTTGATCGGCACCTCCCCAATAATCCATTTCGCCTGCATTTCATATCATTCTCTTCTTCAGTCGTATACCCGGTACTTGGCTGACCACCCGTTTCCAGGTCTTCACTCTGTCCGGTCCTTAGGTTCCTCTGCTCCAGACAGGCGTCTGACCCTAGGCATGACTAGTAAGTCCTAGGGGGTGTAATTTCTACATAAGGTGAGGGTAATCAGGTAAAGAAAAAGAAGAGAATCTAACTCGCCTTCAAGGTACAAGTGCCAATGAAAAATAAAGTTTAAAAAATGGAGATGAAGGGCCTAGGTATAAGTAACTTGAAGTAATGAAAGCCAATGAAGAGAGCGCCCATTCAGCTGAGTAAACCTTTAATTCTAACCGGTAAACTACGGGATGGCCAGTAACCGCAGAGACTTATGGCTGACACAAAACTTAATGACACTTAATGGCGGGTGGCAGGAGGGGCTGGTCAACCCAAAATCCAATCAGAGGCTTGCCACGTCTCGCGGTGCTGTGAAATCACACTGTAAAACATCATTTACACCCACAAAATTTATTTGCACAACAGGAAAGAGAATAGTTGTGGTCATCTATCAGTCACCATTAAATTTTGTGCCTACTATAGTAAGAAGTTTCTAGTCTGTTACTTTTATTTTGGAGATAGTAAATATCTTTCGCGTCAGTATTCATTTCAGTCATGCTACGACGCCATCAGTTTCTGAAGGGTCTTCATAATGCTCTAAACTGCAGCGGTAATCTTCTTTTGATATGATCATCAGCTTTCACAGGATACCTCTGAAGTTGAAAGAGGTCTTTCTTTAGAATACTTCAACAGGCATACCCTAATTAAATTTGCCACTGCTAAAACACTTTGGAAAAAAGAAAAACATTAATTGAAGACTCTGCCTCCCTTTTTTCCGCTGCAGACTGTGTTTACCTTTGCGAATTTCTTCCTCTAATTACTTCCAAAGTCTGGAATAGTCTTTCTTTGGTTTTACATACCTGTGTATTAATTAGCACACTTTCTTTAGAACCTTGGTTGACATCAACATTTTCCATATGCAACAGACTTCAGCTCTTTTGAGCGGGCTTCACTTATGTTTCCTGGCGGTGAATGTAAGTTACAAGCACATTATTAAATCGTTTCACAAAATTAATTTTTGTAAGGAGAATTTAATACGAGAAGGTTGTTGATTATCTTAGTAACGGTGACAGTTTTTAGTTTACTGCAATCTGGGTTAAAGAGGGAGGATACGACGAAAAGTTTAGAGTCAGAGCTAGGCAGGAAAATGGATTAAGTGTGGAAAGGAGATTGAAGTGGATAACAAAACGCTAAGAATAAAGCGAGTCACTATGATGGAGGATCTCATTTGCAAATTACTATGAAATTTAGGAAATAAGGGGTGGGGGGAGAGGTTAACAAGAAGGTTAGAGTAAACTGAGTGTTTTAAAAACACAAAAAAATTAAGGAACAGGAAAACAAAGAGATTGGGTGAGAAAAGTGGTGCAAAAGATAAAGTAAAATTGAGGAAAGACATATTAGGAAAAGTGATAAAAAAAAACAGCACATCAAAATGTAAATGTAAGTAAGAAATCTTAGAGGCTGTCTAATGACAAAAAGGCAGGGCCCAAGTTCAAGGGCAGATCAAGATGTAAATGCTTTAGTACTCAATACATTCAATTCAGTATCATACCCCATTTAATAATACCCTATTACCTAAGGCAAGTTTAACAGAACCAGATGAAATTCAATAAACCTAAGTAATCCTAATGCAGCAGAACACTTTAATTTAACAGTTTTGGTTCACAATTTAGTGCATGTCGTCAAGTTACTAGTCCAATATTGGGAATGAAATGAATAGTTGGATTTTAATTGCTCTTCACCTTACCACACCTGTTATTAAAACAGCTCTGAAATACTGTAGCGTAAGTAGGTTAATGGTTTCGCTCATAATAAATTAGCAAGCCGTACTAAGCGCTGCAATAATTTAAAACCAGGCCTTATACATTATTGTCCTCTCCATTTCGTATGTACCTAATTAGGATTATCTTATAATCACAGATCTTTGATTTCCGTTCAGAGTTAATTTTATCGAACCATACAAAGTTTAGAGTTTGTAGAATTTTTAGTTTTGCCACGATTAAAGCTGATGCGCATTATGAACGGAAGGTATTACGAACTTTTACACGATATAATATATATTACTTTCCGTCCTACAGGCCGCCAGGAATAGCTTTATGTGCGTGTGAGTGAAAAGGGAATTGAATGAACCCGTTTATACAAATATTCACATAGGTATTCCTTAAGCTGTGAACCACCTCCTGCGCCCGAGATCGACATTATGGAGTTGGCTAGCAAAAGATAAAAGTTTCTTCTCTCCGCTGAAGTCATATTTATGGCCAGGCAAATCAATCCTCTTCTACTCCCAGTAAGCAATCACATTCCTAATATCACTTTTGAGGGAGACGGGCAGTCTCTGCACTGTGAGGCGATGTCTTAACGTGTATCCGCAGCCGCGCCTGTGAGAGGTAAGAAGAATCGACCGCCTCAGGTTGTATGACAAACTTGTACTATTTCTGAGATTATCATTCCACAAAGTTTGTTGCAGAGGTGCTGAATCACCCTGTGTATCAAAACCCATCTACGTCCGCATTGAGACTACCATGGGTCTTACCAACTTCGACAGTAATAATTAAGGTCATTTTAGAGCTACTGCCTTTAACCTGCAGCTATAAAAGCTTATTTTCCCCTACTATCTATCATCTAAATTAGCCGGAGATACTTAAACTACACAAGATTTTACAGCCAGTTGTTAAGCAAGAAATCTAACAGAGATTCAACCAGTGTGATTTAATAGCAGGTGATGACAATGTAGGCACATGAATGGCGGATTCTCTGACGCCACACGCTCCCACACTTGATGTCCGCCTAAGGTGGATGACGCTATTGTGTTACGCACTTAAAAGTATATGCCAGTGGGAGCCTTGTTTCTCCAGTCTTCTAGAAGACGAAATGCACCTGAGGCAGCATTCTCTCAAGCATATCGCTCTATTATGGATTTTTATTGCAAGCTTTGAGTTTGTCCAACACGGATTTATTACAGATACAAAACATTTCCATCAAAATGCATATTTTGAAACATCTGAACCTCATACAAAAAGATCTTTCAAAAGATCGCCAGTAAATGTATCCAAACTTGAACCAAGAAGGAATCGATCATAGAATATCGCAAATGAGAGTTCAATGGAGAAAGTTAGTACAAGATGTCAAGCTACGCAATGAAATTCCAATGCTAATATCACTACCAGAAAGGGCATTTGCTATTACTACTTGTTGAATGTATTTTTAAAACAGTAATAAAATAATAACATAGGTATCTTCTGTACACTATTCCACTAAACATTGCAGACGGTTTGGAATAAATGTTATGGAAAATACATAACGGAATAACAAATGTGCAAAATCATTAGAAGCTTACAAACAGGACGTGTGACAAATTAATCAATTCAGTGTCACGCAATAATAAAATCCAATTAAAATAAATTTCCAAACTTTCATTCACCAAGGGACTACTGCACTATCCGCCAAGATTTGTTTTATAGTATTCTATCTGCAAGCTGTTTCCCTGGTGCAGTGGTAAATATTAGACGATAAATAAGTGACAGCACAGACGTTATCCTTATGTTCAATCAGAACAGTTTCCTACGATAATTTACTTACAACCGTTTTGTAGGAACAAATAAATAATAAAAATTAACAATTACCTAAAACATTCATTCTACTAAAATTCTGTAAATACAAGAGTATATTGCAAAAAAAATACACATATAAACGTTCTATTTAAATTTTCCTTTGTTGGAAGTAATTAAAATATTAACCGTCTTGTTCATCGTTTCTCGAGTTGTAAGATATCATTCTGTTTCTGTTTAATGACAACCAGCAGCCCACTACTTGCATGGCATTACCATACGAATCTCTCGTAATGCCTCGTAAATCTAAGGATATGAATAAACATCTGTTGTACTTACAAAAATGTTCTAAATTATGTCCCTTTGCCTGGAACTTGATGAATACATTACTGAACACTGGAATTTCTAACACGAGAATATTGCATACCTGATATAGTCCAATGTGTCGAGCGTTTGGGAACTTATTGCATAAACTTTACCTTTAAGCATTCACTCAGAAAATTATCACATACATTTAGATCTAAAGAGCAATCAGGCTAGTTACTTATTCTGTTATCAAAAACATGTAAAGCAATGCAGAGATATTCTGGCTTCTTTTCACGACACGCCTATCTCGTCTAAGTTCTCCTGTGTTAGAAATGTTGCCAGTGTGCATTTTCCTTTCTCTAATTCGGGCCGTTTGTTTAAATTTGTCTACCTTATAAATGACGGATTTTAGTAACTTGATTCAAGCGAATTTCTACATAAATTCAAGCTAAAACTCCACGCATCATTTCCTTTGGGCATAACTTAACACAATAAACACACATTTTGCATAACGTAGATCTCTCCCGAACACCATTTGTGGAAATTGCAAAAGCTTACTCTCCGTAGACGCACGAGATATGCTACGGTATAAAACAAAACATATATAGGAGATATACACGATAAATAAGGGGTATACATATTTTCAGCGTAGCGCCTAAACATAACAAAGCATTAATTATTACTGTATGTATAGAACGCAGCGAGGATAATACTGACATACACATGTTTCATATATGCTTCTCTATTTCTTTTACATCACTTTAACTACGTAGTCATATGGCGACAAATCTGTCAAGAGATACCTATAGAATGGTGTGTTGCATACAGTTAGCCTTCAAGATCTCCTCTCTTCCATACTGCCTTGCTTTGCCACGAGTCCACAGAGGGAGCAGTGCAGGGCAACTGTACCTCTGCCTCCGTGATGGCAGATAGCATTAAGGTGTCATCCAGTCTATCTGCAGATACATCTACAGTTAGCCTTCAAGATCATATGCCTATACCATATCACGAATCCACAGAGGGAGATGCTCTCCGTGATGACAGATGGTATCCAGTCTATCAGCTTTCATTATCTCTGAGTAGATGGCACAGCAATCACTATCACCTACTTTACATGTATACTATCGTTTTAGACATAAGGTGGAACTTCGGGTGGTATTAAATAACAATCCGGCATTTACCTTGGCGACTGAAAGAAACCACCAAAGCAACGCGGTTAAATTGGTCGACCCACGAAATGTATTACTGTTAACTTCATTAACCGCAATGCATTCGTATGTATATTAATTCAATTGAACCTGTTTATAGATATCGCTGAAATAATTCACCTAGAAAGGAAAGATCATTAACAAACAAAGGGTAATTAAAGTCATTAACAGTTATTTAGAAACAATTACGGCGTGTCGCTCTTCACATGACCTAACTGGAGCTGTTTACAAAGTCAGATGCTTTCGCAAGAAAGCAATTAATCGCGTGCCTTGACTCACTTAAAATTAAGTAGCTTTCACTAAGTTTTTCCTGCTAAGTCCACTATGCTCTTTCGTTATCCTACGCAACATCTTGTAATTTGTTTGCTCAACATTTGATCCCATTCCGCTTCTACACTGCAAATACTAAAACTCTATTATGATTCAAGGACAAAATCTTCTGGTCACTTCTGGTCACTTGTTTTGTATAGAACGTTACAAAGAATGCCAAATAAGCGTCATAGTAGCCAGTTTACCATTTACCTCTTTCGTGCCAGTCCGTTTACTAACAGAATACTGAAGCAGTGGGGCCGAGGCATAAGCAGTGGCAATGATTTACACAGTGGAAATTCTGTGGACGGAGCCTTAAACTGAAGTGCATTTTTGCTGTTTTTCGGTTTTTATTGTTATGTATTGCTTTAATGTTAATCTTAAACGTGTCAAAAGCTGATAAATGTAAGATGTGGAACACAAAGGTACCTGGAGCACACCTTCATACTACTTTTTAACAAAATAATATCAAAAGTTGATATGTGACTTTTTTAGTTTCTCTACTATATACTTACAGTAAACAGATGAAGTTAACACCCAAAAATTTGATAGAGAATTCGCATAAAATACATGTTTCGAGACCACTGAATTAAAAAAATTGTGTGTGGGGCAGAGAGAGAAAACCATAACAAACAGGAAGTCTGTTAAATAATAAATTTGGTTTTAAATTAATTATCTTCCAAGGATGTGATACGAGGATTTTCAAGAAAATCACCCAAACCCTTATTACATAAAGCATTTTCCGAAAATTTGATTAAAAAACGAACGATTTTCATTATAATACCAGACGTTTAACATATTTTATAATAAATAAAATTTATATTTTGAATTTTCTTGGAATGTTTCCAGAAGTCCTGTTCATTCTGAATGGCCTTTGCATAGCTGCGGGTAAGAAATAAAATCTTACTTCAAGAAGTTTCCGAGACGTTTATTATTATTTATTAACTTAAGTCCCGCCTACAAGCCTCGCTCTCATCTACGTCCCTACTGCCAACTGTTGAACTGTTAATTCGCATCTGAAACGCGACTGCTGCTATGCAGCACGCTAAAATTTCTAGAATTTTCTTACACCTAGATATAATTTTCAGAATTTCCTCGAGATACTTTAGGAAAAGCCCGACATTCCAAGATTATATGACCTATAAGCTGATTTTTTTTCTATTTTACAGAATTCACTAGAATCTGAGAATTATTTACCTGAGTTACCCTAAGAAATAGGTAATGACTTCATGACTAAGTTTTACATTACCAGTTGATGACTAACTCATGATTATGACATTCTGTATTAATGTTAATGCACAAATTTATTTATTGCAAATGTTTCAATATTTAGGCAAACAAAACGGATCCAGAAGGCGAAAATGTTTATAGGTATATCAGTGTATCGAAGTGGTAGCTTTCTTAAGATACATGACCAGATATGAAGCTGTTTATGCTTGATTCATGATGTTCATCTCTTATAAGCAGTGCTCTTTTTCTAACAAAACGTTTAGGGGAACTCTCAGACTGGGTCTGTATTCTTTCAAGTCTAAGTGGTCTATATGTCATGCAAGAAATTAAGCAAGCCAGGCAGATAGCATTCTCTGTAATGATTACTAAATGGGCAAGATTTCAATATCGACTGTTGGTTGCTGCCTCAACTTACCATTAAAAGCCTGGCTCTTTTAGTAACTTTGTACCCCTATGATACACATTTGCAGTCACTTTTTCGTTTTCGAAAGCTCTCGTGCAAAAGTTTCCGAAAGAGTTTTTTCTCTGGTAAAATAGCTATGTTTGATACTTGAATATTTTTTTTTTAATTTATTTATTATTTGAAGTCGCTTCAACATAAAAGTCATATCGCGACTAAACATTGAGGAAAAAAAAAAGGAGGAAACATATCATGAAGTTTACAATGAGTTTAAATATTAAGTTTGCATGCTTTGATGAACTTGATTATTTTCTTATGATACTGTTGATCACCCAAAGCTAGCTGAAGGTTCTCAGGAATTCCATACTGAAGTCGCTGGTGAGTGTATCTTGGGCAAACAGTGAGCAGTGATTTCTTTCGCAGAGAAATCTTTTTCTTTTCTCATGCCCGTAAGATGGCACACAAATTGTAGCCCACCCCTATGCAGTAATCATCCCCTGCTTGTTTGTGTCTGGCTCTAGTTTCCCAACTTCTCCACATATTCTGCAACCAGGTTTCTTGTTTTTAACCAATAGTCACTCATTCCTTTTTGCACCAAATGCCTGTTTTATTCTAAAGACAATCGGGAATATCAGCTAATTTTTCAGCAGTGTGTTTACTTATCACACACGCGTTCACAGCTTTCGTTTTTGATTGCACTATTATCCACCATCGTTTAACTTCCAGCCTTATAATTTGAAATGCAATCATGTTGCTGTGTTTTATTTCCTTGGATGTTGGAGTTATTTTTCGACTCATCGCGTTTTCTAAATCAAAAAACCACACGCACATTGTACAATAAACTGCAAGCGTCGGTAAGCCGCTGGAAACTGAACGATACCTACGAACACAGAATGAATCCGCTCACATCCAAAGAATACTGACTCCAATTATTTGTTCAGATCACATGCACATGCTATGGTGTTCAAAAACACCAATAGTAAACAGAAACTCGCCGACAAGAATATAGCAAAGTAGTAGTTGTTAATGGTATGCGTTTATTTTTGACGCTTGTAAAGAAGTTGCAAATTCTGTGGTCGGAAAATGTTTAAGGGAGCGCATCCCCCAGCATTCCCCCAGAAAAATAGCACTGCTTATAAGCATTCTAAAAATGTCCTAAGAAGTATGTAGGCATTTGCCACGGTCAACCAAAAAGGGTGACAAGATTACTTACTAAACCCCAATCTCTGTAATTCACATTTTCTAAGGCAACTTGGCATAACAGACGTTGCTTTGACACAAACCTCATCTAAAGTACAAAACAAAGACAACACGTGATTTGTACATCACGTGTCTGCAGGTACTGGTTCTGCTGTTACTTGGACTGAAAGACGTTACTTTTAGAACATTGACATCACAGACAGGTGCGATTTACGTCACATGACAATGGAATGCATACGTCATAAAAGAATCTTGCAGATTACTACTGTGCTTTATCCTTCTTTCTTGTGGTCAAGTGGTAGTAAATGTATTATCCACGCATTAAATCTCTGTTGTTTCGGGGCACGCGAGCACACACACACGTATTATACCATGTAAGTCAACCGCCCCTTATTTTTTGGAAGATGGGCCACCCATCAAATGGCATATGCACTTTAATCCAGTTTTGCGCTTACTAGAACGTATTACTTGACGTTCTTAGAGAGATGAATGCGCAAAATTTAGAGGAACACGGTTTAAGGAACAGAACCTACTCCTCGCTAAAGTACACCTCAAAATCATACGACTCGTTAACTAAGAGTGAATTCCGAGTTTCCAGCCGATTTTAAAAACTTTTTATTGGGGCATACATAGCAACGCAATTCAGTAAACGCCTCTGATAAAATGGACCTATCACATGAGTACACTAACAACTAAAAAGAAAATGGCGGATTCTTGTACCTAGAGCCTGATTTGTTGCAGAAAATGGGTACGTACCTCATCCACCATGGAGCCGTACAATCAAAACGTACATGTTATTAAATAACGATTTATTTAAATTTTGGCGTAAACTACGTCTCGTACATCTCAAACACACACAATAGCTTTTGTCAATTAAGTAATAACATTAAAACGCCCAGCAAAGGGTTAAAACCACTTAAAAGGCTAGATTAGACACGAAAAGTCGCGAGGTAGTAATGGAATAGCGCCTAACAGGTTTTATAGTAGAACTCGGAATGTGCTTTCAGTCAAGCGTCCAAATAGCTGGATAGCATTACATATAATTGTGTCCTGCGCGCTAACATTGATGGGACACGGGTTCACATCTCGACGTTGCACATTTTTTTTCTGCTCATCAAAACTTGGAAACCGAATTCACAACAACCTAATTTTGATGTCCCTGCCAGTTTGACATAATTTAAGTCGTCTTTGGTTCTCTGTAATAGAATAGGTTCCATTCTCCACGTATATACTGTCACGCGATATTTTATGAAAGTACTTCACGATGTATTCGACAGACGAGTGCACTGATATGCTTTTGATCCACGGAGAAGCAAGAGCCAAGCACAAGCAACTCAGCATCTATACCAGGAGAGATATCCTCATATACAATTCTATAAAATGAAACAGACAATTACGAATTAAAATAATAGCAGCTTTAAACACAATAATTGTTCAACCAATATTATTAGTGAATATTACACGGTAAAACAATTAGTACATGCAGGGGATTCGAACCACCTCTACAGCACGCGGATTACTTACGAATCGTGTGCTTGTTCCAACTGAGCTACCTAGACCTTCAGAAATAAATATTCCGTTTAACATGTATACGTTAAATACGTCGATAGAATCTGGCGTAGGAGCTGATGTTTTCATGTTAAGGGTATAAAATTAGGATTCCATAAAATTGGAAAATAAGAGGCAACTGACTCGCCTGGTATATACCTTGGAAACCTTCTCAGCAACGAAATGAGACAGAAATACAGTTTTTGTTGTGTCCGATCCAGAAGGTACCGCGAAAGCATAGCAACTGGTTCATCAAACTACACGTGTTTATAAACAAACATGGCGGTGAGATTATCATTCGATGAAAGTCAGTGGTTACTGAAGTGTTACTGGAAAGTGGAGAATTAATCGGTGTAAGTGTGTGTACAGGGCTATGGAAAATCCACAGAAAATGCCGTAAATCTTCCAAGAGTAACGGTAGGATATGGTCTATCTTCCAAAGGAGTAATAGGGCCCTACTTCTTTGAAGAGGCTAATGGGCCAGACTTTCCTGAAAATGGTGGAAATCATGATTCCACATCTTAATGATCTCTTTGAGAATCAAAGCATTCTGTGCCGTGTCGTGTGAATAATGTGATTCTACTTTTAACGATGGCAGTTTCTTGAGCTTACGGAAGTAAAAACAGTCGAGGTGCGGAGTGATACTGTGTGCACTGTTCATCCTCAGGCCGGAAAGAATGCAGTAGAAAATTGTTAACCGATTAGTATTGCCTTATTTTATAATGCACTATGACTAAGTGACAGTCCACAAGAAATATCTTTGAAGCTGACATTTGAAAAATTACGTGTATTCATTCAAGCAACTAAGACAATGCAATGACCCCAGGGAAAGTGTGATCAAGGTTTACGTGTACCAATACGGGAATGAGGTCTGGTGACGCGCATACTGGCTGAAGTAGTAGTAGCTCTGACGTGAGGTTATAAACTTTTTTATTGCTTTCCTTTCCCTTTCCTAGGCCATTTGCAGCGTTTGATGTGCATGGCTGACTTGCAGCTGTTACGTGACGAAAATATCTCCACCCGTAACCTTCCGTAATTCTCACAATGGCAAAGTGGGCAGTGATTCTTCTACCATAGGCCACAAACATGTTGAAGACCTGTGACGCTGCTACTAAAACAGCATTTAAAAAAAAGGAAAAATTGTGTAATTTCAAGCTTTTCTGTAAATTGTTACTGCATTTCACTGCAATAAAGAGTTCTGACGGTTTGTCACCAACAGCCCCTCAAAAAGCATGTCATTCACGTGAGTTTCTCTACCACGTCTTCTACAAGCTACCCTTATATCACTTACTCTACTGTAGTGAACTGAACCAGTGTCATGAAATATATTAATTAAACCGTAATGGTAATCTGGAATTTGAAAAAAAAAATGCTCTGTAAATGTTTAATTTTCTCCAACAAAAACTCACGCTATTAACCAGATCACATTATCAAGTTCATTTAAATGAAAATACAGTTTCAAACTGTCTAGAGACTGACAGTGATCGTCATTCACAACCCCTATTACTGTAGGGACGGTGATCTGGACAAGAATGCCACTGCCATGTCCTTGACAGTGCTGATGCTAATCGCTTTGACAGTTTACTGAAAGATACTGGTTAACACAAAATTTAATGGCGGATGACTTAACACAATATCCAATTAAAGGCTTGTCGCACCTTGCGGTGTTCTGCAGTTAAACACGCTGTGAAATCACGCTGAAAAGCCGGTAATATGTTGGTCCACAAAATGTAATTGCATAACAGGAAAGAGAACAGTAATGCTCAGATATCAGCCGCCATTACATTTTGTATCTGTTAAAATTGATCAAATGTAGAACTAGTAGATAATACAATTCTCATTAGCTCAATATATGAAAATGAATCAATAATAAGAAAAAACTTCCGTCTAAATGATCTGGTCTTTCTAGGAAGAAAAGCGATCCTCCATTTTCCTGGTGCAGTACAACTAGAAACCCGAAATGTTGGAAGTTATTTTTGCACAAGGTAGTGATAAGCGAATATAGGGACTCACTGACATGGATCTTCAAATGCAATATATGTCGTTCCTGAATGTCTAACAAGACATTCAAAATCAACGAAGCAGGAATGAGAGGTAGCATCCATCCTGGCTTCAGAAATAGCGGATAAAACTACAAGTATAGAAGTCACCCAAAAACTATTTTTGAATGCATTACTACAAGTGAGGAAATTCCTTGCATGTTTCCTTCGATGCATAATATGACATCGTGGTTTTACTTCGTTATTTTGAAAATACACGTTGTTGTTACAAGCACTTTGCATATTGCAGGTTTCTCAAGAGTCTATTCGCATGCAAAGAATCACGTCTGCTTTCCTTCAGAAATTGTAATTACTGTTGCAGTCGTGTTTCTTTTCAAAACGCAAACAATCGACTGAGATAGAGAGAGAGCAACTAAAAAGTAAGCACCAAAGTTGCACAGAAAATGCAACAAGAAGAATAAGCGAGAAGTAACCACAAGCATTTTGTTTTGCGAAAATGAAACGGTGCGTGTGCGCGCGCGGGGTGGAGGAGGGTTATTTATATCTGTGTTTATATTTCTATCCTATTATATTTCCTGAGCCTCTAATCATTTAAACGTTCTTTCTGCACCAAACGGCTATTAATGACATGATCTTCCAGCTTTTTGAACTGTCATTTTATTTTATTTCTTCTACAGATTCTGGATGGCTAATGATGAAACACAGATTACCAAAGGCCATAACACTTTGGTTCAATTGTAATGAATGAGGGAGGGGCTTGAAATATTGTGTGGTGACAACCCCAAGGGAAGCAATAATGATGGGCAAAAAAGTGAACATTTTAGGTTTAATACAATTTGTTCCTTTACAGGAGATTTAACAGATACCACGGTTGTCAAAATATATAAAGTATGTCTCCTAAAGTTCTTTTGTTGCACTCGAATGATTATATCTATTCACTGTTCTACAGGCTAGTCTTACAAAAAGTAATTATTCTAACCACTGGTTAATGTAGACATCTCACTTTACATTTACACTTTTCACTGCAGGATAGTGTAGGTAAAACGACATCAAAATTTTAATGAGCGCGTCGCTAGGGGATGCTCTTTGCATTACCACAACAATAAAGAACTAATAGCGACTTTTCGCTCAAAAAATTAAGTATTTGAGAATTCAAACCAATGACAATGGTCAACGCTACAACCAATATATTAGACAAACTATGCTTTAACAGCATCTATATATTTGTGTAGTAACATTTTGTCTATTGACACTGAAAGCAATTTCCATGGAAGACAGGTTTTCGCTTATAAAATGTTGAAACTATTAATCAGAAAGAAAAAGATACATTAAGAATAAATGCAATATGTAAAGAAACTTTGATTCAATATTATAAAACACTGGTATAAGGAAAGAGATGAATTGAAAACTGAAAATAATGAAAGTAATGAAACAGGACTAGGCTTCTAACAATGGAAGAGTTACAAACAGTTTTGAAAGAAACTAAGAACAGAAGAGCAACAGGCCCTGATGGCCTTAACATGGAATTACTTAAATATGAAGGGAATTCTTTACACTTAAGACATTTAATAAATCAATATTGGAAGAGCAGAAAGATTCCACAAACCTGGAAAACGGCAGAATTTATTTCAATATTTAAAAAACAACTTAAGATATGTGAGGATTACAGAAAGGACTTGGATTAAACAATCATACAGAGATAAAGGCTTCATTATATGCTGACGATGTAGTATTAATACAGAAAAGTGAAGCTGATTTACAAAGTGCTATATATGATCTAAGCTTAGTATGTAAGGAGTATAATTTTAACATTAATAAAATAAAAACAAAGATAATGACTTTTGGGATAAGCAGTAAGTAAGATCTTAAACTATTTTAGATGATCAAACTTTAGAACAGGTCTCAAGTTTCAGGTACCTTGGATGCGAAATAGGCTCACAGAAAGAAAGAGATACCAATCTAAATCTATCAAGATTTCAAGCTATATGCGGAACATTACACAACAGTTCAAGAAATAAAGGAAGAAAGGATACAAGAATTAAATTTTATACAACAATGACAAAGTTGGTGCTTTTATATGGAAGTGAAGGCAGGGTTGTAACAAAGATGGAAAGTAAAATACAAGGATCTTAAATTAAATTCTTGAGGACTATGGATGTACAAAGCTATAGACATAAATAACGATGTAATAAGAACAGCGCTGAAAGTGAAATCTATAAATGAAGAAACACAACACTATAGAAATAATTGCCTGTTATATGTGATGAGGATGGACTGTGATAGATTTCCGAAAATAGCTCTAAATTATAAACCACTCAAGAAAAGAGACGTGGGCAGGCCGCAGAAGAGATGGAGAAACTCACTGGGAAAAGCGGAACAGGCAATGTGACTGAACAATGGAGTGAAAATAATGATAAATTGTGCTTTAACAACATATATATTTTTGTGTAGTACGATTTTGTCTATTTTCTCTTGATCCGTTCGCCTATCACCAAGGTTTTATCCCAAGGACCCGCATGTGGTATGCGTGGTGGACTAACCGGCGTCTGGGCGGGTTTTCTCCGGTTTCCCCCGCCGCTTACTTTACCGGTGCTCCATCATCACCTTTCCATTCATCCAATTCACCTGCATTTCATGTTCCGTCTTCCTCATTCTCATACCTAATGCTTGGCTGACCATCTGCTTTCAGGTCTTGACTCTGTCCGGTTTATTGGTTCGTCTAGGCATCTGATCCTTGGCAAAGGCTTGTCAGTCCTAGGAGGTGTAAGTCCTCCATAAAGGGAGGGTACTCAGATAAAGAACAAACAAACGATTGTGTCTAACTTACTGTTTATCATTTGTATGAAAGTCATTGAAACTGTAGGTTATCTCTAGAACATTAAAATGTTGTGCAAATACTTAAACATAGGTATGGCTTTTTTAATAGAACTTATTTTTGAACAACGAAAAAAAAAGTCATTTAAAAAGGT
Organism: Tenodera sinensis; assembly: GCA_030765045.1. Classification (NCBI taxonomy): domain Eukaryota; kingdom Metazoa; phylum Arthropoda; class Insecta; order Mantodea; family Mantidae; genus Tenodera; species Tenodera sinensis. The sequence continues at coordinate 108,127,088 of CM060966.1, read as the reverse complement.
ACCTTGAGAGGGGCATTTTTTCAAAACCTTCGTGTGGCATCCTTGGAAGATCCACAACTTAAATACCAACTCCGATATCGCAATTCATCGACTTGTTTTGAGTTATGCTATTCACACACACACGCACACGCGCGCGATTTAGGATTAAAGTTAGGAACCATGATCTGGCATGAGCAAAGGACATAATGCAGCAAACCTACAGGTAAGTTACGAGACTTCATAAAACTGAGGATAGAATAATCGGTTTGTCGGATCTTCAGGGCGAAGAAAACGAGGAAGATTCCAAATCAATTCAGGATGCATTACTGTTCGTACTGCGACCTACCTTCCCACTGCACGCTATGAAGTCCTTAACTTATGTAGAAGAAAAGTTTCTAAATGCTTTTTCTCACGATATCAATTATGCTGCGATATTGCTTCTATGAGAGATCTATCATCGTGAGAACAATTTCGTTGCTACCTTCACACTGATGTTGCATATTCGAAACGTTTATAACATTGTTGCAACAACCCTATCACAATACTGCTGATATCTCTCAACACATGTATCAGACGAGCTTTCTGACCAGTCCATGACAGTAATTTTATCATTGAACCCTATCACTTATACAATACTGCTTCACTGAATGTTTTACATATGATATGGGCAGAGGATAATCTTCCTGGAACATGTCCCCAGAGAAATTGTCATTCGTGCTTGTGGAAGAAATTCGCTAAGGACTTTAGGGCAGGCAAAGCACAGGTATGGCTGACTCTAAATCGCTAACGCTTTGAGAAATAAAATGTAAGAGAGAAACATTATATAACAGCGAAATATGCAACATTAAAACAAATGACAACAGGGGCCGACTCTCCACGTTGAATATATTTTCATACCTACTGTGACGCCGGTCGGAAGCGGTAGCACATCAGAGACACGCTCAAGGTCAAGCTACTTCAGAACACTGCGTGCGGATAAACAATATAGTGGTCAGAACAAGGACGACAATGAGCCCGGCAGAACAAAGCGTTTCCAGACTGTTCGCGAAGCTTCGACTGCCGGCTTGTTTGAGAAGTGTCGGGAAAAGGTGGATTTCGAGGAAAATCCGTGGTACATCATTCTGGCCAGTATAAGTGTGGCTAGACGTGGGAGCGCATTAAGAGACACCAGAACCCCGTAGTATCCGTTATTGGCAAAGGCGAACCGAAATACCGCAAACATGCGAGTATCAAAATTTTACAGAACAGCCAGCACTCGCCAACTCTGCGCGCCCATCCACCCTGGCCCTAGGTCACAAATTACGGCAGAGCTCGCCGCCACTGGCAACCTGGGACAACACAAGTTGCACGCTGGCACACAGCAAAACTGCAGAAAGCGTGCAGAGTGTAAAATAGTGTAAGTGGTGCAATGTGTGTATGTGTGTGTGTGTGTGTGTGTGTGTGTGTGTGTGTGTGTGTGTGTGTGTGTGTGTGTGCACGTGCGCTTCTGTGGGACGTACGGCGTGTGCCCGCGTGCGAGTATGGGTGCACATGTGAACAATAATAAAACGGGTAGCTCAGTTTCTTAATTCACAGACATTAATCTCTAACTAAACTCGGTGACCTACAGGTGGTCACCTATAGCTTTTATATAAACCAAAAAGACTATACAAAAAATGTCGATAATTGTAAACCTATGAAAATTGAGACCTGTAAACCGAGGCCAATATACCGCCGCCGGGCAAAAACCTTTATGAATAAACAAATCTGCAAATCTATAAAATCTGTAATCTGAGAAGCCAGTTTCTTAATGATAGAGTCGTGAAGTGTCAAACAGTTAATAGCTGTCTCGTTCAATATATGTGCAGTCAGTGTTTGGAGAATGTGTGTCGTCAAAGACAGTTTGGGAAATTTAATCGTCGCGTTGGAGTTGTTTGTTGTATGAAACAGTTTTAGTGAGTGTGACCGTCGAAGCCAGCTGTTAGAGAGAACTGTAAGACAGAAAAGTGTGTGTCAACGTTAAGAGAGAATAGACAGTAAGGTCACGAAGAACTGTAGATTGTGTTAACGATCATAAAAGAACTGTGGTTTTGTAATTCACTTAGAAGGAAAATAAAGTGACAACAAAAAGTAACTTGACTTTGTCATTTGTCACACTATATAATTTCTTTGTTTCTTTTCTATATTCTACAGACATTGGTGTTACTAGTTCTTGCTAGCAGCATCCCCACCAAGCTGTGGAGAAACTTCACAAAAGATACAAACTTCTTCGCCAACACTATGAACAGATGACTTGCCAACAACGGTTCGTGACTTCCTTGTTGCGATGCCGGTGCCGTTGTTGCGGGGAAAGGTGTGTTTTGTCCGTTTACATTTACCGGCAGGTGGACCACGTAGATAAAGACTAAACTGACCTTTGTCGGCAAATGTAAATGAGATAGGTAGAGCTAACGCAACGAAAGCTTGCCAGTCTGCAGAGTGCCCAGAAGACTATTTTCGTAAACGTAACGCTACATCTGTTGCAGAGCAACAGTATTTCTAATATGTGCTCCAGTATCTAACAACGTCTCAAGCTTGCATATCGTAGTGAATGAGTAGAGGGAGAGTATACAGTGGGAGCGGCAGGCACAATCCGAGGTACGGAAGTACCATATGGCCCTCAGTCGAGCAAGGCAAGTGGACTTTATTCGAGTAGTACCGAAGTTTTGCGCAGCTCTCGTTGGCAAGCTTTCGTTGCTTTGTTTCTCGTAAATAATGCAATTATTACCGTTGTAATTACAATTTGTACCTCGCAGCTACGATATCGCTGACAGAGTGTGACTGGGGAGAAATGAGAGGAAGAGCGTAAACTAGCTTCATTCTATGGCGTCACCGCAGCTTCGGGAGGTATTCTACTGGTCTTCGCAAGTAAAGCATGTATAGCACGGCAGAGGTAGTGCGTATCTGTTCACCTTTTCGCGCATGCAGTGACGTATTTTACGTACACAGTTCCAGATTATCTACATTAAATTTAACTTTAAGCAATGGCGAGTTGGCTTCCCACATCCAGTTTGTGTAAAACGTGTGACAGTCTCCCACTCTTTTTAGTAAAGATGCGCATTAGCGCTGACTAGCCCACCTGCATAATAAAAGTGAGGGTCAGTGTTTCACCTGCTGTGAGTGTGTTAGGTACAATGCTCGTTTCTGTGACAGCCTCTTGATCCCCCGCCACTCTCACCACTTCTCGTTTTTCCTTTTTTTACACATATGGAGTGTCACGATGTTCTGTACATGCTGTGCCCACAATTCTTCCCCGGTGCAGCTCGGCAATATTCGTATAAATTGCATGAGCTACAGTTAACGAACACTTGGACTGAATATTCTAGTTATTTTAAAACTATTTACTTGAAAATTGGCACACTTATTGCAGTAAATAAAAAATGGCTGTGCAAAAGCTAAAAGCTTTGCTTAAATAATGTCTAAAATAACACAAATAAATATTTTAATCAGCGAAAAAATACGATATTTTTAAAACTACCTTGTGCATTTAATGTTTAGAGAAGTATAATAATAGCATTTGCATATACTTTATTAAATTGAAAATCATTGGAATTTTTTTTTTTAAGTTGATGTTATTTGTAGAGAAATAATTTTTATGAAATTGACGTTAAAATTAGTTAGACGATGAATAAAGCAATCTTAAAATGCGTTTTTCAAGCTTTAGGTAGCATGTTTGAGATTATGCATGCAAATTTACACACAAATCGGAGCGAAATTTAAAGGTAAGGAATAAATTCCATATGCAAAAATACAAAACTGGAGGAAAACACATACGGAAAGATGAAGTGGCCGGGTCCAGTGGGGTGAATAGGGAGCGCAGGGTGATTTAAACAATTCAATGGGGTTTTAAATTGGTGGATTAAGAAATGGCCAGAATAATTCACAGGTGCGCACAGAATATTTATGATATTCAAAAATTGAAAGTTTTGCCATCTTCGCCTAAAAATTCAGTTTCAGGTTCCTTAACACACACCACTGCTTAAGTGAACAAAAGCAGAACGCTCCACACACACACACACACACACACACACACACACACACACACACACACACACACACACACACACACACACACACACACGCACGCACGCACGCACACACTCCTCCCTGTTAAGTACGTGGTCGTGAAAAGTTTGATAAAAGACCACCTGCAGGTGTAGAACGGCATACATGGAACCAAGTGTAAACCGCCTGCCGTAATGTTAAGGACAGTCATATGCACATGGAATAATTTCAAGAACAAAATTCACGACAGCATCTCGCATGGCCAAACACTAGTAACGACAGCGCAAAACTGATGCTATTCTCAACATGACAGCATTAGTCATCACAAGGGCTCGGATTTTTATGACACGTCTTATTTTTAACTTGGCTTAGTTTAAGCATGTTTGCATGATTTGTGGAAACAAGGAATCGACTTTTATTGGGCACTCCGTATAAATACATGTCAGCCCATATTTTGTGCAAATATACGAATAATAGCATACTTTGATCATACTTAACGCTTCAGATATTTTTGTAAAGATTTCATAACCTTTTCCCTTTCTGCCATAGCTCACTGTAACATGTTGGGGGACTAGACTTGATGCGGTAAACTACTATTGCATAAACTACAGTGAGAATAAGAAGATTTTCAATAGCTTTGACAAAAGGGTTCATTTTCAATCAATACTCTACTGTCATGGTAAAATCACTGAGCGCATTAAAAGAGCAAAATTTTTCGAAGTCCCACTCGTGTTGCAGCGCGGTTTACACAAGCTGATATTTCCAACTTGCAGCTGAGTTTATTGACAGTTTCTTCCGTATGTTAACGTCTGTCGGATACACAAATAGGTTTATCTTGAATCACCATTCACACTTATATGTATACATACTCGGACTACTCTGCCCGCCTCGGTAGCGTCATGGTTAGCGTGTCTGCCTCACGTTCAAGAGGTCGCGAGTTCAAATCTCGCTTAGGGTAAGTTATCCGGTTAAGGTTTTTTTCCGAGGTTTTCCCTACCCTGAGAAGACGAATGTCGGGACCTCGGGCTCATTTGAGCACCATTTCACCCATTTCATTTCATTCATTCGTCCGATATGACACAACGTTGGAGGACACTAATTAAAAAAAAAAAAAAAAAAATACTCGGACTATGGTAGCCAGAAAATTTAATGGCGGCTGATAGCTTACCACTGCCATTCTTTTTCCTGTTATACAAATAAATTTTGTGCGTGTAAATAATATGTATACCATTTCACAGCGTGTTTAACTATACAACTAACTTTCAGTTAATTTAAGGAAAACAAATGTATGCGTATAACTGCGTCCGGGGTTCGTGTCTTGAGTATTTTTTTGTTCCGGTTGAAATAAACTCAGTGGTAGTTTTCTCGGAAACCAAGGACGTATTATGTCTTGGTCTTGCGATGAAAGGCATGTAGCAAGTTAAAAGCTCTATCGGGAAGGCCACGTGCAACCACTCGTTGCAAATTCCTTGCATTTCAGAGCGTTGAATGCACGCAACACTTCCTCAACGAGCTGAAAAGTTAACCGCAAACAATGTAAGCTCCAGTGAAGAGCAACCGAGTCTTGGTGGTAAACACTCCGTATAAGTACATACACAAGAGAGGAACGTCTTAATGATCTAATTGGCAACAAGTGATGGGTAGCAAAGTGGTTTATAGTCATGAGGTAATTTTTAGACACTTCAGTTACCAAACAAATAGCCCATCTCTGACATGAAGATTAAGGCTAAAATATACCTACCGAAATCTTATCCTTTGAGGCTCGTATTCGGGAAGTCATGAGTTCGATTCCCGCGGTCGACATCCCTGAGCATGGGGTTTTCGGCAGTTTCACCACCTGAAGCACAATTACACCCCCTGAATCATAATTACACTCCCTGAATTTCCCTCCATTTCCTTCCATCTTCATTTCAATCCGCTCTTTCAGGGTCGGAAGTGTTGGCGATGAGCAAGTTTGGCGCTGCTGTGTGAGGACTTTGCGAACTGTAACTGCTGTTCTTAGCAGATGGGTGGTGTAGTCGCCTGATCGGTGGCTTCTTGGAGAACCATGGTGTCGAAATAAAGAATCCCAGCAAACATTAGGGGCCATCACGCTGGCTAGAGCTACTCGCCCGGGTTCCAACACGCCCGTAGAGCGCTCTAACTTCGTTGTTTCCTCCCAGGATCTGACATAATAGCCTCAAAAATTGGCTCAGTGTGGAATCCCCTCCGTAAATAATCTTCCTCTAAGGCTAGAAAATTGAGTGAAGCTTGTCGAGACTCTACTGAGCTACCATGTCGAGGCACTCAAGCACTCACTGAATTTTTACTTTTTCTACAATTTACCTGCAGGTATGTTGAAGCATTCTGTCTTACAAATTTCATGTTATTTCACCGGCAATGTTTTGAGGTTCATTGAATAAAAAAAGAGAAAAATCATCATAACGCAACATATATAATATCTTTATTTACGAACTGGTAAATAAAGGAGGAACGTTGGGGAGGTAGCGAATGCATAGCTTAATCCGCGGCTCTCTGTAGACCACGATCTAAGCTATTCCACAGGAAGTTGAGGGAACTGTGGCGTTAACAAAGTCTGTGGGCAGGAGGACGAGCCCGGAGTAATCCTTCAAGGGGAAACTCGGCATTAAATTATAACGAACCAGTGTGCAATTAGTCGGGACTGGTAATATTTCCTGAATGATGTGGAATAAAGCGGAGGAAAATAAATAATTAATTGCTAAGTTAAAGAATGTTTCTAGAATTGCCAAATGCGCTGAGGAAAACAAATGCGCTAGAAGTTACTCAATACCATAAAACATAAATGCTGACTTTTCTAATGTTTTTCATTGCTATTAATTTGTGTATTGTATCTCAATTTTTTCCGTTTAAAATTTACATTTCTTTCTACCAAATTTGGTATGTAAGTTCATCATCCTGCAAAAATGTGACACAGGTTTTCAAGAAAATGCTCCCTCCCCAAACTACCTTTACTTAGAACATTTTTCGAAGTGTTCTATTTTCTTAAAAAGGAACCGAGCGATTTTGATTAAAATGTTATATTACAGATGCTAAATAAAATGTATATATTTAATTTTCTGGGAATGGCCTGTGAAATCCTATTCATTGAGGAGGAAATTTGTATAATCTTGTGTAACTGATAAATGTTACGCAATAAACGAACATATACCACAAATATGTAGATATCTTTAAAACACAAAATTTATTCTCAATTACTTTTTCTGCCAAAAGCTATCTGCTATTGTTTCAATTTGCTCAATACTTTGTCATTATTCTTAAGTCCTTTCGAAATTCAGTCCTCGGTATTGTATGGAAACGCTATGAACTTTTAAAGTCAACATATTACAGTATCTAATTCTTAAATATTTGACTATAGCTATGTCCCTTGTATCTACAGCGAAATGTGTAACGTAACTATTTATGTAAAGATTTATGCAATTAAAATTAAGAGATGGAAAAATAAGCTTCCATAAGAAGTGATACCCACTAATAACGGGTAGAGAAAGTCCTGTAAATGTATCATCAGCTTTTTTCTATATCTCCCATTTAACATCTATTACGTAGCATTTTAAAAGCAATTATAGACAAACCTTTAGCAGTGACGTATATTGTGGGCTATCTAAGTTATCACCGAAGCCCATATCTGAAGTAAACTAAGTAATATTAATAATAATTGCAATACTAGTCAGCTTCCCTCAAAGAATTAGCGCGTCGGATGGAATATGTCTCGATCTCTACTATTGAACAGAGGTGAGAATATGGTTTCGGATACTTACTTCACTACGATGCATGTAGAGAGGTGAGGTGGCAGAATGCACGAATAAGCACAGCAAAGCTTCGGAATGCTAAGTCGCATATACACACACGAGCGTCTCCGAAATGTGCCGTATGAACACGAATTCTGCATAGCAATACCACGTGGAGTTAACAAGAAAGAGCATGCTTTTATTCTGCAATTGTTACGGTCCTCAACAGTTATATTGATATAAGTATCATTTATTTTCATAGTGTACAGAGCACAAAACAATTGCTAGTGCTAATGTTTCGAAATGGATGAACAATGCGTAGTAAAACAATTAGTGAAACCATCATTATCGCAGTTGAAATAGGGGGATAAATTAGCGATAATAAAAGAGGGAATGCCTACTCCAACTCTTCCTCGCTTGCAATGAGAGCAGAAGCAAAAGAAATAAGAATCTTTACGAAAGGTATTTCAATATAAACGATTATATTAAGTTCGCATGGCTAATTTTTTTATGTGAATTAAATAAACTTTATTACATCATGCTTGTGTGCAACTGAAAGTCCTGGAATAAGACGGGTTTCCCAAATTTATCATATTTAATCCCAGCTTTGGATAAACATAAGAGTCAACAACAAATAAAATCTTTTATAGCACTAGAAAATTTCGATGCTCAACGGGCAGACCATTCATTGAACTATCAGAAAAAATTGCTGACCGTTTGGATAATGCAAAGTGTAACCGAAATTATAAGATGAATATAAGTAATTAATAATAGAAAAAAGTAAAAGGAGATTCTAATCGATAGTTAAGAACCGTTGTAATAAAGATATGTTAAAGTCTCAAGAATGGAAGCTTAGGCAGATTAGATGAGTGATAAAAATTACAATTGTTGTGCGAGCAAAGCCCAGAAAAAATCCGCGGGCTGATTCGTATCTTACCGCGACGTGCTCTAAAGTTGACCAATGGAAAGCGCTTCCTTCGTGTCGTCCACGCAAAACATATGCAACGCAACACACATTCGTCTTAAATCGAGCAGACAGTGCACGTGCAATTTGTAATTTGTACGTAAGCTGACGCGTATACATTTTTCGGCGGTTACTAGAGGGCGACAAAGTTCAAGTATTATAACGTTACAATTGAAGTTACAAAGTTACATTCTATTTACATATCGTCGGCAGTTCTCTATAAATCTGGATATTTGCAAATAAAGTCAAATGTTGGTTAACTCTTCGTTTGGTTCCATTCCTACCACAACTCAGGCATACCTTGCAGATTAGGACCTCTTGCTAGAGCTAGTCAGATACCGGGACACCAAACACAGGATAGGATATTACCTGGTGACGAGATCTTATAGATCTTAAAGACGACGTCTTCGACTTAGGGGAGAGGAATATTTGCGTCAAAAGGTTAAAGGAAATAGAACTATTGAATAGTTTGTTGCAGTGGTACTTCTTGCAAAACAAGGCTCTTTTAGAGGACACGAGTAATGGGTGAGTAATGGTGTTTAAGGGCCCGTCGACAACTAGGTCATTAGGGCTAGAGGACACGATGAAAGTGAGAAGTCATTAAATAAAGGCAATTACATAGAACTGCTACAATTTCTGGCTAATTATGATGTGGCACTGTCTAAGCGTTTAAAGTCTGCTACCGTTTTCAAAGGAACCTCGGCTCTCATACAGAATGATTTAATTGATACTGTGGACAGTGTTGTTAGAAATAAGGTTAAGTCAAATATTGATATGGCTACCTTTATTGGATTCATGCTCAGTGAAACAACTGATGTCACAAAAGTCAATTATACACTATTCTATGCTACGTTGTTGATGATGGAGACCATTGCAAACGATTTCTACATTTCACTGATTTAAGTTCTGACCGAACAGCTAGTGGTTTATTTGAATGTGTAAACCTGTACATTTCTTAGGATGTTCAAAAATTTGTTGCTCAAACCTTCGATGGTGCTGCAGTAATGGCCGACATGTTACTAGATTTCAGACTTTAATTAAAGCCGAGTAACCTGCTGCTACTTTAATCCACTGTTACAGTCGGACTTAATCTTATACTTTCCCAATCTGTGAATTTAATTAAGGAAATCAGACAATTCTTTGTTTCTCTTAATGGTTTACCCTCTTTTTTTCTCACATTCCACTTCACATACATTTTAAATTACAAGTTGTATATCGCAATTTATTACCTTTCGATGTAGTGTAGTAAAAATGATATTGTATACTGTATTCATACTGCATTTTATTTATCTTTGACCTATCTATTAAGACGATGATGATAAAAAACCTTGTGTTTTTAAGCTAAATGAAGGAAAATATGGGCATAAAGGAAAAATGAAGTTTAAAAAAACAAATGTAAGCATATATGCACAAAAATATAGCGCTGGCCGACTAGGTCCCGCGCGACTAACGGCGTTCTGCTAGGGCGCGCCCATAAAGGAACAACCTCTTATAGCCCGGATCTGGTAGGCCTAGTGATAGCCCAAGTCACAATCCCAGCATACGCCACTGACCTTTAGTCGTCACTTTTGTAGCTAAGATATACGTGTGAAATAGTAATGAATAGTCGTGTGAGCGAATTCTTCTATGCTAACAGGTGGGCGATGAACTTCTTGTCAGCAGGTGTATTTTGAGTCAGCGCAAATGATTACTCTGAGATCGTCATCAGATTGAACGGCAATATGGGAGTTAATGACTGTAGCAGCTGAATTTGCAGTTTGTCCAGAATTCCCTTGTGACAGCAGAAAGTTCATCAGCTGAAATCCGTTGCATTAATAGTGTTTGGTGCTGAATCATATCAAGAACCATGAGAACAAACTAATCTACCTATCCCCATGTTTGTGCTGTGCCCATTTATCAGAAACAAGGTAAAAGTGCAATGTTCACAATATATGAAAACATTCATCACAACGAATCCTCTAATTTAAAAAAGAAACCTAGGAGGATGATATATTTTTATTTTCTCACTACTTACAACCCAAAAATGCGTTATTTCACCAATACACCTTTTGAGCTCCATTAAAAATAAATAGCTTAGTAACAGCATCTTAGGACATCAGTGCCATGCTCTGGCTATGTTTATAAATGTTTGATACAAAAGATAACATGTAAAGCAAGTGCAGGAATGAACAGCTCAGTTTAGCAAAATGGAAATCAAACCAAAAACACAGACATTAGACCACAGAAATTTTACTATTAATAAACCACAACTAACCCTCAGAAAACATATGTAGTTAATATAATTCTTGCCTGCTCTGAAAGTCAATATTATAGAGAAACTACAAGAGTTAAATTTTTATAAGGAAATCACTTAATTCATCACATCGAGAAGCTTGGAAATAGAGGCAGTGCTGTGTCCTAGAATATCAATTAAATCTTTAGATAGATCAAGTCGATCGCAAAGCACGGAATAGTGACGATATTGGGTGAGGGAATGAAGGAATATACAAATAAAGCTTCTATCTCAAAATGGTTCCCATTGTCACAGACTTAATACCTTCGTGGCATATCTTAACACAAAGCAATTCTGCTGTCCAACCGCCAGCGCCAGCATGTGATAGAAGATATGTCGAGTCTACAAAAGCTAATTTTGACGAGCTGATCAACTTACTGTAGTTCTACAACAAATTGCAGAGCTTCAAAGTATCCAGTATCTAATTATAAAGATACAATTTTCATTGAAATTTACAGCTGTAAATGATTAATGAATATCTTCCTCACGTACTGGCCATATTTAACAACAAAGAATTCATCCACCTCATTCAAAATTAAATGCACTTCAGACGTTATTCCCAAAAAATTCAAGATATACATTTCATTTGCCATGAAAGTATCTTATGTGGTATTCTAATGAAACTCGTTCAAGTCATTTTAAAAAAATCAGAATTTATGAAATTTTTTCCTGTAAAGGGTCTATTACTTTCTCTACTCTTGCACTATTCTTACATACTCTTATACCTCTATCTTCTTCGTGTTAGTCGATATAAATATTTGTAGAAATTATCGTACTGGTATTTTTCTTGTAGGTACATGGGGAACACGGGAATACAGTAGGCTCTGAGCCTAGTCAAGTCTTTTATAGCTCGTTGCTAGATGAAGGCTTTGTAATGCCGTTCTCTTTACACGGCCAAGAGATAAAGTGAATAACGACCTTCCATTTGAGAAAAGTATTAAACTCACAAATAACAAGGAATATCTAAATGGTTCACTCCACACAAAAAGTGCATGTATGCTAAAACTGTGTGTTTAACGAGACCTACAGTTTTGCACAGCAGGATTTGGTCTATCTCTTACGGTTTACTAGTTATGCAAAAGTCATCAAGAACAAACAGGGCTAGAGCGAGAAAATTCAAAATATACATTTCATTTGTCATAAAAATATCTTAAATATATGGCACTTTAATCAAAATCGTTAGAGCCATTTTTGAGAAAATCCAAATTTTCCATGTAAATGGTAGTTTAAGGTAATTTTCTTCAAAATTTTGTGTCGCATCCTTAAGAAATATTAAACTTAAATACCAACTTTGGTTTTTTAACCGACTTTTCGTTTTTGAGTTTTGCTGTTCACAGACAGAGACACAGACACACACCGACAGACCCTTTTCTAAAAATTCTCCTTATATTCCTGGAGCCTCAAAACATTTCCATTGAAATTTCGACATCGAATTTTTGGGTCGAATACAATACTTCCCCTATTTACATATTATATAGTAGAGGAAGTAAAAAATATTCTGATGTGTTGCACTCACATGACTTTCTCTACTCTTGTACTAACCATTCTTACAAACTCTTATTCCTATATCTTCATGTTAGTTAAGATAAACATTTGTACAAATTATCTTATTGCTTATTTCCTTGTAGGTACAAGGGGCGTATTAGAATACAGCAGGCTTTGTGCGATAGTCAAATTTTTTAAAGCTTTGAGATTCTCTTTGCACATTTAACTTAAAAAATGAACAACGATGTTCCATGTCACGAAAGTTTTAAGTTTTCCGAAACTCATACACATAACAAGGAATATCTCCGAAATGGTTTACCCTACAAGAAAATTTATATAGACATAAATTGTGTATTTTAGCAAGATCTACATTTTTTGTATAGTATGATTTGGTCTATCTCTAACGGTTTATCAGTTGTGCAAAAGTCGTCCTGAGTAAATACGACTACAGGGGCTATAGCCAGAAAATTCAAGATATACATTTCATTTGTCATAAAAACATCTCAAAGATATGGCATTTTAATCAAAATCCTTAGAGCCATTTTCAAGAAAATAAAAATTTTCGAAATATTTTCGTGTAAAAGTTAGTTTAGGGTGGGGCTATTTTCTTCAAAATCTTTGTGTCGCATCCTTGAGAGATATTAAACTTAAATACCAACTTTGGTTTTTAACTTACTCTGCGTTTTTGAGTTATGCTGTCCCTGACAGACACGCGCACACTTGGACCATTTTCTAAAAACGCTTTTTTTTTTATTCAGGGGGTCTCAAAACATATATTTCCGGTGAAATCCCGACAGCGAATTTTTGGGTGAAGTACAATACTTCCCCTACTTACTAGTAGAGAAAGTAAAAAGAGCTTGAACGAAATCCGTGAATCCACTGATGTGGCCTTATCTTGTAAGATGCTGTTGTTATAGCGTATATTCCAGTCCTCCTTTTGAGTACTGACGCTTCTGATGTAAATGCTTAAGGTTACCTTTGGATGCGGAAGATTATTCATGCATGAAACACTTATAGCCACCCGTTTGTCTGGGTCGAGTGACGGAGGGTGTTGTAATGCACACAAACCACGTATTTGCATGTCGTCTCCTGGGGTTTTACATAGTTTCTGCCAGATTAAAGCTCGTGCCCACGCTTGCCAGAATAAATAATTGCATCTCTCAGCTTTGCAATAGTCGCCTGTCATATCCAATCACATCAGTTCCACAGCTGACACGCTCAGTTTGTCAACATAACCGTGAATGCAGGCTATGCAAGTTACATAAATCAGATTTGACCAGGTATTAAGTTCTGCATTGGCGATTTCATGAAATATGATAATCACCCTGTATCTGGTCTATAACAATGTGAGACAATGTAAGCAGCGACATATTAATAATGAAATTCTTTCATTGGCATACATCATCTTCCTGATTTGGCAATTAAAATTTCCTACTATTTACCAAGTATACAATATTTACGCCACTTGTGACTGACGGGGTTTATTTTACGAATGGAAATATTTTGGGAGTATAAAAAAATCACGAATTTCCCAAATTGCTTACGTAATTGTATATACAATCCGTAACAAAAATTCACAATAAAAATTCTGCAAAATCCAAAAGAAAATATGCTGTGGAGTTTAAGTTCAGAGCTCACATTGAGTATAAACAACTTCAGTGGCACTCACACCATATCAAGAGGAACTTCCTGTCCGTTAACCGCGCGAGGGGAAGTCGGATTTACCGCCGCCCGCTCTTCGTCCAGCTATGACGTAATGCCTTCACTGATAGCAGTCAGAAACCTCGTTATCTTTCTAGCAGTGGCGGCGACCAGTTAATTTTACTCTAATTTCTAATAGAAATTCCAGAAATTCCACATGAATGCCAAACTTGGCGTTTAAGCTGTTATCTTCCAAAGTTATTACAACACGAAGATTTTTCACAAAACAAAAGAGAAAATCTTTGCACCGCAAGCAAACATTAAGTTTTAGAAAATTTTAGTTTTTCAAAATGGCTCTAAACATTTTGATCAAAATGTCACATATTTAAGAGTTACATTACATAAAATTGTACCTTGAAGTTTTTGGGAGTAACCTTCATCTTCAATAGGAATGAATTTTATATAATTTCGTAAAACGGGTCAACCATAAGATATTGGAAAAAGTTTGCTGTATTTCTTTAAGATCCACACAATTTATTTCAAGAAATAATTTAAATTTATTTCGAGAAATCCGTTATTAATTGTTAAAAATGTCCAATACTTTCATCTTTTTAAGAATGCTGTCGCGATATTCACCCGAAAGAGATGAAAATTGGCAAATCTAATTTTTTTTTTTCACAGATAACTTTTTCATGCTACCCATTTTATTATGCAACGTATTACATTCACATGGTTTTCTATACTCACGTTTGCTTTACGTAACACATGTCGTTTTCTACTTGCCCTTCAACATACAATTCATACAATTTTCTATGACTGAAATAGAAATGCAACTTATTACATTCAGTTTTCTCTATTCACTTTTGTTTTACGAAACACAGCCACGTTTATTTCTCTACTCCCACTTCTACAAACAATACATACTTTTCTCTATGTATGAAAAGTAAACGCATCGTATTACATTCACATGGTTTTCTCTACTCTTCTTTTATGTAACACATTCATGTGTTCTCTACTAGCTCTTCATTCAGTTTTCTTTATGAAGAAAATACAAATGCAACGTATTACATTCACATGGTTTTCTTAACCCCCTTTCCTTTTACTTGACACATTCACATGTATTTCTCTTCTTCGCTCTTCTACAATCAATTCATAAACAAGGCTATAGGGAAGTGCAACCCAGGTCCGAAAGTTTTAGCGATAAATCGTCAAACCACGCGCAACGCTGGGTACTTCAGCTAGAATAAAATAAACGATAATCAGTAGAGAAAATAATGTGATTGTAACAAGATTTTGCAAGCTTTTGCAAACACCATGTAGTCCATAAAAATGGGGAACAAAAATATACACAGACACACTCTTTTATACTGTTGGTACAGAGACCGATGCTAATCAACCACCAAGTTAATATTTCACAGTGCAAAAATATACTTACACGCCACATTTGTTGATCTGTTCACCAGCAACCACAACTGACACGATTTACATTCCGAGTACGTTCAGCGCAAACTCGCGTGGCGTCGTGGACAAAAGCGGAAGTTCTATACAACCAGCCGCCGGCAATATCGTCTGCGAACTAACCTTCCTCACATTTCTACCGGTTGGTCGGCACCCTCCGACAACTTGTGACCTCCTCGGTGAGGTAATGGCCGTGACGCGATATTGTTCGGAAAATTACAAGAGACCTTGATTCCTAAACGTGATTCAACGCCCAAAAGCGTGGGCCGTCACAGGGATTGGGTTACACATGGCTCGTCGCTTTGACGTTACCATATTTAATGCTCTAAAAGTGACCTTCACCAACATCGTCCGATACCGTATTAATTTTTACTTTCTATAACACTTAACTCCGTAGATTTGATATCCTGATATTAAGATCGCCTGAACTTCAAAATTGGATAACTACCCTCTATATAGCATGCGCGAAACGAACCAAATTGCATAAGCATTGCTAAGCAGTCTATAGAAATTCCCCCACTCCAAACAGCCTTTTTCCGTGGAAAGCCTTTACTCGTTCTTATTTCCTCGAAAATGACTGATGAGTTTTAAAATGCCATTATTGCAAAATAAAAGCTTGCATTTACGTCAATGTGCTTGAGGTCGTCTTCATTCTAGGCTTTTTATGTGGTTGGGAGTTACCTATAGCCTTCTTCTTCTTCTTACCACCACCTAGGCGGCCCGGGTTCGATCCCAGGGACCCGCATGTGGTATTCGTGGTGGACGAAGCGGCGTCAGGGCGGGTTTTCTCCGGGTACTCCGGTTTCCCCCGCCATCTCATTCCACCGGTGCTCCATCTTCATGTATCATCAGTGTCTCCGCCTGCGGTGCCGCAGTAGTAAAAGCGGGCGTTAAACACTACAACAACAACAACTTCTTCTTCTTCTTCTTCTTCTTCTTCTTCTTCTTCTTCTTCTGCTTACCCTTCCCTCATAGAGGACTTACACCTCCTAGGACTTGCAAACCTATGCCTAGGATTAGATGCCTGTCGGGAGCACATGGACCGGACAGAGCGAAGACCTGGAAGCGGGTGGTCAGCCAAGCACCAGTATGATAGTGAGGAAGACGATATAAAATGCAAGCAAAATCGAATGAACGAAAAGGTGATGATGGAGCAACTGTTGGAATGAGTGGCTGGGGAAAGCGGGGAACCCGAAGAAAATCCACCCAGACGCCGCTTCGCCCACTACGAAGTCCCTAACAGTCATAAATTGACATCTGGCGCACAACCGAAGTGTTTCCTCTACCCAGGGAGAGGGCGACGAGGCGATCCTTGCGGCTCGGGAGGGCCAGAGCAGGGGTTCCAGAGCGCAAGCAACTGTGCCATCTGTCTGCATTTGCCGGAACGTACTGCGCTACCAATCAAACCTGAAAGATGACACGGGAGGGAAATGAGAAATGAAGGGAAACAAATCCGTGGAGTATAGATGAATGCACCCCAGCATTCGCCTAAGTGACATGGGGAAACCACAGAAAAAAACTAAGAGTGCACGCTCACCGGGAATTGAACCCGGGATCTCCCTCACACGATACCACGACGCCGCCTCGCTCCGTCGTGCTACATATAGTCCGAGATATCTAAAATCCAAGGTATCCTCCCCCCCCCCCCCCCCCATTACCTCGGATTAGCGAGACATTACTGTATGCAGTAAAACCTGATTATCCGGCCCTCGTTTATCTGGATCTCTGGATTATCCGGATAAAATTTGTAGATATTTTGTTTTAAAATTTAATGTGAGCATTAGATAATAAATTTAACTATGATAGCAAGAACGTAACTGTACTTCAAACGTTCCTTTAATGGCTCAGTTTTCCCATGTTTTCAAACGGGACGTGTTGTTAAGTTTATCGTGTGTGTTTCAACCGTGTTTATCGTATGTGTTTTGCGTCTTATCAAAGAGTTGGGTGTATAATTCAGTGTACAAGTTTAAAATGACATCGAAGCGAAAGAAAGCAGAGCTTTCAATGGATAAAAACTTGGACGCCATCAGTTGAATTGTGAAGCAAAAACATTGAAGAAAATAGCTGCTGAATTGGGAGTTACTGCGCATAAACATTATAGTGTACTTGGAGCTCAACTATTAATGATAATGGCCGTACTTCGTTCAAACGCCACCCTTGTTTAAAATAGAAGATTGCTGCTCAATTCTTTGTTAAGAAATTATGTAACCTTATATGGTTAAGATTGTTATATTTTTTAATGTCTTGTAAACAACACATAATATGTAGTGCGCATAATTTTGTTACAAAACAGTTTTATCGTCATAAGCGGCAAGGATTTACGAATTTTGTTTTGCTTATTACCCACATAACCGGGATTATCCGGATTTTATATTTTCCGGAGCTGTCTTTGGTCCCAGGTAGTCTGGATAAACGAGGTTTTACTGTACAACTTTTACTCTGAAATTCGACTCTAAAGATCCAAGCAAGCCAAAGATCTCAATAGAGATTAGACAAGTTATGACAAAGAAGGATCTTTCAGAGATGCATGACTCGAACAAACAGTAGATTCAATGTTTCTTGAGCGTAGTGTTTGAAAGTCCATTTGTTTATATATTTTCTTCTGTGCAGAAAATGTTCTTAGTGTCCTAGCGTGCGATTTTCCGAAGACCAATTTCGACAGATTTATCTCCAATACATAAAACATCAGCTTTGGGCATGATGGGTAGGGTTATAAACCATGCTGTATTAACTGGTGGCATTGCCGCATCTGTTTTTCCTAGTTTATTATTAATCTGACGCATATGGCCATCATTTCGGTTTAAACGGAAAGCTCTATTCAGATCTGCAGTGACCTTTTGTGTGTTGAGGTTTTATTTGCCTTGCAGGTGATAAAGTTGTCTCGCTTGGCCATATAGTTTATGTACTGTGCCGGTAAATAAAATACACACTTCAGACTCGAAATCACATCGTAAATGGTTGCGGCGATGCCATCAATAGAAGGTTGAGGCAACCGCTTCTAATCATACAAACATATTGCAGCAGTTGTGTATCTAGGACTTCATCTTTGCTAATGCTTTATGTTTTGTAACGATCCAGTCAGTATCGAGGCACCTCTTAGACGCTCTAAGAATTGCGGGGATGCATTGTTGTATTCATAGTATATGACAGGTGTCCTAACATAATTTGTACATACGATCATTGGGAAGTGGTATTGAACATAAAGCTCTCAGCCATCTATGGCCGGCACAATATTTAATGGCGAGTGGTAGGAAAAGCTGCTCAAGACAAAATCCAATATGAGACTTGCCACGCCTTGCGGTGTTGTATAGTTATACATGCTGTGAAATCGCGCCGAAGACCCGGTGATATAAGTATATCTGCGTCCACAAAATTTATTTGAGCAACAGCAAAGAGAATAGTACCTATTTGTTGGCTATCAGTCACCACTAAACTTTTTGTCTGCCATAATGCTTGAATTCTGTCTGCCATAATGCTTGAATTTTATCGGCTGAAACTTAGCTTTGATATAAAAATGTAACTTTCTATACCCTGACTCTAGAGCACATAGATGGAGAAAACTGACTCAATCAGTCACCTCCCCTACATCGTAGTTTTAACCCCATTCCACTGTCTCGCAGGGGTTAGCTCCACGCCACACCTTCCGCTATTGTCTGTCTACCTCAGTGAACAGGCCGGTCCTTCAAATTGTCAGTAAGTGGAGAGGGTAAATACTCGATTGCATTGCTTGTCACCCCTCTTCCCCATACCTGCCAGATGAAAATATTGAGCCTCTGCACTGAAAATTACCTGTAGAACTCCGAAATCCAGCACCAGATCACCCATTTAAGCTATGTATAAATTAATTATGTATAAAATAATAAATTATGTTAACGTCCTTTAGCTGCTAGAAAGCTTCCTTAGGAATGAAAATTATAAGACTTCCAACTGAGATGCCCAGCTCCACTATGCATGGCGTTGTTGTTTCAAAATACGAGCTCGGACTTCGTGACGTGTTTGGAACTGGCGGCTATTTTTCTGAAAGAATTTGAAATTAGGTTTATGCTAGAAGAGACTGATATCATCATCCATGTATGAAGGCATCCATTTTTCTGTAGATGTTACATTCAACATTCTTATTATGTTTATGATAATTTTGGGTTGCCAAATAGTACAATGTGATAACCACAGTCACACGACTTTCTCTGCCGATGACAAATTCACACAATGGAATATATTACATAGTATTCACACAAAAAGTTGTTTCATCGTTTCATTACTTATATTTTTGCTTAGGGTTTTTAGAGTCTTGAGTTACACGATATTAATCTTCTCAGGATATGGAAAAATACCACAAAAATATTTTTGGGTACTCCGTTACACCGTGTATATGCAAGTAGCCCTGCATTTTACAAACGATGCGAAATGCAGATGCTACGGTGGTGTTCCTTGTTAACGTGCTCTAGTAGTACAATTTTTAGTCTGCTGAAAAGTCGTGTGTTCCTTCCGAATGCACTAGAAAGTGAATCCTATAAAGACAAACTTCCAGTCGTTCGTGCTGTGGCACAATGTTAGAAAACAGCTCGAACAGCTATTACAACCATATGGAGGAAATGAGTGAATTGTAAAGGTTTATCTGTGTGATGGTGCGGCAGGTGTCACTGTCACTGTCACTGTCACTGTCACTGTCACTGTCACTGTCACTGTCACTGTCACTGTTAAACGCAATAGTTTGGAAATCAGAGAGGTTCGGTTATAACATGGTCTTGCAAACGTTATCTAGTTTGTATGGATGTACAGCATTTTATAAACGCTCAAAACAACTTACTGCCTTTCTTTTGTCTGAATGCAGCTTTAAATAGAAAAATATTATGTAATGATGCCTTATGTTTGTAAGTTATAATTATAATTTATTGTGCATTTATTTATGATCATTAAAGCATATTCTAACAAGTAACAATTTGTGTTTTTATCAAATTCACATAACTGAACGAATATGAAAAGACACTTCCATGCCAAACCATCAGTTCTCGTTAAATTTACTAAAAATAAGTAGTGGCAGTAACTGAACCTGGGACCTTCACCACTGAAGCCTGTAAAACCCCGGTACTGCATAACTTCTTAATCAGCAGGTAATAACATATTCGACAGAATGCATCTATGTAGCTAAATAGTAGTGTTTAAATCCCGGTTTTACTATTTACGGCACCGCAGGCGGTGACACTGATGATACATGGAAATGAAGAGGCAGCACCGGTGGAATGAGATGAGGGGGGAGGGGAAACGGAGAACCCGGAGGAAACTCGCCCCAGCGCCGCTTCGTTCATCACAAATCCCACATGCGGTTACTGGGATCGAACCCGGGTCGCTTTGGTGAGAAACGAATGGTCTAACCACTCGGCTACGCCACGACCAGGTAAATGAGACGAAGGGAGTTTAACAAACAATGGATTGCTATGTTAGCTCTTTCGAAATCGCCATTACAACTTGTGCTTTTACGATAGAGGGTTCAATTTTTTGTAAAATTACTGGTATAGATTGGAGCATATGCCCAAATTTCCATTGTTATAAAATGACAATTTAAAGACACAGATCTTTCAGATATCTCGTGCATAAAACATTAAATCACAAAAGTATGCTACATTATGCTATACACTACGGAGAAAAGGGTACGCGTAACATAATTGTGCTACCATTAGCAGCACTTTTTACCATGCCAGTGATAGACCTACGTGATAACTCGTAGAATTACGTCACTGAACTATTACTAAAGAACGATAAACTGGAGTGAAATATTGCAACTAAAGCGACCAGTGTCTGAAGGCCACGGTGAATTTGGCACGCTGTAACAACCGTGTGTCCGGTGATGATAAATCTTCCAGTGCTGGTTTATATTGCTTCAAACATTGGAAGGTCATATGTAAATAATAGGTTAAGTTTCTACTTGAACGTTTAATGGTTCAAAGTCAACTTTATAGATTGTTTTGGAACATTGTGCTCAAAGTCATGTCTTGTCTTAGCAAGATGTTAAATTTAAATACAAATTTGCTATGTATTCATTATTCTTAGTTTAATATATTATAGGCTGAAAAAGTGAAAATATATTATGTACGTTGCACGTTGTTGGCTGTTTTCCTGAAACATTTTCTAGTGTACGTATTGTAGTGGGAGAAGTCTCGCTTCTGACGATCTCGCTGCTCGGCTAGCCATTGGGTCCTTATTTTTATTCTTGCGTATCTAAGGTGCAGACGAATACTTAAATGAAAACAATATGCCTTATCTCACTATACAACGTGTATTTTCCGCAATGTCTTTCTTGTATAACCACATAATGCCGAATAATAAAATATCGTGTTTTATTGCACCTCTTGAACAGTTTTACGAAACAAAGAGCCGTGATAACCATGTGTTAGGATAATAAAACTCTATACTTAGCCTATTTAGTCCACTTTTCTCAATGAGCTAAAATTCGTTCGTATACTCAGGAAAATTCTGTGCTAGTTATTTTTCGTAACCAAGCGTCGCCAAGGAAAACGATAAGCACTTACACGTTATTTTAGATTTGGAAGCATATACATGCAATCCGAAATAGTCATGTCATCCGTGGTATCTAAAACACTTAAAATTTCAGAGAGAGAAAGAGCTGTTTCACTTTACACAAATAAAACGCTTCTACAACACCAAATTATAAACAGAAACATATATAGACGAATACATACCATAACAATCTGTATGCAAAAATGAGTGAAACTTAATCTTATATATAATCAACAAACTAACAAATCAAACATGACAAAAATTATTAAATTTGAGGGTGTGATAATTAATTATTGCCACATGAAAGATAATTCTGTGCCTATACTTGAATCCGATGCATTTATGGTTGACGGGTCAGCTAAATAGTTTACCTTCAGAAAGCTCTTGACTAAAATATTACACTTTTTCTAAAACTTCGGTATTGAAATTCCATCAGATGTACTTCCGGTGAGATCTCCCCTGTGGGACTTTCTCTGTATTCTTAAGAACGTTTATTCTTCAATTTGTTTCCTGTTAATCGGGATAAAGGTTTGTAGGAATTCTTTCATTGCATATTTCCTTACAGGTAAAATGGGAATAAGAGAATGCAGTATGTTCAAGCGATAATCAAATCTTGTTAGAGCCGGTCGCTACGTGATGGCTTTGACACTTCATATATTTGCATGAGTAGGGCATAAATAGCATTTTAAAGTTCAAACCAATAACAAGGAATGCCTTAAAAATAATTATCTCCACAAACATTGACCTACTATGAGTTTTTGTGTAGTAAGATTTTCAGATTTTGCCTTATTTCTTGCGATTTACCAGTTATATTAAAGTCATCCAGAATTAACAGGATTTCAGAGGCTATTCCCAGAAAATTCAAAATATACATGTAATTTGTCATGAAAATCCTTAAAACATATGTTAAAATGTTAGAGCTATATTTTATAAAACGAAAATTTTCAACAAATGTCCCGTGTAAAGGGTAGTTTGTGACAAGGAAAAATCTTCGTGTCACACCCTTGGAAGATGAACTTAAATACTAAGTTTGGTATTCAACCGAGATTTCGTTTTGCAGTCTCTACGCGCGCATGCACGCACGCACGCACGCACGCACACACACACACACACACACACACACACACACACACACACACACACACACACACACACACACACACACAGAGAGAGAGAGAGAGAGAGAACGTGAGAGACAGACCTTTTTCTAAAAATGCTTTCTTTGGATTCCGGTACCTCAAAGCATATATTTTCAATGAAATATCGTTGTGAAAATGTTGAGTGGAATGTAGTATCTTCTGTGTCTACTATACATGTGGTAGAGAAAGGAAAAAAAAAAGAAAGAACCGTCAACCACGTACTCAAAAGGGCAACCCCTGTCAACCACTTCAGAGTTAACTAGATCTCAGGTTTGAACTGAGCAAAGACGCACACTTGCGGAGCCAAAGCATATGAAATAAAGAAGTGCAGTAAAGTTAACAAGCTAAAAGAATTAAAAAAAAAAAACAATCCAAAACACTAGCAGACTAAGTCCAACCTCAAGGGAGCACACACGAAACTCTGCGCTTGGCTGGTAAACAAAATCTGAACAGAATTGAGAAGTAGGCTCTTGCTGCCCGTGTCGACGACTGTGCTTCAAACAGCTCCATCATGCATTCGACATCAAAGGACTTGGAAGCTTTCCCGACGTGTTGAAGCACTTCAACTTCCGTCATCAATTTAAACATATATCCTCTAATATACCGTTTCAGATTATAGCGCTCGAGGTAAGGAGCGCCCTAACGCACTTTCGAGTAGACTATAGGTATTTGCTCCTCCAAACACCGAAAATCCAATATCCTTTGTATAAAAGCTTTCTCCCGTGTACGATGGTGGTACTTAATAACGCTGTCAGTTCACTCTCAATTTAATTCCCCTGCACAAGGGTGCTTTGTTAAAGTAACATGGAGACTAATTGAGATGGTGCTCAGAACAGGACAGACCCATGCAGTTTTTAGGAACATGAAAAACGTTTAACAACCTTAACGGAGATAGGGGGTGAGATTTGTGAATAAAAATAACTTCTAGAGCAAATAACGGAGTAGAAACTGGCTACACAAAATAAGGGGAAATTAAATGGCAAAATTGGTATATTTATTGTGTATGAAGGTTATTATTTGGACTTTACTGTAATTTTATGTCTAGTTATTTAGTAGACTAGAGAAATATTTACTACCGTTTTTCCAAATGTATTAATTAGATTTCCTCCTACACCTATATCTTCTTAAGAATTTATAGTTCAGATAAAAAATTATAGCTAATCTTAAGCATAATCACTGTTCCAAGTTTCCCCTGAAGGTGGTGGTTTTTGCCCGTCAGAGTTGTGTGAACATGAGCTTTTTTTTTTTTTTTGGGGGGGGGGATTAACGTCACTGTTAATTGTCAGAATCACATCAATACCGCCGTTGTAGCCGAACATTATCCCGCAGTTTCTTTTACATGACAGTAAATTTACTGACACTACTGTACACTTAAAACCATCAGTCTGGACGAAGTTGGAAAAAAATATATTAAAAAATTAAAAAAAGGAAAAAAGCAAAAGAAAAGAAAAAAAAAAACACACAAACACAGACTTTCTCGTATCAGTATTTCCTTTATCCTTCTTACCATCTGAGTCCATTCTCCCTTACTTTTCTTAAATATGTCCTAAGCATTTAATCCTTTGTCTTAAATTAAGTAAAAAAGAAAAGGTTGGTAAAAAGTTTCAGGAAACAGCATCCGTAAAAAAAAGCGGCCGTGGAATCAGTCGGCCTGCGCCTAAACAACAGTCACATATACAGATTCACACTTTCAAACCTGGGTCATTGGCCCAGTGCAAAGTTCCTCAAGAATAAACAGGACTACACGGGCCGTCCTAAAATTGAAGATAACATTTTTTTGTCATTTAAATATTTTAATAAAAATCATTAGAGCCATTTATGAGAAAATCGAAAATTATGCAGGATAGCTTTAGGTAAGGTTTGGTATTTATCTGATCTTTCTTTTTTGAGTAACCCTGTCACAGACAAGTCAGACATGAAGAACTCGTTCTAAATCCATTTCTGGATTTAAGACACCTTTATACTTTATTTCCGGTGAAGTCTCGACATTCAAAGTTATTTGTGGGTTTCTCTGCCTGATGTAGTAAATGGCATTGAAAGAATTGCAGACTGCGGATGGTGTCAAGAAAAGTAACATTTTCCCCCTTTGAGGTCCACTAAGAGCGTACAGATCACATGAATTTTGGAATACACTATTTCATTCAACCAAAGTGTGCATTTATCTATTAATGGTGTAATTAAATACACAAATGATCAGTCTTTCAGTCGTGGTCTCACAACAATGTAATTCATAGGATAAACACCGTACGTTAATAGCAGTTTTGCTAAAATTCCAGACATTCTGTGGTCCTTACCATCAAAACAGACTAAATATCCATTAATCATAAGAGACCTGCATTTTTATTAGACATATTTCATTTTTCAAAATAACTTCAAAGGATATACGTTGAAGCGTGCGAAATCTTTCAAATGAGGAATTGCATCATTTAACAGAGTTATAGAAGTAAAACAAATTAACTTCCTTCTTTTGTCTCTTAGTAGCTCATTATACCTATATAAAAACCCGAGCCCTTAGTTTCGTTTAACCGTTCGGAGTTCATGAATAAATTATTTTAATACAACACGCGCCGCTTCCTTTTATTTACAGTTTAAGTTAGCAGGCGGGCCAAACAAAAGCAGCTCTCCGGCCGTAGAGTGACAAATCTTACAACCAGCACGCTGACATGCCGCTTCTTTGTAAATATACGCTAACTTTCAACAAGTATCATGCCACTTTTTCGTTAGAGACTATAAATGCGGAAATATCTTTGTTGCATGGGAGTGATGGACAGTAAAAATAACTCATATGTCGGCATGTACAGTCAGAAAAGAATGACGACTTCTGTCACTTCTTTCAAGCGGCGTATCATTTGAGCCTTTTTCTAAATTTTGCGCAACTATGCCAGTTTCTTCCGGGTGCAGTATAAACCTTAACACAGTGAGGTTTTCATTTACCGCGCTGGTAACGGCTGCATCAGTCTGCTTTAAGGGCGATAACCGGACAACATTACCAATAATATTTTTTGACTTTTAATTCACAAATCTTGTCTGTAGTTTCAAAACTAAGCCACATATTTTATCAATATCAAACATCTCAAAAGCTATTTGCCTCTACCACTGCAACTAAAAGGCTCATATACTTCAGTCTAATGAAATCTATCTGCATGTATGGATGCTTCATTTAGGACTCAGCTCAATTAATTCACAACTCAAAAGAATAGACTTTCCAAAATGGGTTTCTTCGGATCATAGCGGATAGTCCTTGGTACATCCGTAATTCTGCACTACATAAAGATCTTCCTACAGTTAATTCTACACTCTAGCCCTCAAATACTCGGCTGCTCACACCATTCATCGTTTACCAGAACTCTATACTGAAAGCGATTC
Source organism: Tenodera sinensis (assembly GCA_030765045.1). Taxonomy (NCBI): domain Eukaryota; kingdom Metazoa; phylum Arthropoda; class Insecta; order Mantodea; family Mantidae; genus Tenodera; species Tenodera sinensis. The sequence continues at coordinate 108,100,499 of CM060966.1, read as the reverse complement.
CCCAGAAAATACCAAAAGAACGACGTTACGTAGACTGAAGCGGAAACTCCGTGCAGATCTCTTATAAATCATTGTAGCGTTACTGTTTTTACTTTCTCTTCTAGTAAGTAAAGGAAGATTGTATCCCACCCAAAAGTTCCACCGGAAATATGTTTTGAGGCCCAATGAATAAAAAAAAAAAAGCATTTTTAGAAAAAGGTCCGTGTATGTGTGTGTCAGTCTGTGGACAATGTAACTCAAAAACGAAAAGCTGTTTAAAAACCACAGTTCGTATTTAAGTTTAATGTCTTTCAAGAATGCAACACGAAGACTGAAGAAAATTCTTCCACCCTACAGTACCCTTTACATGGAAAATGTTTTCAAAATTTTGATTTTCTTGAAAATGGCACTAACGATTTTGATTAAAATGCCAAATGTTTGAGATATTTTTATTACAAATGAACTGTATATTTTGAATTTTCTGGCTACAGCCTATGTAGTCGTGTTTACTCTGATGACTTTTGAATAACTCGTAAACCGTAAGAGATAGACAGAATCTTACTGTACAAAAAATGTAGATCTCGCTTAAACACATAATTTATGTCTTAATAAATTTTTTTGTGGAGTGAACCATTTCGGAGATATTCCTTGTTATTAGAGTCAGTTTCGGAAAACTTAAAACTTTCGTGAAATGGAACATGCTTGTTCATTTTTTGTATGTTAAGCGTGCACAGAGAACGGGATCTCATAGCTTTAAAAGATTTGACTATCGCTCAAAGTCTACTGTATTCTAATATTCCCCTTACACCCACAAGGAAATAGGCAATAAGATAATTTGTACAAATGGTTATCTTAACTAACACGAAGAAGATATAGGAATAAGAGTTTGTAAGAATGGTTTAGTTCAAGAGTAGAGAAAGTCATGCGAGTGCAACAGGTCCGATTTTTTATTCATACCCATGATTATTCTTACTTTATACTCTGAGGGCAATTGCTGAATTGCATCCTCAACACAAGTGAGGTATTTCGTTGAATTATTTTATATTTTATTAGCAAAACTGTAAAATACGAATATTGTATAATAAAGTTAACTAAATTAAAAATACTTTAACAGGAATTTTAACTGCATCAGACGCTGCAATTCACAGTTGAACAATTCCAAGAATTGTGGTAAAGGCTGATGCTATTTTATTTTTAACAGTTATCCTTATGATAAGAATGAGGATCAACGTGTTGTTTTCTGTTAAATAGATAAAAACTGGGCTAGTTAACTACGGTTGATAAAACGCACATATGGTCCGCGCGCTTCAAGACTACTTATTTTCAACTGTTTTCATACGTGTCGGAGAACATGCGAAACACATTATGTAGCTAGATAAGGCAGCAAGTGGAATATAAAATTAACTGTTTATAATATGAATACCTAATATTAATGAGTATCATGCGTTATTCTTTTCTCGATTGAGGCACGGGCCCAGTGGTATCCAACTATGACAAATTTTCTCAAGACCTAATGATAGCGGATAGGGAACTATTAGATTTTACTCAAAAATAGAATATCGAATTTTCTCCAGAAAAGACGTTTTAAAGTTGCCCTGAAAAAACAAAACCATTTTAGGAGAATGCGCGCGCGCGTGTGTGTGTGTGTGTGTGTGTGTGTGTGTGTGTGTGTGTGTGTGTGTGTGTGCGCGCGCGCGCGCGCGCGCGCGAACAGCTTAATCCGCTTCAAGAAAAAAATGAATAAATAACAGAGTTGGTATATATTTAATTTCAGTATATTCCAAAGAGGTGAAACGAAGGTGTTTAGAAAATAGCTAACCTGTAACTACCCTACATAAGGAACATTCTTCAATAACTTGATTTTCTAAAGAAGGATAGTTAATGATTCTGATTAAAATACCACATAAAGAATAATTTATTTACACGATAAATAAAGCGTGTATCTTAAACTTTCTAGGATATAAACAAATCTTTTTAAAATATACAATTTATTCACAAATACTTTTTTGCAGCATTAGCTGTTTCCGAAATATCCGTTATCGGTTTGTCGCTTTTATCTCCTATCGCTCTTCAGCTGTTTGCAGTATTTCATGGAAAGAGTATGGAAACAAGGTTGACTGTAGTTAAACTTTTAGTTTCCTGTACACCGAAATGAGTAAAGAACGACTTCTGGAAAGTAGTATCTCAATTAACATGAAGATAGGAAAAGAAAGTCTAGTAAGAATAGTCTGCAGAAGCTGTCTAAATATAAACGACAGTGGGTAGAGAACGTCATCAGAATGTAATATCAAATGTTTTACTGCCGAGACCTTTGCTTACCGTTAAGTGGGGAACTTTGTCAGTCTTATTACATTTTATGTGAGCCTACTAATATCTTTACACAGATTCAAACTAAGTTTGTTTTCGCGGAATATTAAATTAAAAAGCTACATGTGCTATGGAAGCCGAAAAGTTGGCAGCTCTAAGTTGATAACAGAGACCACAGTGCCAGTAGTTGAGTAAGGAGTAGGCGGTGCCATGCGAGAAATATGGTTATGTTCTCCAACACGCCATAGCTTACAGCAAACGTTTAATGGCTAGTAATACAGAAATGGCTACTAATTTCATGCTTCCTTTGTTTTTATGCGTTTTTATAACCTCACAGTGTACGTTAACTACCATATGGGTAAACTATATAGATACATATGCAGATTCTGAATACATATGTATGTATTTAGAATCTGAAAATTACTCATGAATTTGCTGGAACTTTGACTTAAGTAAATCAATGTTCCGCGAGAATATATGGCTTGGTGTTTGTATTTATGATAGACACCATTACAACCACAGTAAGTCTGTAAATTTTACTTGTCGTGAACAGCTAGCTGGGCTTGTAAACACTTGTACTAAATACAGATACTTCAAGATATTTTTAAATGAGTACCGGAAATGTCCACTTATGCACCGGTAACCGTTGATACTTTTAAGATTTGAAAACTAAAGCATTCTCATTTTCATAGAAGTACGGAGTCTGTTTCTCCAGGATGCACGATTGAACACTTTTCATTTCGTTAATAATTTGTTCGCCTTTTCGTTCCTTAGGTCCCACTGCGAGCACAGCTCAGAGACGTTGAACATACCAGATCTGAACATACATCATTACTAGTAATATATCCGCTACTATTCTCTTGTTTGCCTCTATCTTGCATTCTGTAAGAAAGGAAAAGATGAAAATGATTAAGCCACCGCCATTTCAAAGAGTAAACTTCACATGCTTACGTCACCATCATGTGTAATCTGCCCTATATATGTATTTAATATTTACTTGTTGACAAGATATTAAAGAATTATCCACATATATGGAGAGTGAGTGTATAAGAATGACTTAAACTTATTTTTTTCTTTTTTAATTCTATGCTGACTGATTGCCTAATAGCTTTAAGTAACATGGAAGGTTATTGTACACTTTTATTGCAAAAAGTAACATCCTTTTTGAAACAGTTTTAAGCTATTTACTGGTCTATGGAAATCATCTGTATGCCTCGTACTGTGGTCATGCACAGCAATGAATCTTTATCATAAATCCTACACATTTCATCCTAATTGCTTACTGCGTTTCCATGCAGAATTGAACTCGATTTGAGTCTATTCCCATTTCCCCGTTTCCATGTTGAATTCAATCCGGAAATGAGATCAAACAACATCCATCCAACAGTATTTCGAACCGATGCCACTAAATAAGCGGATCGGATCCAGTGGTTAAGCTTCGTTTGAAACCGCGTTTCCATGGGGCATTAAATCCAGAAAAAGAACCCAAATCGACTTGAATTGGCCATTACGCAAAAACTATTGAAGTGACTAATTGGTGGTGACAATAGTAAACAAGGAACGAAGAAGTATAAATTATATACAAACTATTCTATAACATTTTAGTAAATTACAGTAATTTAAAGGATAGAAACTAATAACCCGCATTAAGAATGTTAAGTATACGATAACAGAAATCTGAAAATATTCGTAATAACTTCAGCCTTCTGGTAAATTTCACCAAGACTGATAAAAATATAAACAACTTCACAGAAAAGAATAATTAACATCAATTGCATGATCGGAGATCTTGCAGGAGTAAGCGTAAAGTGTATGGCGTAATCTTGTAATAATCGGAGTTGAAAAATGTCCATCGAAAGTTTGGGTTGGCATGCGCATTTCAAAACAAACATTTGTGGTATAATTACTATTTGGAATTTTTGTTTAGAATGCAGTACTTACGCTAGGAGATGCGTAGAGAAAACAAAAACATTGCCACATATGCCTATTCGTTCACTGAATGGCATTGCCTACAAACCCATACAACATAGAAATCTGGCTCTGAAGTTGATCTAAAAGCGTAACAGAATCGTGTTTCCAGTGGCAAACCATTAGTGTCCATGTGATTAATGTAAATATCGTTAGTTCAACACGTTTAGCATCCATTTATCAACACTCGCAAAACTCTGTGTGTATTCTCACCAAACTTGATTCAAACTATCACTACACAATAAATTGTCACAATTATTTACCGGAATAATGATGAACGTAGGAACTCCGTTTGATCTTATGTTTTGACAGGTCATTACTAAGGCAAGCACTACCGTCAAGACACAGTTTGTGAAGGCCTGCGACCAATAAGAGAATGGTATGTGCACTCCTCGCTGTCCAGTCAGACACTACAACCATGAATGCGTCATTCTGCACCCGTCAGACCCTTCTGCCTTCAACTTCTTACGTAATTAGCGACGCAACCCCGCTATCTCTGCTAATCGCCTACGATGGCATCTGTAAATAATTTGCAAAGGGAGGCAACCAAGCTGTAACAGATTTACGCTGGCGAGCTGAAATCCTAAAAGAAAGTATGTAGTTGGTAAAGCTTTTGAGAATTATCTGTTGTACATTCCCATGACCTTCTCTACTCAATATCATTTACACCTCTTCTAAAAAATCAGTATTAGAAAGACGCCCAACCTTATGAGAAACAGGAAAGTTCGAACCTGCCCCACCTATTTTTCATCAAGTCATAGGATTAAAAAACAAACCTCTCTAATACTTGGTTACCTGAGTGAGTGAAGGGGAGGTGCTTCATTTGCATATAAGAGCCAAGGTTGGCAGTGCTGATATAACTGGTAAACCATAGAAGATACAAAAAAACTTACTAGATAAAGGTGTAGATAATACACACCCCAATATTTCAAATATTTCTTATAACATCAAACTATAGTTTTTTAAAGTGATGTCATATTCGGTTGTTTCTCTCAATATCGTGGAAAGGGTATGACATTTCTAGGCCAGCATATATAGCGAACCGGTTTTCTATCAATGTGGTTTCCTCTATACACTTTCAACGAAAGGTGTAATTAAACTGTCTCTGTAAAAGATTTATCTTAACACGAAGTCGATGGGAAATTAAGGTTTGTAGAAACGTAGTGAGAAAGTCATATGAATGCAACACATAATTTTTGTATTTATTTCATGTTAAACCAGATGAACGTTTGTAAACACAGTTTCATTACATATTATGATGTAGGTACAAGAGGATACAGGAAGATGAAGAGATAGTCAATATTTATAAACTAGGTCGCTATATCCTGGCTTCGAAATTCCATTCTCTGCTATTCATGAGAAACAAAACATAGTATCCAACATTTTTAAAAATTATAAATATTTTGAAAATTCAAACCAATAAATATGCTGGAAATGCTCAATGCCACAAAAAATTATTTTGCAGAAATTCTGTATTAACGAGATCTACATTTTTGGTATAGGAAGCTTCTGTCCATTCTTTATGGTTTAACAGTTACACATATTTTAACAAAATTCATTCCGAATGAAAAGGACCACAAGTTAAAAATCTAGGATATGCGTTTATTAGTCGTTCAGGTCTTAAACAAGTGGTTATTTAAGCAAAATCATTACAAAAGCAAAAACAACGAAGTTGTTTTCATGTCCCATCCCTGTAAGATACATCGTTTTGGTGTGATATTGCGCACAGGCGCACACGCACCATTTTATTTTTTAGTTAGGAGACCTCTAAACTTCAATTTCCAGTGCAATCTCGATAGCAAAATGTTCGGCCTGTTAGGTGAAGGTACAGGAATTAAAAATGGTATTCCATACTTAAATTCAGGACGAAAACACTCTCTAAAAGGGTGATAGAGGAATTAAAATGGTCGTCCGTATTTAAATTCAGGACAAGTGCTGCCATTGATTCAGGAGAATGTATTTGTTCTTGAACGTGCAATCATGGCGTGGAGTGGGGAGTTTCCCGGTACGATGTAAACAAAGTATCACCAACAGTTCAAAATTATTCTGTATAATGCAGTTGGACTGTAAGCATTGCCACTGATGCTACAATATTATATCGTGTGGTTTCTTGAATCTCTAATAAGCATTATTTATTAGTGATATTATTCAAAGTAAGATAATAATTGTTTTGTTTTATGCGGTAATATAATTAATGTATTAATGATGCTCTTTCGCGTAATAAGTTACGTAACAAGTTACTTTTGAAGCAGACTGTAAATCGTCAGCACGAGAGGAGGAAAACAATAGAGCCCTACAAGTTCACTTGGAACAACCACAGGGTCATAGCTAAACTCCTAAGTCAAATACAGTGCATTCTCTAAACAAGCTTAATTGTGACTTACATTTCGCTTCGCTAAAAACCTTTGCGTTAAAACACACATATACAATGCAACCTTTATGTGGTTGCTCACGTTCAAATTTCTAATTTACTGAACTTTTTAAAAGAATATCTCTTTAAATTAAATAAAATCAGGGGGAATTATTAAAAAATATATCAACAGAGAAGCCAGTGCCATCAGGTTTAAGAGGCAAAATAATTATGCAGGACAAATCTTAACATAGTTATCCATTTAAATGTGCACAACAGTACCAGGCAATCCAATTATGTGAGATGTAACACAGCCGTGTGAGATAAAACTGTTTCAGAGATTCGTTGGCAAGAGATGTGGAGGGAAGGTAAGCTTTAGTAATTTAGATAGTGCAGCATACATTTCCCTTCTTCTCCAACAGTAACCTTGCTTTCCTCTTGCCTCCATAGATGGAGAGAACTGACTCAATGTGTCATTTGCCCTACATCGCAGTTTTAATCCCGTCCACTCTCCCACACATTCCTTAGCTACCAAGGCCACGGCCGCCAGTTATCTGTCTACCTCAGAGAACCGTCCAGTCCCTCAAATCCTGTCAGTGGTGGAATCATGTCGCATAACAAGGTAAAAAGATACTTCAAAGTCGAACGGGAATTTAAATACTTTGTTTTCCTAATAAAAACAGTGTTTGCTAAGCCAAAAGAAAATGCATGTAACGTAGCCTCAATTACGTAATCACAAAACTAATACATCATATTTCTATTCGGTTTCGCCTCGAAACGTATGTACCTTGTTTGTAAAGATACAAGTATACGTAAACAAATAGAATCGGAAACATGAGGTCGCCTGCATTTGGTGGTGGGGCATGCATGTCGATTGCATTCCTATCACTCCTCTTCCCCATGCATGCCTTACTTGTCCAACACTTCTCGTTCTTAGCAAACAGTCAGGAGCACGAAGATACTTGGTCGATGATGTCACGGTATTCACTTTGGCAGAACTATTAACATTAGGAGAAAAGAAAAATTGGACTTTTGTAAGTCATGGATTTTCCTATTTCCTTAGGGCCGCGAAAGCTTATTAACGTATAATTATAATACAATTTTGTGCATTTAGAATTTTTATTCATTTTGGGGTTATAAAGTTTAACCAACTTCATTTTGTGAAGAGTGTAATTATTTGGGCTATAATCTATCATTTGATAATGAAGTAGATATAGCAAACAAACTTACAACATTCAGAAAAATAATGGGAATAATTAATAACATCATGAAACCATCTTTAGTGCAAAGTAATACAAGACTACGGCTCTGTAAGACACTTGCAATGCCAGTTAGTGAAGTATGACACTACGAAAAAGAGATGAATGCCGATTGACAACTAACGAGATGAAATACATGAGCCGTACAGCTGCACAAAGTGGGACTATAAAAGAAATGAAGTCATAGAGGAATTGGATATGGACCCTATACTATATCATACACAAGATTACCAGAAGAACTAGTTGGCCCATTTTAAACGAATGCAATCTCACAGAATTCCAAGAGCTATGCTTTACTAACATTCTCGAGTCAAAAGATTGCTGGGATGCTCAAAACAGCGTTGGATGGAAAACTCCTCCTTGAGATCGTAATAGGCCAACTGGCCTAATACTTGCATGGAAGAAGCGAATTTTGTGAAGAGTTTTAATTATTATTTAGCCTATGTACTAACACATTAGGTTGAATTTAAGAATATTAGAAAGATGATTTAAGTTAATTCCCTTACACTGACTTACTCATTACAATAATGATGCTTCTATCCAATTTATGTTAATGACGACAAAGTTCAATTATTATTTTTAATATTAAGCTGGCTCAAACTAAGTTTGCTAAATGGCACCGATTAACAAATATATTTAATAACAATACATAAGTTATATAGTAATAGAACACAACACCGTTATATAAATACTAAACGCTATAGTAAATACTAACACTATAAATATTAAATTATGAAATAAAGCAGCATCTTATATTAACAAAATTAATTCGAAAGTAAATGTACATTTTCAAAATATAAGTGCTATTTAGGTAGATATATACTTCCTTAAAATAACTATTATGTGGTGGCGCCGCGGCAACGTGTGCGACTCGCATTCGGGAAGTCCTGGATTCGATCCGTAGTTTCTTCTTATCACTTAGGCGCATACAGGGAATTTAATTTCAATCTAAGGCTTCCTTTCCTTCCCTCCTCATTTCATTTCTTATATCATCTTCTAGGTGCGACTGCCAGCGCGGTGGTTAGGGCGGTTGGGGATAGATGGTGTGATGGCTTCTGCTTGGTAAACCCTTCTCCCCAGCCCCGTTTGTGGTAACTGCGTGCCGTTGTCCGATCGTAAGGGTCGGAAGTCCTCTCTGGGTAGCGGTGAGAAGCTTCAGGTGGTGTGCCCGGTGGCTCCGTCAACTTTAAGTACTTCTGCACGTCTGTGTGGGGATGCCTTCCCTGCCCTGTGACGGGCTTGTGGTTTCCCTTTCCCTTGTCCGTCTCCCAGGGGGGTGATAGTCTAAACTTGATAAACCCTGGCTGACGTATTTTCCTTCGTCATAAAACATTTCCATGTTATAACCACAAAAATGCTCCAATAAATGCATACACAATAATTTCGTTATTACCACGTAAAAAAGCTGGAACATCGGCACACTTTTCAGAACAAAAGTAATAGAGCAGGCTTGTTTATTTTTAAGTGAATATTAAAGTTTTCTGGAATGTCTTGATGGTTCACAAACTGTAAAGAATAAAACGGACCCAACAGGTTGTTCATTTAAATTCATTTTTATTCGTAATAATATTTTTCCATGTAAACTTCTAAATTATTTGTGAAAATCTTTGCCTAATATCCATAACCATATCTGTCTTATGCATGGGTTTCGACATTTATAGATAATCAGGGATTCTACATGTGTGTAACAAATATGTCGTAATTATTATTAATAAAGAACCGTTCCGCCGAAAAAAAGATTGTGTCAAATATTTGAAATATTTGGAGCCATCTAGGTTCTTGGCGAATGGATATAAATGGTTTATTATTTCACAAACTGTCACGCAAACAATTGTATGAACAATGCAGTGTCTTTTTATTTCAATTCGAACGAATTTAATCACAATTTATTGTTAATGTAAGGTTGCCAAATCTCTCTTAGAAATTAAGCTTTGCATGACACTTTAAGATTGAACTGAGACTAAATTCATTCTAATTAAGGAAGAAATGCATTACAGCATTGTTCACACAATGTTTTCGCGACAGTTAGAGAAATGTAAACCATTTATATTCATTCGTCAAAAAGCTACACGGCTCCAAATATTTTTTCGACGAAACAGTTCTTTTTTGACAATAATTGTATTGGACATACGAGTACTTGTTACACTCATCATATAGAATCCCTGGTTAACCTATGGCCGAAGCACTAGCCTCCATCCGGTATATATCCTGTTAACATGACTAAGTTTTCTATATTTAATCAGCCTAGTTGCACAATTCTTTGTAAGAACAGAGATATCCGCCTTACGTCAAATGACAAACTTACACACACAAAAGATAGCAGCTGTTAAAAGCATACATGAAGTTTACCATAAGTATGAAATGGTATAGACTATTACCCTGAGTATTAAATATCCTACCTGCAAGAGATGCTTAGCCTGCTCGGACCTTCGTTGTCCCATAGTTCTCTTGTGGTTGCTGCAGCTCTATCTGTGAATATATTGGGTCGCACCAGAAACTCGAGTTATAATAAAAGACGCCTGTTTGAACTTGAAATGCTTTTCCTACCACTCTTATTGTCTTCGCCAATCATTCCACGCTGTTGCCCGCAACCGGCGATGAATGATCAAACTTTACGTAACTCATAGAGGCGGCTAGATTTTACCAGTAACCTTGAAATGGGAGAGATCACACCCACCCTCTCACTTCCGACTGACTAACAATATTCCAGTTCACTAAATGGGATTAGAAGCTATGCCACCTAAAGATTATGTATCTTTGTACTTATGTTCTTATTTGCGGTACATATATTAATGTTTGTTATGTTATGAAAAGATGTCGTACGAATTACTGCGGAAACTACTTTCAGGTATGTGCTCAGCGGTAGCCCTGATATAGGCTGATTGGTTATCAACAGGGCCCGGGATCTGAATGACGTCATCTTTTAACTGTTACATCACGGACATTGCTAGCGTATAAGTACACCCATTGCTGAATATAAATCCTTATAGGTCCCAGATTATGATTGTACGTGTTTATTAGGTAGTTTTGGTCCAAAATTTTATGACGTTTATGCTTCTTTGATTTTACGTTATTATTTTGTAATTTTCTTGCATTTACGCTGTGTATGTACAGATTTTTTACTATTGATAGTTATATAAGGAGAACTTTTCGGACATCAGGAAGGATAATTAAGTTAGAAATACTCTAGTAACTTTGTAGATTCTTGGGGGAAAATTATATTCCTATTTAATGTTTGGTATGGAAAGTGTTGCTTGCGGATAGACGAGTGGCTATTATCAGGGGAGCAGTTACGAATCCATGTCCCAAACTAGGGATGAGAAACATCACCTTTCCTTGCCCCCAATCCTCTGTGGTCTAAGAGTGACATGCTAGCCTCTGTTCCCGAAGTCGCCGGTCCAAACCCGGAGGAGGATAATGAATTTTTTTCGGGCGTAAACAACCTTAGTTAGCATGGCTTCCTTGGAAAGGGAAGTAAAACCGTTGGTCCCGTATCGTAGATTTATGGCAAGTAAAAGAACCTCAAGTCTAATAAAGAGGCTTCTGAGCAAAATTAAGTGGTCTTTCACGCCCAATAAATAATGGGATACCAGTAATAGAATGTTGAGAAACATAGCAGCTAAAGAGCGTCCATACATAAAAACTCAATTTCAATATTTTCCCATTCTTGCGTTAATGAGGTCAGGTTGATATTGTCCTCCTTGTATCATGCCGTAGGCTATGAAGTTCTCTTCATTCGCTACGAATATTGTATAATCTGACGACTCAAAACAGTCAATGCTACTATTGCTGAGACCAGCTTCATATCAACTATCTTAATTTTCTTTTCAAATTCTTCAAACAAAAACATTAAATAAATGCCACATGCTTTTAATTGATCTTCTAAATTATCTCACCATTACTCTTATGGTACATTTTATACTTGTATAGAAAGTTAAGTTTATAAATTTCTGTGTACATTTTAATAAATTAGATCTTAGTTTTGGGGGCTTTTTTTTTTTTTTTTTTTTTTTTTTTTTTTTTTTTTTTTTTTTTTTAAATTGCATATTGTTATGTTATTCTGTCATCAGAATCCGGGGCCTGGTTATTAAACACACATGCAAGCCACTCCCATTCACACAATCTGGTGTGCGAATATTTGACAGAGATTTCTCTAGTCCAGATACAAATCGAATCCTGACTCCTGTTGGAACAGCAGGCAACTGTAGGTACTGACAAATGGATGCGAGGCTAGTCAGCACCTGAATTGAAAATTGTATCAATATTAGCGGAATAACATCCGTGGTGTGGGGACAGCCTACCCCTCATTTTCAAGAGGTTCTGCGTTGAAACACCGGTTTGGGAGAGTTATCTGAGCATTTGTAGAAATATATATTGCATACTTCGTTGTAGAAACAGAGGAATACAGTACGCTTTAAGTGCGGTTACATCTTTTAAGGGCTCGTCGCTATGTGAGGGCTTTGGAAGTCATTCTCTTTGTATGGCAGGATATAAAAAATCAATAACTACTTCGTACTCCAGATAGGTACAAGTGTTTGAAAATTAAACCAATAAATATTGAGAAATAACTAGAACTATAAGAATTTGAATAAGAATTTGTCTCTTACCATTTAATTAGTTATGCAAGTCACCCATAATGAAGAGGACTTCATAAGCTATTCTAAGAAAATTCAAAATACACATTTCGATTGTCATGAAAATGTCTTAAACATATAGTATTTTAATCAAAATAGTTGAGCCATTTATGAGAAAATAGAAATTGTTTTTTAATGCGTTCCACGTAAAGAGTGATTTGAGGTGATAGATTTTCTTTAAAATACATATTTGTATGACATCCTTGGAAGATATATGACTGAAGTTTTGAAATTCTGAACTAATGACGCTGGCTTGTTAAAATTTATACCATACATACTTATAATGTAATGCAAACATGCTGCAGCCTAAATTCCATCCATATTGCTCTAAAGGTTTAGAAATTATGATAAATTTGTTTATCTTTTGTTACGGCCTTAGCTATAAAAGTCCTACGCCACAAACAACGTACGTTTCTCTACGTCTTCATTTTGGGCTCCAAAAATATTTAAAACTTACAAATATGTTGTTTTTTTTTTTTTTGGCCTAAAAACGTTTTTGAACATTAAAAACACATGCTTAGGGACATTTGGCAATTAAACCTAGATAATTTTTATCTTTTATGTCCCTGTGAACATATGCAGCAAATTGCATTAGTGCAATAGAAAAACTGCTCCGCAAGGAAAGAAAATGCTGAAAGTATCAATAGAAAAAAAATATCGATAAGAGATTTTAATGAATATTTCACATTAAAATCCACGTGTCACTTAAACATGCAGTAGGGTATTTAAAAATGGTACCCAGAGGCGAATTATGGGTTTTGCGCACTCACAAACGTCTGAATTATTTTATACAATTAAAATTTAAAAAAACTTTTCTTCTCGATTTTCATGAAACATACTTAAATACCAACTTTCGTTTTTGAGTTATGTCATTTACAGACAGACGTACAGACGCACGCACGCGCGCGCACATACACAAATGTTTCTAAAAATACTTTTTGGGTTTAGGGAGCCACAAAACATTATTTCTGGGACATCGAACTTTTGAATACAATACAATACCTCCTATACTGTGGAGCTTGAATAATTCGAAGCTGAAGGGAGAAGAAAAAAAATCCAAAAATATCCAAAAATTCGAATTACGAAAGTTAGGTCTAATATTGACATTTTAACAATACAGGTCAATCCATCAGGATTTTCCGATTGGCTCACTCTTTTTCGACCCTTTCCATTTTCACACGGGGCACTGCTTAAAATTTGCTCCTTATTCTTCAGATAAGTTGACAAAGTGTTTGGTGGTATCCGTTATTCTTTCGCGATTTAAGATTTTTTCTTTAAACCCTTTTCAACTTCCCGAATGATGGCGACATTTTCCCGCAAACATTAGTCTTCTACTGGACACGCGGCTCACTATGAGACATGGTGGCATTAATTTGTTACACACTGAACAGGAGGAAGCCTAAGTGACAGTTAAAGGCGCACATGTTTTAAACAAATGGATGTGGGAGCAGGAAAAGAAGCTCAAGACCGGCAGCTAGGAAAGCTATTCCACCCCGTAGACACCAGGTCGTCACCCAAAATTGAGGCAAGTGTAGACTCCAGACCAATGGACTGGCGCTCACGAGCGTATTGCTATCCATCTATTAGCACATGTGGTAAGATTGAGGTTCTAAAACTTGACTCTGCTAATATCTACTTATATAAGAATAATGCAACCCAACCCACGAAAAATAACAAACACCTGGATTTGTTCTTAAAAATGACTCAAAACCCGTAAAAAATGTCCTGTTAGATAAAAATGTCAGAAATGTTGAAAACTTAACTCTTAAAAGTGCTTTAATGTTACTCAAAATGTTATGAGCCAGGTATATTTTCCACATAGCATCGCCCGAGCATCGTCAGAAAAAATATGCAACGTGATGAAATCCGGCCCTTGTGCTGCTAGTTCGGAAGATGTGACGCGAATTCCGTGACTTAATAAATTACGTACGAAGTACGTGGAGGATTTAAAAATTAGTTCCGCTTGCCCCACTTCAATGTAACTTCTAAAATGCAACAATTTGACTGTACTCACCGCGCTGCTGTTCTTTCTCAGAGGTGGTAACAACGACGGTCGTCTTATTCGATCTTCTGCCAGCTGTTGCAGACTCTTCTCTCCTAACAGTGATAATTTTCTGCTCTTTTCCTCTTCAGCAGCTGCTTCTGCCATGGCTGCAAGGGATGACTTCCTCTTGGAACGATCATCCCAAAGCGAAGTTTTCCTAGAGCGGTCCTTGCTCATCTTGACGTCACTTGTATGCACTGACACTACACAGAACCGAACTAGTTAAAGGCTTGGTTCACTACACTGGGTTAAAACTGAAGTGTATGCTTGAAGCAAGTACAGAAGCTAAAAACAAAGAATTGAGTATTCCTCTACAAATAACTAAGCGACACCTGAATCTTTTGGTAGTTTAAAGAACTTTACAGTAGCTGTTTATTCAGTCTTCTGACTAACAGTGGACAAAAGCTACCGCTTTTTTCTGGGGGCGCGACCTATCCTGAGCAGCTGATGCGAGGATGGTCGGCTCATGAGACGCGGACCAAGAGGTCCTGCTCCTCCCACCGTGTCCTGCGGCGGTAATGCTCTAGTCGTCGTGGTACTATCGCTGTTACTCTTACCGGCGGACGAAGTAGCTTCCTGCGACTGGTGTCACAACTTTCGGAATTCACCGCAGCTGATATTCCTGAAAGCAAACAAGTGCACTCTTATTCCTCTGATAACAAAGACACGACATTAACACTGCATGCGACTCACAGAGACAGGCAAAATATGACATTTCATATTCTAAAGCATACTTGCTATCATTACGAAAACAACTATCTTTAGGCTTTGCACTGTGTAGATAACGTGACAACAAATTTCATATTTCATATTTTATTAAATTCTTCATATTTTATAAAACCTTCATATCTTTTCATATTCTGTAGCACTGACACTTTTTACTCCTAAAATAATTCCTGCTAGCAATGAGCCAGGCTTTGCAGATATTCTGTTAAAACCACTGATTCTCTGTAACAAAGCTTCAAATGTTTTTATTACAACTTCTGCTTTTGAACTTGAGATAGCGTAATGCTTTTCAACAAACTGTATTTCTTTAACTGGATTACTTAATAAGTCAACACAAGTTTGTAGTTTGCTTATTGAAGTAATCAAGATATCAAAATTGGAAGATTTGGCAATGATATCAATAGTTTCGTCAATGGTGACCCAGATTTTCTTTTCATTTTCACAAATAGATTTTGTGTGACTTAATGTTTTCCCATAGCAATCTGGAAGATAACTTTTTCCGTAGCATCTACTCATCAAGATGATTAATATCTGTATATTTAGTAAGACACTTTCTGAGCTCGGGATTGTTCACCTTATAAAGAGAATGCCAGCTGAAATAGATACTTTACACAAATCTGAATAAAATTATGAATGTTTTGCTATGCCAGAAGATGAAGATAGTGTTGATTCTCCTATAAGAAATTGCTTCAACAAAGCACTGATGCAGCTGCTACCTACTTGAGTCCTGACAAATGTTGCACTACTTGGGAACGTTGATCCGCACTAATTTCCCGTAAGGCTAGTAAGTTAGTGTTTTCCCATTAGTGGTAAAAGTGTTTTAAACTCTTGTACGTATTGATGCAAACGTACATGCACGCTTGATTTCACTATAGGCATTTTAATTCACAGTGCTAAATAACACGCCCAACTGTTTTTGTGTGATCTGGTTATAACAGGGTACAAACAATATTGAGCTCAGTATATTGCGTCATTGCTTAGCCAGGTTTAAAGAACATGTATGACGTAATCCCAGGGGCAGTTGCAATACAATTGAATCAGAGATGTCAAGTGGCCTAATGAGTTCTCATGACTCTCATAAGTTATGAGGTAAAGTTTTATGTTGTAAATAGAATGAGAAATCGCCAAAATATATGAGCTTATAGGGAAATTATGTAGAATATGTATTTATACAATGTCTGAAATGTTTTAAAGCATGTATTTATGAGAAAATTGTAAAACATATTTATTCATATATCTTCTTTGACAAAATACGTATTTTTATGTGAAATAAAATTGTGCAAATACACTTCTTGAACCTATATTGGGTTATTACACTTTGTTTTATACCTAAAACGCAGGTAAAATTATACATATACATCCGGGCCCTACTTATGACATTAATTCACTTATAAAATTAGAAACCTTACCATGAATAATTCAGGTATGAAAAACCAATTCAGCGTGGTCAGACAGGCGTTTTAGTTACGCTATACCGTTTCGGTGCCATCTGCTGAAATAATCTGCTAGATAACGTCAACTGCGTATTTGCCTTTGTCTCAACTAGTTGGTTACTATTAAAGTTCACGTGATCGCGTGGCTCCTGTTTACATGCATGTAGCTACGACTAGATACTTTATGTAGCTGCCTTCCACCACCTGCTCGAACAACTTGTTAATAAATGACCTTGTCTGCGTAGTTGCCTATCTGTATCTTTTAATTTTATTTCTATTTCCTTTGTTCAGGGATTGAACCTTTGACTAATGGTATTGAATATATATTTTCCTGGTAACTGAAGGTACCCATGAACATGACAGAACGTAGGCTTTCACGACCGGAGTCAATATAACTGCAAGTTATTTCAGGGCCGTTGTGCCGTGGTCTGCTGGAGATAGATGATCCAGACGTTTCGTCCACAAGCACAATCCTCTCCTAGGAGACTTCACCATGCCACTGAGCATGCCCATCGCAATTGTTGACGAAACATCTGGTTCATCTATATCCAGCAGACCACAGTACAATTGCCCGGAAATAACTTTCAGTTATAAAACATGCAGTCAGGTTGGCAGATCCACCCCACTCCGAATGCAAATCACAGGCACTTTCCTCTGCCGCATGTTATCTTCTAGTGCAAGTATAAGCAGTTTAAGCTAACCTCAAATAAGTGATCTCATAGTGAAAAAACCAGAAGCTACTTATTTAATTACCCAAGTACTGTTACCTTAACAATATGGATTTACTCTCTAATGGCAAACGGATATCAATTTTAGTCAGTTTCATTTTTGCCATACACTTACATGTATAACTTGGTGCCTTCTAACCTTTCATACACAATAAAGCTTGCTTCGTTAAATTGTAAATAACGTCTAAATTACCAAATGCAATGTAGTCCAATATTTCTCCATATGATTACAATTATGAATTGGGTAATTTACCAGCGTTTCCTTTGTAAGTGCAGTAAGTGCCGTGTTTCGCACCACATCACTGCAGGCATATTAGGTCGATATTGCCAACACTAGAGCATTCAGCGTGATGATTGACGTCCCTTATTATCCTGAAGCGAAAACATGCCACAACACTTGCCATTCACAACACAAGGACAGGCAGGTGTATGAGCACCTTTGAAAAGACAAACAAGTCATCCTTTACCGAACGCGTGTAACAACATTATGTAACATTTTGTTGTCTTTTGATGCTAACGAGCCATCCTAAATTAAACATGCGGGAAATGGCTGCGTTTAGCGAAGCATGTTCAGGAAACTGCCATGCATAGCTCGAGTTCTTCTCAGTGCTGCCGCTGTCCACCATCACTATTCCCCTAAAAGCATAGTCTACCTTAGATATAACCAGGAACGAGTTTTATTAGTGATAATTCTTTAAAGAATTCGCATTTCATTTTTAAATTTTCGTGTTAATAACGCCAGAAAATTTGCGAAATAGATAAAAATATATATATGCGTGGTTGGTACAAAAACTGTCTATGAGTAGAAAAAGTCACGTGAATGCAACACATCAGACTTTTTTGTAAATATATTAATGTCTGGTAGGAAATATTGCGTGTAATATTTATTCGGTCTTCTTCTTTCTCCTTATGCCACCCCAGGAGTTAGGGTCTGGGATCAGATGTTTCTTGAAAAGTAAGCTGACTTTTGATGGGAGAGAATATTCGCGATGGGTGATCAGCGCGAAGCCTAGCTAAGAGCAAGGAGGGAGATGAAATGAAACGACAATGAAATGTATCCAAGTGAACGTGATTATGCAGCACTTGGTGGAATGAATGGAGGGAGAATTGATTTCTGGCAGCTATGTTGAAGGTAAAATTCGTTGTACTTACTCACATGTAGATAATGAAGTAATTCATTCTGCTTTAATATAGCTTACAACAGTGAGAAAACTGTCGGACACCTTTTCATAAAATGTTCTGGTAGGGCAGCTATCCATAATCTCCGAATTTAAATCAACTGTACAGGATCGGTTTTGAACATTGAAGTCTAACAAAGCTGAATGTTGACTGAAGAAAAACTGAGCGAAACAGAAATAGAATAATAAATGTGATTGCCATTAATTCCATCACTTTCATACATTTTAAGTGCTTTGTTAACGATGCTGTCAGTTACAAGGATCGTGTCAGCACCGTCGGTGTGCCGGAATTTCGTCCCGTAGGAGCTCTTTTACGTACCAATAAATCTATTTACATGAGGAAGTCACTTTAAAGCACACATAAAAATCAATGAACCCGCGACCTTAGGATCAGTAGGCCAGCGCCTAACCAACTGAGCTACTCAGTTTCATAGCTATTGCAGTATAGGTAACTGAAATATATAACATTATGTAGATCTTTTTGTGTGAACTTTAGTTACATCGACTTCAAACGAAATTAGAATTGTGACCTGTAGCAGGTCATCCAGTCCAAGGCCGCTGCGCGGTCGGTCTATCTAAATCGCTGCACTATAATGGATTCAACTGAACAGAGTCATTTCGACAGAGATTTTACTTGACATATTTTAAAAATGAGAGATTAGAGATTACAGCTCTAGCAAAAGTGACATTTCTATATAATGTTTTGTTTGTAAGTGTTTATTCTCTATAATGCCAAGTTTCACGGTCGTGCAAAAAGGTATATCTACTCGTATATTATCCTGAAATAATTTGCGAAGCCTATCTTTTATTTTGGTACATAATGTCCACTACTCTATTTTCGTTGTGGCTTTTACACTTTTGCCAGACTGTACCCAAATTCTCGAGAACAAGTAAACGCAGTAAAACTTACGGAATGAAATGAACCAGATTCAACAGAACCTGATACAAGTTCTTTCCAGCGTACGCTTTTGTTGGCAGCCCTACAAGGTATATGTAAACATTGCTTCTTGCGCAATCTTTTGTATATAATATCTTCTCATACTGCAAGCTTATGGATATTAGAACATTTTCCGCTTTGCATCACAAGAAGTTATTGTCCAGGGCGTATCAGTGAAAACATTTGAGCAAATATAGCCTTTGCATTAAGTCGTCTTGAGGAACTTTCGTTTCCTTCAATATTATATAACTAGCATTCCTATGAGAGCTCGTTTTCAACTCCGTTACTATGATTTACTGTCCTTAAAGAAAATGAAACGATTTTTTGGGGAAAGGATTGAAGTATCTCTGATGCTCATTTTTGCAGGTTCTAAGGATTCTTGGTAGTTATATTAGCCTTCTATCTCGTTCTAAGGTCCATGAAGTACTGCATTCGAGAGACGCACTCAATATTGCAATTTCAAGAATATTAATACATATTTTGAGGTCCACATGAAATAAATTACTTCAATATTCAAGCAGAATAAGTTCATAGTTTAAATGAAAAATAAGAATATTATCACAGAAGCACTTTAGTCTAATTAACACTAATGGAATAATTTTAATGCCACATTTTATAATAAAAACCAATTCATGAGAAGTTTTATTAGAATAAAAGTTGGTTGATATATTAATTTGGCACATATGTTTCTGGAAGCATCCTTGAGGGCCTCTTTATTTTAATGGAAATTTGTATAAAAGAGAAAGCAAAAGAACATATTGCAACTTCACATAAAAGTATTAGAGATTGTCAACTGTGTCCTTAAGGGACCATGGGACTGAAGTTTGTATTTTCTATATTTTTATAGGCATGAAACCAATACTTTTCACAAGGTTGTTTATGTTTTCCACCACACAAAGTCATAATCTGTTTTATAGTTTTGAGGCAATTAATTAGCCAGCTTATTCACAATGCGAAAATACCTTCATATTAAAAATACTCCATGCTGACCAACAACTAAAATATTGCAAGAGTTTTAATATTTTATAAACTCTAATTTCCTAATAAACACCACCAATCTCTGGAAGGAAAAAAATAATTACGTTTGAAGTAATTAATTTCTTTGTTTTGATAGGCATGGAAAATATTCTTCAAACCTTTTTTGTGTATCCAATTTTTAAGGCTAAACAAATTTTCAGCTTTTGAAACCAAAGACTGAAGTTGAAGCGACAAATATAGCACATGCTGGAAAAATTCTAGGAGCACAGCACAAAATTTAATGCGCATTGAGCAGATAGTATATTAAACATGTAAAGTCAAGAAAAACCAATCATGAGTCAGATTACCTGTTTGTCACACCTTCCCTGTTTTGTCTAGTGGTCTCTCTTCTCGTATCTATAGCTTTTCCCTTGCACGATGCCACTTAACCACTCCTTTTCTCTGAATTTGGCTGTTTTTTGTGGCCCTTTTGGTCCCTACTTTGTTCTTGTTGTTGTTGTTGTTGTTTTCTAGTGCCTTGCATCTGGCAATGAAGCCATTAGCATTCGTGCTTTCCAATACTTTTGAACTGTAGTTTCTTCTGATCTTAATGCTTCACAGGTCTTTAAGTGGTCTTCATTCATTTCTGCTGGATCGTTACACAGGACACATATTGGTGAGGCTGAGATACCTATTCTGTAGAGATGACTTGCTAAGCAGTCGTGATTTGTCAATAGTCGGAAGGCTGCAACCGCTGTTTTCCGTGGTCTCTGGGGGATTATATCTGGGTTGGAAAGTAGTGTAATCCATTTTTTATCTTTGGCATTTGTTTCTTTTCCTTGTAGGTATGAATGAGAAAATTTCTTAACGATCAAGCGTTTTATTGAGGAATATGAGAAATTGAATTTAGACTTTTGTTTTATTGTCGTGCCTTTCTTTGCAAGTGAGTCTGCAGCTTCGTTCCCCATGACTCCACAGTGTGCTGGAATCCATTGGAGCTGAACAGTCTTATTAACTTTTTGGAGTTGTGTTAACATTTTGTAGCATTCTCTAATTTTTGTTGACTTCTTTGTCAACAAAATATTTGAACATATTCCCTGAATTGCAGCTTTAGAATCCGAAAGAATTACTGCCTTGTTAAATTTATTTAAGGGAAGATTTAATAATTGTCGGAGAGCAATGTATATAGCCTCTATTTCTCCATCATAATTTGTTGTGTCTCTGCCAACAGAATGATAAAAGGAAAAATGTGAACACGTAACTCCAGCTCCAGTAAGGTTTTCCTTGGAGGATCCATCAGTATATATGTGCAGCCATTCTTCTGTGGGATACCTAGTATTGATTGTTTCCAGAGCTAGAAGTTTTTGTATTTCTTTTGGTGTGTCTGATTTACTGATTTCCTCTATTAATTCCAAATTGAAGGTAGGTTGCAATAATTCCAATGGATTTTCTCTTATAAGTAGATTTTCTCTGGTGTTAGGAATGTTCAATTTGGATTTAATCTGTGTTACCTTTTCTAGGAAACTATTATGAGTTTTAAGGATTGAAGGGGGGAGGTTCTCTTCTGTCCATTTAGAGTTTGGCAGTCGTAACATTTTCTCGTGTTGGAGCAATGCTTGTTCTTCTATTTTTGTTGTTATTGATGGGGTCCGTGTTAAGGCAAGCATGGCATCAATAGGTGTGGATTTAACTGCTCCAGTGATTAGGCGAAGAGCCTGATTTTGTATTTGTTCAAGTTTATTGATGTTAACATTTGCTGCCGTTATTAAAGCTTCAGAACAGTACAAGAGGTTTGGTTTAACATACATTTTGTATGTTGTGTTAAGGACTCTCCTTGAGCAGCCCCATTTAGCACCAGCTAACCTTTTCAGGATTTGCAGTTTCTTTTCAACCTTTTCTGAGATGTTTGTTATATGTTTTTTCCAACTTAGCTTTCTGTCGAAAGTGATGCCTAAGTATTTGGCATCATCAACTGCTTTGAGTGGTTTACCATTATAATTTATGTTAATATTAACTGGCTTGTATTTTAGTGTAAATAATTCATAATTTGTTTTTTCCTCATTGATAGTCATGAGGTTTTTGGAGCTCCATTCATGTACTTTGTTTAGGGCTGTTTCTATTCTGTCTTTAATTAATTCGGGTTTTTTTGGAGAGCCTGAAGTCCAAATGACTACATCGTCAGCAAATAAAGCAATTTTGGTTTCTAAAGTTGTTATTATTGATGGAAGGTCATTTATATATATGTTAAAGAGTGTTGTGCTCAGAACAGCACCTTGTGGAAGTCCTCGGTGTGTTTGTTTATATTTGGAAATGTATGTATTATATTTTGTGGCACAAAATCTTTGTGAAATAAACTGAGTTATCCATTTAAGCATGTTACTTTTCACACCTATTGATTGCAACTTCTCAATTAATTTGTTTCTCCAGACTGACTCATATGCTGATTTAAAATCAATGAATACTGCCACGGTATCCTCCTTTCTATTGAAAGCTTCCTTGATGTCTTGGCTTAGTAGGAGTACATTTTCACTTGTACTATGATTCTGTCTGAAGCCGGTCTGTGAACTATTAATTAAATTGTAATATTCTAGGAACCAGTTAAGTCTAGATGCCACCATTCTTTCCATCACTTTTGCAATAACACTGGTCAAAGATATTGGCCTGAAACTATTGATATTGTTTGAGGGTTTGTTTTTCTTTAAAATCGGGATGATAATGGCTTTTTTCCAGTCGGAAGGTACAGTCATTCTCCAACACGTGTTATATAGTTTAAGTAGGATTTCTTTTCCTTTCCTGCCAAGGTGTTTAATAAACTCTGGGTGGATCTTGTCAGGTCCTGGAGATTTTTTGTTCTGTAATTGTTCTATTGCTAAATCCAGTTCTGTTTCGTTAAAATCCTGAATAAAAATATCATTTCGTATACCTTTTGGCTTATTAGTTTCTCTGATAGTTTTTTGGATAGCCTTATCTTGCTTTTTTATATGCTTGGGGTATTCTTTGTGATTGAGCATAAAACTTGTTAGGTCCATACTTTGTTCATGCCGAAATAGTAAGCAGAAAATGGGCATTTAAATGTAGCGCAAATGGCATTTAAAGCCCCTTTAAAAACGGCGGAGTCTAAAACCTTTTACTGCCAATTGATGACTGACGTTTTGGACAACATTAGGTATTCATAAGCCTAAAAACCGTCCCAGGGTCCCCTAATATAAAATAATATTTTACACGTGGTTATCCATTTTTGACACATCCGTGAAAGTTTTAGCAATTTGGACTTAGTGGTACACGATCTCTGAAACACGCTTTAAAGCCTTAGACAAACAACTACGAATAGTGTGAAATGGTGCTACTGGGTAGAATAAGTTCTTAAAAAGTGTTCTCTTATTGACATCTAATTAACACTTTTAAGATTGAAAAGTGCAATTTCGCCAGCACAACTTCCCCTACCACTCTCGATTCTTTCTCTTAGTGGAGTGTCCGCGAATGGGTTACTGTATATTTTAATGACCCTCCAGATAAACCAAATTGTAAGTTTCCTCTGGAGATAAGAGCAAAGAACTTAAATGTATGGGCGAATGAGATGTCGAAATACCCTGAACTGATAACAGAGCACTTCTGAAATCAGAACAAAACAATGGAGTGTTGTTGTTGTCCAGTTCGTATACACAAGACAGGAACTCTGGTGGCAAATTTGCTAATGAAAATTAAAGTAGATGTGGTAGTTTGTGGAGATACACGATAGTACGGTCAATTACGATTAAACAGCCACTGCCTTTAGCCTATCATCAATAAGTGCGTACGTGTTACCCTCTTTAATACCTATCCAAGATTTTCAGAAAGGACATAAATAACTATTCATACTTTAGGAGAAGCAAGGTGGTGAGGTAGTCATCAGCATTCGTTTTTTGGAGTCAGTAAAAAGATATTAGCATAGGCCATTACTAAGGGGCGGTTCAACGTGACTGATTCTTGTGAGGTTGCCTTACCTTGCACTATAGACTGTTAATGTTGAAGGAAAGTGGGCAAGTCCAGATGTAAACAATGGGCGCGTGCCTGATGCGCCTATACAGGTTGTATCAAAAGAATGCGTGCACTATGCTGTACATGATGACTGTTCCTAATGCTTTTATTTCGTAACAGAACATTACATTTTACGTATATGTAAAGTAAATACTCACTTGTCTGCTCATTGCTGTTGACAATGTACATACGGACGTTGTCGAACGTGAACCTTTTCCATCTCTCACTTAAAAGTTATATGGCGAGAAACTCCTTTCGACATCGCAAGAGTTACCTAATACCTGCATACGAATAATACACTGTCTGATATATTTATTACATCTTTTGATCTGGAGGGCTCGGTTGCTTTCTGCAGGAAGACATCTCGCACAGCACACATTATTGAATATATCGTTCACATTTTTCCAAACTTTTCCGCCTTTGATTTCCTTAATTTTTACACATACTTCTTCCACTATGCTTATAGCTTTGGTATGTTTAACTCTGATGTTTTAGGGAGATTACGGCATTGGATAAGCAACAAAAATTATTCTTTATGAAATTTAAACTATTCAAAAAAGTCCACTGAAATTAGGATTTTGCAGTTTGAATTCCACATGACTCTTTGGAACCTAAATCACTGTTCACTTTCACGGAATATTTCGGTGTATTTGCTTACCCACAGTCCGTCCGCCAAGACAGTATGCTCCCTGCATCAGTAACTTGAAGGCACAGACCAGGTCAATCTAATCCGCCCCAATCCAGCCATCACATGTGTCCCAGTTCATAAACAGGAGATAAACTGGAACTTCAGAGATATAGACAACTACTATGCAGATAAAAGGGCAGCTTTCAAGGCCTATACATAAATAATGACCAAAGTGACAGTGATTCACTTGCAAATTTGGGGCGTGCTCCACTGATTGGAATATGCTGAACTGGTTGTTCAAGGTTAGAACTGTTGCACAATGCACACTGCAGTGTACTCTGAAAGGAGTGAAGGTTTGGGCGTTGAATCTAGTACATCTAGCCTGTCTTATTGCGAAATGCTACTGAGGAGAGCACTGACCTTAGATAACAGTAACACAACTTTCCTCCCCTCAACATTTCTCTCTCAAGTGCACTTCAGCAAACGTGCACTTATCTTGTCTTGATTCCATCCAACGAAGTGTAAAAATCACTGAGCGGGAAAGTGATGAAATGCAGTATATCTGTATAGCACTAGACCTATTAACACAGTAAACGGAGACTAAAATTGCGCAATAAAAAATAATTTTAGTCTTTTGTCTTATTGATGATGACTTAGGCATTTCAAAAAACATGAAGTGCTTGAAAATTCAAACCAATAATAACGAAATGGCTAATCTAAAGAATGCTAGACATAAAATGTGTGTCTTAACGAAATTTTGTTTGTATAATACGCTACTGTGTATTTCTTACGATTTACCACTTATAAAACTCATGCATTCTGCATTCGCAGAAAATTCAATACATATATTGCAATTGCCATAGAAGTATTCTTAAACATATGCATTTTAACCAAAACCATAGCGGTCAATTTTTGTGCTTTTTTCACTCTTCCCCTTTTCTCCTATGGAGGACTTACAACCCCAGGATTTGAGTGGGCGCCTGGGGTCAGGTGCCTGTCGAGGAGATGACAAACTCTGGAACAGGGTGAGAAGCCAGCATGAGTGATTAGCCCGAAGCGGGATGCGAGAATGAGGAAGGAGATTATATGAAATGAAGGCGAAATTGATGAAAGGAAAGGTGGTGGAGCAGTTGGTGGAATGAATGGCGGGAGAATCTGGAGAACCAGGAAAAACCAGTCCAGACGCCGCTTTGTCCATTACAAATTCGACGCGCGGTCCCCTCTTTCTCTACCTACCACACATAGGTACTTACTAACTCCTAGGTCATCAGCCCTTCGCGAGCCTAGGCTTACCGTCCGGCCAAGCTTAACATCCTCTCACATCACACCTCCCACCGGGGGAGCGCCCCGTCTGTGATATGGGCACAAAAGATCTTCTACAGGTTGAGGTGCTAAGTCCCCCGTCCCGGAACCTTGCCGTAGAGCAGGGGAAGACAACTTCGGGCCATGTGACGTATTTAAACGAAGAGCTAGCTTGTTCGTTCGTGTGACGTCAGACGAGAGCGGTGTATTGCTATGCTGCCTAAATCAGCGGCGCTACTTGCACGAAACTGAATGAATATGAAAAATGTTATTTGGGAATGTTTACAACACGCCCGGGCTGTTTAGGGAGAACCCTCTTCAGCCTAGTCTGAGGGTTTTTATTTGTTGTGTGAGGGATCTTAACGGCATTAGTGCGAATTTTGTTTTTATTTTATGTTTTTTGATCACAATGTGTAGTGCTTCTGTGTTTGTGTTCAGCTCCCCGTGTTTCACACCAATTTGAGACCAGGCTTCAAGATGTACAAACATTGTCAACTACGTTTCAGATCCTTGCCACCCCGTATTCACTAGATGTTAACAATGTTTCTAGCAGGTAGCAAATTGAATTGATAAATTTACAGTGCGACGATTTGCTGAAGGACAAATATAAACACAAGGAAGACTTGGCTGATTTTTATAAGAATGTTCCTCAAACCACATTTCTGAGGTTGCATGCCCTTGTTGCACGGATATTATGTATGTTTGATTCTACGTATGTGTGCGAACAATTCTCTTCTGTTATGAACCTTTCTAACTCAAAATCCCGAAGCATATTGTCAGATCAAAATCTAACATACAGTCTTCGGTTACAAATGTGCCGTACATTACGCCCTAACATTGACAAACTAGTTAAAGCGAAACGGTAAATGTCGGAAAATGTTCATCTAGTTGCTCTGTTTAGCTCTCCTCTAGCTCAGGCAAAATAGTTATAAGTTCTGTTCTATTTGCGTTATAACATGATTATTCATATAAACTAGAATTTATATATATATATATATATATATATATATATATATATATATATATATATATATATATATATATATATATATTATATATAATATATATTATGGCATAAAGCCGAAATGTAATTATTTATAATCTGTGACTATTCCGTAATTGAAACAGTCAGCATTACAATTACGATGTCCCGCACGCCTTTCCTCTTCCTGCTGTGACATCACACGTTTTACTGGCCGTCGTTGGGAGCATGTGAGCTGAGTGAGCTGACGTCACAGCAGCGATACCTGTCTTCCCCTGCCCTACCCTATACCCTATAACAACAAACAAAACTACCAAGTTATATGGGCTAGACGGTTTTTTCCGTAGTTTCTTCCTAGCTGTCAGGTAAATACCAGTTTGGATATTCAACACAAGCCAAAGAGTTTCACTTACAGAACAACAGAAACATTCAGTGTAAACCAAGGAGCTTATAGTGACCGCCGTGATGTGTCCAAGAAGCTAACGCAATGTGTAACAAAAAAAGCAACCAGACTATCTCTATGGTGATTGATCAGCGTTCTCGCTTCTCAACTGAAAGTTACAGGAGCAGAAAATGCTTTTCTTTTTAATTAGAATCAATCCTCTGCCCTTCACAGAGTCTAGAAGTGTATAGTTGTGGAGTACCGCGTGCGCGTTTTCCTGGTGAAAATAAATAAAAGTTAAATATCTGCATTCAAGAGTTAGTAATCGATCATTATCTCTAAAGAAAAATCCCGGCTGTACAAATTAAACAAGAAAAACAAAGCGAAATAAACACTCAAAATGTTCTCCGCTTTAAAATTGCCCTTTTTCCGCACATTTCAAGTGTTGTTTTTTAGAATACATTTATTAAGTACATAGTAACATTGAATTTGTTACTCAATTAATTAAAACTGAAACAGTATTATACAAATACAGGATCTTAAAATTTCTTCAAACTCATTTTTGAAAATTTTGGTACCGTAACTCTTCCTGCATCTTTTTAAAAATTCCAACTTAACTTAGCTAAAATTCGAAACATGCTTATTGATGCCTCCACTAGTAAAATATCTTTACGTAGACGTTACGTGTGGATCACACTTGAACGAAAACTATCAAGACAGAATTGCTTATCTAATTGTTCAGGAAATACTGAAGAGGAATTCAGACATTTCAGATTTTATTATTGGAGATTCTATGGAGATTATACACACGTGAAAATTTCCTTTAGGCCTGTATTTCTTTCCCTATAAATATTTTTCGCACTTGGAGCTTTAACTAACACTCAAAGAGTTAAAACTGATTTCCCGTTGTCCAGGAACACTTCAAAAGCAGTGGATATTAGGAGCAATTCTAAGAAGATGGTGCTCGTATTTGAAACCATAAGCTGCGTCTACCAGTAATTGAGGTGACAAAATAAGAACTAAACACTACAAAGGGGGAGATTGGCAGTCCACTATTTTGTGCCACAGGCCAGCACCTGCCCTTAAAGAGACGCTCAAAGTCAAGCCACCTCATACCACCGCTTGTAAACATGCAGCCCGACGACAATGGCGCGGCAGAACAAAGCGATTCCAGATTGTTCGAGAAACTGTTAGCGGGTCGGGCTTATTTACAAAAAGGTAGATTTCGATACAAATCCGTGCTAAGTCATTCTCGGATATGTGTGTATGTGTGTGGGTGTCTGTGTGTGAGTGAATGCAGTGTTGAGAGAAGGCAGTCGTTAAGTGTGTGGAGAAACAGCTGTTAGTATTTAGTTTTAACTGTGTGTATGTGTATACAGTCAGTGTTGAGAGAGTTTGAATATCATCAGGAACAGTTGTAGACACTTAATCGTCGTGTCGGAATTGTTTGTTTGTTGCGTGAAGCAGTTTTTAGCATGTTTGAGTGATTGCGAGTGTATCGTCGGAAGTAGTTTGAAAGAGTAAAACTGAAAGACAGTCAAGAACGTTCAAGTTTATGAGAGGTACGAACGGCTGTGAGTTGCAAGGTCACGTCGAATTGCAGATTGTTCAACGATAATGAGGTGAAACCCTCCTTGCAATAAATGAAACTTTTACAATTATTATCAGTTAAATATATACAACAGGGAAGTTCTGTGGACCATGTAGGCTGCTGTATCTTTCCAAACACTAATTACCAGAGACTTTGGTAGAGAGACTTATAGGGAAGACCCGACCTAACGGTGCTTCCTTCTAGCCTGGGGGTGAATGACACACAGGTAAGGGTTGTTTGTAGGTATACGGGGAAAGCTGCCGAAGCAGATAGTACACTCTTCAATGTGGAGCCAAATAGAACAGATGTCATGTTTCCCATGCAGCGCATGCAGCTAGGACCATAACGGCGTGAAGATCCACAGAAATATGAAATCACATTCTTCGACACACCTAGTTACTATGACAGCGAGAGAACCAGAACAACTTTCGACAAAGCAAATTGTGTTTAAGCAGTCGAATGTTTTCCTGAGAAAATTCAACACCAGTTCCAGGACATTTCCACACCCTGATCCACCAATAAAAGTTCTCTATGCTAGAGCAACCCCAAGAAGCTTCACCCCTCTCTCCAGAGTATAATTATGAGGTATTGAGTTTGGGTGCCTCTGAGGACGTTGGCCACAATATTTTAGAATGTGAAATGAATAAATTATAGAGGGATCTGTTTGTACCATCGAGCTGCCTCAATAACCAGAGAGATAATTAAGCTAAGATTTTATGAAACTAGAAATATAATGGAGCTCAAAAGGATCGCGAATTACTTAGAAAAATTACAGAAAAATGGAAAACAACCATTTCAATTTTTTAAAATAATGCATTATCATGGATACCTATCTAAATAAACTGACAGTCACTGTAAGACCGAAGTTTGATACCTAGGTGTGTAGCGACTCTGGTACACAATAGATGTATCAACAAACGTGTGTTATGGATATATGTATAGTTATATAGATAAGCTGAAATAAAATTAATTAATTCACTATTACTAATGGTCGGGGATTCTCGAACACAACGGAAGTCCATGTATAATCTACTACATCCGTTCAACACCAGGAGCGGTCGTAAACTTCAAGATATCGCCTTCCACTTCATTTTCAGGCAAAGATGCTTTTACTCCATTTAACTTTATTTCTCATAATCTATGACTGAGTTGTTCTATTTTTATCACTAAACGCCCGTATCGTGTAGTGCCATCAACATACGAATTACATTTTTTCGCCCTCATGTGCTATAAACGCTGATGAAACCGGTCTTTTATACAGAGTTGCTGTAATAAACAAAAATTACTTTTAGAAGTGGAACTTCTTGGCACTAGTTCCACTGAGTGAAGCAGTCGCATTAATCTTTATGATCGATGTTATTGCAACGTGAAGACATAACCTACGAAACAGAAATAAAGACTGAGTAGAACTAAGGGGTTCTCTGATTTAGTTGCAAAAATATTCTGCTCATATTTGAAATTAAACTTCGGACATCTTTGCTCGTTTCAAGAATTTCTAAGAGCTCAAAGTGGAAAACACTGTTCTAACATCTACATTTACCATAACCCTAAGTTTAAAGCACGTTTTTCTCATAAAAACAATTAGAAGTAAAGCTTATTAGCATGATTAACTCAAAACTTTAAAAGTGCACAGTACTAAAAACAACAAGAATATTGTAGAAACAATAAATTGAATAGAAATATATGCATACTCTTCATTAATAAAAAAATTGAATCAAATTCATGTTAGTTAAAAACAATAACAAGTGTATCCCAAAAACGTTGAAAAGCTGGATGCTTGAAATTCCACGTATTATTTTTGGACTGTACTTTTCTATTATCGCATGAAGTTTAAAACATTTGTACTGTACAACATTTAATTTTTTTTAAAATTAATTATAGATTACATTATTAAAACCGTATACATCCAAAAGAATCATTTACATCGCTTGCACATCTTCATCTTCTATTACAGTAATCTGTAACAGCTATAATTTTTTTTCGCCAAAGACCACATATTTGTGCTCACAGGTCTCTATCACACTTGAAATTCATGTATGCGTCATAAATCTGCAACTCGGGACCACTACTTTTACCATAATTCCGAAGGAAGCCGCACTATCCTTTCCCCGGCCTTATTTTAGGTTGCAGTGTAAACAAAATGCAAAGTGTATTCCTCCGCGGGTCCCCACGGTTGGCAGAAATATGGCGCGACTTAACATGTGTGTTATGTGAACTGTCATTCATCACCACGTGAGTAGCTTGTGTTTTGAACTGTGTATAGCACAAGAGCGCCACTGCCACCTAGCGGCTTTTGCTTGTAGCCATAGAAGGAAGTGAAGGAATAGCTGTTCTATTCTACACTCTTTCGTAAAATAAGGAACAACACAATTATGGTGTTGGGTATTTCCCACAACACTTTGTAAACACGTTTAAAACAGTTCAATTTCCACCATTCCCTGATGGTTTCCCTTGGTGATGGTTGACGTACTCTCGACAGTGGCCATTTTGAAGAAACTGTATGCTCCTTCACTTACTTCTATGGCTGCATCCACATGTATTTATCGCAATTAAATCTGCTGATAATAATTAATCTACTTATTAATATATTCAGTTTATTCTTACACAAAGTTTTCAAACACTTTTTGTAAATCATTCCTCTAGTTATTTTAAATTTAACGCTATTTTGCATGTTAATTAACGGACTATATTTTCATTCACGCCTACTGGTATAGAAGTTGTGCGGTGCGACCAACCAGTGAAGTGTTACTCAAACATGTGCTGTTGTTTACATTGCAACCTAAAGTAAGCCAGTGGAAGGTATAAAGATTTTTACACCTGAAAAAAATATATGGCCCTCTGCCGGGTTTGAACCCGCGACCTCGGGAACTTCAGTACGACCAGTGGATCTCCGGCTCTGACGTTTCTCCAGCCGGTTTCTTCTCCGGTGTTTCTAGTTCTTTAGCGGGAATTTGAAACAGTGTATTTTAAACATTTCGTATTTTAAGCATTTCACACATTTGCAGATCGTATCGCTTCTTCGTTAATTTACAATGGACAATATGTATACACATAATCACAGAATATTAGAACATGGAGACAATTACATCATTTACCGAAAAAAACACAATATTGTATTTTATTAATTGAAATTGGTTATTAAAGTTCTGTCGACACTTGGTTGGTTTTTCCACCATTGAATAAGCCAGCTTCTTTCGGAGAACATAGCAGCTTCTCACGAGTAGGAAATTTCTTCCTCGTATACACATGGTGCCTAAAACACATCCTTTTGAAATTCATTAAATTAAGTTTTAGGGTTGTCTCCTGGCCTTGGTTTCTGGGAGTATGCAGAATTGCAGAGGGCGTATTAAATCAACTGGGCAGTTTTCCTTGGTTACACTTTTCACGGTGGTTTTTCCCACTTCCCATGCTCACAAATTATCACGTTGGTAAAAGCTAGAGGGGGTCCGCCATTGTCCTGCTGCTTCAAAAACTACTCACAAAGCTCGATTGTGAAGCGCTTGAAGCAGCAAACCATTCTACAATTGCTGTACTTTTTGACGACTCTATGAAGCTGCTGTGGGATGGTGAAGTAAAACGGGAACAAGTTCTACTGTTTGTCAGTATTGCTGCGCCAAATGTGGTGAAAGCTGGCAAAGGCCTTAAAATGCTCTATCCAAAAATGGTGCATTTAACAGGCCTTGCTCATGGTTTGCACAGAGTTGCAGAGGAAGTAAGAGTGCATTTTCATGATGTTTATAAATTGGTGTCAAATGTGAAAAAAAATTTCTAAAATCTCCAAAGACACTGACAAAATTTCAACAATACAGACCTTGACTTCCACTTCCCGCCCAGCCAATATTGACAAGATGGGGTACATGGCTTAGTACAACTGAATATTGCTGCGAAAATTAGGAAGCTGTTGAGGAAATTATCAATGAATTTGACAATCGGGAGGCATCTTCCATTAAAATTGTCCAAGAGTTGTCCTCCAGCAGCTTGAAGGGAAATTTGGCATACATCAAGTCAAGTTATGGAGCCATCACAAGAGCAATTTCTCATCTAGAGACAGTTGGTTTGGAACTGTATGAAAGAATGCAGCAAGTTAAAGGTGTAGGAAGTGAGCTAGCACATGTAAAAGGAAGTGTTGGGGTTGCTGAAAAGAACAAACTTTGTAACGTGTTGAATGGAAATGTGGGATACATAACATGGTGCAAAATGCATATTCTAAGTGGCGGTGATGCTGTTCTGGGAGAAGATGAACCAAAGCTAAATTGCAATGACTTAACCTTTTTTTAAATATGTACCTGTGACTTCGAAAGGAGCTTCTCAAGGTTTAAGACAATCTTAAGTGGCAACAGGAGAAGATTCCCATTCGAGAATCTGAAAATGCACGTGGTTATATACTGCAATGCAGACAAAAATGGAAACTGAAAACTCGTACGTAATATTTAGATACTTCATTCATTAATTTAACATTTATCCCCTAATTAATAGGTAACTTAATTTTATAATTTTGCCTGTGGCGCGGAGGACCCGGGTTCGATCCCCGGTACCAGCATGGGGATTTTATCCCCTCTGGGAGGTCTGGCACGGAGTGCACTCAGCCTCGTTAGGTCCCGGGGGGACCAATTGAGGAGCTACTTGATGGAGAAGTAGCGACCCCAGGTCGAGAAGACCGCATAACTGGCCGGGAGGGCTCGGGGCGCTGACCACGTCCCACCCTCCAGTACTGCACCTCACCAATGACGCCTGTAGTGGGCAGAGGTGGGGGACGCAGCGGCTGGGCGGTAGGCCTTGGCCCTTCGTGGGCTGTCGCGCGGGGTTTACATTACAATTTTATAATTAACGCAAATATTCATATTTTATAAGGAAGTGCATAGTCCACAAAATATTGTTTGGAGCCGGTCAAACAAGCACACAGAAGCAAATTCTTTAATTTTAGAAGTATGTACACTACAGATAAAACTGTAAATCATCTTTAATACTACTAATATGTGATTGGCTGATTGAATTCATCCAGAAAATGTAATAATTTGGTGTCATTGAATGTTTTGAATTAAGAATATTTTAAGAAAATTGGTTCTTTTTAGGTCATATTTTAGGAATTTTTGGTCATATTTAGTCATATTTAAGGGCATATTTGCAGTCATATTTTCCAGTTTTTTAGGTCATAAACATCCTAACCCTAGTCATGATTAAGACAACAGAATTTCCTGTGAAAACGAAAGATTATACTTAATACGAGCATATCCATACACTAAAATATTACATGACCATTAATCATTCGGAGCCGATTAAACTGAGCTAAAATTGCAATGGAAATCAGATATGTTGCACTCACATTACTTTCTCTATTCTTGTACTAACTTTTCTTACAAACTCTTATTCCTCTATCTTCTTCATGATAGTCGATATAAACATTTCTATAATTTTTTATTGGTAATTTTCTTTAGGTGCGAGGGGAATATGGGAATACAGTAGGCTTTGAGCAATAGTCAAATCTTTTAAAGCTGCTCGCTATATGAAGCCTTTGAAGTTCCTTCTCTTTGAACGCCCAAGAGATAAAAACGCGAATAACGACCTTCCATTTAAAAAAAAATATATATATATAAACCCACACAAATAACAAGGAATTCTTCGAAACTGTTCACTGAAAAAAGTATTTGTGCATAAATTGTGTTTTGAGATCTACATTTTTGTGTAGTAAGATTTGGTCAATCTCTTACGCTTTACCAGTTATGCAAATATCATCAAGAGTAAACAGGACTACATGGGCTATAGCCAGAAAATCAAAATATAGATTTCATTTATCATAAAAACATCTTAAACATAAGGCATTTTAATCAACATTGTTAGAGCCTTTCTTGAGAAAATCAAAATTTTCGAAACATTTTCCATGTGAAGGGTAGTTCAGGATGGAGAAATTTTCTTCAAAATCGTCGTGTCGTCCTTGAAAGATATTAAACTTCAGTACCAACTTTTGGTTTTAACCGACATTATGCTGCTCACAGACACAGACACACACAAACACACAAACACAGACACACACACACATACAAACAGAGAGAGAGAGAGATACCTTTTTCTTAAAGTGCTTATTTTTTAATTCCGGTGAAATCTCGAAATCGAATTTTTGGGTCGAATACAATAATTTCCGTGCTTATATGCACGTAGTGGAGAAAGTAAAAATGACCTAAGTTCATTTCAAACTCTCTCATATCCAGAACACAATTACGCTGGACTTTTAGGCTATCTTAATGCAAATTATTAAGAAATAATTCATTATTTCAAGAACTAAGAGGTAGAAAATATAAGTTTGTCCACTAACAAATGCAGCGAGCCAGAGAACAACAGGCCAGAGATAATTTTGCTTGTTCCACTTAACTATGGAAACTTACTTGATGTGAACATTCCTGCTGGGTGAGTAATGCTAGAAGTTGTGCCGAAACTTAAGGCATAAGAGCGGAAATGGGTGTAGAAAACAAAACAACATGCCAAACACATTACAACATAGGAGTTAAAAACAGAACTGTCATCCTGGGACAGCGATATTTTTAACAGATTACATTTGTTAGAAAACCTGTTTGAAATTTCAGTTCTCCACTACTCGCACCTTATACAAACAACAATAACAATAATAATAAATAATAATAACAATAACACAACAACTACAGTAATAATAACAATAACAATACCAATACCAATACCAATACCAATGACAATAATAATAATAATAATAATAATAATAATAATAATAATAATAATAATAATAATAATAATAATAATAATAAATAATAATAATAAATAATAAATAATAATAATAATAATAATAATAATAATAATAATAATAATAATAATAATAATAATAATAATAATAATAATAATAATAATAATAATAATAATAATAATAATAATAATAATAATAATAATAATAATAATAATAATAATAATAGTAATTTCTTCGAAGTAACTAAAATTCAAACTCATTAAAATTTCTTGCGGTTTCAGGATTTTGGGTTTGGTTAGGTTTGCAGAAGTCAGGCGTGGATGACCATATAGACTGTTTTTGAAAAACTGATTTCATTAGCATGGCTTGACATTTCCAAATGTGATTTTATAGTTCCAGATTTGAAAAGCCCTTGCCATGACCAGCATTTTTTCGTTTAGTTTATTTTTAAAGCGAATTGTTTATTTGTGTTTCATTTGTATAGCCCTCTTTAAACTCTGTGGCCACAACGATAGCTGTGACTTCAGAAATAATTAATGTATTTTTAATTCTGTAGTTATCCATCTCTTGTTTTATACGTTTTCATTAGGGAATATATTTACTCACATAACTTCGTACTTCAGACTGCAGAGGGGAGAAGTAATTCTAGTTAAAAAAAATACTGCAACCAGAATCCAAGTCGGAATCTCTGGGTTCAAGAAAGAACATTGACCATACGACCACAGTAAAACAGGTTGCTTAATGTGGGAAGAATCCAAAATCCACTGCTGGAATCACTGATGTCCTTACCTCTCTTATCACTATAATCACAACATACTCGCATCACCGCACTTCCCAACACGTCACGAGTAGCAGAAAGAATGAAAACCAAGTTGGTTCACAAAGTGACAGCTGCATTTATAAGTTGAGCCAGCGCGACCTAGGGAGAAGTGGAGGAAAGTGGTGGGGGAGACCCGGCCTGCCTTGGAAGCAGATCGTCTTAATGCACAGAATGAGACAAAGCGAAAACCTCGCTGCATCTGAGCGGACAAAGCCGAGCTGATTAGGTTTTCCATCAACGCCTGTCTTCCGTTCAGGCGGGCGGTAGTGCAGAGAAAGACGATAATACCAATGAAAACCATTCAGGAGCGAGTAAAACACCTGACCGCAGGCTTTCATTGTTCATTATCTTGCGCAAGGGATATCAACACATGCGGTAGAAGTTTGGTTGCACAGAAAACCATTACCACAGTGCTTACATGTGCCAAAATGTTAGGATGATAACACTGCCCCGCATAAATAACCTCTTCATTTTCGTAAGTCAGTTCTGCTGTTGCATAAGCTACCATAACAACATGGTGGTATGACATTAACTTCCCCAACCATATCATATTTTTCCGATAAACCACAAAGTATTGTTCAATTCATTTTGAGACAACATACCCCATTGGGGACTTACAATCCAAGTTCTTTAAGTCCTAGGCTTCATCACTACAGTTAGATCTATTAGGTAATGATGTGACAAAATGACAGTATGAGAAATCCCACACCTGACACCATATGGCAAATAAGCAAGTCCAGTTACTTTGTCTTGTCACTTTATTTTTCTTATAAAATTGAACGAGGGGGCAATTTAGCATGGGCAAGAACAGGGGCAATGTTCCTTAGAGGGTTAGGAGTAATGAAGTGAGAACATGTGTCACATGTGGAGAGAATAATAATAAGATACATTACTTGGTAGAATGTAAAGAAGTGAAGAGAGAACATTTGGGATACAACGAGGGATAAAATAAGCAAGGAAATACCTCCTTTAATAATATTCATAGTTAAGGGAAGAAAAATAATGAAAGATATCGGGAAGTTTACAATAACAATTAACGGAAAATGACTAAAGATAGTAGAAAAAAGCAAAGGGAAAGGAGCAGGAAAGGCAAGAGAAAACAGAGTAAAAAAAGCTTTATTAAGGTAGAAAATAACCGAGTGGGATGGCTCAGATGGTATCGTTGTGGCCCGCATTCGGGAGTTCGAGGGTATCGATCCCCGTAGCCGAAGCCGACCACCCTGACCAATGGGTTTTATCGGAGGCTTCCCGGATCGCCAGGAAATGCTGGGAAGTATTTCCATATTCTCCGAATTTCCTTTCCCTACATTTCGGTACATTAATCATTTCATTTCGCCCTTCATCCCGTTAGGTTTCTTTCTGGGTTGGAA
This sequence comes from Tenodera sinensis, assembly GCA_030765045.1. Classification (NCBI taxonomy): domain Eukaryota; kingdom Metazoa; phylum Arthropoda; class Insecta; order Mantodea; family Mantidae; genus Tenodera; species Tenodera sinensis. Next base: position 108,062,198 of record CM060966.1, on the reverse strand, counting down.
GCGTCCGCGAGCGTCAGGCAGCAGTGCGGCAGGGGGAAAGAATACGCTCTGGAAACCTCGCCCCTGGATTGGACGACGAGCCTACTGGTTTCCGCGCCTGCATGAGATGGCAAAAGCCCGAGGGTTGGGGGTCCGGTTTCCGAGTCCCGTCTCCCCTTGGTAGTACGAATCCGAAGACGTGGGAGAGTAACCGGGCCAAGCTAGCCTCCACCGGAGTGCTTCTAACTGGGAAAACGTAGCGACCCTGGAACCTGCTCTGTCGTGACTGCCCTTGGATCCATTCACCTCATCCATCCTCCCTGGGGTGCTTCGTCAGGGGCATAGGCTCAAAAGATCGCCATTTGTTCGAGTTGCTAAATCCCCTTCCGCAAGTTGTCATTGAGCCAAGGAAGAGAGCAAGGGCTAACTGAAAACCAAAGGCCCTAGGTGCCAAGAGTAAAGTAGCCCTTAACAGTCATTAAGGGTATCAGACTCATTTTGTACTAGAATGAAGTCTTTTTAGGATAGATAATAAACGCATAAAAAGTGTATTTTTTAGAGGTTCGGTGCAAATGGAACATTCTATTCTACTATAAGTAGTAGAGAAAACAATTACTCCCTGTTATGATAACTACATTTTAATAACAAAATTAGCTGATTTGCTTGTAGTTCATTACGGACAAAAATACACTAACACGTGAGCTTCCATACGGCTACAGTTTCTTGTCAAAGAAGAGCTCAAGAACAGGAAGAAGAAAATATAGCGCCATGTTTATTCTGGTGAACCTGTCATATGCACACTGGCAACAAATGTTTACTCAAGTCTTGCTTTGGGAAAGAGCGCATTGATTATTCCCGCTTGTGAAAACATTCCCGGCTATTTCTGTATGTGGCTTTGAGGCGATAGAAAATTAAAAAAGGAGAGCCTTTGTGGCTTTAGAAATATGCAATATATTGCCGTTAATCAGAGACTAAAAGAGGATTTTAACTCTTTTTAACGCCAGTGACTAAAACCCTGCAAAAGGCACGAGAAAAGAATCTGTTGTTGCATTAAAATTATGTTCTCTACTAATTCTTTACCGAGCCAGATGACAACACGGTAACGTGTGAAGTTTGCAGAGGTCGTGAGTTCGACCTTCTTAGCCCATGGTTTTTCGGGCGATTTCCTGGGCGATCCGACGAATGCTGGGAAGGATAATTACATCCCCCGAATTTCCCATTCCTTCATTACATTTCGCCTTCTTTTCAATCCGGTCTTCCAGGATCGGAAGTGTTGGCGATGGGCGAGTTAGCGCTGCCATGTGGGGGATTTGCGCGCCGTAACTGTTGTTCTTGACGAGTGGGTGGCCTTGTAGTTTCCAGGCCTCCTGGGGGAACCACTGTCGAAACCCATGCGACTGGTGGCTGCTTGGCAAACCTTGATGTCAAGATGAAGAATCTCCATCACATGTTAGGAACCCTCGCGTCAGCTAGCTGCTCGTCCTGGTTCCTTCAAACCCGTAGAACACTATCATTCCATCCCTCCCTCCCAGGGGTCCAACATGTAATAGCTTGAATAGGCTCAGTATGGAATTCCCTCCGGACATACTCTGCTTCTACCTCTACTAATTCCTTTACAAACTATCCTCTCCAACAGTGACTCTGCTGTATTCTTGCGCATCGCTGAAGTTTGGCCAAAATGTTCAAACCATTTAAAAACTAGTTTCATATGCCCAAATTAGATTCTTTATATTCAAATAGAATGGTTGTTGTTCTCAAAGCCAATTAATGATTCAACACGCGAACATTTAAATGTCCAAGAACGAAGATCTAATTAGCCAGTACCTACTTCCAATGCTTAGAGATTCATGTTTTTAAATGTCTGAATCCTTAACAAGGCATTTACGAAGTTCTTTTTAATACTGGATATCAACTTTTCCACATCCGAAAACATGCTTTGTATCTCTTCTGATCCCTGTAAAACCCATGTGTAACGCAAGTTATATGAAGCACATTTGAAAATAGCAGACATTTTCATGTATGGCAGTCTGCGATGAAAAGCAATCCTTTGTCGTATTGAAAGTCTTCAGACCACAGTAGCTTGATAAATGGGTAAATAACTGTGCCACAGTTGAATTAACTTTTCAAGAACTTGAAATAGTAGGTAAATAAATAGGCAGGAAAAGACAGATTTTGGTAAATACTGAAAAACTGACGCAAGATACACATGAAAAGGGACGTTTAGCCAATAGGAACAAGGTTAAGAAAATGGCTGGGCAAACCGTAAGTAACGAGTTGGTGTAATGCACATACAGTGAAAATGAGGTTATAGTGAAATGGAGTAGTGAAGATTAGTGAAGTGAGCAAATAGTGAAAAAATTATGCAAGATAGTAGGAGAAAGGAGCAAACACATGCAAGCCTGTAAAGGGAACTGGGTACTCCCTATCATGCCAGAGTTAAATTTGTGATCTGTTGTGCTCATCTCAACTACTTTAGATAGATAAATAAAAAAATTACTGATGTTAGAGACTACATTGTGTTTAGTTATTAAAGCAACTTAAAAGAATTTGACTGGCAAATTTTTGTTATATAAAATATATATACAGGTGTCTCAAAAAATACCGACAACGCTTAGTATGTTGTACGGAACGGCAAACTGATTCATTTTCAAACAGGAACCCCCTGTGCGGAAATGCACGGTTTGGACGCTGTAGCGCATCGAAGTGTGAGATGGGTTTACGTTCACATTTCGTGAATAAACCCAACCTTAGAAACGGGCTTCGAACTGTGTACCTCATATGTCATTGCAAAGCCTACATCGACGGTGGTGAGCCTCATGTGCGATTGTCTTTGAAGATTTTCAATCGCTCCATGGAACTGGTCCACCTCTACCAGTCCATCGATTTGCATATGCGACGTTGAAGTGATTCCGTAGATTTACATCAAAATGTGCTCAAGTTGGCTATTTCAGCAGCTGTGAACTGGTACGTGTTGCACTGCTGTTAAAAACGTTAGTGTACTGGAAACCACACAAGTAACGCAGTAGGATGCGCAACAAAACTCTATGGAGGAATTTAGCGCATATGTATGTAACGGGGTTGGGAAGCCACTTGCAACAAAGTACGTTGGGTGCCACTTTCGTGACGGTTTCTTTTCTGTCACATGAAATGCCTTGCTAGCTCATCCGGTGCAGTAGCTGCCTCTCCGCTGTGCGCCGCTGCGTTGATCTTGTTTGGGATTAGGTAGGCATGAGTAGGATATTTCTCAGGTGCAAGGTTAGATGACAAATACAGCACAGACGTTTTCTGATTTTATTCTCCACCACGTCATTGCCTCGAAGTGCCGACCTGAGCGAGTTTCTGGTATTTCGTTGTACGATTGCTATTTACTTCATCTTACGCTAATCACTGTCGCCTTTCACACATCGGCGTTTTTGGCGCGAAACTATACATATTCGTGATACAGGTTCACCCTCGTAGCGACATCGCAACAAACAGACAGTCTGCCCCGTTCTCCTCAATTTTCCCTATTTATGTATCTCACACCCGCACTTTCTCTCTAGTCCCGTTATGGGGGAGGAGTGTATTTTCCCCAGCTGTGTCCTTGGACTTTAGGCAAAACGTCCCTCGGCGCGAGATGACAAAAGATGTTTGTCCTCTGGTCTTCAGAAATGTGCTCAGGTCAACATACTTTCAAGAGGCAGCTTGTTTACACAATTTATAATACAAAATTATGCTTATACCTAAAAGTCTTATATTTACATTCTGATTCTAAAATTACAAATACATAGAAGAGGAATTTAGCGCATGTGTAGAAATGTTGTTATGGTCAGGTCGTTCATCCCAGTACACAGATGACTAAAGGGTTGCATACCTTCCGTATTAAGATACCAAAACCAATGTTAACAAATGGCAACAACCAATGTTAACAAATGGCAACAACCATTCGTTCTGAAACTTCGACGCTCTCCAGCGTCCAAACCGTGCAATTCGGGACAGGTGTGCCTATTTGAAAATGGATCAGTGTGCCATCCCGCACAACATACTAAGCGTTGTCGGTGTTTTTTTTTTTTTTGGGGACACCCAGTATATACATTTATAGTGAAGCACCTAAAGCTTGCACCGCAAATATTTTGGAAATGAAAAGTACTATTGATATGCGTTTTTCGTAGCATTGATTGATTGGTAGCCAGGGGCTCGTATATTTAGCCTATAAACAGATTTGAATAACACTGAGAAAGTGTATTTTTTGAGTAAACATAATTTTTTTAAATGAAACAATGCCTAGTTACATCAACAGAATAAAGATAGGCCATATTAGAATGTCAGTGTCGTTTGTTGCAAGATTTAGTGCAAGTAGTTTACGAGAAATCTTATTTTGAAATTTTTACGCACCGACACTTGTAAAAGCTGTGGTAGCACAAACTAAAGAAAAACAAAAGGGAATTACAATACTTCTGTGGATTGTGACAAGTATAGGGAACATACTCCTTCAAAAGTTGTGTTCAAAATGACCACCGGCAGCTTCAATACACGCTTCCCATCTGCTATGGAAAGACTGCTGCACACGTTCTAGCATTTCAACGGAGATTTCAGAGCAACCAGCAGTAATACGTCGTTTCATATAGTCCGGTGTCGTTGGTACATCCTTGTAGATAGTGTCTTTCAGCCTTCCCCACAGAAAAAAGTCTAAAGGGGTGAGATCCGGTGAACGGACTGACAAGGTACAGGTCCTCTTCGTCCAATTCAACAATTTGGAAACAATCCGCTAAGACAAGCTGTAGTACTTCGTGCACTATGTGCTGGACAGTCATCATGTTGGTACCACAGGTTCCTCCTAGCCTGCAAAGGAACGTCTTAGCATCTGTGGCAGATGTTCTATCGGAGGCCTGCGATACTTGTGCGAGTTCATTGTTCCTTCTATGAAAAAAGGGCCTATGAGCTGATGGTTCACTATCCCACACCATGCGTTTAAACTCCATGGAGGCCGACGTTCCACCTGACGAAGCCAACGGGGATTGTCAACAGATGAATAGTGCATGTTTCTGCGGTTTACCTGGCCCTAATTAGTAAATGCTGCCTCATCACTAAACATGATACACGATGAACCTGGAGTATCATGTCTTAATGCAATGTACAAAAGTTGACACGATTCTCAACATCGTTTCCATGCAGCCCTTGATGGAGGGAGATATGGTAGGGATTAAACCTATGTCAATGGACTATGCCTGTCTCATGCCACTTACAAGTGCGATTGTGCGGGAACTAAAGTGCGGATCTACTGCAACAGCAGCAGCAACATTAATTTCCGCCTCTTCTCCCGTCATTAGTTTGTTTCTGTTAGATTTTCTAGGTGTTACAGTACCACTTTTACGTAACTGGTTGATAAATAATTGCCAAGATGGCTGACGTCTATTGGGATATGTTTCCGCATACACCGTACAAAAACGAACTCCATTCTTCCTACACTCTCCATACAGCACGAACACGTCTGTTTTTTCTGCATAAGGAAATCCCATCTTCCACTCACGACTTACTGCTTGAACTGTCACAAACTAACTGACCAGAAAGTCGCAATGCAATCGATGAACAGAAAACACAATGTAAACAAACATAACATCGTACCTAGCAACTAAGCAGGTTGAATGCAACAAGCAATAATTATCGGGATGGAAACGGTTCAAAATACAATTTCTCGTAAACCACTTGCATTAGAACCCTGCAACAAAGATTATTGCCACTCTAATCTACCCTACTTTTATTCTGTTGATGTAACAAGGCATTGTTCCATTGAAAAAATTTTATGTTTGCTCAAGAAATACACTTTCTCAGTATTACTAAAATCTGTTTATAGGCTAAATGTACGAGCCTTTAACTACCAATCAATGCTGTGAAAACCCTGCATCAATAGCACTTTCCATTTCAGAAATATTTGCGGTATAAGTTTTAGGTGATTCACCCTATGTGTGTTTAACTTTTTTTTTCTTCATTTTATAACATATTTTATTTGTTTAATTAAATTATGAACCACTGATAACTGTCTTAGGTTTAAAAAAATCTATAAATATGTTTACTTTGATTAAAATTTTAATTTGATATCGCGAGTAGTTTCTAAGATGAGCGCACCGGAAGTTTTAAAAAAACTAAACCTGTGAAAAATGAGTTTAAACTTTAACAACAATATAACCTTACATATAGATAAATTAGAAGTTTCCAGGTCCATAGTCAGTGCCGTTCTTATCTTTTCTCTTCCGTCTGGTAGCCCTTCTGTTCCGCCTGGTAATTCCTTAATTTGAGTCAGTGGTGGTCCATCGCTTCCAACCCACAAAGAGTGTTGATTCCTGATTCAACATTCAAATTCCTCAGAACATGAGCTCTTTCCACATATCCCATATTGAAGGATAGCCATTCGGTTGCCCATATTGCCTTCTGCATGTGTTAACAAATTATGAGTATTTTCTCTGAGAGCTCTCCCATAATAATCATGTAGTTTATCTATTTCTCTCCCTGATAAACTATTTATTCCTCCAATTCCCTTATCTTCTTTCCTTTACTATTCTGTACTAGTTTCCGAAGCCGTGATTCTATTCTTTTGCGAACATGTTCCACACACTCCAGTTTTCGTATGTCTGTAGTTTCACCATAGGATTTTGCTGCTACTACTAGGTACATTACTGAAACCTCTGCTGTCCCCATCCATCAAATACTTTGTGTATTTTATCCCTCTGCTTTGCACTGACCTCTGAAATATTCCTAATGCATATTCAGCTTCCATTCCACCACTACTGCCTTGGAAGGTTATGTCACAGTCCATATGATTATCTCTGCCACTTCTTTTACAGGTCATGCAGTACTTAGACATTCAATATCTAGCGCTTTACCAGTATCTACATTAGTTGTAGTCATTGCACAATTTAGTTCCCTCTTCTGCCAGCTACCATCCACTGTAACAGGTATTTCAGTACGCCCTTCATTTTCTCATACAGTTTCTTCAGCGGCTGCCTTCATGCTATTCTCAGCAACAATTTCCAAAGCTCCATTTTGTTGTTGTTGTTGTTGTTGTTAATGACACTGACCTTTTTAGGAGAAGGTGTTGTGATTAGCACAGTATATAGTGCATGACTTGAACTGTAACCCTTCCCAATACACCGCATACCGTATACAAACCTTTGATTAATTTCCTCTGTTATATTTGAGTTACAAAGTTTACATTCACTGTGACATACATCACATATAAGTACCTTTCTTCTATCTGCTTTCTCATAAACACAAGTAATAAAAAACAAACAAACAAAAAAAGAAAAATTCAAGTTATTTTTCACTACCCAGTCCCCTTAGGGCTGCCCTAATAGGCAAAAGAGCCAGGGTCCAACTCAGGGGTAACCCAGCATTCTCTTTAGTAATCAGTAAATCATATCATATCGTAACTTTCTACAGACACTCTGTTGTAAGCAGGAATGCTTTATTGATTCGCCTAACTCTAAAGGATGTAATAATCTAACAATACCATTGGCAATAAAGCGGCTCGTAAGTCGATTGAAACCCATATCTGTTTATTTTTAGTTCGCATTTAAAGATTTTCATTACTTCATTGTAACATTCACGTAACATTTTCGCACACTTGACTCACTGGCATAGATTTGTCCGTGTACTTCTGCAAAACTATATTTATGTAGGACTTTATAGTTTCCATAAAAGGATTCTGCAACAATAAAAGCTCTAGATGAGTCGAATGCAAATTGTAATTCTCGACTCTATGTTGCAATTGTCTTTGGAAGCAAAGAAGTTTTCTCTGTACCCTTGGAAAGTGCATTTTTGTGTTTGGTTGTACTAATATGTAGAGAAATGAAAAAATTAGTTTGTATTCCACTGATAGCTCACATATTTTGCGCAGGAATATTTTTGTCATCATTATAAAACACGTCGGATAAAAAAGAATTAATGTAACTTTGCAATTAAATGCATAGAGAAACACTGAATTTCTATATGGTAGTAGCTATCTTACACAACGACGTTTTCAATAAAAACCGAACGAAAGAGGCATTTAGAACAATAGTGAAACCATGTTTTAGTTCCGGCACTCACTCTTAATTTTCAAAGGGGTATAGATCCGATAGGAGGCCAAGTAAACACAAGCAATAATTAAAACCTTTTATTGATAGCTCCTTTTTACGGCGACTCATTGCTGTTTTGATAATGATTAAAAGGGCAGCAAAAGGAATTTAAATCAGCAATTAGGCATTTATACAAAAAGGCGGAAAAGGGCACCTTAAAACTGCAGTATTATTCGCACAGGCTCACTTTCAAATTACAAACAGATTTAACACATCTAATAATGCATTCTGTCAAGTTCCGGTCTCTGATGATAACTAAACTGGTCATCTAAGAAAGAAGACATACAGCTGAAGCATTCTGTCTTCATCAGATCAATGTTGCAAGTTTAATGCCTGCAACAGTTTGCAGGTCACGTCGGTCGTATAAATGGAAAAGAACTGAAAAACTCATTTTGTATGCAGAGGACGCGGTTTAGAGATTTATTATCTGGAACTTGATAAGTGCCAAAGAGAAAGCACTGCCAGTTCTAATCGGACCGTTGACTTTTGATCCATCAAGTGCAGACGTTTCAATTGTGTGAGTAATATTGTGCCTTTAGTGAGCTGTGGACATTGTCATCTAATTTATTACCAGCCTCGTTGATTCACTTTAGAGATGGAACTGGATGTCATAGTGTAAGATTAATATAACAGAACCTAAGTGTTCGTGGTCATATAATTATTTTGTAAATCCCAGAAAGCCCATCTCGATAAACATGACGTACCTCTCAAGAAGTTCGTCACAACATCCATAACCTGCCCTAAGAGCGACATGTGCAGTCGGGTGCGTGGAATCGTGGTCCAGTGGTTTGCCGTGGTAAGGCAAAACTAAACCGCCTCTATTTCATCCAGGCCCCACCCCTTACATGGTTCTAGCACTCTGCTTAATCTTCGACTTACTGCCTATGAATCTGAAAGAGACCTGTGCACGCAGGTTAATGTTTGAATACCAGACTCTTAAGGCAACCAACACAGTTGGACTATCCAGGAGCTGGTGTGTGTGGATAGTCGTTTGGGAGCATGTCTCTCAGCCACTCAGGTGAAATATTTCCATACCCTTCCTCCTTTGCCGTTCACATAGGCCTGAGCTTTGTTCATAGGCTAATTCGTGTCTATGTATCGAATTTGAATTGAAACCAATAAGAACCTGCCTCACCTGTAATGGTGCGGAACAAAGATAAGGAGGTTCTGCCAATATTAAATAAAGAAGAGCACTATAGGAACAACTTATTTCGGCTGATAACTCATCGAGTGACACATTGCTAACTCTAAAATATAACGCAGGACCGCTGCTTTAAACTCCTTTGTACACCAAGAATATGAGATGGTACGAGATCGTTAGAAATGGCGCAACGAAAGCTTGCCAATCTGCAGGTTGCGTAGGAGACTATTTTTGTAAGCGTACCGTTACGCTTACTGCAAACCGTTTCTAGAGCTAGTGAACGAGTTCATTAACATACTCTATACGCAAAATTCAGCAGTACCTTGAGATACTGCAGGCCTCTCTACCCTTGCGTCCAAATTTTAGAACTGTAGAACAATTCTCAGTCTCATCTTCTTACCTGATAATGTTTCTAAGAGGCAGACAGCTACTAAGATAACCAAAGAAGTCAAGAGACACTATCGGCAATCCGCAAGTGCAAACAGAGACTTCATTTGTTGACAAAAAGCTCCCAAGCTATTATTGACGTCTGTGATTAATTTAACACAAAGTCGTTACCTCTCTCCCTAAGCTTGTTAGCTGGTGCAAACTAGAACGTTTGTTTAAAGCCTTTCATACATGTAACTTCCAAGTGAATTTTCCTCTTATGGGAAACTGTGATCACACTGGTTCTTTCTGAATTGTCTTTATGGAGACATTTTGATAACATGTTGTCTTTTAATTAGCATCACAAGTATCGCTAACGTGTACATAAATCCTTATCACGTATCCCAGATCATAAAAATACTTAATTATTACACCTATTATCTTTCTCTACTACGCATTGTAAGTAGGAGCATTGCATTTCACCTAAACATTCAATGTGGGGATTTCGCCTTATATATATATATATATATATATATATATATATATATATATATATATATATATATATATATATATATATATATATATATATTCAGCGCCCCCCCCCCCAAAAAAAAAAAAAAATTAGAAAAGGTATGCATGTGTCTGAGCTTCTTCCGAGGATGCGACATAACGATTTTCCAGAAAATCGTCCAGCCCAAACTACCGTTTACATGGAACATTTTTGAAAAATTTGGATTTTATCAAAAATGGCTCTGACAATTTTGATTAAAACATCAGATACTTAAGATATTCCCATGACAAATGAACTGTGCCTTGAATTTTCCTGAAACAGCTCTTGAAGCCAATTCTGGGTGACTTTTACATAACTGGTAAACCTAAGGCATATTGGACGATGAATCAAATGGTGCTTAAACGAACGCGGGCTCCGTGGAACTTAGTCACCCGACATTTTTCTCAGGATAAGGTAAAGTCCCGGGAAAAAAAAGCTTTATGCACTCTAACCGGGATTCAACTCGGGACCTCTTGAATGTGAGCCATTCACGTTATTCCTACTATAGTAGGCTATAGAGGTTTTAATATTTTATCTATTTATTCATACATGTATTTATTTATGTAACGAGTATTTATTCATTTGTTTATTTATTATTTGTTTATTTAATTTATTTATTTACTGTCTTATCCCTTGGTCATGCAAAGAGAACGGAGTTTTGAAGAAACATATAGCGACCGGCTTTTAAAATATTTGATATCCTTAAAGTCATATGCCCCTGTACCTATAAGAAAATTGGCAATAAGATAAGTTCTACAAATATTTGTCTCAACTAACATGAATTACATAGAGCAAATAATCGTGTGACTGCCTCCGTAGCGCAGTTTGTAGCGCGTTTGCCTCTGGCGCGGAGGATCCGGGTTCGATCCCCGGTACCACGAAACCTAGCACACCTGAAATATGAGAAGGAAACGAAATGAAAAATAAATGATGGAAAGGAAATCATGATAGATGAGAAACTACTCCCGCATTCCTCGTTCAACCCGGGGAACCACAAATAACCCATGAATAGGCCGGGTGGTCTTCAGGAATCGAGTCTAGGTCCCCCGAATTCGATCCCCACACGGTACTGCAAAGACACCTAAGCGCAGCTCTTTTAATAATTTAACTCTTTATTCATCCACTTCTATTCACCTCATAATGAATGAATGAAAGAGCAATTAAATTATTTCATAGGGCTAAACTACAGTGTTCACTGATATATACCTACATGAATGCATGAAAGCGATACTGGATAGCGACAGAGTAAAATATGCCCTATGGTCTACCTGCGACTGTTTCGTTCTATTTATGAATTATTATCGCCATTGGCTGAGCTTCATCTTTTCCTTTCCTTTTTTTCTTTCTCTCTTTTTTGTAGTCTAAAGCCGGTGTCCCACATTCCAACATTTTTGACGAAACATTTTGTACCCAATGGGATTACACACAAAGGAAACGGTGTCTGTCACACTATGTGGCATTTGAGTTAAAAACAAATGATAATTCACACAGAAAACGTGAGAAATAAATATGGCGAATGCAAATATTCATATAGAGACTGCAATACTGAGTATAGGTTTGGGATACATGTTCCATGACTCTAGGTAGGAAGAAAACTTATAGTAGGAGTAAAAGATATTGGTGGGCATGGTCATGGTTACAAAGGGAACGGGACACGCCCAAAGGTACGTATATTGGGTTTATTACAAAACGAATTGAGGTTAGAGTACCTGGAAAACTATTGCAATTTTCTCCAAATTGAGGAATATTTCTTTCTCAACCTGTTACATCGAGTTAAGGCAAAACTGGATACAAAAGATTGCGGAAGCACGAACAGCACGAACAGCACAAACTTAAACAAACTCGTCCATTTACAACAGCTGACTACATGCTGCATGGACAGTCCACCAAATTCTTACGTTACTAACACTGGTTGGCGTTTTCATATCGTTGGATGAAAAAATTTGATGCAAGTTAATCACGTTGGATACAAAAAGGTTGTATTAAAAATAGGATAGAAATTGTAGGCAACAAAATTATATCCAAGTCTCATTGCCTCAAGATGCACTTTTGTTGCAAAAGAGTACACCGCTTTTGTCCCAAAAGTTAGACCGTGGGACGCCGGCTTTAGTTTCACAACACGAATAAGTAATAAAATTGGTTGAAGAGTATCAGTTAGCGAGTAACTGATTCAGCAAATATATCAAATGAGTGAAACGTATTAGGCAATACATGAGTTCCGGGAGATATTACCAGAGATAGCAGAAAATAATGTGAATTTTAAGTTACAATCAAGGACAATTAATCTTTCTGCTCTTCCCCTAAGGATCAATAATGGGTAAAATAGTATCTTAAGACATGCCCACTCGTTCTACACGGAATAATCAGTAACTCTGTGATTTTCTTCTTGTGCCTTATGTACCAGTTACTTGGATGTTTTAACTCAGGCTAATAAATTAGTTCTCCAGTCATTTAATGGCCTGTGCGTGCTTATCTCCAAAGATATACAGAAAGTCAATTTGACTGACTGTATCACTGATTTCATGTGATTGTTCAAAGCCGATGTTTTACTTTCTGAACATAATTTATATTAATATACCTTTACAGGTTCAATTCGTAAAATATATGTCACTCTTTTAAGAAATGATCCTTAATAGTACATACGAAAATTGTACTTTCGCAGTCATATCAGCACATTTTTGTCAGGGGCTGAAAGAAAACCTACAAATGGTTCGTGAAGCAATGATTTATCCTGTCCTTGTCGTGGAGGCTAGTTTTCAGAAAAACATCCATATTAGGAGAAGCAGAACTTGAATTATACCTACAGAACACGAAAACACGATATCACAGACAGTAATAAATACAAGCCAAATAGAAAAACAACATTAACAGCATTAAGCTTGCTCCATCCCAACACCTAAATCATGACTAAAGGTCTACACACGCGACTACATTCTTGCCAAGCATGTTCCATATACATGCACAGTTTGACTCGTCACTACACGGCACTAGGCGTATGTTTCAACAGCGCCATTTTGGTTTGGAACTTGTCGATCTCAGATGACAATGGCTTTCTTTGGCTGCCCTTGTCCTAGTTTTGGAAATAACAAAAAGGAAACGTAGCATGTGGTGTAAAGACTGGGTAATTAAGAGAATACCTTTTCTCCTGTTAACCTGCTGAGTAAAGTGAACATAATTATTATAAACTGGTGCTTCCTCTCGGACTATCAAGATATTCGTTGGTATTGATAACGACAGACACAAGGTTGATTTCGGTAACTTATAATGAACTCTTCGAAAAATTCAATCTCACGAGCATTAGTTCCGAGACAGCCGCTTGGCAGCACGAACGTCAATCACAAGGTAATTTATCACCAATAATAAATAAGAACTGGAGCGTTCGGGTAGCTCAGTGGTTTCGTCCCCGACTTCCTACTGCAGATCCATGATTTGATTCCCGGCTAAGGGTTGGCGATTTTAAGTCGACCCCATCCAAGCCTTTACCTCTGACTAGCTCATTAAGTATACCAAGGCCCACGTGTTTTGCAGTTCACTTCTTCCACCACCATCCACACAGACAGTGGACTCCGCCCTCTGGTTGTCTCCATGAGGCCAGTCATTGCTTGGTGGAATGACCTGCCAGAATGACACTGAATTCTCCAACCGATTCGTATTTCTCCCGGTAAACCACAAAGGTAGTCTCACATCAGAGACAATCAACCCAATGAGACTTATTATCGTAAGTAATTGATGTCCCGGGATTAAAGAATCTGCGGTTCAAATCCCAGCTGTGGCATTGAATTTTTCAGTTCCAATTCTACCTCTCAAACACTGCCCAAACACGGCTTGTCTGTTTAAAAACACCAACATTAGGTTTGTTGGCATAAATAAATAATAATTATCACATAGCACTTAGGTGTAAAATAATGATCATGCATGTCGAGAAACATCCAGTAACGTGTGCAGATGGCTTTGGTTTGGTATGGGTCCCTAAACGGCCAGAAAAACTGCATTTAGAAACGTTTTTCTCGAAACTGGATTTGCAGAATAATTGAAAAAAGCCATCGCCTGTTGCTCAAGAATTATGAACCACGAGGGCAGGTGTTAGATGTCCAAGGAAAGTCTGGGTAGAAGCGTAATGAAATGAGAATAGTAGAGAGGGAGGCAGGAGTCCTTCTTTCACAGTCTACGCGCAAACTGTAACGGTTTTGTTTATGTAAACTGATGGCAAACTCAAACGCCCCTAAAGAGTATACCACTCGGAAAGTGGTACATAAGCACATGTGTGCTCCAGTTCTACATGCTTGCCCTATTATATAAAGGAAGCTGATAACTAATGTAATAAATAAGTCCCGATAATGGCACCACAATAATTACTCAGAGGGAAACCGCCAGCGAGTCAAGCTTGCTGTATCGACTCCTGAGCCATACAGCAAAACAACTGGGGAAATGAGATAACAGATTAGGATGCAACTGATAGGTTGTTATATTTTCAGCTTCCGTGGCACCACTTGTCTTTTTATCCGGTGTATACGCAATGGTTTAAATCCTGCATTTAAAAGAAGTAATACTGAAACAAATGGAGAACCATTCCGAGACAGTTTCCTAACATATACTAATTATAACTTAAATTGTAACACGACCTACATATATCTCATCTATAAACGAATTTGTCCCCAATTCTACGAATCATACCACTATAAATGGTTGCTATTGCTTCGTAATTCGTTTAGATTTGATCCTGATGAATATATCTGATAGGAATTCACGAAACAGCCGACGATAAGCACGCTCCGCACCTGTACAAGTCTCCGTGCTGACTGATGGTGACGAAATTATCACAATTATCACCGCACTCTAACGTACTCTAACGGATATGTAGTAAACCTGAGGGTTTAGTGCAACTTTTTAAATACATTAGACCTTGCCACTATACTCGATTCAACAGCAATGACTTGAGTCTGCGTAGTGTTACTTCTGGCACCGTGCAGTATTTCAAGAAGAGTATTTGCACCGAGCGGTATGACATAGGCGATAAGTTCTATGGCCCGCATTCGGAAGACTCCGGGTTCAAATCCCGTGGGCCGACCAATCTGACCATGGTTGCCCTCAATCGCGAAGGTAAATACCGGATTGGCTATTTAATACCACGACCCAAAGTTATTCCTGAAGTCTGAAAAAACAATAGTATACATGAAAAATAGATGGTAATAGTGAATGCTGTCATCTATCCACAGATAATGAAAGCAGATAGACTGGATAGCACCCTAATATAATACCACCCACCCGTCACACAGGCGGAGGTACAGTTGCCCTGCGCTGATCCGTCTGTGGACTCATTGATGGAGCAAGATGGTATGCTATAGCGGATCTACAAGTATCTCTTAGCAGATCCTACGTGGTTAAAGCGACTAAAAAGCACGAAAATATATAGATTCAAATTAGCCATAACACAGGATTTCAGTCCGTGATCTCCCAAATGAAAGCCCAAGAAAGCCAGACTGAAAATGAAGCTCTGTGAAAATTATGACAATCTAAATTATGAAAGATAGAATCAGAACTGAAAAATTCAGTACCGTAGCCGGGATTTGAACCTCGGATCTTCTGCTCTAAGTGCGGTGCTAAGCATTAAAATGGCAATTATATCCAAACTGTACATCGCTGGTTTTACCAACGAACGGTTCAGTAAATTCAAACAACTTTATTTCCTAAACTGTTGACGAAAGTCTTTAAAGTCTGTTTTATTACCCACAAGTCCATGTAGTACAGACTATTTTTCATTCAGTCCTCTTGATGTCCGTTAAGCGTGCTCCTTTAATTCCGTAATAAATTAAATTTTTCACATATGGGTGACCACAGAGCATGTGAACCAGTGACATTTTCAAAGTCTTTGTGATTTTGAACGTAAACAATTTACTCGCACAGCGGGAAGCATCCATAAAGCATACAAGAGAAACACACACAAACACACTGTTACTCTGATATTTGCCTACAACGGAAGGCTGGTGATCAAATATGCTCAGCATAGTATGATTAAATCATACGTTACCATTGCTTTGAGCTTTATAGCATTTTCAATTTTAAGCATAAATGAAAATGCATTTTGCTTTCTCTACCAAACAACTGTCGGGTGGGCAACCCTTGGCCGTTTTCACGGCCTGCGACCAACAGGCGAGGCTAGTGGCAGTTTCGGCGGTACGAGTGACAGGAACTCCGCAGCAAATATAGTACGGTTTGTTGCCTAAGGTATTTCTAACACACATGATATAAACACTTAAAAAAACAGCAAATAGCTGACGTATATAAAGAAAAAAGGTGCTAAAACTACCTCTCTTCGTTTTCCAAGTATTTCTGGTACTTGCTTAGAAAATTGTCCATCACACGCTGCAATTTTCTCTGATAAATAGCAGCAATTTCTTGACATATATTATTTTTAAGTACTTCTAATATGTGTGGATTTATGTTGTAAACTTTCTCTTATATGTAACAGCATTGTCCCAGGGGACAAGTAAAATTGTTCGTATGGCCAATCCTCTCGCTAATGCAACCCAGGATGCAGCCATCTCACTTGTGATTTTGTTTTTAACCGAACTATTGTCATCATGGCTTGCTTGGCTTAGGTGAATTTTGGTTCAAGGCTTCCCTTAATATGTCTTTTCCACATTCACCTGAATCTTCATAATTGGCCTGGCTTTGCTGTGCCTTTCAGGAGCCCCAAGTTATGACGTTAGCTACAACTCTGCCATATCAGGACAGAACCTCTCAGCTTCATTACCAACATGGCAAAGAAAAAGAACGAAATAAAAAGTAACCAGGAATCACAACCGAGATTGTTTCAAAATCAAGCTTGGTATACGCAATACGAATGGAAGAAAGCATTGATAAGGTCAACCATTCCAATTCCACCTCAAGATCTTGTGGTATGCACTAACTCTTGGTTCAAGTTTAAAGCACACATTCCGTCACGAAAATTCCATAGCGGCGATAACAGCAGTATTCATGACCAGTTCGTAATCACCTTACAACGGCAAACTCACTTTTTATTACGTCGCGCCTCATACATTCTCTAAAACGTTAACGGAGAATAGTTTAAAGCTAAATTTAACTTAATAGTATGCAGTCACCACGGTGGACTTTAAAAGACTATGTCACAAGTACAATATTGCGATATAATGTGCTCGCTCTTATCAGTACAACTGCTAGCTGAGTAATTTTAAGGCTGTTGTATAAATGGTAATAGACTCCTCAAACGCAGGAAAGATGTTATATGATCGAATAAAAAAGTTTACATGCCTGCGCCTCATCACTAAAATGCAAGCTGATCATCCTCTCAATTCTTCCGGGATAGTCATTAATTTCCATTTGTTTTGTTTCCTTTTTTTTGGGGGTGGGGGGTGGGAGGTATAGGTGGCTTTGACTTGAGAAATAACTTTTTTTAATGTTCCATTTAACATTGAAGGTCATGTCGGCACAATTGAATGGTGTTCACTCCTTAGCGGTGGTATTGAACCTTGAGTTTCTATTCCTTTGTTTCTCTTTTTTAATTTACTACATTAAATTCACGCGCGCGCGCACGCACACACACACGCACACACACACGCACACACACACACACACACACACACACACAGACAGACAGAGAGGGGGAGGGGGAGAGGGAGCACTTTTTTTTCTAAAAATGCTTTCTTTTTGGATTCAGGGGACCTGAAAACATATATTTCCTGGGAAATTTCGACATCGAAATTGGGTGGAATACTTCCCTACTTGCTATACACAGTTGAGAAGGTAAAATAACTGGGCGGGCACTTTGAAAATATCCCATTATAGATCAGATGAGTTTGAACTTACCTTGCGCCCTATTGAGAACTAAGCCGAAGATGATGCGACACACACGCAGTGCTTTATTATAGTCATCCACCACTTGGTTAATGCCTCTGAAGCAATTATCGTAACCGAAAATCGTAAAAACAGACCTTGGCACAGTGAAAATGCGTACAACAGTATAAGCGAATATGTAGTAGCCGTCAGAATATCTGCAAAAACAAAGTTGCTGTTCTTTGTTTAAAATTAATAGCTCTCTGGTAGTAATAATTATCAGCACAAGGAATGCAGACAGGGTTATAAATTACTGCACGCAAAAAGTTAGCGTTCTTTAAGGAAAGAAACAAAACAGAAAACTTTCCTCGCGAAAATGTATTATTTTCTTCTACTTAGTTAATGTATTGAAGAAGCACTGGCAATGTAACTATTTTTTCGTCTAGATATTTTAAAAAGCAGACACAGGAACTAATCGTACTGTCTAAAATGAACGAAAAGCATATCTTTCAGGTTACATTACTTTTATACGCTTTATTTTATGACCAGCTAAACACCACCGAAAGGCTATATGTTTATGTGCAACTTAAGACGTCGCGTGGCAGTTTAGAATGCATGTTGATAAATTTTAGTGCATTGTATTATATAGACTGTTTCAAAACAATGTAAATTTGAATTTCCCCGTTAGTTTTATATATATATATATAGACACAAAACTTATATTTTAAACATATTTTTAAAATGGCACTGCAGCTTTCACTTTGTACTTTGAATTCTGTACTACTTCACAGGGAAAAGCTCGTAACTTCCAAACATTTTGGAGTGGTAGAGCAGCGATGTCCAACCTTTGCTCTCAGGAGACGCTTAAATAATTGGCTGCTATTTCTCACCCCACTCCTTCAGTCGGAGGGTTAATCAGTTAAGAAACGCAACCACACAGTCAGTATCCAGTGATGGACACAAACAGGCCATGCCATGGCGGTTTCTAAGTCATACGTTGAATTTTCTATGAATGTGCTCAGAAGACCTCTTCATTCTGGATGATTTTTGCATAAATGGTAAACAGGAAGAGACAGACAAAAGCTTACTAAAGAAAAAATGTGGATCTCGTTAAAACACACAGTTTATGTCCAATTCTACTTTTATCTTTGAGTGAACCATTTCCGAGATATTCTTTGTTATTTGCTTGAATTTCTTTCTCAAGTAGGTATAATGTTATGGGCTTTTCATCTCTTACCCTAGCATCTACAAACAATTAGCAGTAAGATAATCTCTGAAAAGTTTGTCAATTAGAATGTGGTAGATAGAGAAATAAGCATTAGCAAGAATAGTGTATATAAGAATGAGTATAGCTCAACATGTATTTCTTTCTCCATATTGAACTATTTCAGAAGTCCGTATTGCAAAAGGTTACGCGATGATCACTTACTGTATCTTCTAAGGCTATTCACTTCGACTTTGTCGCCAAATATTGATAGACTTCTTAAACATAACGAGTACCAAACAAGTCAGTAATAAACAGATGTTTATCGTATGAGCTTTGAAAGTGCTCGTAAATCAAATGCAAAGTACATATAAGAAAACCGCCACTGCAACACAATGCATGTCTGAATGGCAAAGTCTGCGTACAGTTGAAGGAGGTAAATCCAACCTCCCCTCTTTCGCAAGGGTTGGACATCACTGAGATAGATAAACTTTAACCGTACTTTAACCTTAGAAGTTTTTATCTACCAATAATTGGTACTACTATCAAATAGGCACGGAAGTTTCTGTGAAGACATGTGGGATCTTACTTTGCAAATACCTATACAAGTTTGGTTTCTCCATTTATACTGTGAATGCCAATTTCTGATATACAATACAGAATTCGACCGAGTAACTTTAATGGATTATAGAGGAGTATTGGTGAAACAATGAGAGATAGGACACTTGTGGTCCTAGAGCGCATGACCTTATGCAATAAATTTGAGCCAGTACGTCAGTGATACCACTTCAATGATTTATGCAAGCACTTCTGCACTGTTAGAAAGTGTGCACGTGTGGCTCAATGGTAACATAGGGGGTTCCCAACTCAGCGACATCAGATTCCACAGGAATGTAATAAAAGTATTGTAATGTTGTAAAGATACCACATGATATGAAATCACAATCTTTTACGTAGGTGACTTTTAAAAATGGCATTACCATGACCTGCGACTAATGCACTATTTGCTTACGAATTGAAAGAATGTGCTGTTAGCTTTGGAAAGAAATAAACTAATGTGCAAGGAAAATCACAATCACACTCATGAGTAAGCTTTATTTATTTACTTCCACGAACCGCAGAAAACATTTTTTTCTTCAGATATACGGAGATAGATAACAGTGAGCATTCCCATTCGCGAACTCTAATTTTCAGAAATGTTTTCCTTTTAGGAATCGCCAGTGTATATCACGAGATAGCAGTTCTATGTATTTGGAGAAAGTCAAATATCTATTGAAACACCTGTTGCCACTCGCCCGGATAACACACTGGGTAATATT
This sequence comes from Tenodera sinensis, assembly GCA_030765045.1. Classification (NCBI taxonomy): domain Eukaryota; kingdom Metazoa; phylum Arthropoda; class Insecta; order Mantodea; family Mantidae; genus Tenodera; species Tenodera sinensis. The sequence goes on along the minus strand of CM060966.1, from coordinate 108,041,749 downwards.
ATTGTAGACTATATTGTGAAATAGTGTTGTGTTCGATTCTTTCTGTAAAATACCTGTGTAAAATAACTTTTGTTTTCTTTTGACTGTCTGAGTTGGTGATATGCCAATTGGCTTTGATCTCTTAGTTAACTTGTGAAATTAAAAGCCTGTTTATTGAACATAAATTAAATTTTAGAATGATAAAAGCTCTGCGTACTATTGTGGATATATTGGCCTTAATAACACGTTTGATTATTTTGTTAAAAACAACCGCTAATAAATTTTAATCCAAGGATAGTATAAGTCAAAGGAAGTCATCTTCCATAATAAACAAACTTATTGGACAAAAGCAGATCACTAAACTCAAAAGGCACACTCGTCATGTACATCCTTTTAAAATTTTAGTCCGACATTTTAAATAGTATGAGATAATGGGATCATGAATTATTTAACAGATTTAACGTTGGTGAGACAAGGCTTTCTATTTTCCCATAAAAGTCGACAGCTTTAATAGGCACTGAGATGCCAGTCAACGCCCCATTTCGTTGTGTTACAATCTTCCCTCTCTCCTAATCGGTTCACAAAATCACCGTTATCACCTTGCTACGGGCAAAGTCCAGTTGGGCAGCTTGGAAATAGTTAAACCATTACCTCTTTTAAACAAGTTGTCAAACCTTTCAATCACTGTCTGAAGAGAAATATTTCATATTATGGCTGACACAATATTTAATGGCGGGTAGCTCAATACAATATCCAATCAGAGGCTTGTCACGTCTTGCGGTGTTGTATGGTTAAACACGCTGTGAAATCACGATGTAAACCCAGTGATACAAATATCATTTGCACCCACAAAATTTATCTGCATAACTGGAAAGAGAATAGCAGTGGTCACCTATTAGCCGCCATTAAATTTTGCGTATGCCATAGCAAGAACGCCGTGGGTCATAACAATATAAAGGATAAAATTGATTAGATAACTTACCAAGTAAAAGTTAAAAGAGCTTAAGGCACACAACTGCCTAGGTCATCAGGGCACCTGTAATTAGGAAAGAAAGAAAAACATTATTTACATGTCTTATGTTCTGTAATTTTCTTCGCCTTTATAATAGCTGCTAACAATCGAAATAAGCTGAAGTGTAAGCTACCCGTCTATCATTAGGATCAAATAAAAACTCCCCTACTTTATATCCAAATGTGACAAACTGCTTCGTTTGTTTCTTTCTGAATGCGTTTACTTGTTACTTTTCGTTTGCTCGAGATTTCTCTCAGGTCACTCAGAGAAACAAACAAATATTCGTGGTAAGTGTGGCAACTTAGAAAATCCAATGCTATGCTCTAGAGACTGGAGAATTTTTTGCGCAGAAGTGCACGATCGATTGGCAGTAAACAGTGCGATTTCTTTTCACCACTTACCGTTTGTTGGGCAGCATTTGAAAAGTCAGTTAAACGCGCTTAATTTTAAGATTATATTTCGACATCTAGTCGAATTATTTGCTTCAAATGTTTAATAGTTTGGTGAGAGCGTGTGCAGTCCGGCCGCCTCCTTTGAGGAATGGTTATAATCGTTTTACAACACAGACCCCTCCTCCTCAGTCCTTTCTGGAAAGTTGCAACCTCTTAACATAAATCTTTGCACCTAATGACACGGAAAAAGAACTGGGATTCAGTATTTAGCAACTGAGATTCCACCTGGGGTCACCATGCATTTGTCACTTCCTTAAAATCAGGTTTACTATTGATCTTCTAGGACAGGGATAGAGGTTTCCCTTTTCTGGGGCATGGAGACAGATTTATGGCAGTCATTAGTTGCGGGGAGCGCACATTTCCTTTGTGAAGCAACTGCACTCCATTCAGTAAAAAAGTATTGTAACAAAATCGTGCAAAAATGCGAAGTCCGTTTACTTTTCTAACACTTTATTTCCTCTAAATCTTACTGCAAATGTACAATTTCCTTCTCGTCTTTCTCCAGTTTCACTGTCTCTTATATATTTACTATTACGACACAATCACTCGACGACACATACATACTCACTGACAGACTGGCCGACGCACTTTCGTAACTAAAACTAACTGTACACGACCACTTAAACTACCTAAAACTACTCTGACACTCACTCAAACTCTGACACACAACTACTCTTAACTCTAAAACTGACTGAACTGCTCACTGGCTGTCCTATGTATACTGGAGCCAGCGTGACGTAGCCTCTTCGAGTGCTTTCCATGCGTACGTGAACATGACTCTGCAAAGAAGCTTCTAGAGCGTGCTGGACACTACGGTGTTATTATGGTGTCCGATCTCACACACACATCGCTGGTTGTCTTGTAGCCTCTGAGCTCCTTTGTTTTGCCCCCATTATTACGGTCACGCACACGCCGTCGCTCGCCGTATCCAAGGTCACCCGGTCCCCTCTCGTATATTGTTGAACCACCCAATGTATTTGTACATGCTACCGTTTCAAATAGCTTTATTATTTCAGAAATAATGCTAACAAATACACGCAGTGATTGATGAAACTCAGCTGACATCAGCATTTAATTACGAAAACCCACATAAAAGGAATTTGGAGCGTGTATTTTTATCTTAATTCTAAATCAGTTTTTAGATATAAATAAAACTAATTGAAATGTATACCTATATACTTTTAAAAATCTGCCACAAAAATTGGAAGTGTATTACTCATTTTGTATAAAAAGATGTCATCAAAATTAATTACTGGTTTGTCATCGAGAATATAGGACAACATAATAGAATGTTAAAGCTGCTATGAAACAAATGAAAGTAACTAGCAATAATTATAAAAATATGACAATTAAATGAAGTGCAATTTAACGTTACACCACTAGTTTACTTAGGCTCCTTTTCCATTCAAATGCAATTCATTACTTTACTACAAATTTTCAAACAACATGTATCGTTAATTTTATTTGTGTTGAGTTTAGAAAAAATTTGAAACTTTTTCCTATACAAGATATTGTGACAATAACGATAAAATCAGTCCAATTACGTTTTTCTTACTTTATTTTCCTCCAAAACTTTTGCAGAAATACACAGCTCTCGTTTGCTGAAGTCAACGGTCTTCGGTCTTTCGTTATATTACAACTTTCAACTGTTTTCTTTTTGTAACCTTGACTCAGTCCTTTCACCCTCTTTCTTCACTTTCTCTCAAACTCTAACTCTGACGATTCAATCACTCAACATTCATTAAAACTTCTTCACTTCGACGCGACGTATCTTACACCGCTATCTCGCACTCACTGACACACTGACTCAAAAACTGCCTGGCTTCACACACTCCGCAAGCTGTTCTAAAGCTCTGGCAATGTCATAGCTAGATCTTTCTCGAATGTCTACGAACAAACCGGCTCCGGACACTTCTCGAATGCTCTGGAAAATCTTTTCTCGAATGCTCTGGAAAACCATTTGTGTTGGCGCTTGATTGTTGTTAATCGCGTGTTTGATGGCGTGAGTGTTGTGTGGAAGCATATCCCTGAACGTCTTTGTTACGCGCCGCGCCAGTGGGGTGAGGCAATCTGGCCGCGACCGTCTTTTGTGTTGCCGCTGTCGTGGGTTATCGTCACAATATATTACTGGGTTTAATTTTGAAACGATTTTTTATTTACGTTATTTTATGTAAATGAGAATTCTTTTCCGAGCACTCGGCGCAGTTGATTCTCAGTAAAGCAAACTAGATTAGGGATTATACACATTCCAAATATGTTTATATTTTTAGCATTTCATAGTTGCATAACTCGTGTATGCTGAGCTTTATGCACTATTACTGTGGGTTATTTTGGTCTGCAAGTATGAACAACGGTGTTTTTAAAAACTGTAGAAGTCATTCTATTCCCTTACCAGCTAATGTTATCACGGTGCAAATGTAAAACGAAAATCAAACTTTCAAACGACGTACTATTCCTGAAGCTACAAGCTTGTAAACACACACATCAGAAATTTAACAACTTGCTCTGTCGCTAGTCGAAGATAAACCCAGTGACTGATACCAGCGTGCAACGTAACGGACATAAAACGTTATCATTCTGTACACAGACTTTCGGGCACGTTCCTGGTCATGTGCGAACAATGCACGAAATTCGTTGCGTTCGTCAGTGCAAAACGATACTTCAGAGCAAGAGCACTACACCGATATAACAGTTTCATTTTCTCTATCGCTAATCCGAGGTAGAAATTCAGGGCATTCTGTCTTAAAACAATACCTGATGTGCATTCACAAGACTTTCTCCACTCTTCTATAAAATATTCGTACGAAAAGTTATTCTTTTATTCAAGATAAAGCTTCATTACACATTTATACACTTCGTTGCAGGTATAAGAAGGCTAGCGATAGGTTTTTAGAAATCTAGAAAACGAACCTTCATACAGAGAACGAAAAGTTACGGGGTTTGGACTATAGTAAGTGGAAGGGGGTCAGTCTGTAACATGATCACTGCACAGAGAAGGCCACATGATCACTGCACAGAGAAGGCTAGGTACAGTCGACTAGGAACGTTGTAGATAGTTGTTCACAATTTACATTCAATGCTGTCTCCATTTGTAGTAAAATATTCACTCCCAAATTCTTGTACAAGTTCAACAATACGTGAATATTTATTTCAATTTTCTTACTGCAAGCATTTTTCTATGTGGAATTAGTGAACACGTTCGAGAAACACTATGCACTCTAGGCAGTGTACTTTGTGCTGGCACTGTACTCGGGCAAAGACGTCACTCTCTACCCATGTGACAGGTAACTTGCGATCGACTCATTTCGCGATTGCTGTGTAAAAGTTCGAAGCCTAGTGATGGCATTAAAAGTGCACACTCCTTGCATGCGAAACTGGTTTATCAAAAGAAAAAAAGAAAAAAATTTTTTTTATACAAATTGTGTACTTTATCAAGATCTGCATGCCTATGTAGTAAGAATTTGTCTATCCTTTACGGTTTACCCAAATATGGAAAAGTTCAAAATTAAGAGAGACGCATTGTAACTTATTCAAAATCATTACAGCCACTTTTTAGAAAATAAAAGTATACACACACGGAGTGTTTTCTAAAAATGTTTTTTGGATCCAGAGAACCTCAAAACGTGCATTTCCGTTGAAATGTTCGATTCCAAGGTTTCCACGGAAATGTTCCCAGAAAATACAAATATACTTATGTTTCATTTGTCATAAAAGTCTCTTGAACACTAATAGTTTACTCAAAATCGTTAGAAGCAATTTTGAGAAGATCAACATTTTCGAAAATGTCTTCAATGTAAAAAGTAGTTTGAAATGGGAAGATTTTTTTACACATATTCGTATAGCATCCTTAGAAAACTCTGCAACTCATAGACCTTATTCTAAAAGGTGTTTCATTTTTATTCAGGTGTCTCAAAACGTGATTTCCTGTGAAATCTCGGTGTCCAATTCTTGGGTGGAGTAAAATACTTCTACTCACTGTACTTACGTAGTCCAGGAAGTAAAAATCCAAAATACAATTTCTAAATTAACATGAAATATAGATTAAGGGTGCAAGGGGAACACTTTCAGAAAATTAGCGCAACTAAGTCAACCCCTTTTTTATGGAAAAAAAAAACAACAATGTGCTGTTATTTACTTTCTAAAACATGGCTCTAAGATTTTTTTATTAAAGCATTCTAAGTTTGAGACAGTAGCATTACGAAGAATATGTATACATTGAACTTTCCACTGAACTAGACATTACTGGGAAATCCAAGAGAGAGGCTAAAACTTGCTAAGGGAAAATCCAGATCTCGGTAATGCGGAATCCATGGCAAATAAGTTTTGCCAAATTAACATTCCGGTGGGATACATTTCAAGGCAGATGGGCTCAGTCATACACTGAAAGCAGAAGCAGACCAAGAACAAGATGAGCAGACGACTTCAGATAGCTGCAACTGTTTTGAAAAACTAGAAAGACAATAAGAAATAATAGTCTGTGAACACAGAACTGCATCTAACTTGGATTAGTACTATGAATTATTAGCGGAAGTCCAGTTAAAATTCAGTGTGTGCAAAAATTATAGGTACATGTAATCCTGTCTACCCAGGTGGAATAGCTCACCACGTGATTCTTATAAAAGAGCTTCACCTCTTGCAGGAGGCCTTTGCCCTTTATAGGACACTTCATTCATTACTTTCTCAAACAGTTCCTTACTTAGCGCAGGCCTGGACAACTCGCGGAATAGCTTGAACGACCTTCATTTGTTACCGGCTAAACTGCAAGGCCGTGAGCGGACTGTTCTCAGAGAGTACCAGTTGCCCAGACCTGACCTAAAGTCTATTGCTTCAGTTTATAAAATGTATATTTTCGAGTACAGTAGGTAATTTAGCTAAATTATTTCAATAGTTAACAGGATTAACAGAAAGTAGATAAACATAAACATAGGAATACTTACAAAAATAAATGATAATGGGTATAAAAGGTAACCTAAATTATTACTTTTGGAGGCATTCTTATTTTTATTAAAGCTCCAGTAGAATTACAGAATGTTTGCTGAAGAAATGAGTACAGCTTTCCTTTTTCACGTAATTTAGTAATCTGGTATGTCTGAGAGTAACGAACAATGAAAACCAGTTGCTGTTTTCGAATATTAGGCAAAGTAGTATTTTTATTACACATTTGAAACAATTCGTGTACCCCTTTTGTCTATTTTGGTATCATCCTGATCTGTATTTAATACTGGTACCTATATTTATGTAGATGTGACGCAACTAAAGCTTGCCAACGAGAGCTGCGCGAAACTACAGTACTACTCGGATATAGTCGAGTTACCTCCTCGAATGAAAATAACATGCCATTTCCACTCCCCACTTGCCGGTCCCATTGTCTACTCTCTTTCCATTCACTCAGTGCGATATGCACTCCTCGAGACGTTGTTATATACTGGAGGCCGTAATAGGGACACTGTCGCCCTGCAACAGGCGTAATGGTACGGTGCGTACGTTTATGAAAATAGTATTCTGTACATCCTACAGATATGCAAGCTTTAGTTGCGCCAGCACTACAATAAAATATGTAGTTTTTCGTTACTGGAGTTATCCTGGTAGCTACTATTTCACTCCACTGAACCCTCGTGCCTCTTTTATTAGGCAATAAAGCCACCTTTCAGAGATACAAGAGCGAAAGGAACTGGTTTTCTGAGATGGATGTAGTGAGTGCACACCTTGGCTCAATTCGAACTCTGGATGGTGTGATCTTGGAAAGGCGACTTGCTGTTTCATCTTTCAGTAGCAACAAAGCTTACCCTGGTGCGACTTTTTGCACCTTACTGTACACACAAGCGATAGCTTTGTGTACTTTCTTAAAGAACAAATATGCTACCAAGAAACTAAAGGAAACATTTCCATGCTATATTTGTGTTTTACGGGTTATGAATAGTCTGAGCGTGAGTATTTAAAATAACCATGAAAATCCCAACCCAAACATACCTGTTTACTGCTGCTTTTACTGTCGCAGCAATTGAACCGAGACGGTAGAGTCTGCTAACAAGGCACGTTTTTTAGACACGAAATGCTGTAATGTGCAGCTACTGCCAGGAAGTGCATTCTCAAGCTTTTCTGCTCGTTTTCTGAATTTTCATCGGAATTCTAGCTAACTTATAGTGGCGTGTCACTGAAGTGACATATGACTGTTACACCAAAAGCGTTCCCTTGATCTACTCAGTCACCACTCCGCTTGGTATTGACCACTACATACTTTATTGAAATAAATCAACAACTTCCCACATTTGTGGGTTGCCAAGTTTGAAAAAGTAGAAGAACACATAAATAAGTATATTAATAGCCATTAGACAAAAGTTTGAGTTTCGGCTTAGCAATTTACAGACAGGATATAGTGATAGTATTAATAATATGGTTTTATGCAATTCAAACTTTTAAAGAGAGATCAAATAACAAAAATATCTTGTTTGCACTTCTAAAGTTCAAACAAGTGGGATCTAAGGATGTTTACGGGACACGTATAGTGGCATTAACAATGTTCTTTATGTTAGTAGTTGGAAGTTTAAATTCTTTCCAAAAGTTCACACAAAGGGTCGCAATTGTGCCTCGGGCACCTACCATGATACCAATAATTTTGATGCCTTCCAGCTGGTATTTAGTTTTATAAAAGAGTATGGTAGGTGCAAAGATGTTTTCTTTTTCGATATGCACTTCCATAGGTTGACTAAGATGGTGTTCGAACCTTTTAGTTGGATCGATAATAAAACCCTTTTGTCTTCTTGGTATGCTATAATATTGATTCGACGTGTGCTGCCTGTTTGGGATAAACCGTGGACCTTTCTAGCGCGCGCGCTACACACACACACACGCACGCGCGCGCGCGCACGCACGCACGCACAGTCATACACAGAGATCTCCTTATAGACAGCTTTAGCAGAAAACTGGTGAATCAAAATATTTACATCAACGCCTCATGATAGTAAAGATCTATGTTGTTGAATTGGTTTGCATATGAAGCACAGCCAAAAGTGTCTTTCCATACCGTTTTTCTGTGGACAGCAAGTGACCTTGCAATTTTCTTCTGCGCTTATTGCATTTTAGCTGCAATCGCGAAAAGGTGACACTTACTTCTGCAACATGAAGAAAAAACACTTGTCTATTCGGAGAACCACAATGTTGACCATAATGTTGGTCTAGGCTTGCTCACCTTCTTAAGTCAACTCAATGTTTATGTGGCATACTGACACTGAAAATGTGGCATTGACCGCTGCTCCAAGCTGTTGCGCCAAGAGTTACTGCCACTGGTCACGTCATTGCCATTTGCGATTACGTCTGTAGGAGGAAAGAACCACCGAGGGTGTTCAATTGCCATATAATTCCCAGTGGACATGGACAATAACTTCTTCAGGCAGACATTCAAGCACCATTTGTTGATATTTGTGATGTTCTAGCGCTTTGTAGCCCCTAGATTTCGTTGCAACAAATAGTGTTTATTGATTACTAGCTTAAATACTAAAAAAAAACGAAAAATCTATTAATACCAAGCTTCGGATTTAGGTTCAGCGTCCTTCAGGGATGTGACACAAAGATTTTCATGAAAATCCTGTCTTCCCTAAACTACCCTTTGTAAACTACACTTTTATTTTCTTAAAAATGGCCCTTACGATAATGTTTATGCAATTCATGTGCTTACTTGCATAGTCATTTGCAATTGATATTTGCAAAACTAGTGAAATGTATATCTTGAAGTTTTTGGGAAGGGCCTGGGAAGTACTCTTCATTCTGGCTTACTTTTATAATTGTTTAACTTTAAAAGATAGACAATAGCTTATGTAAATTGCGTTAAAGTACACAAATTATGCCAGTTAACCATTTGTGACCAATTCCTTGTTATTTGTGCCATTTGTTTGAATCTTAAAATATTTTTTTTTCTCAGCTGGAACAATTTGATGCCGATATTTCACAGGAAATATGTTTTGATGCACCCTGAACCCCTAAAAAAGCATTTTTAGAATATGCGCGTTGATGCGTGTATGTCTGTGGACAGCGTAAGTCAAAAACGAAAAATCTGATGTGTTGCACTCACATGACTTTCTCTACTCTTGCACAAATTACTATTGTTACAAACATCTATTTCTCTATCTACTTCATATTAATAGAGATAAACATGCGCAGAAATTATCTTATTGCTAATTTTCTTGTAGGCGCAAGGGGAATACAGTAGGCTTTAAACGATAGTCACATGTTTTAAGAGTAGTCGCTATATGATGACTTTGAAGTTCCGTTCTCTTTGCATGACCAACAGATAAAAAATGAATACCGACCTCCTATTGGAGAACGGCGCAGTGTCACACATAACAAGGAATATCTCCGAAATGATTCACTTCACAAATAGGATCATTTGACATAAATTGTGCTTTAATGAGATCTATATTTTTTGTATAGTAAGATTTGGTCTATCTCTTACGGTTTACCAGTTATGCAAAAGTTATCAAGAGTAAACAAGGCTATAGCCATAAAATTCAAAATATAAATTTCATTTGCCACAAAAATACCTTAAACACATGACATTTTAATCAAAATCGTTAGAGCGACTTTTGAGAAAATCAAGATTTACAACAAATTTTCCATGCACAGGGTAGTGTAGGGTGAAGGAATTTTCTTCAAAGTGTTTGTGTCGCATCCTTGAAAGATATTGAACTTAAATACAACTTTGGTTTTCAATCGACTTTTCGTTTTTGAGTTATACTGTTCAGACAGACACACACGCATGCAGGTCTTTTTCTAAAACTGCCTTTTTTGGATTCAGGGGTTCTCAAAACATGTATTTTCGATGAAATCTCGACATCAAATTTTTTGGTCAAATGCAATCCTCCCCTACTTACCATACGTAGTAGAGAAAGTAAAAATCGGTTAAAAACTAAATTTGGTATTTAAGTTCAGCTCTTCTAAGGATGCGGCTGTGAGGTTTTTTTTTTTTTTTTTTTTTTCTTTTTTTTGGGGGGGGGGGTTGAGAAATTCCCTTAATATGAGATTTTGGTTTGTAAACAAGTTAACCTCGGTATAGCGCGGAACAAATTTAAATACTTCACTAACTACGAATAAGTTTGGACCCATATGTACTTCCTACAATACTAACAGGTAAAGAAGGATGCTAACGTGCAACTTGCGACCTTCACTGAAGAACTAACGCAGAATGATCTCACAAGGTCTACTGCAGAGTAAACATAATGGTAAGAAAGTGGGAAGAGCGGATAAAATATGCTTCACGTATGCGTGACTTGTGTTGTTTACATCCACTCTACAGTTTGGCGAGGCCCACGTTTGATTGCGATCTTTTCTTTTCACCTGCAACAGACATTCCTGCAACCAATCACGCAATGTTGAATTTAAAAACACACGAAGCATACACAAGAGCTGGAAACTCCAGTCTCGTACATGCATACATCTTCTGTTACAGTTGTTGCTTTAATGTTTTGACCGGTGCATTTTTGAAAGCAATTCAACAGCTTTCCACTTTGGAGCAGTTTCTTTCTTTACAAACGTTGAAAGCGAGCATACCTTCAAAAGAAATGAAAGATTTACACTTTGCGATTGAGGTGGCCCCGGGTAGCGCGTGCGACTTGCATCCGGGAGGTCACGGGTTCGATCCCCAGCGACCACCCATTTTCAAATGCGAGTTGTACCTCAATTACTACGACTTTCCTGTCCCTATCAGTTCTACTACTGTGAAGCAGCTTCTTTTCTATTATAACAGACAAAACAAAGGCATTAAAAAGTCGTACTTCGCTTGTCGAGCCAACAACTGCAACGAAAAATGGACTTCTACCTAGAGTACAACAATCGACAGCATTAGGTATTGTGGTGAGCTTAATTAGAGATAAGATTAAAATGTAGTCCGAATATAAAACATGAAATTACAAAAGCAACAGTGTGAGAAGTAATGCAGAGTGCATATTCTGTTTTCACAGACTTGTTAAATCAACAATTAAGAAAGACAAAAAAATTTGGCATACGAGTTGTTATTCAGTGTTATATTTGAATGTTACACTGGAATAGAAAGAAATAAAACACGTCTAAAACGACACAAGGCGAATCACTTAACAGAGAAAGTTACCATGGATCCAGTGTCGCTCCCGGGATATGAGAAAAAGTCATCTAGCTCTCTGACTGAAGCTACGCCGAGGCCGATATTTAAACCAGTTATAAAACTGCATTTCAACGCCATTATTGGCAACGAAATTATATATAAACCGCTACATATGCCGCCGCGACGTCTGGGCTAGATCTGCAGTATCATAAATTAAAATAAAAACTGTCATCTGCTTCAGGGTTGTAGGACTAGGCGACGATGCTAGGAGGGTTGCGACTGAGCGGTGGATGCGCGTTTTGTAAAGGTTTCTTCTCTGACGTCGGTTAAGAACGGCCAGCCCCAGAGTGGGCCCAGGGGTTAGAAATTTGTGGCTAGGATTAGGCGGCGTCGGATGCGTTTGAGCTAGAACACTAACTTGCGCCAGTCTAATCCGGACCTGGTCACCCTTCGGGTCACTCTCCTCATCCCTCCCTCCCAGGGGCCACGGTAGCTGGAGTGGTGCTCTGCCGATTGTGGGAACCCCTTTCTAACGTAACACAGTAGCCCATATCTTATGTTTGAAATGCAGGAAATTGCCTTTGTTGTCTTTGTGAATCACTTACTGGTGCTGAATGTGCAAAAATAAGCAATTTCTTTGTTCGCATACTTATAATGGCTCTAACTCAAGCAATATATTTTGGTGCCTGTTCACATTTTCTTGTTGGAAGTAGTGTATTTACAAGAAAGATGTCTTACATATACGTTTTGTACTCTGTGTATATTTCTCACTGTGACTACCCACCTCAAAAGTTTTCTACTGTTCTGTTTACCTTTTCAGCAATAATTTGAAGTATCGGAAAGCAGGGACACGATACCAGGCATTCAAGTTGTGAAACTGTCGTCCTTGCAACTGCTAATTCCTCAGCCCGCAGTCGAGCTAAATAGATTTATTCAACCCGAAGTCTCAAGTCAACCATGGCATTCTGCTGCACTGATTTTGCAACACGTCATTCTTTTTGTATGTGCTGGATCGCTATTCCTTTATTTTTCGTTGCGCAGAGAGTATGAAATAAAGTTTCAAATACAGCGTACAGCTAGCCGCTTTTTAAATATTTGCCAATCACTCCAACCTCTTTAAGCCTTATGACATGTTAAGTGAAACCACTTTTGTAGACGTGTATCTTGATTAACAAGGAAAAAACACAAAAATAAGCGTTTGTAGAAATAGTGAAATGATAGTGGGTGAAGAAATTCATATGAAGTAACACAAAGAAGGTTAATGATAATTATAATAATAAATAAGATTTTGTTCAGTGAACAATATATTTGCGTCAGTTAATTATTATAGACTAGCCGAATCAAACTGAAAAATTCAGTGACATAGACGGGATTTGAACCACTGATATTTCAGTCTCCATCCTGTTGCTCTAAGCACTGAGCTATCATGACAACATGCCGACACATATCCTCAACCTGATTCCCATTTTCCCGGATAAACCACACGGGTATTTTGATGTCGAGTCGACATGTTGCCATGTTGCTCATGGTTAAAGCAACCGGACGGAGACCGAAAGATCCGTAGTTCAAATATCGACTTTGGCATCGATTTTGTTTCAGTCTGATTATATCTTTCCAACATCTTTGTAATCTTGTAGTTAATTCTGTAAATATTTAACCAGCAGCATCAATAAAAATTCATACAAAACTAATTTGAACACTTTACAAAGTGTTAAATAATGAAAAGACTCTATATGTCACTATATCATAACATTGACGACTAAAATTAGGCCGAAAGCTTGTACTCTTAATATAAAGTGTCTGAGTAATATGTGAGCAAAATTTAGATTCCTATAAGTTAGACGATTAAAAATTTTCAAGTTTCACTTCGATGTTTCCGTAACTATTCTCAGAAGTTCATTTAACATAAAATTAATTTGATTAATCACGCTTTCTTACATTCTAGAAAGCACAGTATCGGTCGATTATCTTTCAAATTACATTATGATGAGGATACCTTCTCAGTTTCGTAATTACGCTTCGTTGGAGAAAATCACTGCATAGCAACTTACCATTCCCCCTCCCCTCTCCCAAGTGTTCTATTTTCTGAAATGTCCTGGATTATCAATGGCACCATTTTCAGTTCTGCGATACAGAATTATTCTTCAGTTTTTTTTTTTTTTTGTTTTTTTTTTTCCTTACTAAAGAGAAAATCCAGTAATTGGATAACTGTCCTATTTTAAGATTGTCATAAAGACAGCATGCTAATGAATCTGAGGAATTTAAAATATTAAAAATAAAGGATAAAAATGTAGAATGTAAATATATTTGACAGATAATGTGTAATAATGTACAAAATTATAAAACAAATTGTAACAGGTCTTCTAACCACTTTAAAGTAATTTATTTCATTTATTGTAGTATACAAATAATTGTGTAAAATGTACACAGAATCATGAATAATTTGTAAACCAATATCTTCTAAAACACTTAGTTGCAATTCAAAACGTCCAGATCAACAGTAAACTTAGTAATCACTCTACGAGCACCAAAAAGTAGATTAATAAATTTACAATTTGGTTTATTACCATTTTTAAATACTGCAGTGATTTGTCAGCCTGTAGAAACTGCATTCGAATTACTAGCAAAATATTCAACGGCGTACCCCATGAATGCTAACTAATATCTACGCTACAGTAATAATGCAGAATGCAGAGAAAATGTTCCAGTTTTATGAGCTATTAAATGATCATTCCACTGTTCGGACTATTAATTTCGGCTTCTTGGATCATTAATTTCTTGTGGCTTACCTAACCACATGAAAACAATTACTGATTCTGATTTATATAAAACGGGTTTTTGAACTGGTTTGTGACTAATCTAGTATTTCATGGTCAATTATTTAAGAGCTATTTTAATCAGGTGACAATTTTCTTACACAAACTGTTACTTTGCATTTGCTTTATGCAAACAACTCCGTAATTTAGTAATGTGATACGTACATAAAGTTAATGCCAAGAGTTATAGAAGCAATTCTTTATTAGAATGAAACAAAGTACTGAAACATCAGTAGTTTCATAAACGTTTATTCATAAGACTAAATGTAATACAGTATTTAGCTTTTTGCAGTTTTAATTCAATTATTATTGCTTGGCAGTTACTCGATTTTTAAAGCTTGGTCGAAATACAGTGACTAATCTGGATAATTTTAGGCCAGCCCAAAGCGAACTTTTCAAAATGTGTAATTATTTCTTAATATTGTTAATCTTTTACTAAAGGGTCTATGTCCCAGCTAACACCAATTGCCTAGGCTTGAAGAATATATGCTTTACAATTTAGCATACTATTTGTACCAAAGTATACATAGGTGTATATGCAAGGTGCTTAAAATACAATGAGGTATAATTCAGCTACAGTTTCTGAAAAATGAACTCAAACGGCTGTTGCTATAAATGAACAGAAAATGGAGAAAAAGTTTTAAAATGTTTGTTTTAATGCTGTGTTTTGATACATTCCATAAAGGAAAGATTGTATGTTTATGTTGCAGCTAATTGTTTTCAGGCCACTGAAGAGGAACTGGGTCGAATATAAAAATAGCTATGAACTTTAGACACCTTTTTATCAATCATTTCTCCAGATGTTTTCTGAATGAAATGATAAATTGGTCATATAAAAAGGTAAAGACAAACTGTCTTGAATGTATGTATAGCTGTTTATCAAAGCTATAAATCAACGGACTGTAATCATCATAGTGGTCTTTGTAAGTAAATCAAACAGCAGAATATCCCGGAAGTATGCTAAGACTGAAGCATGGGTGTAAGCAGCAAAGCTTTGAAAGTCCTGGAAAAGAAGTTCTTTAACAAGTAACTTTCAGACGAACTCTTAAGCTTTAACATTTCTCATTAAATCTAAATCTACATTAATATAAAGGTACTAGCTTGCTTAAAAGGCGTTGAACGGGTGACATTTTAAATCTCCAATCTGGATTTAATTAACTTAATCTCGCCATACGCTCTTTGAACTATTATTGAATGATCCAAAAGGTTT
Organism: Tenodera sinensis; assembly: GCA_030765045.1. Classification (NCBI taxonomy): domain Eukaryota; kingdom Metazoa; phylum Arthropoda; class Insecta; order Mantodea; family Mantidae; genus Tenodera; species Tenodera sinensis. Next base: position 108,026,208 of record CM060966.1, on the reverse strand, counting down.
AGTACTACGCCCTACCTTTTATCCTTTATATCCCTAATAATCCTTAGAGCGTCTCCCTTATGCAGGGTTTACCCTCATCGCCCGGCCGCTGCGTCCTCCAGGCGCAGTCAAGGCCACGGAGGACTGGAGGTTGGGGGTGGCGGGGGTCAGCACGCCAACTCCCCCGACCGAAAGGCGACTACTTGACCATTTAGGGATGCTACCTTTCTATCAGGATAGCTCCTCAATTGACCCCTCAGGGACCCAACGAGGCTGAGTGCACCCCGTACCAGACCTCCCAGCTCCCATGCCGGGGATCGAACTCGGGTCTTACGCGCCAGAGGCGCTGCGAAAGCGGTCTTTTACCCTTTATAACTGCATACAATTTTGTAAATACTCGTAATAAAGAATAAAAATACGCTGGATATGAAAATAAAATATTGGGGGATGTTGCATTTTCAAGCTCCCCTTCTACCTTTAATTTCTGGAAATATTTTATAGCCCGCAACTAAGTTTCAGGGATGACATAATTTAAATGATTGATAAAGTTTAGATAAGTATAGTTCATGCAATTATAAACTTTGGCACCTTTCTGCCAAATGCTGTTAATGATTTAACAGCATTTAGACTGTAACAAAACGACAAAATCCAGTCAATATACTTTTCTATTACTTGACTGTCTTCTAATTTTACCACAAATACACAGTTTTCTTCTCGTTAACACAGTTTACACTCTTTTGGACTATCATAACTCACAACTTTTACTTCTCGCAATGTTGCTCAGTCTTTTTAGTGTCTTTCTTCACTTTCACTGTCTCTCATACACTACCTCCGACGTCCTCAACGCTTGTCAAACTTCTTACGGCGCACATACACGCACAGTTGGCTCACACTCACCGACTTATGCTGCTGCCTCATGTTCTTTTATACTAGAGATGACGTCACACCGACTTTTCTCGACTCCATACACCCAAGTGCAACGGAAATTACACAGCCAGTAGTTTCAAGAACGTTCTCGGCACCCCCTTTTGTTTCTGCCGCTTCGATGGTTTCATTCACGCACAAACAGTCGCGCGAAGTAGCCCGGTCCTGAACGTATCTGCCCGGTCACCGGCACGACACATGATGTGAAGTAGCTTGGCCCCGTCCATTTATTGTTGTACACCAAACCCAAAGTCACTATACCAAGTAAGCAGATATGCTTTTAGGTTTGATGGTGTACGGCAGTGGCCGACAAACGGCGCAGATCTTTGTTCATAGGATCTTAATACTTCTCTTAGACACTACAGGACTGCTTGGTTTGGCGGATCGTTACTCCTCCTCTGGATTGTTGGAGACTTTCACGCGTCTCTGTGACCTATCTGCATGTACCTGTAGCCTCCTGTGGTTCATTCATTTCATCCGTTCCTCCTGAAGGACTGCAAGCTACAATGAATCTATCGCATTAGGTCGCAGTGCAAGAAATGTGGCGCTCCGCCTAACCTTTTACAATACAGACTCCACTATTTTCACGTTAAGGGAAGCAAAATCCCCTAAAATCAGTATTCAATGAAAAATGGGGGAAGCTGGTGAAGTTCAGCTTATAAAGATTATTAAGAGAATCTGGGATCTAGAAACTTAAGTATACACCTACATATATAAAATTAGAATAATACAAGTTACTTAAATATGTTACACTGTTTCGCCAAACACACCCATGCGCAGTATAACGTAAAATGCCAAACAAAGAAAATAAATATTATCACAACGTTATAATACAGTCCAATTGCCATTTGTTTATCTCAGTCTTCTGTTTGCTAGTATTCCTCCAGAGGTTTAGCTGTAGTGAGTTATCTTGTCATTTGCGATTCTGTTTTTACACACATTCTCTGTTGAGTAACAGCAAACAACAAAAATGAAGACCATTCGAGTATATGTTATAACTTCTAGATATACGTATTCTAATATTCTTCTTTTTCTTCTTTCTCCTGTTGAGCACATGGATTTTGGACCAGAGAGAATATCCAGGATGGGTGATCAGCACGAAGTCTGATATAAAGGATATAAAATTATTGTGAAATGAATGAAAGGAAAGGTGATTATGGAGCGGTTGGTTGAATGAATGTCGGGGGAAGTTATATCATATACCGGGTGGAAGAGATTGCTTCTACATGATGAGTGTAACAAATATATTATTGTTAATAAAGAGCCGTTTCGCCGAGGAAAAAAAAAACCTAATTTGTGTCAAATATTTGGAGCCATCTAGCTTCTTGATGAATGAATACAATAAATTATTTATTATTTCAGTTGCTGTTGCGCAAACTTGTGTGAACAATGATGTAATGTATTTTTAATCCAATGTTAACGTGACGTTGTCAAATCACTCTTAAAAATTAACTTTGCATTACATTTTACATTAAATTGTGACTAAATTCATTCCAATTAAGGCAGAAATGCATGTAGTTGAAAAACTTCCTTCCTCCTTTCTGTAACATGAAAACAAACAAACCGAAAGTAATAAGAAACCGGAGACAAAGGGAGAGCCACAGAATTTCGAGGTGTTGTTTAATGCCAGACACTTCAAGAAAAGTTAACCCGTTTCTGGGTACTGCTTGATCATTCTGTTTTCTTAAACAAAAGTATCAAGTTAATCAGACTGCTCTTAGAGTGACCCAGAATCGTTTGACCCTTTCGCAGAGGCCATCACTGCGTTTCAAGTTCCAATATCATTTAACATGACACACATAACTCAATTCAATGTCCTGCCAAATCGTCACGAAATTTCTTTCTCGAACCTGATGAACTTTCCCACACCGATGACGTGGTAACTATCTGTTATGTGTGACTAAGAATCGGTGTATGCAAGCCTCGTTAGATTTGGCATCGCTCAATTGCTAGCCTCAGAGGTTAAAGTGACACTTTTCTCAACACAGACACTGCCTTATCGAGTCAGAGTAAGATAGATAGATATACGTAGATCCATTTAGACTATCACCTCTAGGAAGAATTGGTGAAAAATGGAACCACAGGAGCTTACAGGCCGCAGAAAGAAGCCAAGAGACGAGCGGAAGTCTCAAAACAGTTACAGGCTCAAAGATCCGTCCCACTGCTGGAACGGCCTAAATACGGCGATGAACGACCCGTCGACCAAGCAGCCCTCCAGTGTTCGTGGGGAATATTCTTTCCTTGGAGCAAGCAACCGCACCATTGTCCAGTAACCCCATGCACTAGGAAACCTGAAAGACTGGAAGCAAATGGAATGAAGGGGAAATAATAGGAAGAAAATCGTGGTAAATGGGAAACCAACCCAGCATTCGCCCACCGGTCAGGCATAAGCACGAAAATTGCCAGGTCAGAGTGGAAGTTTGTCAGTCAGACTTAATGTAGGTATCACTTTCTCTGCCACGCACTTAGTGGGTAGATTCCACACAAAAATCGACATGGAGATTTCCCACCCAACCTACCGTTACATGGAACATTTTTAAAGCTTTTATTTTCTCCGAAATGTCCCTAAGGATTTTGATTGACATATTTAAGACATTTACCTGACAAACTGTATTGAATTTTGAGACAGTATTTTGTGTCTGAAATAATTCAGAATGTAAATATAGATGCAGCAGAAAGCCCCTGAAATAACTATGTTAAAATTTAGGCAGCGTAGGCTGACTTCTTCTGTTCATATGTGAGGAAGAAGCGATTCTGGTAGATATTATAATGACGAGAAATACGAATTATACATCGTAAAATAAATAATTAATTGTGAATTTTTGTGATCCTCACAAAAAGGAACAATATCGTCAGTGATATTATTTGAGATCAATCAAATGCAGCTAATTTAGAAAAGAATATTGACTTTTACAATTGTTGGCTGTGTCTACCCATTTTGTTTTTTAGTCCGCCATATTTAGCGAGAAAATTGTAAAAGTGTTTCATGAGAAAGCTGGCGATTTCTGAGTGTTAATAAATTGTTTAAGGCATTCATGAAAATAATATTGATTCTTTTATAAATATAGTATATCCGTAATACCCCTGTGATAATAGTAATAGAATCTTATAGCTCTCCGACTGATTCTATGCTGCGAGAAATAAAACTTCCCAGACTTTCACCCCAACGAAGATTATTAAAATAATAAATAATTGTTCCAAATGGCACCTCAGAGTTTGGCTCGAATAGCAGTAACATCGTTAAATATTGTTCCCATTTCCTAGAAATAGCCCGTGAAGTCCTGTGCGTCCGGAGTAAATTTGTTTAATGTTCATTTTACAACAAACCATAAAGTATAACATAAAAACATGTCAGGACATTTTATGAAACCTGATGTAATTTCCCGGCCGTGGCATCGACTCTTACGAGGGGTAGTTGCAATATTCAGGGCTGTGTAAAAACATAGCATATTCCTGGACGTGTTAAAAATGATTTTATTTTGCCAAACGCGACCTTCCACCTCGTTTCACAAACATTCCTGACAGATTAACAATTCAATACTTTCTGAGCGAAAATCAAATCTTGATTAACTACAAACCCAAAGCGTAAACTTCAACATTAAATTCGAAATTGGAGCGCATAGACGGTGTGGCTTAAGCTTAAGGTCAATCATTATACCAATGTATGCACACTGAAGGGAAATGATGCGCTCATTCAATATATCATCACTCATCTAATCTCTCGCGAAGTCATCCAAAGAAATTATAATTTCTGCTCCTATGAAGAATGTGCAATACAACAATGATTAGTCAGGCTTTTTCATATCGTTGAAATGTTCGTGCAAACTAGCACATTAATGATTATTAAGCAATGAAGGGACCGCCAATTATTCTATTCTCGAAAAGGAAGGAGGTCGTGTGCGAAAGATCTGGGAATTGTGGCGGGAATTCCGTCGGACTGGTTGTTAATTAAAGGGCTGAATAGAGAATGCGTTACATTTTTACTTTTGTAGGTTTAGTTTTCATGAAGGAAATCCACAACTGAACTATCACGCTCAGATAATCGCTACATTTGGGCTGCTAATAAATACGAGGAAATCAAAATGAAAGTTTTAACATACAATAATCATTTACAATCCAAATGTAAAAGGTCTGCAGCTATGTTTGCAACTAGGAATGTTTGCGGAACATGTTCGCGTTTAGCAATTCTACGAGCAAAATAATATCATTTTAACATGAGTAGCTATATGCTATGTTTGTACGAGAATCGACGCCACGACCAGGAAATGACATCGATTCATAAAATGTCGAAATTGGAGCTCATCGACCATCTAAGTCTATGGACCTCGGATTCTTTGAGCATCACTTCACCCATTTCATTCATTCATCGTCCGATATGACACTACGTTGGACGTAAATAAAAAAAAATCGACTATCTAGAATAGAGCCGAGGAAATCACGGAGTAGCTTGAGCGATCCTCATTTTTTTTAATCTGCTAAGCAAAGAGTTGTCAGTAGAGCACGAAGCCGTGTGCAGTCACACGCGATACAGGTTATTTGGACACCGACAATGAATGACGTAACCGGTACCGCCCAGCCGTATATGCACACGCATCAGCAGACACCTGCAAGTGGTAGTCTCACCAGGTGGTAGCTGCCCATCTCTGCACAGGAAGTCTCTACCCCTGAAGCTACGATCTTCCTTCTCAGGAGAGTCACCTTACCAGTTATCCAAGTAACATTTATTTGGAAATAGCAGCACACATTTGGACATGCGCAATGGTGAGCTCTAGTTTGTTGTTTGGCCTTCGTTGTTGTTTGTCCTTCATAGCAAAAGTGTTCACAACACGGTCACTTATATAATCATAGCATACTTTAACATATAAAAGTAGGTGGGAAAAATAAATCAACATCTTTTGTGCATTTTTCACCTTGCACTATTGAAATCTGTGATATTCAATATATTATTGTTTCCTCGACTTCTTGGTACAGGTAAAGGGTACAGACACAGAGGGGACACCTCACTCACTTCGGGATCTATTGTAGCTACCATCCCCAGGAGTCAGGGATGAAATAAGGGAACCGAAGGTGCAGCCAGACAGGCCACAGAGACGCGCGGAAGTCCCTAACAAGTGCTGAAATCTCACAATTACAATGTTATCTGTGCGACTTGCAAAGTTTCCTCTGGTTTTGTCGCGTCAATTTCCTAGTCATTCAAATAATCCACCATAATGAATCGACACAAAGCATCCACATTGTATACCTATATTTTTCATTTCAGAAAAGGGTGGCAACAATGCTATGTTATTGCATAAATTGAACTTTTAACAGTGGAATCATTTTTATGGGTGGCTCTACTTGTATCAGTTCCAGGAAAAGAGTATTATGCTAGAAAAAGAAGAAATACTTTGTCCAAATTTTCAGAAATAGTTTCACAGCGCCTTCCTTTAAAACATGAAATGAAAGCTAGAATAATTAGTTAGAGAATAAGGTTATTCTAAGCTTATATTATATTGTATACGATGAAAGTGAAATGTTCCCGTTCGCAGCATTGCCCAGCAAACTTAATTAAATGTCAAAGTTTATGAACTCGTATTTCTAGAAGTGTTATTTATGTAAAATTAGTATTTCCTACTAGCAAAAGGAATGGTATATCACAATAAATAAGAGCGAAAAGGAAACTGGGAGTCGCAATGAAATAACGAGAGAGGACAACAAAAGAGTTTAAAACGAACGAAAATTTGTGAGGTGACAGGAGTGTCATTTGTTTGCATTCCACTACGAATGCTTTTGTCATTCGAGTCGATGAAGTGGTGGAGGTTAAATTCATTACATTGAGTCTATTTAATTTATTCCTATGTCTCACTCACACTGCTATCGAATGGTTTCCTTCCGTCTAATGAAATGCACACTAGAATTCTGCGCTGGGAGCTAATTAATTTTACCTCATCCTCTTCTACTCCGTTGAACTAATTGAAATCAAAACAAGTAGGTAAATGCGATGAACCGAGTGATACCAGAAATCTTTACGTTATTCCTCGGCCTGTGTATCGAAAGTTAGTTATTTGTCTATATTGTAATAAAGAGAAAAAGTTTATAAGTGTGTGGGTGTGTTTATAAAGCGTAACCTTAAGAATCACTCAACAGATTTTTAAAGTTGTTTCACTATTGAAAAGCTCAATTTTTTTTCTGACATGATCTGTAAAATCCTACTAATTTATGTCATAAGCTATTAAAGTATTAAAAAGCAGAATCCTTTTATTTAAATACGACACGCTGGAGTTATAACAGAACATGCTTGCGAAGAAGTCTTTTAATTTTAGTTGACAATGTGGAAAATTGTTGATCCACAGAAAATGCATGTAAAATAAGACAAATGTCCGGATATTTCATTCCAAGCAATATACAGAGTGTGCCACAAAGGGGTTTACTCTTAGAACATTAATAAAATTTATTCCACCGCGTAGCAGACAATGCATTACTGTCAGATGAAGACTTTTAAACATAATCCACATTAGAACATCATCAGCAATGTTTTGAGCATATTTGTTATTTAAGGCAATTATTAAAAATACATTAAATTAAAAGAGTGTAAAGCACTTTGTGGGATACTCGGTATATAACAATAAAACCCCTAGCGCGACAGCCCATGAAAGGCCAAGGCTTGCCGCCCAACCGCTGCGTGCCCCACCTCTGCCCACTACATGCGTCATTGGTAGGGTGCAGTACTGGAGGGTGGGACGTGGTCAGCGCCCCGAGCCCTCCCGGCCAGTTATTCGGCCTTGTCGAAATGGGGCTGCCACTTCTGGTATATAACAATAGACTTCTATTTTTTAGCCTGCTTCCAGTTCTATCAATAATAGTTTAATGCAGGTTAGCCAACGTCAACATTCGATGGATATTTCTAAATCACTCATTCCGATTCGTCTGCGAAAGTGTTAATAGCGTACATTAAAAAATGTATCGTTTTTATTGTTCTGTTTTGCAGATGGAGGGTAGAAAAGTATGCAATATTATATAAATTAAATTCAGGAAGAGCAAAATTACTAAATATAGGAAAAATTGAGCAAACTTTGAAATTCGTAGAACTTAGCTTAAAACGCGTCGGTCGCAGAATGAAAGTTTGAGAGTTAAAAGTAAGAATACACTTCCCCATCATATATACGACGAAATTTTAATTATAAGGGGAAGTGTTAAAAAGCAAGCAACTTCAAGAGAGGGGAATAAATTGTATTATGAAATTGTGAGAGATGGGAAATAAATATTCATTCATTGTTCTGTTAGCTTCTATCGTTTTTCCTTTCCCTCTTTTTATTGTTTTTATTAAGGCCAGTTTATTTGCGTATGAACAAACTACTTTAAGAAGTGACGCTTTCTCTAGAATAAACAATGCTCAATGAATTTTAAGAGAGTCAGCGCTCATTTGCCGGTATGTCTTCATCTTTTATTTTTCCAGCTTACGACAAGACAACCGTCCACGCCGCCTTGAATAATTTCTACAGTGAAGAGTCTAATATGCATAATATGAACCTAATGTGCTGTACCCAGGAATAGGAGCAAAGAAGTTAAAACTATCAAGCTTTCTTTAACGTTCCTGGGATTCTAGAAGGCGTTCCATTAATTGAAAATGCTCACTTTACATTATTATATTATAATTTGTCATCGTTCTTCTGATTTTCCTTCCCATTTATTGCCTTAACGAGCCTTAATTTCTGAAAACGTTGGTAAACAAAGCACAAATAGTAATATACATCCGATTTGTGATTGTCTGTAGGGGCATTTATGATACGGGTCTCCACCAGTTTGAAAGGGGACACGTTACCTCCTTTTCCTTCCAGTTGACGGAGGTGGCACCTATTCGTAATTAGCCAGAGTTGACAAAATCAACATAGGTATGCCCTATTAGTTCGATACAGAACACAAATCATGAGACGCACCTGCAAAATAACAATATTAGCCAATAAAATGAAAGCGTGACGTAAGACGGTACCCCACAAACGGTAAGGAATGGGGTGTCCACAAGAAGGCAGTGCCGATTTCTTTCCGTGCTGTCTGTACATTGCCCTACAGGTATAGGTTATACTACAGAAGAGGACGCCTAGCTCACTGCGACCTACATAGCATTACGCCTCCCAGAAGGAAGAAATTTAATGAAAGAACTGCAGGAGACTACAGCCTGCAGACAGACCACAGAGACTCGCGGAAGTAGAATGGCGTAGCGAGAGCTTGCCCATCTGCAGTATGCGCAGAAGACTATTTTTGTAAACGTACATTATACCCGTTCCAGGGTGACAATATCCCTGTTATGGGCTCCAGTATCTAGCAACGTCTAGAAGTGAGCATGTGGCAGTGAAGAGTAGAGGAGAAGTAGACAGTGGGAGCGGCAGGTACAATGCAGAGAATGGAAGTAGCATGCAGCCTTCAATCGAGCGAGGTAACCCGACTTTATCCGGGCAGTACAGAGGTTTCGGGCAGCTCTCGTTGGCAAGGTTTCGTTGCGTTACACCTATCTTATGTTCCACTGTTCGAGCTCCCTAGAGCGGGCGCTTAATTACCGTCGACCGAGTAGCCCTATAGTGTCTACGGTGAGTCCTTTGAGCAGGCTTGCGCCCCATCTGCCAGGCATTGGCATGACATCTAGAAGCACACCTAAAAGATTATAAGGAAACAGAATTAAAGTGTAAGCAAGATACTATCTCAGCATTTCCCTCCAGAATAGAGAAAACCATGAGAAACGCAAAGTCAGCAGGGGCGGTCGGCAGGAATCGAATCCTGAACCTCCCGGATGCAAGCCTCACCCCAGCGTGCTCCGTGTTAAGAACACTAAATTAATAACTACAACTTCTCTAGAGTCTCACTGCTGAGTTTACTCAAGAGCCATTCAAGCAGAGCAAATGTGATAAGAACGGCAGTGTGCGTTAGTGGTTTAGCTGCACAGAAGTCATAAAGTGACCACGACCCAGTAGTAAAGTTAACGTGCAGAGAATATTATGCTTCCCGCTTTCGATTTCGCTTCTCTGCTCAAGCTTTTATCGCAAATTACCTCTTCAGAGTACGTTTAATGTTATCTACGTCATAAGCTCACATAATTGCTTGGAGTAAAGAGCAAAGGCCAAGTTGCCGCTGATACTCAAAAGCCAGTAACGCGGATTGTCGATACTGACAATGGCGTTTTGATTTACACACAGCGTATAAAGAATTCCATCACATCTTTCATTAGTTTATAAGAAGTGTTATGTACTGGAGAAAGTTAACGTTCTAATGCAAAAATATACGGACTATTATATGTATATAGAAAGATGATCTACGAAACAGAAGATGTTTTCAGCATTCAAATCACCACAAGCAGATATTTAATAGCAAAAGCACGTCCAATATTAAAAATACTCCCAAAATAACAAGAAGTTAGAGAGAAAATGAAGCAAAACCTCTATACCAGCATGCCATTTCATGACACTTTGGGTTAATCTCCTTTTTTTTTTTTTTTTTTTTTTTTTTTTTGGTTCTTTTTGTTTAACGGCTCTGTCAACTGCCAGGATCACAACATTTCGGCACATGGCAGTAAATCCACTGACATGGAGCTGTCGTTTTTAAGCACATTTAAAATCCATCGATCTGGCTCGGATTTGAACACGCGAACTTGGGATCAGTAGGCCAGCGCCTAACCAACTGAGCTACCCAGACCAACCATCTTCTCTTTCTCCCTCCAACTTCGTTTGGTGGGGTGGTCGGACTTTACGGTGTCAAGTATAGTAGAACAGAAGCAGGCAAACCGAAGAACAAAATAGTGGAATGGATTAAATCTGGCTACATATGCATTCCAAAATTAACTGTTTGGCGTCAATGCTCAAGGGTTAATATAAGAGATCAAAAATATAACAAACTGACTTCGAACATCCTGAAATACTTGCAAAATCATTCGCAGTTCCGAGTTGTAATATTCATAGAAGAAGATCTATGCCAACACCAAAAAGGTGGGCAAAGATGGGTAAAGCTTTTTTCATTTTTTTTTTTCTTTACCTGGTTACCCTCCCCCTATGTGGGACTTACAACCCCTAGGACGTACAAGCCAGTGCCTAGGTCAAATGCCTGTCGGGGAGCACAGAAACCTATGGACCGACAGAGTGAAGGCCTGGAAGCGAGTGGTCAGCCAAGCACCAGGTATGAAATGAAATGCAGGCGAAATCGATTATTGGAAAGGTGAGCAATTTGTGGAATGAGTGGCAGGGGAAACCGGAGCACCCAGAGAAAACCCACTTCGTCCACCACGAATACCACATGCGGGTCCCTGGGATCGAACCCGGGCCGTCTAGGTCGTAGGCGAACGCTCTCACCGCTCGGCCACGGCGTCGCCTTATGCGTAAAGCTAATATTTGTAAACTGGGGTAATTTATCATTGTGTAAACGAGGCATCTAATATTTACTTTTGGTGAAAGTGGAGATAAATAAAAGGTCAACATGTTCTCATAATAATGTTATTTATAGCAAATATACCAGTTTCCCTCAGTCACCACCATCATGCAGAGTTGGAGTTGCCTCGCAACCGCTCAACAAGACCAGGCATTCTGTGGGCAGAAAACTGGTAAATAATTCTGAACTCACAGAATTGTCAACAATGCAAACATTTCCACCAAAAAGGAACAAATCAACGTTATCAAAGCCGTCCCAATCGGTCCACAACGAGAATCTGCAACCTTGCATTACAAAACGCCACACTATGTAATTTTGATTGGCAGTTGTTTGATATCAGTGAAAGAGATCTCATATTTGTCACACTTATCTTGTGTGTATTATTCATTCGGCAAAGTTTAATAACACAAACAGATCCGTGATCAATACATTTCCTCGCCTGATCGACTCCAAGCCTTGCGGAGAAATGACGTGATCGGCAATTGGTACTGGTCCCGCAGTTCGGTAGCAGATTGGATCAGCGAAGCCCTTGTTAATAATCGGGTCAGGCGCATGATCTCCTATTCAACCTTGACATATTGCATCACAAACTCTGGGGTATGAATAAACTCCAGGCAAATAGCTTAGCTCGATCTGGTTAAACCTCTTAGTACGATTTACCAATGGAGGTACATTAAAACCACGCAACATAACCTCAAACTTCCAAGAATTCATTTCTTTGCTTATATTAAATGACTAAAAAGTAGAACAAAGGTTCGTTAAGCTAGGCTAATGTATTTTAATTATTAATTATGTCTTGATTACAGGCTTTCCTCAGAACTATTATGACAGCATTCGCATTTTATCGAGGCTTGGTACTTATTTGGCAGCTGTTTACGAAATCCTTTGATGTGCCGCTACACATTATTGCTACCATTGCATCAGTTGCGAGGACACCAGCTTGTTAGAGACCAACCAAATTAACGCAATGCGCTACGCGCTATTGATATACACAAAACTATGTATTGATAACTGTTCTCAATAAAAAAAACCAGCACGGAGAAAAGTTAAACCATTCGTTTTCAGATACGTTGCACAAATAACCGGAGCCAAGTTTCAAGTTCCCTGATCTTTTTCCCATCATAGTATACTGTATGTATTGATAACTGTTCTCAATAAAAAAAACCAGCACGGAGAAAAGTTAAACCATTCGTTTTCAGATACGTTGCACAAATAACCGGAGCCAAGTTTCAAGTTCCCTGATCTTTTTCCCATCATAGTATAATGCTTCCTGTGCTTACCTGTCTCTACTGCAGGAGATAGTCAAAGAGTCCGTGACCTATAAAGCCACAGAAGCTCTCTGGTGGAGGACTTGTAACCGATGACTCAGCAGCATTTCTGTTTCCGTTTCTGCTGTCGGTAGTGGCATTAACTTTAAGAATCTTAAATGCTAACACCTTGTAATAGCTTCTAAGTTGGTGAAACTGCATTCGGACCAAAATGTGTTGTTGTTTTGATTTTAAACAAACGATATCCAATTGCTTAAAACTGATTTTGTGTAGGAATTAGAACTAATCAGTCTCACTAACTGCAGTTAACTGGAGGACAGCGCTACACATAGACCACAGTGGGCTCTTTGTGCTCTGCCTCGTGGGCTAGTGCAGATTTGGACTACGATGTGCGCTAGCAAGGACAAAGTTCTTAAAGATTCCAACTTGACACCAATCCCGACGTGGCCAGCCCTGCCTAAGCCACCCGCCACTGGGGATCGCGGGTGTAGATACTATTACGAGGGCAATTAGTAAAGCAAGGTCCGAATCGCTCTAGATGATCGAATTTAGTGCGAACATTGAAACGCGCATGCGCACCAACTCTCGGCTTGTCTTGTGCATAAAACAACGCCTTGATAGGGTTGCGGTGTGGTGCTCACAGTGTCGGTTCAAAATGTTTAAAGCAGTCGTTGGGCCACCGACTGTGAAATACGGCCTGTGATTCGGTTTTTGACAGCAAGGAACATCTCAGCTGCAGATATTCATCGACAGATCAGTGAAGTGTATGTCCCCAATGTGAGGAGGGACTGCAAAGTGCACAAGTAGGTGAGAGTTTTCGAGGCCTGACGGGACAATATCCGTAATGAACTGCAATCAGGCTGGCCATCAATGATCACAGAAGATATGGTCAATACGTGGGTGAAAAGATCCGTAAGAGTGGCGATTGACGATTTCCACGACCGGTTATCCTCACAGCGGCAGACTTCTATGACGTCGGCATATAAAAGTTTGTAGAACGTTATGACAAATGTTGAAACAAATTTGGTAAATAGAGAAAGATGTAAGGAATTAAATAAAACAACCGTTTTGCAACTATCTATGATGGTTTGATGTATTGTCCTCGTGGAAAAGAAAGGGACCACGCACCAGGAGAGAAATTATCCTGCCACAACGCACCAACCGTCGTCACACTGGAACAGATGTGAAACAGATGAAAGGAAATGATAGAGCATTCCAGGCTTTATCTACCAACCCAGGAAAACCACAAAAAAATAAGCTTAGTCAGGGTCGCCGACCCAGACTTCCAAATATAAGCCTCTTAGGCACTACTCGGTCATTTTTCTTAGAGTAAGCGAAAAGGTTTCCTATTTCCATCCTCGTTTCGTTTTAAATTATTAAAACCGGAAAACGCTCAGTTATTTCGCCTACTCTTCTCGTTCTGGTTATCATTATGGAATAACTTTAGAAATCGATAAATTACAATTCTCAAAATGAAGTTCCGAATCCCGATTTATTGTGTATGGCGTATTATTTAGCTTACATTTACGTTCCCATGTATTCCAAGAATATGATATGAAGATTTCAAGAATAACCCCCCCGACATAAATTACCTTTACATAAAGAAATGTTCGTTATTTTTATTCTCTCTAAAATAGCTCTAATTATTTTTAAGTGACGTGTGTTTAGAATATATGCATACCAAATACAATTTATAACCAATTTTTGCGAATAGCCCATCAAGTCTTCTTTTTGAATGAATTTGATATAATTGGTAAGCCGTAAAACACAGACAAATTTTACAACACAAAAAATGTAGATATTGTTAAACCATACAGTTTGTCTAATAGAAGTGCTTATGGCACTAACCATTTCCGTCATATTTTTCGTTATATTTGAATTTTACAATGCCATTTTTTCAAGTGGTTAGTCACTAAACCTTTTTATCAACGTAATGCACGAAGCTACCAGCTTCCCGTCGAGCTTCTTCGTGGGAAGCATCCCAAATTGAATGCTCCTTGGATGAACTCAAGTTGCCAAAGAGGAAGAAAGTAACTTTCAGAGTTTGGTGAGGCTAGACGTAAAAGATGGGGTAGCGAAATGAGTTTTAAGTGTAATAGTGATAATTTGTGTAAGTGAGGTCATACTAATTGTAAAAAAAAAAAAAAAAAAAAAGTAATTAAAGGCGAATAAAGCTACAATATCCTTCTTCTATTCATAACGAAATTTGTAAATATATAATGAAAGTTTATCTCAAATTGTGTATGAAAAGTTTTTAGAATAATGAGTAGAGAAACACATATGAATGCAACACATATTAGGTAGAAATTAACTGGAACCAAGCAAAATTAATTCTAAAGAACAGACTAGACGGTAAGCTCTCTCTAAATCCACTACACCACTTGATCGAACCAGATTCGACTGAGTAAGTACGAATATTCTTATAACAGAGAATAGAGAAAGGCCTACAGAATGGGCAGTTTTCGTTTGTTCTGGCCATTAGCGATAGTGCCGTTGCGCCTCTGAACTCTTCATACTAAAAGCAATTGCCTAGAAACGCAGTTTCCGCCAAGGCCTCTTTCCAAATCTTTAGAATATCAACATTATTCATTCAGTACGTTCAATTACTTAAGAAAGAATGACGCAGATTGAAGTAAAAAGCGGCCTGTTATAATTTCAATTACTAAGAACATTTGGCGTCAGACTTGTTCATTAGTTTCAAGTTTACTCATTTGAGCCTCAAGATACCAGCGCCCTCAAATCAACTTAGAGTGAATAAAGGATACACAGTATTTCTTGACACTTTATAATTTGAATGTGTATTATTACTAAACTTTACATTCTTGGACGCAATATTTAGCGAATACTTCCATTCTGTTTCAAAGGAAGTGTCAAGAAACATTTTCCATGAATGGCAACCTAAGTAACCAACCCTTCGGTGCAACAGCCCTTTCCGAGTCAAGGCCTACCGCCTGGCCGCTGCGTCTCCACCTCTGCCTATCATGAGCGGGGTGCAGTACTGGAAGGTGGAACGTAGTAATCGCCCCGGTCCCTCCCGACCAGAATCTGGGGCCGCTACTTCTTAAACGTAGCTCCTCAATTGGCTCCTCAGGAACCTAACGAGGCTCAGTGCACTTCGTACCAAGTCTTCCTGTGGGAGAAAATCCCCACTGAGTGGCAACCTGTATCTCTCATTTTTCCACCACTACATTTCACCCTGAAGTTCTATACGGAGATATCCAGGAAATACATGTTTATAGGCACCTTGAATCTCAAACAGCGTCTTTAGAGCAAAGTTTGTGTGAACAGCATGCATTAAAAACGAAAGCTCGGACGAGTCACAATTTCATACTTGAATCATATCTTGAGTAAAGGTATTGGGGGAAGATTCTCAAAATCCACACCACCTTAACTATTTTTGCATGGGCATTTTTTCTTCTCAAAAATGTGTCTGTATATAATCCTACTTCACTCTTAATATATATTTTATAAATGGGAATCTAGGCACACAAAATTAACTTCGAGGAATACGAGAAACTCGTTATAATATGCCGTTTGTCATATTGTTTCCCATTAGCCATTGTGGTAATACAGTGTCCCAAATCAATGTATACACACTTTGAAACGTAATTTACCAACAACGAAATGAGAGATACATATAATGTTTGTTGGTATGGTGCAGAAGGCAATGAAAAAGCATGCCAACACGTTCATCGTTCTACATGGGTTTATAAACAAACATGGCGGTAATAATATTCGATGAACATAAGTGGTTACTGAACTGTTATTGGAAAGTGGAGAACGCTGTCGAAGTTCAGCGACGTTGGAGGGTTGAATTTGGTACACCACCACTAAGGACAACAATAACAAGAATCCGAGACAATTTTGAAGTCGATAGAATGGTGCAAGATGTGTTGAAAGGTCGATGCATTAGAAAGAGAACACTGACAACAAGATCACTGAAGCAGTCATGTAAAGTTTGGCACACTCCCCAAAGAAGTCAGCGTGGCTACGTTCTCATGAGATTGAAATCAAGAAAACCAGTGTTCATTGAAATGTGCGAGATAAAAAATGGAAACCTTACAATCCAATACCTCTCAAATTAACTAAATAAGGACGACTCAATTTGGTGACTGCAATTTTGTATGTCGTTCCTCAACAAGTATGACAAAAGGACTGAATCGTTTGGTCAGATGAAGTCACATTCAAAGTTGATGGCATTGATCGATATAATTGTGTGTACTGGGCTATGGAAAACCCACCCATCTTTAAAGAAAGTGCCGTCGATTTTCCAGGAGTAATGGCATGGTGTGGTCTGTCTTTCAGAGGAGTAATTGGGCCCTACTTGTTCGAAGAGACTGTATGGGCCAGACTTACCTGCAAATGTTGGAAATCATGATTCCACGTGTTAATGATCTCTTTGAGAATGAAAATGAGATTTACCGCCAAGAATACGGGGTTCCACCTCATTTACTGTCATTGTGAGAATTTTCTCGATTGCACACTTTATCAGAGATGGATAATGCGACGAGGAAATGCTAGGAAATCAGATTGAACATGCCTTTAATGACACTCAATTAGAAACAATCCAGATGGTACGTCAAGACGTTTGATGTCGTTGTTGGGAGTGCATTCTGGCTGAAGGTGGGCATTTTGAACATGTACGGGCTTAACGGAGTTTAAGAAATAGAACACAGCAAAAATTGTATTGCTGTCTCATTTCGTTGCTGAGAAATAACATTTCAAGGCGTATAGGTATATAGCAATGAGGGAGACACTATATTGTTATTTTGAAAGTTCCGGTATTATAGATAATGCGCTTTCAAATACATCAAGCTATGCAGACACATGCAAAACAATTGACTGCCATAGCAGCCTCTAATATGCTGTGGTGTAGCTTATACAAATCTAATATCGAATCTATCTCTGCCAACATATTATTGACAAGAAATGGAAAAGGGGGGCTTCGTGTGAATAATGCGCACACTGAAAAATGATAGGCGTAGAGAAAGTGTGTGATTGTATTACATTTCTACAGTTTTGAACTGCACTCTAACTTCTATTTAAAAATATTTTATGTGTCACGGTCATATGACTTTTACTGCCCTCTACCGTTTATTATTGTATACACAAATTACTCAACACGAAAGATTATTTTTCTGTCTACTTTATTTTAGCCGAGAAAAATATTTGCAGAAGTAGACAGCCCCGTGAAAAAAAAAATGTCTGGTACGCCAAATTCATCCATGTCCTAGACGGGACAGCGCCTTGGTTGAACGTGTGGGTTAGTAATGTTAAGATTTGGAACTTGTGACAATTTGCTGCCATTACACAACTGTATCGCGGATGGTGTAAACAAAGACATGTCCCGTGTAGGCCTTGGATTTTTTGTTCCAGACATGACTTTCTCTCTCTCTCTCTCTCTCTCTCTCTCTCTCTCTCTCTCTCTCTCTCTCTCTCTCTCTCTCTCTTTGTCCGCGGGTACATAGGTACCAACGAAACAGTGACAATTAAATGTTTAAGAACTGCACGTTATATTTTAGTTTAAAAATATAATTACTCTTTCTTAATATAGTAAAGGTGTGGGATAGTTAGAACTCATCCTATTAAAATATGGGGATCTTCAACGAGGCAGCTCCAGTTTATGTTAGAAGGATTACTAAGTATGACACAAAATTTAATGGCGGGTGGCAGGAGAAGCTGGTCAACATAAAATCAAGAAAGACATGTAAACATAAATTAAATGTGCAATTACGAGAAACAACATGACTACCGACAGGACTAAAAATAATAAAGTATTGAAAAATTTGAACCATTAATAATGGATAACTCTGAAATGGCTGTTTCAATAAATATTTATTTGAAAATGAGATCTGATACGTTTGTGTAGTGCGTTTTCGTCCATTGCTTAATGTTTACTAGTTATAAAATATTACGCAATTCCTTCCGAATGAAGACTTCACAGCTATTCCTAGAAAACTCCAGATAGTATACATATTATTTGTTATATAAATGTCTTCAATATATGTTAGTTTAATCAACATCGTTTGGATCATTTTTGAGAAAGTAAAAAATGTTCCGTGTGAAGGTAGTTTGGGATTTTCTCGAAAGTGACTGTTTTGCATCTTGAAAGACGCTGAACTTAAATACCACGTTTGGTTAGTTAACCGACTTTTCGTGTGCGAGTAGTGTTGTTCACACACACGCGCGCGCACACACACACACACTTATGTTTTCCCTATCCCCATTGTACCTCCAGTGAAATGCTTAATGAAAATATTAGGTTTATCTCAACATGAAGTAGAAAAAACAGGAGTTCGTATGAATAATTTGTAGAAACCACATGAAATAATTGGTAAAGGTAGCACACAGGATGTTTCCCTTAAATTACCTTTCATCGTCAACACATGGATGTCCAAAGCAATGTTATAAATTTATCCATCTTGTAGAGCAGTGGAGCAGATTCATGTAAACACATGCATTGACAGAATTTCCCTTCTCTATATAGCATTTTGGAGCAAGACACGAAATCTTATTTCTCTCAAGATTTCTGTTATCGACACTTTGCTTCGGTTCCATATATCGATAACTGTCACCACACGAAGAAACGAGACAAGGTCTCCAAGAACTGGCTTGAAGCTACATAAAACACAAGCCCTCTTGCCTGTGCAACTTGCTGCTCTTTTCTAGTGACATATGAATATGAAATGCGACAAGTCGTGTGTTAAGGTTCAGGGTAGGGCGTAATGGTCGACCTCGACACACAAGTCGGCTTGTCTTGGCTTTACATCAAAAGGCGGAGAACATGTAAATGGGTTTTCGTACTTCTTCCTCTTCTGACTTCACGGCTTTCGTCATTTGTTCTGCTCCCCTCTACCAGTTCCTTATTTCTCTTCTGAATCCCTTCCCTATGATTTAATAACTTTGCTGGAGAAAAGCAGTCTAAATTGAAAAGAACAATTGAACAACTATGTGATCAAAATAAATGTGTTCGCTTTAATACAACTGGTACAATGTGTTAATAAATGTACTATGTGATTATCTTAGTTCACTCTGCCTCTTTCTCTCAATGCTGTTTCTGTCAATGCACTACTTCTTCACATTTCCAGCAGTGATCGTAAATATCTTAGTTTTCTTGGCAACGGTATATGGAGAAAATATGGAGTGAGGATGGATTTATTTCGCTTGCCTTGCAAATCTAAATTTGTATTCCACTTTAATTTGAATTCGTTTGAGTGACAGATTCTGAAGGTGCCCTATATCCAGGGTTGCCAGACTGACTTTCCAGAAATCTTCAAATCTGAACGACCGGTTATAAGTTTTGTTTAAATATAATACGAATCATAAGTTCATGTAAGACTTGTTTAATATTACTGAAGCTGACTGGAGTTTGGCTTTTGAGGTATGCAAGTGTATTTGGATAAGTTCTAATTCCGATGAAGGGCATTTGTATTAAAGGGTGATCCAAAAGACTGTGAACCGGCTGCGCTGTGTTTTGTCTGAACGGGTCCTCTGCGCTCGTCGCCGGCTGCCGCTGTCATAGAATAGCACGGATAAAACCATACAACATTTTTAAAACCACCTTTAAAGGCTTTACTTACCAATATAATTATAGCAGATGCTGAACCGTCGTTGTCCGTACATTTTTGCACCTCTTTAGAAAATTATCCATCACTCGCCGTAGTTCACGTTGAGAAATGCTGGCCATTCTCTGACGGATGTTTTGCTTTAATTCTTCTAGGGTGTGCGGATTTGTCTTGTACACTTTATGCCTGAAATTACCGCAGAGATAGAAATCGCAGGGGGGTTAGGTGGGGGGACCGAGAGCACAAATTTTTACTGATAATTCTGTCCTGAAACACACTTTCAATTGTTCTCGTCGAAAGATTGGCCGTATGAGCTGTTGCAGTCTTGTTGAAAAAAGGCAAAATCACGTTCCCTGTCGGTTAATTCTCTAAAAAAAGGGCGCAAAATTGTATTCACGTATGTGCGGGGTCAACTGTTGACTCAAAAAAAAATCATAATAAATACACGCTGTGCAGTAGAAAACAAATGCTGAGCCATAATACACTTTGGGACTAAGCACAGGACTGAATAATAAAGCACACTGGTAACAATGCAGCCGCACGATATCGCATCAACTCAACACTGATTGTGAGCAGAGCAGAGAAAAACAAGTGATGCTCTTGACCTGTATATCAGCTGCTGTTATCGTATTTCCGCATTCACAGTGGAAAAACACCGCGTAGCGGATCACATGTATTTGGATCTCTCTGTAGTTACGAGATGAAACAGTATATATCACTATATGTATTTAGGAAAATAAATGCAATTACTGACCAATACTGTATAACTACTTTGGGACAGTCTGTATAGTTCATTACAGGAAGTTGCTACTGAAAGGAAAGCGGTATCCTTCCGATCTCTCCGTTTTCTTTTATTTGCAATTCCTATTTTCTTAGCAAACTGTCGCTCCACAGTCTAGCTACCTGTAAGATACGAAGTTAAGGGCAAAATACAGGTGTGCCATAGAGTGGGATGAAAGCATAACAGAGCAAACCTTTACATCCTTGCGTACAAAGCCATACATTTCTGCTATATACTAAACGTATCTGTCTTACATTCTGATATGTAGTGAACTTTTGTAAAACAATACTAAAAGTTTTAATTTTTTAAGAGCTTCTTCTAAACATACTGATTCCAAACAAACTGGAAAGCTGTCGAAAAATACTTTTTAAATAAAAATTGTGCCATTTAATATTTCAGTTACGTACCCGTAATGGTTCTTCAAAAATTTGTACCCTTTAGAAGCTCTCCATCCTTAATTTTGAAACTGTTTCAACCAAGTTGAAAGTGTATCAACAAATTTGCTTCTAACGCCAATATGTATATAAAATGTCAGCTCCGTATTTGCAGTTGGAGCATGTCATGTGTACTGAAGAATAGATAAAGCGACGTTAATTGATAGTAGCGAAAACTCTTACAATGTTAACTAAGTTCGGCTTTACATCAAACACGGAAGGAGATGATATTTGTAACCTAGGGGAAAGAATTTTCTAATACTGCGCCTGAATGACGATGAAAGGGTGCTATGCAAATTTCATACGTAATTAATGCCTGATGAAGTTATCATCAACGTGACCAAATTGTTACCACGTGTAATTGGGTTGGGAGGCATGAGGTACACAAAGGTTATGTGATGGGGCTGTAATTTTCGGTAAATTTAAGGTAAGGTGTGTTCGTCGTATAGAAATTTCGTTCTTCGTTTATTTACTCGCAATATTTGAAACAAGTAAAATAATTCATAGCGATCACAGCAATTTTTAGCTAATCTAAGTGTTAACAAAGGCACAATACAAAGAACTCGGAATACATATTCTATTTGCTCCATAATTTTCGAGGGGAATAATACGAGATCATTCATCCTGGCGATGAACAACTGTCAATTTATTTTAGGTGAGTTGATGACTTAATGTTATTTATTCTTGAGGGTTGTTTCCATCAGAAGACACTGCGGGAGGCGGAATAGCAAATACTTCTTGGGGATACGGTTCGGTTGAATTTATCGTTCGAAAACTTAAAACAGCAGATATGTCCTGCAACATGGCTGCAAATATGTAGGTTATTCACAAAGAAGTTCAAACTATTATAAGAAGTAATACCCACTAACAATTTTTGTTGCACGTGGAGCAGACTACATAAACAACAATAAAAGATACCACTGAAGTGTCCTCTTTCACTAGGAATTCTCTTCAATAGGCTAATGAATTAGGAGCTGTGAGTAATATAATAATTATCTTCAAAGCTTTCTTTTCTTTCAGATGAACAGTACACTGGACAATTATTCCAATATTCTTGAACCACTTGTAAGTTAAAGGAATGTAACAGTTAGGCTGGTGCACTATTGAATTGTTTTTTCTGTGTAAAATACTATAAAACCTACACCTACACAAAACACATGTAAAGGAAGAGCAGACCTTTCGGCGCACCTTGATACTGAAACAGCTGAAGAAGAGGAGCCTGCCTGTGAGAAGACCAAGAATAGCCCCGGTGACAGACAGCATAAATGTAAAGAATCCTCCGCGAAAGAGGAAGAAAAGCAGCGGTCGTAGACAGCTGTCGTATCAGGCGAGCAAAACAAAACATCACCTGAGCTAAAGACCAGTCTGAACATAAACAAACGACACATTACAATTGCTGAAAATAAGAGAAATACACGTGATTCTAAGATCCGAAAGAAAGCTTCACCAGCAACCATGACTTGGCATGAAGAAATTGAATCAGCTCTTGCACAGGAAAGCATATATCACAGCTCGGAGGACAGGTAGATGAGAAGTTGGAAATCTCAAACGCAGCACAAAGTGGACTCTTATAGTACTAAGGAAAGTAATTTAGATTCTTCACTGCTTAAATATAGAAAGAACTCAGTAATTACATTTCCATGCATGTGTTTTTTTTTTTTTTTTTTTTTTTTTTTTTTTTTTTTTTTTTTTCAATGATGGTTACACTAACGACGACAACGTAAAGTTTTTGTGGTAAATATCCCCTATGAAAATGGGGATACTGCAATGCTTTTCAAATGCATATGACATACATGCCCATTCTCCTGTAAATAAAGACTGCTGATTTGTCTTATATATTTATACTACATGTATTAATATGGAAAGTGGATCTTAACTAAATCGGGTACTGAATTAGCTTGAATTGAAAAAGTGCCCACAGGGAGAGGAACAAATAGCAACAAAATATCTTTAAAAATGTTCTGTTTATTAATACCTATATGCCATTTGGCTCAAACAAGCACGGGGAAAGGAATCTGTTTTTCTCAGTTGGATCTTACTTATCTGTTACGTTCACTACAATAGTGTTTATACTCTCGCTGAGGATTTGAACTGTGTTTTGCAGGTAGCAGACTGCACTGGGCAATATCGCCCTATAAAAGTAATACATTAAAATATCTAGTAACTGTGATGCAAATATTGACGTATGGATTCAAAGGCATTCAGTGGTACACTTTGTTCATTTTACAGGAAGATCTGCTGCAAGATTGAACCACGTGTATACTTCGCCTGTGTTACAAAATCAAATTCAAGCACCTGTGACAACGCTGTCTTCAAGCTCGAGAAGGTAATATTGGTCTCTGGAACATAGAGATGAAATGTAGAGCGGGCGTTTTTCATCAGTCGGAGTTTTTCACTTTACAGTATAGTGGTTGTACAATCTCCTGTAAGTACATAGTTACAACATTGGGTTGATGCTGTAGGATTAGATAACCCACTAGACGTTAAAAGGTTATCTACAATCTTAAATTACATAGGCATTTGTGTTCATGAACTAAGTTGTCTTCCACGGGAACAACGTTGACTTCCAAAGCACCACTTTCCTGTAAAGTTCTTGAGACAAGAATAACGAAGGTATTGCCTCCGGACACTCATTGTTCTGATTTCTTTCACACTTCCTTGAAGCACCTTCCAATTAGAATCAGATACTTTTAGTTTCAAATGGTGTATGATACATTGGTAGAAGGTTACATAAAACTCATTTGATTCTGGCAAGTGCTTGAAGTGCGATGCATGTGTTGCTAATGTGCAGTCTATTACGAGTCACTTTAAAGATCCCCTAAAGAAACTACGTTGCATTACCATAAAGGGTGTACCCCAACATTTTGCTTTGACATCGTCGTCATCATCGTCAATTCCTTTTTATTCCTCTAAGAAACATAGGGCTGATACAAAACTTCTCCACCTCACTCTGTTGATAGTAAGTGCCTTTACTTCATTCTAACTCTT
Source organism: Tenodera sinensis (assembly GCA_030765045.1). Taxonomy (NCBI): domain Eukaryota; kingdom Metazoa; phylum Arthropoda; class Insecta; order Mantodea; family Mantidae; genus Tenodera; species Tenodera sinensis. The sequence goes on along the minus strand of CM060966.1, from coordinate 108,001,880 downwards.
TCCCATACTACTTGCCTCTTTTTTCCACTGATCTCTTCCAAGTTACTCTTGGTAGTCCTCTCCTGCTGGCCCCCTGGGGGTTCCACTTCAGTGCCTTCTTTGAAATGATTCATTTCCTTGCTGAAGTGTATGGCCTATCCAATTCCATTTGCGTTTCTTTCTTTCCTTATTTATTTTTTCTTTTGTTATATTTAAAAGCTTTTCATTTGTAATTATTTCTGGCCATCTTATTTTAACTTACGCCTGTATTTATTTAAAAGGGTTCAGGAAGATTACCGTTGTTTTCAGCTTGATATGTGCAGTCATTATACATCGCTCCCACTATATTTATTATTTTCTCTGGTATTCCATTGATTTTCATAGTGCTCCAGATTTTCCTTCTTATTACGCTATCAAAAGCTTTTTCGTAACCCATAAACATCAGATAAAGCGTAGACTGACATTCTAATGGCCGCTCTGGAATAATACGAAGTGTATTTAATTGATCTATACAGGATTTGCTTTCTTTAAATCCTGCCTGTTCCTTTCTCAGAAAGTTGTTAATTTCTTATTTATTCCCTTTAGTACTACTCGTGAAAAAAAAAAAAAAAACTTCTACTTACTATTAATAGTGAAGTTATCCCTCTCCAGTTTTCACATTTGGACAGGTCTCCTTTTGGGGGGATTTTTATTTATCTGTTGGTGTCTCTTCCTTTTGCCAATTTTTTAGAAACAATGGCTGTAATTGTGTTGCCATGCCTTCTAAATCTCTCTTCAATACTTGCTTTGACATCTATGACTTCCAGACATAAATTTTCTATATGGTTATAGTCAATACGGTGTATATGTTTTGCAACATTATGATCGTATGAATTTCTTGTATTATACGATTAATTTAAAAATGCAACAGGCTAAGCGTTTCCTAATAACATATCTGTCATGTTCTTCAAGGTCTATAAGTTGTTTTTATTGATGTTAATTCTTTTACATCCCGGGTTCCATCCCAGGGACCCGCATGTGGTATTCGTGGTGGAGCAGGCGGGTTTTCTCCGGGTTCCCCCGCCACTCATTCCACCAATTGCTCCATCATCATCTTTCCATTCTCGATTTCGCCTACCTTTTATATCATCCTCTCCCTTACTATCATATCTGGTGCTTGGTTGACCACCCCCTTCCAGGTCTTCACTCTGTCTGGTCCATAGGTTCGTCTGTTCCCCTACAGGCATCTGACCCTAGGCATTAGCTTGTCAGGGTTGCCAACCTGTACGATAATTATGGGGGTATACGATAATTTGAATGTATGTACTCATGGTTGTCAACCCATACGATAATTATGGGGGTGTACGATAATTTCGATACGGCGAAATATCATTTTCACCGGTTTGTCATATCAGCGAAATGAAATTAATTATATAATTATAATTAATTAATTATGTCGTAAATAGCGACATCACTTTTGCCCTCATGGCCTATCTCCACCCCTCTAAGACAACCATTTCATATCGTACTAACCCTTCTACCGTTTATCGTCTTATTGCCGGTGTGTCCAGTTCTGGTAATCTCAATGAAGAAGGTACTGTTCAGAAAATTGATGATCAATGGAGAAAACTCGGAATAAGTGATAGGTATTCCGTGTGAAATAAAGAAAATGCCTAAACCTGACAGTTTCTGGAGTGCTATTAAACATGTTACCTTAGTGGAAATGCTGATTTCAAAGAACTGACAGAGTTTGCACTATCAGTGATTTCATTGCTCCCCAGACACACTTCTTGTGATGTCTTTTCCAAACTAAGTTTAATAAAAACCAAAAGTAGAAACAGATTGGTGCTCGATACGGTAAATGGACTTATTCTGTCGTCTCAGCTTATGAAAGAATATGATGAGTCCGAAAATCTGCAAGCCACCGAGATGTTAAGTTTATCTCGACAACAAATTTGTATAATGCTGCAACAGTTGAGGAAGATGATGAACTTTCAGATGAATAGTGCGAGAAATGTAAGTGCTAAAGTTGTAATACTGATTGAGATCATCAATCTTGTAAGTGGATACCAAAAGTAACAATACTATTACATTTTCATAAGTCTTATGCTGATACCTTTATTGTTGTAGCATTTGGTTTATGATGTACGATAATTTTGAATCCAAATCTGTAATTTTGAGTGGCCGGTACGATAATTATCGTAATTATAATTTTACTTTTAAACATTGGCACCCCTGTAGCTTGTAGGTCCTAGGGAGTATAAGTGCTAAATAAGGCGTGGATAATCCGGTAAAGAAGAAGAAAATCCTATTATAACGTAATTAATGTGCTTTAAATAAAACATTCAGTGTCATATCTTTGATAAATAAATAACAATCAGTAAATGACCAAACGTTTGCTAGAAGTGGATTTTCTTATTTAACCATCCATTTCTACATCCCACATAATAGTACTCATCTATCAAACTGAACTACCCTTTTTTTAATGCACTGGATCACACCACAGTTGTCACGTCAAAACCGAATCTCATTCATAATGCAATCTGGTCCCTGTTGTTATCGTCGTGCGGAACATTGACAGCTAAACTAGTATGAAAAATATAGCTTTAGCTATCCCACTGTGATTGTGGGTATTTTGGAGTGTAAATTACTAATCACGTTTACACCTTGTCAGACCATTTGAAGCACAACGGCCGCATTTGGTCCCACCAATTCACACAAGATGCGTGCTATTTTATTCTACGTTTATTGAGAAATACCGAAGTCGCTGCTAAACGTGACTTATCTGAACAAGTGCAAATGAGTTACATAGTTCTAAGGGAATGAACTGGTGCGATATATCGCATTTCCATTTAGTGATGTTAAGTTACTCCACAAAATAATGTTCGTAGCAAGCTGTACCTATTCCTACTTGTTGTTTACTTAAATATTTTAGATCAGCAACACATTGATTTTATTACTTTTATAGCACAAACTGGAAGGTTTAAGCACAGGAGAATATGTACAAGTAGCTTCATAAATGCTCAAAAAATTTTAAATCAGAGTGTTAATGCTGATGTACTTTGTTAAAAAGAAGCACTACTTTTACCATATGATGTGTACAGATACTATAGATAATATAGTAAGGGCGTGAATCACTGCAAGAGGCCCGAGTTACTTCCAACATTGTATTAACTTCCTCATACAGTGTTAGACCATTTAAATTCAGTTTCTAGAAACTAAATGAAGCGCTGAACAGGAATGTCGCTTGAGCTAGCTATTAAAGTCATATTCGAAATATATTGATATTCCTTAATAACTTAGAATATGTCATGTCTGCTTTGTTTTATAATTTTGAATCATCAAGCATAATCCATAGTTTATTTTCCTCTATTAACATAACATCACTTGGTATTTAGTTACTTTATTTAATCACGAATATACAACAAAAACAAAATTTAAAAATAATTTCCCCTACTTTAAATTAATTTGTAGAACTTTTAAAGCAAGATTAAATTTAATATTGATTTTAAATCTGTTACATATTGATAGATTTTAATGACTAAAACTTTGTGGATAGACTTAGATTTAACAATGAAATATATTATATAAAGATCTGGATATAACGAGGATAGTTAAACTAAGAAGGCTTTAGTGGGCTGCTCACATATTGGGAATGAATGACCAAAGTATACCTTTAAAAGCATTAAGAGCAAAATTTATGGGAATAGAGCAGTTGGCAGAACAAGGGAGAGATATTTGATGATATTAGAAGAGATGGAAAATAAATATTGAATAGTAGGAATCTGTAAAGAGATATAACAAATAGGGAATAATGGAAAAGCCAAGGCCCAATTTGGGTTCTAATACTACGAAAGAAAATTTTTTGTTACTGTATTTTCTTGTGAATGTTTCAGGTTCCTACTACGTTATAGTTTCATAGCATACTATAAAAGTCAGCTAAAAAGACTAGATTCATCCAGACAACCTTTTTCTATGATGGGCTTGAAACCAAGTTACAAGAAACAAACGTAAACCAAAGTGGGGTTTTATTTTGGGTGTAAAATGAAATGGGGGCCAGAAAAATCCTCTATAAAGGAATTCTGTTATTGTCCTGAATTTACCGATACTTTTACTTTTCTCAAAAGGAAATCGTTCTTCTTTCTTCCTGGTCATGCAAAGAGACTTAAATTTCAAAGCCATCATATAGCGACTAGCACTTTAAAAAACTGGCCATCGCTTAAGCCTACTGTGTTCTCCTATTCTCATGTTCTCAATTAACATAAAGTACGTATATAAAAGACCAAGCATCTTTCAGAATATTTAGTAAGAGTGAGTAGACAAACCAATGTAACTGCAACACATAAGATTTTTAATATTTTTTTTTTTTTCTTTTATTGTGCAGCTACGCCACGTATTTTAAGCTGACCAAGAGCGTTTAGCAGTGCCTCGGATATCGACCAATCAGGATTGCTGATCTTAGGATATGCTTGCATGGATGCGATTTAATCAGAAAAAACGTCAACGCGTTAATGAACCCTAATAATATCAATAGTAATGCTATGCTACATCAATCTCCCGTCTTTACAGCACAGTCAAACGTGATTTAAATTGAATTACAGCGGCATGAATTCATATACATAACAGGTCATGCCAACACATTTACTGAAGCCATATCTGCAGATAAATCAACAACCGCATTAATCACTTCTGGAGAAATTACGAAATCCTACTACCTCAACCTGCACTTCACTTTCCATTGAAAACTAGCAGAATACTTCAGCTTCCAAAATTGTGTCTTTAATCAATGCACATTAAAATTGTGTAAACTTCCAAATAAATTATGCTCTAAAAAAAAAGTGTCTTTATTGTGTTAAGATTTTACCTTCTCTTAATTTGAGATTAACTGTTTCCTCATTCCCATTGTTGGTAACATTGGTTAGTATTTCATAACATATTCGATAGTTCAATCCTTTGTATGCCGGCACGCCTTGATCTTATAGCTGACACAATGGTGACTTCACTGACTTTAAACAACACACGAAAATATTATTTATATATGTTACATTTTATTAATGAAATAATCGTAATAAAATTCATTCAAGTTTACGAGTTTTATCGTAGGGATTACTTATAATGTGACGCCGGCAGACGACAGCGGCAACAGCAAAGGCTCAGGACCGGGCTGCCTCATAGGACTGGCTGTGCGTGCAACAAAGGCGCTCAAGGTCAGGCTGCACAAAGGGTTTTCCAGATTATTCAAGAAGTATGCGGCAGCCGGCGTATTTGCAGAAGTTCGAGAAAGGTCCGAGGTACGTCATGCTCGCTATATATAGAGGCGAGGCAACAAGCAGAGGAGCTAGTTCCAGACATGAGTCGTCGTAGTCAGTCTGCTTTTAATTTTAGTGTGTGTGTGTGTGTGTGTTTGCGTGCGTGTGTGTGTGTTTGCGTGCGTGTGTGTGCGTGTGTGTGAGTTGCATGAGTAAGGTCGCGTCGAATGGAAGATAGCGCAGCAGTTAATGAGTGTTGAATAATTGTATCGTGAAAGTCAACTGTTTGAGAGACATAAAGAAAGGATAACTCCTTCAAGGTTACGAGAAGAAAACAGTTGTGAGTTGTAATATCACGAAAAACTGTAGAGTATGTTAATGTCAGTAAAAGAGAACTGTGTTGTTGTGCATTCAGATAGAAGAATATAAAGTAAGAAAATTACTTGGTCTCGATTTTTGTCATTTTTGTTTCAATAATTATGTACAGATTTGTTAAAAATGAAATAACCACACGTAAGGTACATATGTAATCGATTTAATTCCCCAATATTTGATGTGAACTACTAATCTTAAACACTGGATATTTACGGAATGAAGCTTGGAAGTGTAGGAAAGTAAGAAAATAGCCTGCAGCACGGAAGTTACAACCGTTAGTTAAACGGAATGAGATAGTGTGAACACTGTAAACTAGTAATGATACGGTAATTGTAATTTATGTATCTCACATTGTTGGCTTAAATTACAGGTCTTAGAAACTCGTAAACAAGCTAGGTCTCTTATGCAGGTTAAACACGTGAACAAGAAGTTAGTAAACACAGGATCTATCAAAAGTTTAAAGCACAATAACATGCTAATTAACACACGTGTTGCACAATTAATAGAGTTTGATTTATCATTTTTCCTCGGTATAACATGGTTACAATCTTAACTTTTATTATGTAGTGTTGCGAAGTTTGAGCCACAAATCAACGTTTGTATGAAGCGTTAGAACACACCCTTCCCATAACTATTATAAAGTAAATGGAGTCTTTCTCGACATCCAAGAAAATCCAGAGCGGTTATTTTTTTTAAAAACATCCGAAAACTCCACCTTTGCAAAACACCTATCAGGTTCCAACAACCCGGCCTTCTGACTATATGAATTTTATTCCAACCTACTTTCCATTGCCGAGTTTTACTTAAAAAAAAACCCTAGTTTTGTTGGCTTTCCAACGACCCTACAGTAACCAGAAAGAAATAGGAAAATGTCACAATAGTAGTGGGATAACCTGAAGAATTATACTTTCTGGATGTTAGCAATCCCAATATACATTAAAAAACTGTAACACTCTGCAATGAACAGACGACTTCAATATTGAATATGACCTACAAACAACAAACGAGCGCGATGATGCCAGGGTAATGGGAGTAACTCGCTTTGGGAGGTCCCGAGTTCAATCCCAGGGCTGACCAACCTGGCGTAAAGACTTTTGCCGTTTCTTTCCTTTTTACCTTTATTTTCCCCTTGCCTTCTTGCGTTTTTGTACAGTCGCTAGGCAAATACCGGGTTGGATAATTTGGTCCGCAAATTTTCCTATCCTCCTTTCATCACTGTATTTCATTTTCTTCTTCACCGCCATACCAGTGCTGAACATTGGAGACGTTGGAGGGTAATCAGAAGAAGATCTATAGAAATGTGAGATATATTTTATATACTGGATAAATATATATAGTGAACAAGGAACGACTACCGAAACAGTATTGATTTACAAGTCACAAGGGAGAAGAGATGTCGGTCGACCAAGAGCAGGGGAGAAGTTGAGGACGGAACAGGAGACTCTCCTACTCCATAAAGAAGAAGAAGAAGTATAATATATACATGTATACAGCATATAGATTGTCATCCTAAGATCCAATGCACACCAACTGAATGATATATGACAGCGCTGTCCAACGCGGTGCTCGTGAAGTGTTTTTCTGGCGCCCTTCATAGGCAACTTTTTACTCCAACGATATCTGCTATTAATTCAAATTTCAATACAAAACTATTTCCTTTGCAATATCGTACAAGTGCACACCCATGAAGTGTTTTTGTACACCTAAAGCTGTATTCATTACTTCGCTAGCCAGTGCTTTACCTTTTTCCTCTCAAAAGAAGGGTACTTGCCCTAACGGTGGTTATGACGACGCCCGCGCCTCCTTAGGCATGAGTTAAATGTGCCCGAGCACATAAGAAAGTTGGACAGCACTGATCTGTGATGTAAACGAACAGGTCCTTCAATAGCTCCCAGCTCTCATCAGGTGAGAAGCATGGACCAAGATAGGCTAGAATAAAGGCGAAGTTACGAAGGACTAACGGACTTTGTACTTACGTGGTTGAGAGATCAAACTTGTGTTTCATTCCCTCTGCATCCCTTGCCAGTGAATCACCGAAGTGGTTTTACATCACACGTAATCGAGTTGGCTGATTCCAATTTAAGCATTAATGCTGATAGCTTTTGCCATGACACTCCTTTATTCTCATGGTAGCATTGAATGCATTAATTAAGAATTACCGTTCCTCGCACGAACAGACTGCCCATTTTATAAAGATCCAGCAGATTTAATATCAATTGTACACTTCACATTTTGTGTAAGTTTAAATAAAGTTATCAAATTTAAGGTTTGCTTAGCATGAACGGTTTCAATGTCATATTCATCAGTAGTTAGTGGTATCCTTTTCTGAATTTAAAAGTAATGTTGTTACAATCAGGAATTCAGGCTGTCCATTTATAACAGAACAAAACAAATGCGATGGCCAGTAACTAGCTTAATGTAATCCAATGAAGGCAAAACACGTACAAATTAAATATTTACACTGTATCAATAGTGCAATGGAAAGCAAACACAATTTTTACGCCAACCAGTTTATTGGTGAGTATAATTCACAGTATCCATCCAACACATAGTTAATGGGTAGAGTTACTGCAAGATAGGATCAACATCCATCCCAGACAGAAATGGTTGGTTCCTACTGGCCTAACGAAACGCTGTAGGCGGCTGGTGATGAAGATATCAGCCATCCCAATACAGTTCTTCTGCCATTAGCAGGAATATCGAGGAACAGCAACCATTTTGCCAAGATGATTGGGATTATGATATTTCCGACATGTCAGCAGGCGACAGCGCAGCGTGTCTATGCTGCCACACTGAGAACATAACGGAATGTTCTACTGATATTTCCTCGCCTCAGTCGTTCACCACTTTTCCTGTTGTCTTCCAGTCTGTGGGAATATTTGGAAGTTTAAAAATCATGGCACATTAAGATATTTGGACATCATGTACGAAATAAGGCTTTAAGTGTAAGGTGTTTTTAACGTTCAGAGCGGATTTCTTTAATTGTTTGTGGCTTTTTGGAACAGAAATTTGGTGCCAGAAACACAGTACAATGTCATGAGAAACATTGATAACGAACAGCTCTCTCCAAGAGTACCTAGAATAATTTTGACACAAGAAGGCTGAACTACTTCCAATTCGGTTGCATGCAACATTTCTACAACTGGAAGACCCATGAAATGTACTGCCTCTTCCCACCTTGCGATTGTGACTTGTTTTCAAAGATGAAACGTCCTTAGGAGATCCAAGTTTGTCTAGCAACTGAGGAAAAACAGTACTATTGACCAATAATGGGAAAAGTGTGTTCGACATTAGATTGTACAAATAAAAGTAAGAAGAATACTTACAGTTTATATTCGCGGTGGGTTTAGTGCTACAGTTGCTGGCGTATAGTGTGCAACTATTTAAGTATTAATATTACAGCTTAGCCACAAGAATGCGCATCCAGGCTCATGCCCCGCTAGTTCTGATTGCTTGACAGTACATTTTTGGAAGCTTGAACAAGGAATAAACTAGATAAACATTATAGGATAGAGAGTGAGGACATCTAGCACACTGTGACCTACAAGAGATATATAATGGAGGAAGGGATGAACTGATGAAATCACTGAAAGCTACAGGCCTTAGAGATGCGCAGAATTTCCTAATAGTTCCAGGCTCGAAGGTCGGCCCAACTACTGGAGCTCCTTGAGAGGGCGATAAATGACCCAGCAACGAAGCTCTCCTGCACTGCCTACGGAGAATATTCTTTCCTTTAAGCAAACATCCACGGAATCTGTCCGACACCGTCATACTCCATGAAACCTAGAAGTGCACTTGAAAGATGAAAAGGAAATGGAAACAAAATCGTGGGAGATGAGAAACCATCCCTGTATTCGCCTACCGAAAAATCTAAGGCCAGTGCGGGCGGTTGAAAGGAATCCAGGAATCTCCCGAATGCGAGCCGCACACATTACTTGCTCGGCTGATAAACTTGAGGGCTACAAACTAACACATTAACTTCTGTACCAAAAAGGTCTGCTGAGACTTCGTTCTTCCAGAAGGAAAGGTAACTGAGAGCGGCTAGATAGCCAAGGAGACGAGCGAAGTCCAACAGGAATTTAGAGTAGCAACCTGGCCCAGAATGAATCCTACTATGGGACCTGAGAAATACCACTAAAGAGAAAGCTGCACATTCTAAGCAACCTTTAAGCTAACACTGCTACCAAACGCACCGAATCATGGGTTCGCAAACAATGCCAGCCCCGAGCGTTATCAAACATCCGGCACACCGACTACATGGAAAGTAGCTTTTCCTAATCAGTTGTGTTCTTTCAATTACTCTACATCCCTCAAGGAAACCTTTTTATACAAAAAAGAACAGTACAAATGAAAAAAGTTGTTTTAGTGCAGAACATAGTATTCTCTTGCGACAGAAAGCCGATGTACCACTTCTGTTGTTCTGGCTCCTCTTTTTGCCTAGCGTTGTGCTCCGATCGATTACTGCACTGCGATGTACTCCACGTTTGAATGCGTGACTAAATAAAAACCAAACTTCAGTAACTGAATATAGTATATACGGTTGGTATAAGTACAATCCTAAATTCAAATAGTATCTGAAGTGTTTTCAAAGTGATCGTTCCTGACCTACCTGGATAACATTGCAATAACAACCACTACATTGCCATGGAGAATTGAACTGATTTCGAGTCCAAACTAGGGTTCAAGATAGAAAATAAAACGATGTCGCAAAAATTCACAAATCAAGGTTTATACCAGTGCAAAATTTAAGTTTATGCAAAATTATACTAGTAGAAAATTCTATAAATTATACTATTAATGAGAGTTACATATAACGAATTATTTTGTAATTATTTGTATTATTGCCTATATTAAAATACTGTTTTAGACTTGAGGTTTCCGTGTTTGTTGTGAATGTTAATACTGCAGCTTACCCAATGATTGGAGCGTGGAGCCGTGTGCAGTCACACGGGATACAGGTTAGCTGGGCACGGAGAATGAATGACGAAACCGGTACCGCACAGCTGTCGTATATGCGCACGCATAAGGAGACGCCTGCAGTTGTGTACTTGCGAAAGAGCAACAGCAGAACCCATGTGCACTAATCATGCTGCTTTTTGCACTTTATCCGCGCTCTACTGATGACGCCGAACAGTTCTTTTTCAAGTTCTCGCAGATGTTAAGTACAAATAATGGAATTTCTTCAGAATACTGTATATTGCACCACTTCTATAGTACTTTCCGCTTTTCCGGTAATTGTTTATTTATAGCTGTCTGACAACACAAAATCCAATCACAGGCTTGCCACGCCTTGCAGTGTTGTATAAACACACTGTGAAATAAGGCTGTACAGCCGGTGATATAAATATCATTTGCGCCCACAAAACGCATTTGTACAACAGGAAATATAATAGTAATGGTCAGCTATCAGCCGCATTTAAATTTTGCGGCTGCCATAGTATGCCTATTTTAGTATCAGGTTCTGTCTCTTTCGCATGTCCATTTTAGTTACACTGCGCCTAGGACTTAGTTCCCTTTTCTTTCTAAAAACAAAATTTATCCATCACTTTTTAAGAAGCACATAGTATATACACAGCGTATGTTTGAACCACGCACACCAGATCAGAAATGAGCTCCATCAGCTATGACGAAAGCAGCACATCGTTGTTTGTCGCATTTTTGCAAATACTGTTTTAAAGTTTGTCGCATTCTTCGTCCTAGAGTAACAAAAAGCAACAAAAGCGACCCTGGTCCAAAGCCATACCGTATACAATCCCGCATTTTCATGTTAAATTCAGTATGCATTGAGATCGATTTAATACGCAAGGTTAGAGAACAAATAATTCAGGCCTGGTCGACTTGGTTTATGTTGGCAAACCCGTGAAATATGTTGGTTTGTTGTTCTGGGTATTTTAATCGAGTTTTGAGGTTAATGAATGTTTTTGAGAAGAATATATTGCGAGATTATGGAAACAATAACAGTGGCTCTGTTGATTTATTATACCAGTTCCGCTAAGAAAACAAAATGATGAGCTTGTAGCATGAGTACTGTAGAAGATGGTATCTTTGGGTTATACAGTCAATTGGAATATGGTGGGTGTTGCCATGCAGCAAAATTTCGATCCGATCCTAGTTTTTAAGAGCATCGGGTCCAAGATTCAATAAGATCTGAACCTGTGTTTCCCTGCAGTATTCAATCTGGAATTAGGACTCATTCAGTCTCAATTCCTTGTGGAAATGTGGGAAACGTCTCTTTCCTTCCAAACCACGAGAACTGAAGCTTTTATACTTACCATTTTAATTTAATTATACTTTGTTCAGAGTTCTTTAAGACAATGAAAGGTGGAGATATAATCTTCTACTGTCTCAAAAGACTCTCAACAAAGTATATACTAAACGTTAAATATAAAAAGTGTAGGACATTACCAATACATTTTAAGAAATTGTGCTACAGTTACAAAGTTTCTAATCAATTATCGTTGATTTTTATATTATGTTCAACATTTCTAAATAGTACGTACTTTAAGAAAAGCTTATTTATTCATCTACCTCATGTTAATCAAGATAGTGGTTACATTATCGATTTTGACAGTTCGATACCCGGCTAGGCTCGGGACATTTTTCTTAAAAAACAAAATTGTTCCTAGTATGCCCAAGAATCTGGTATACTTGAAATTGGGTTTTTATTGCTGTTCTCTTTAATTGCGGGGCTCTAAAGACCTAGCTGTCGACGGGCCCTTAAACCCCAATCACTCACTCACTCTTTAATTGCTGTGGTTCTGAGTATCATTCTATATTGGTTATGAAAGTCTACTTAGTTTTGCTCAGAGGACCTTTTTATCAGGCTTGGGTCCTTTCACATGCAGTAAGTCTACGACACAGGACCATCAGTTTCACTCCGCTTCCGAAGGAAGCCATGCTAAGCATTTTTGTGAACAACCAAACAAATCCATCACCTACCGCCGAGTTTGAACTCTCGACCTTGGGAACCAGAGGCTCGCATGTTCCCCCTAGACCACGGAGGACGACAGAGTCTGGTGCATGAATGATGTGAGTGTGCTTGTGTGTGTATATTATCGATTATTTAATAACTATTCGCTAATAAACTAGATTTCATAGTAAGGCTTTAGGGCGCAAAATTTCTGTTGCCGTTTAGTGGACTAGATTTCAGGAATCGTAATTTTTTCTTTACTTATGAGGCAATACTGGTCATAAAGAAAGCCGTCCAAAAACACCTTAGTTTAAAAATTAGCCCCTATTCCGTGTTGCATTCAATTAAGGCAAACAAATCGATGTATTCCGGACATCAGGAAAGTAGAGACAGTGAACGAGCAGATGCAGCAGCTAGTGAAGCAATCGCACTACCAACCGATGAAACAAATACAACCATTAGTCACCAGTATTATATAAACAATCTTACAACACAGCTTGTAAAGCCAATTGGAAAAAAATCAAAGGTTCAGCAAGTCAAACTGTGCGATATAATGACGAGCGCCGTACACCAACAGTTTCTCTCCATTACTAAAACGTTAAGACCACAGTAACAATCGGGATTAAACTCTCACACACATACCTCATCCGAAGGTACATCCATCATCTCGTCTTACACCTCTCAAAGTGTTCTAGATAAGGACAGTGGTGGACGAAGAACAAATTCCTCCAGATGTCCCTATTGCTCTCAGAAGTCAAAACATCCTCAGAATTCTAATTTGCATTAAACACGTTAAAATATCACAGGCAGATAGGTATGTAGGTGGGTGGGTAGGTACGTAGGTGGATGGGCGGGTTGGTGGGCTGGTGGGTGGGTAGGTAGGTTGGTGGGTGGGTAGGTACGTATATAGGTGAGCCGGTAGGTGAATGGGTGGGTTGGTAGGTAGGTAGGTGAGCTGGTGGTTAGGTAGGTAGGTGAGTGGGTAGGTGAGTAGGTAAGAAGGTGAGCGGGTGGGTATGTAGGTGTGTGGGTGGATTGGGTAGGTAGGTGGGTGGATGAGTAGGTAGGTGGGTGGGTGAGTAGGTTGGAAGACAGGTAGATAGGTAGATGGGTGGATTGGTATGTGAGTGGGTGAGCAGGTAGGTAGGTGGGTGGGTGATATGTAAGTGAACGGATAGGTAGTTAGGGGAGCATGTAGGCAGGTATGTAGGTAGGCAAGCATGTAGGAGGCAGGTATGTTGGCAGGTGGGTGGGTTGTTGAGTGGATATGTGGGTAGGCAGGAAGGTACATAGGTAGGCAGGTGGTAGGTGGTGGGTAAATAGGTAGGTGGGTAGGTAGGAAGGTGGGTGGGTAGGTAGGAAGGTGCGTAGGTAGGTGAGCAAATAGGTATGCAGTGGGTGTGTGAGTAGGTAGGCAGGCAGGTAGATGAGCGGGTGCGCAGTTAGGTAGGTAGGTGAACAGGTAGATGGGTGGGTAGATAGCAGGTGAGCAGGTAGGTAAGTGGGTGGGTGGGCAGGTAGGTGGGTAGGGAGATAGGTAAGATAGGTAGTAGGTAAGTGGGTAGCCATTACTTAAGGATAATAGGCAAAGGTATGTGATGCGCAACCTGGAGATGACATTTGTTGTGCACTGTAACTCCGAGATGTTGAAATCTGATATTTAGCTGCAAATTGGTGTTCCAATATTCACTGTTCTAGATGTGTTCTAGATGTCTTCTTAAATTATGTCCTAATTTTTTTGAAAATATTTTTCATTTTATGGAACATTCTTAGAATCATTAGCACATAAAAATAAATATAAGCATTTTTACTCCATAAAAATCTAGGCCCTATTCATTACGTTACTTTATGCTATGATTGAAGTTGCAATGGACAAGACGTGCATTACGACATTCAGATTTTATTAGTTTACGTGCTTGCATGATAAATATGTGAAGATGGAGGGAGAGTAAGTAGCTTAACTTACGCAACGTCAAGATTATCAGAAAAAAATTAGCGAAGCGCGGTTTTCACTGGGAATGATGGATCAAAAACGTAACTGGAGACCATGATACCATTTAACATGTAAGACGCCTCTAAGCGATTCGGCTCGTATCATTACATAAACATTTGACAGGTTACAAGGCTATGTTCCAATTTGCTTCTACCCTCCCTTCAATCTTTGCCGTTTTATATACGCTCTTTCTAACAATTTAATTCGCGCTTTCATTTTTTTTACTTTAAGTTTGGTAAAGAATTTCTCTAAGTTCACTTCTCATTGCCTTTTCTTTACAGTTGTTTCACTTTTTCTTAGTGTTCTTATGACAAACGAAATGTATATTCTGAATTGTCTGCCTACAGCCCATATAGTCCTGTTTATTCCGCATGAAGTTTGCATAGCTGGTAAACCGTAAGAGATAGACAAAATCTTACTATACAAAAAAATGTAGATCTTGCTAAAACACACAATTTATGTCCAAATAAATTTCTTCTGTAGAGTGAACCATTTCGGAGATATTCCTTGTTATTTGTGTCAGTTTTGGGAAAACTTGGACTTTCGTCAAGTGCAACAAGATCATTTTTTATATGTTAAGTGTGCAAAGAGAACGGAATCTCAAAGCTTTGAAAGATTTGACTATCGCTCAGAACCTACTGTATTCCCATACTCCCCTTGCACCTACAAGGAAATAAGCAATAAGATAAGTTGTACAAATGTTTATCTTAACTAACACGAAGAAGATATAGGAATTAGAGTCTGTAAGAATGGTTAGTACAAGAGTAGAGAAAGTCATATGAGTGCAACACATCAGATTTTTTAAAGAGAACCTCATGTAGAATTATAATAATTATTCACAGAGAGGATACCGCGTAACGTAACGATAATTAAAATTGTCCTCACGTTGCTTGTTAACTGGAAGTGGCATTGACACTTGCAGCGATTGCACTGGATACTAATTAACAGATTTCTTACCTACTTGTTAACGAGAACACCTGAGTAACCGCCAGGCACAAGGTTTACATACAAAGTGTTGTTGTGTATGCCTACATGCAATATAACCGGTTTCACAGGCACTCTCAAACGATTGTTTCTACCTACAATTATCACTTCTAATATCTATTATAAATTTAACTTCTCGACACTGACAGTGTTGACTAATATTGGAACAAAGAATAGGTGGGAAAAATTGAGGTCACCATAGCAGCCCGAAACAAGATCCTGGTTTATCTCACTTGGAACCAACACCTTCGGAATTCCTTTTTTATCTTTTGGCTCAATGCAACTACAGGCACAGAAGATACCGATAGCTTCAGCAGGTTACGAAATATACTTTGGTGCGTAATTTGTCACTGCAAAAACTGGCCCAAAACTTCAATGTTCCTGAATCCAAAAAGTTATTCTAGTGATGAACAAAATCATCTAGTAACGATTTTGACTGCCGCACGTTTTTTGGTGTTAAATATTACAATTATTTTCTTAGCAATTAAAAATTCTTCTACTACTTTCAGGAATTAAATCTTATTGGTTTGTTCCGGCTCCAATTATTACAACTGCTATATCAATCTCTTCCGTGGACGTCTCTGGTCTCTTTTTCTATGGAGTGGTCCGTTGTCCGCCCGGTCCGCCCGGCTTAATATTTGGAACTGAGCAGTACTTATAATTTTGCCCTGGCTGCATTACGAGCGCCTCGCTCAGCTATCCTGGTGATAGGACCGCTATCTTGCGGCTTCCAGCACTGCGGGGTTGATTATTAAAAATCACAAATGTTAAGGACAACCTTTAGGTGTTTATCAATCTGTATGGGACTAGGAGAAATTATTTTATTTTATTTAGTACGTCTTAAAAGTGGTAAATAACTTTGTTATTTAAATAATTATTTTCTACTTTTTAGTCTTGTATGTGTGTGAAGTTTTGCAATCGATTTTAAACGTCTTCATGAAAATATGAGAGACATGTATCAAACTTCAGGTTTATTTTAGTTTCTCTTCACTTGATCATATCTAAACTAAAAATCTGGAATACTTTACCTACCAATAATATACCCATTTTTTTAAATTATTTCCGAAAATTAAATAAAGAAGCGATTTTGTTATAATATTTTTATTTCAATATTAAACAAATTAATGACATCCTCCACATTTGCACACTACACTGTTCAATCTGAAATCTGTTACAAGCTATTAAATGGTGTATACATTACTTAAATATGTTTTATCATATACACAAATAAACAGACAAGAAAGTGAATTAATATTGTATTGCCATCCAATTCTGAAGTATGTTTAAAGTTTCAAGTCTCTAGCTCCAATTGTATCAATGTTGTACCAGACAAAAGAAAGCATACAGACAAGAAAGGGAGTAAATAAAAACGTGGTAAAAGTTTTATACAAGCATTATTTACAAGAAAATTGATACTCGATTAAAAAATAACCTTCCTGGCACATTATTAAAATTTCTCTTAAGAACTAATATTTTGAAAAATGTACCCCACTCATAAAAGACATTCCGCTTTTTGTCAGATCCGTATTTAGTTTGTGTTCGAACAAGTATGTATTAATTAACCCGTAAAGCAAAACTGAAAATCCTAGTCTAGTCTACTTTATAGTCTGTTCTGTGAAAGCAAGGTAGATAAACATTGATTCCCTTTATTAGTAATACATTAATTTCTATAATTTCATTAAAGTTAGGCTGTGGAAAATTTAGCGATACAATTTTCAAACAGCGGGAATTCATACAAAGGAGACGCTTTTACAAGCAGTTTTCTGGAGCCCCAACAGATGGCATGGAGAGTTTACTGATGGTCAATCTTTAGATACACTGTCGATATAATCTCGTTTTGCAGAAGCAAGGTATTTCTTGCTTATTACTTCCCTGTGTGTAAACCAGGTTACTGCTTTTTTGAAGCTAGGAAAGTAAATCAAATCAACCTGTTTTCTTTATAAGTAATACTAGTAATTAATATTACATGATGTGACAGATTTTCTAATGGATTGACAAGTTTCATTTCTAAAGACAATGGCACATGTTTTGATAATTAGGAATAGCACTTACTGGAAGCAATTTTTAAACTGTAAAGTGTTTGTGCAAGAGCATAAATGCAACGGGGAGTAGTGAAACATTAGTGAGTGTTGTGTTATCGTTGTCGGTGAAATTTAGAATCGGAGTTTCTCTTCATTTAGCTATGCAAAGAAGAAATAAATCATCGAAAAAATAGGGAAACACCAGCATCAGGAAATTTGAAAATAAAAACGGAACTTGTGTGAGGCATTTTAATAAAGATGCTTATGGTGTAGAATGCTTATAGGTTGCAAAGTTATTTTGTTGACCATGTCTACTCCTCTCAACTTATTGCTTCCATACTATAGATTATCTCTATAGTCTCTGGTCTACTTTCGCACCATTTTTAAGTTCAACTTGATAGCGTTTGTGTAATAACACTCAATGAAATGGAAACAACCTCCCAGTTCTCTCAGGTTAAGGGGGGACCCTAATGATTTCTTAACCAAAAATGGTTAAACATTCAAAATTTGGATTATGTCATAAGATCATATCCCAATCCTTCCCCAATTGGTGATATAATTATTGTTCATGTGCGGCCACGCTGCATGACCAAATTATGCCCACCGACTGAAGTTAAAGAAGCAACACAATTCATTTTTTTTCGGATTTTTACGCGGAATTTCGCTCTTAATGTGTTCAGTGAAAAAATTTATAAATATTAGTTTTTACAGAAAAATTGCTTTTTCTCAAAACTTCTTTTTACCGTTCAAAATGCTCCACAAGTGGCGATTTAATTCAGATCTTGAAACTTTGTATGCATGTAAACATCTATATTGTGCATAAAGCTTGCTATGAGCAAAAAAATAAAAAAGGATAAGTGAAAAATATTTTAAATGAATATAATAATAGTCCCTAGCGCAACAGCCCAGGATTACCGCCTGGCCACTGCATCCCCCACCTCTAGCCAATACAGATGTCATGAGTGGGGTGCAGAATTAGAGGGTGGAATGTGGTCAGCGTCCTGAGTCCTCCCACCCGTTTATGCGGCCTTCGCGATCTGAAGTTGCTACTTCATCAAGTAGCTCCAATGGACCCCTTTGGGACCTATTATTTAAACATTATAATGTAAGGGACCTATTAAATATAACTGAATTTATTTTACTAAATTATTAAAATAATTAAAACTGTGCATCAGAATCACTTAAAATTCGGTACACATCCTAATATTTTCAGAGTCATTAAACTCTGAAAATATTGTGAACAGTGGACAAAAACTTTCCAAATTCAACAGAGCTTTCATTAAGAAGTATGTTATGGTTACAAGAGTTCAGTTTGCAAACGCAAGATAAAGCAGGTGAGCTTTCACATAAGACGATGTTTTCAGACTGCATTAAATTGATAATAACTTCTTTTACTGCTCCTTTTCTATTCTTTTCCGAGGAATGGTATCACAAGTTGCGGTCATCGACACCATATGACCGTGTGTACCGCCTTTCACTATCTCTTTCTCTCAGCCTTGACCTGAAACCAACACACGCATGGGCACACCTACTCACCCATGCTACAAGTTTTCAATCATCCCATGTTTCAAAATGAGATACTGCGACCTTCAAATCTGTCTCTGGTAACCTTCAGTAGATAAAGGCATAGGCCCTAAAACTGGCTGAATAATGCAATGTGCCACCATAAACAGGGCATTCCAACTTTACCATGCTGGGAAGATTTGTAATAGTTGACTTGCCTGATAAAAGCTCTTAAATTGCATTAGTGTCGTAACCTACAAGAAAAAATAGACTCTGTTGTTCAATCTAATCAGTTCTATTGAAAATAATTTTTGCAAGGCTATTCGTATACTCTAAGTTCTTATTAGTCCATACGTAACTATCCCCAGAATAGCAAATGTCAGTAACTTCGTTGTTTTTAGAAGAGTTGAGTGTTTTTGGAATCGTAACAAGTATATATCATGCAAAGCTAGTTTCAATTTCTCTATACACACAGTCATACTTGTTTAAAGTGAAACGGAACTCTGCTGTTGACATCACATCTATAGCTACCAAAAGGACCTTAAAGCAGTTAGGCAGGCGTACAGGAGGGAATTCCACATTGAGCCAAGCTTTTGTATGCCAGACTCCGGGAGGAATGGATGAAATGAGAGCGCTCTACGGGTGTGCTGGAACTAGCTTGAGGCTGTGCTGGAGATTCTTCATCTTGACAGCAGAGTTCGCCAAGGAGCACCGGTCAGACGACAACAACGCCACAGCAGTTAAAAGCCGACGGAAAAAAAAAAAAAAAAAAAAAAAAAAAAAAAAAAAACATGGGTCAGGAAGGTGAGTCGTGGAAATCGAACCAACGACCTCTTGAAGCCTCTCACACATTACCGCGGAGCCATCTCGCTCGATCAAGCAGATAAGCAATCGGGGCCAATAATAATTCAATTAGCAATTTAAGGCTCGACTTCTGAAACACGTGGTTAAAAGTGTTGAATACTTCATTGTGCGTTTACTAATACCAGAATTATTCACAGATAACTAATAATTTTATAAAGATATAATAGCATAGATAAATAATTGCAATAGATAATTTCCGTAGTTAAAATAGACGTATAATGGAACAAAGAAGGATTATATTTTGTAAGTTAGTGTAGCCAAGGCAATTATAGTTTCAGTGAATTCAGCCGATAATGAAACAATGCACAAGATATAACTGGAAATCAGTTATGTTCAGAAATCAGGTGCAGTTACTATGTCACGTAGGCAAGTTTTGAAAATTAGAAAGATCAAAGACATTCTGAGAATTTATCAAGTCACCGAGTGAAACACTGTGTTTCACAGGCCAATGGGATAAACAAATTATAAATTACTGTGTTATTTAACGACGCTATCAATTGCCAGGACCACATCAGCCGGAATTTGGTCCCACAGGAGTTCTTTTACATGACAGTATATCCACTGACCTGGAGCTGTCGTTTTTAAGCACACTTAAAAACCATCGGTCTGGGCCGGATTTGAAACCGCGACCTTGGGATCAGTAGACCAGCGTCTAACCAACTGAGTCACCCAGACCGACAGGCAAATTTACTACCTGAAACGTAATGTAGAATGTAAACGCGATTTAAATTACTAAAAGAGTTTGCATTTCCAAAATTCGTGGTGTTTTTTTTTTTTTTTTTTTTTTTTTTTTTTTTTTTTTTTTTTTTTTTTTTTTTTTTTTCTTCGTGATTTACAATCTTACAAGTGTGTTACTGTGACCAATTATATAAGCAGTCCGGAGTGCCTTAGAAATGCGTTCCGATTATACAGATTTCGCTGCCAAGTAACTGTCCGACTAACATTTCAGCGATTCACGGCAAATTAACCTTTTCATATTATTACAGAAACAGTTATTTTAAACTGTAAAGTATTGATAGGTTTTAAGTTAGAATAGTAATACTTCAACAATTAGTTTTTCGTGCTAAGATTCAGAAACAGTTATACTGCATTCTCAAACAGTTGGCAACTCGCTTCAAATAGATCATTATTAGTTTCCATTAAATTTATTTGTCAACTTAACTGGTATTGTTTATCCTTACAGCCACTCACATAAATCCTATGTAGATGCTCATCACTAAGGTGATTTTATATACTCCAACTCAGTTACACACCTTTTTCACAACCTTCATTGCCGATATACATACTGCTACTGGGGCAATCACCTTCTTAATCGTGTTTAAGTTTTCGGTGATATATCATATGGTTATCTGAAAGCTCAGCAATAAAAGGCGGAAATTCACATCCGAAATGAACGAGTGATGAAGTCTACGACTGCGCTTATTGAAAATCCAGATAAGCTGATCCATAAACCATTTGCTGGAGTAGGTGAGATTATCAAGTTTACTTGGGAAGAAATGATTAGATAGGCTAATAAGAGTGATTGCAGAGCAAACATAACCAAAATGTATTTCGCGGCCATACTTGAAAATACGATCATACTGATCCACAATGATTTTATATCATTCGCTCACCAATGTTATTTAGAACTCATGGCCTGGAAAAGGGCCCTTATGACCTAGCTGTCGACGGGCCCTTAAATAATACTCACTCACTCACTGGACTGGAAATCTCATAGCTAAAAAGAAGAAGAAAAAGAAGTAGCAGTAGTAGTAGTAGTCGTAGTAAAGGTGGTAGCAGCAGTGGTAATAATAGTAGTAGTAGTAGTAGTAGTAATAATAATAATAATAATAATAATAATAATAATAATAATAATAATAAGAAGAAGAAGAAGAAGAAGAAGAAGAACAATAATAATAACAATAACAACAATCGTTACGTCATCACTGTTATTATTATTATTATTATTATTATTATTATTATTATTATTATTATTATTATTATTATTATTATTATTATTATTATTATTATTATTGTTATTACTATTATTATTAAAGTTCAATTTAATGTGCTGACGTAATATATTAGATGTAATGAGCATTTAATGAGACAGAACAGCGCAACCTCTGCCGTCACTATGCTTAATTAACATGTAATTAATTGAAACTTTTTGGTAGCTTTTTGATAACTAACAGAAAGTAGATAGAAAATAAGCTTTTGTATGCAACTTTGTTATGCAAATGGAGGAAGAAGGTGTGATTCAGGGTATTTTTGTTTTAGAGAAGTAGCTGGGTTAGGTGGAAGGAAATAGCCATTGCAGAAGCTATTCTTCCAGTTGGACATGTTTTGCGGTTTCACTAGTGAAGCGAACGTTCGCGGTGTGTTGTCTTTTTTCTCTTTTTCTCCCTCTGGCTTATTCGTTTTGTACATGACCGGGACCGCATATTACCTCATGCATGGTATAGTGTGTTCAGTAAATTTGGAAACGTTACGATGAAAATAAGAGAAGTTTCTTTGTCTGTAGTTAATCTAAAATATTACTTCTGCTTTAAATTGATTGCCGTCTCCTCTTCAGGTATTTGGCCTAACCACAAGTATAATCTGGCATGAACATGTTTGCAAAAGGAGTCACACAGCATAGTGTTGGATCACAAAATCAATGGGATTGCGAAGTAGTAGACCTGTTAAAAATTAATCTAATTATAAATTGGAGCCAAAACAAATCAATCAGTTGTCTAATCCATCAAAGCTAATGAGTAGCTTATGCGTAATTTACGATAGTATTTTGTAACAAATTAAAAGTCCAGTAATTTTTAATTCACTTTATTTCTTCCAAAATTGAATCACAATTCACAGTTCATGACCTTGCAACTCACAGTTGTTCTGTTGTATCGTAACCTTTACACAAACTTCACAAACACTGCTTAACTGTTCACACCCCACTCTGATAATTAGCTAACTAAGCTGCTGAGTCCGTGCCGACTCGTTTATATAGTCTCTCAATTACCGGCGATTTTTCTGGAAATCGAACTGTCTCGGCTTCTCTCGTAAACAAGTTCCCGCATGTCGAAAGATTTTAGTTGCGTGAACGGCCTTCGTTCTGAGATGACATTGTTGCCAACGGCGCTTATAAGCAGTGGTATGAGGTAGAGCTGGCGCAACGAAAGATTGCCAAACTGTAGCATGCGCAGAAGACTTTTCGTACACGTGCGTTAGACTTGTTGCAGGGCAACAGTATACCTATTACGCGCTTCACTATCTACCAACGTCTCGAGGTGTGCATGTCACAGTGAATGAGTAGAGAGGGAGTAGATAGTGGGAGCGGTAGGTACAATGCGGGGAGTGAAAATGGCGTTTGGCCTTCAATCGAGCAAAGTAACTCGACTTTATCCGAGTAATGCAGACGTTCACGCAGCTCTCGTTGGCAAGCTTTCGTTGCGTTATATATAGTCACTTAATTCTCCTTTGCGCTCGGCACTACGATAGAATTCTCACTAAGGACAAGAGGATCATTCAAACGTGTTATCTCTTATAGTGGCTGTCCGACGTTGCATGGGTAACTCTTTAAGTTTGAATGATGATTTATCTCATTCCGACCTTAGAGTGTGTCCGAATGTCAACTCTCCTGGCAACAGAACACTTGATTCAAGTGATAATAGTTCGTTACATTGCGTATATTATCGTTTATATGATGTAATCAAATTGGAATATTCGAATAATACATTTGAATAAGCACAAATATTAAACTTTAAAAGCGTTTAAAAATAAGCTTAAAATATTTTAATTTATTGTCACGTGGTAATCGGTATTTCCCCGATTGTGTCAATGGCAGCGAAACAATGTTCTGGCCACCATCCTTTTAGTAATGCGCATGCGCACGTGGAGTCATGATCACGGAGTGTTCAGTTCCTTAAAGTATGAAGTGTAGAGAAACATAAAAGCGGCTAGTCCCTAAAAAGTGGTGAAAATGCAATTCCATTAAACGCAATTCTTTTTTCTCAATAGTATGATACCTTGCTTTGAAAGATGTAACCAAGTTGACGCCAGAAGCAACTGCTATACCTATACCGAGAGAATCAAAAGGTTCCGAACCGAATACGCGGTGTTTTGCCTGTCCGCATCCTCGGCGCTTGTTGCAGCTCCCGCTATCATAGAAAGGCACGGATGAACCATACAACATTTAACTACTTTTAAAAGCTTTACTTACCAATCTTATGAACGGAGATGCTAAAACTGGCCACCGTCTCCATAGTACATTTTTGGTACCTCTTTCGGAAACAATCCATCACTCGCCATAGTTCATGTTGAGAAATGCTGGCAATTTTCTGGCGGATATTTTGTTTTAATTCTTCTAGAGTGTGTGGATTTGTCTTGTACACTTTATGTTTTAGCCACCCCGAGACAGAAATCGCAGGGAGCTAGGTCGGGGAATGAGGGGGGCACAAATCTCCACTAATAATTCTGTCCTGTAACACACTTTCAATTGTTCTCATCGAAAGATTGGACGTATGAGCTGTTGCAGAGCCTTGTTGATAAAAGGCAAAATCACGCTCTCTGTCTTTTAATTCTCTAAAAAACAGGAGGGGATAAAATTCTATTCACCTATGTATGGGCGTCAATTGTTGACTCGAAAAAAAATTTGGCCCTATAACTCTCTCTCTCTCTCCCTTAATGGCACACCATACAACAATTTTTTCGTCATGCAGGGGTATTTCATGACAATATTAGGTTTTTCTGAGCTCTAATGCCGACCTCCTTTCACAAAGATAATGATAAGGGATGAAGCCCTTAAAAGTAGTCTTGAAAATGTATGGTTTCACCTGAGCTTTTCTATGACAGCGGGAGGCGGCAAGGAACGCTGGGAAATCGGACAGGCAAGACACCGCTCACCCGGTTCGGAATTTGTTTACTCTCTCGGTATGCAAACAATGTTTCAAATGCGAGAACGGAAATAAAACACACGAGAACTGTAAAATCCTCGAAAAATAAAAGGAAAAGCATTTTAGTGTTTTAGGGGAAGGAATGATTTTGTTAAAAGTGTCAGTCACTTTAAAGTAAATGTTATTGTTTATTCGAGGGAAAGCTATATCTGGAGCTCGTGATATTAATGGTACTAATCAATTTCCCAAACTTCTTTTTAAGCAAGGTGACGACGTCCGCGCTGCACAAAGGTGCACGCACTAAGAAGAAGAATAAACATGCTACCACTTGCTAAACACAAAAGATTAGTCCCACCTTTTTCCTCCACGCTGAGACACAATCAATCAATGCAGTCAATCTAACAAACAGTTAAACAAAATATACACTCTTGCAAGTAACTTCTAGAAGACTGAATATATTAACCTTACCCAGTATGTATATATTCTTGATCCTAAAATTATTTGTATGCAATCCAGTATATTTATAACAAACAATGAAATTCATGAGATAAACACTAGACAAAAGAGTACCATCCATCATCCCTGTACCGAACTTTCTTGCTTCCAGAAAGGTGTATATTTTGAACCCATAAAGATATTTAATGCACTCCTTAATGATCTTAAGGGAAAAGTTGACAATTTCAAAGTTTTTAAAATTGCTGAGTACTTGAGTTCAAAATAATTTTATTCTGCACAAGATTATCTGAATGACAAATTATCCTGATAAGCTTATGTGGCTCTGTAAGTAGTATCTAGCTGTTTTAGTGACAAATCGTTGCCGATTACACTTGATGACTGCTCGAAAGCTAATTAAATGTGTGTGTACGAAGAACTACTAATGGGTGCTATGCATTGCTAATCAAATAACAAAATGATGAGACGTGGCAGTAAAAGCCAAATTAAAGTTTAGAACAAAGCTCAATTTGTACGTATTTGTATAGACATATTGTGTAATCTTACAACTGCAGGAAGACTTGATTTAATTTGCTTTATTTTTGTTTTCTCATGTTGTCTGTATATATCTTTTTAGTTCATTATTCAAACCTCAAGTTTATGTGGATAAACTGTACATTTCCTTGGCATGTTCAAAGGTTCATTAACCTTTATGCCTACTAGTGAACTCGTTGAACTCAATCCAATCCTAAAATAATACGCTAAATACAGCCACAATAAGAACGCCACAGCAGTTTTAGTGTTAGACACTGAAACTGCTTGATTTGTAAAAAGTGCTCCCTTGTCGTAGTCCTTAGTTCTTTTTACCTTTATAGTAAGGATTGTTTTAAAGAATAAGGTACCAACATTTGATTATACTTCTGACTCATTGCACATATACAATTGAGCTCGAAGTTCATATTGGATGTTTTCATGGTTCGTGGTCATTAGCACGTTCTTCTTCTTAATATTTGTCATACTGAGCAGCCAGTATGTAATTTTCTTTAGATCGATTTTTCTTGAAACATACTTAACATGGTGCTATGTTGCTTACACGAGTATTTAATTTTCCCTAATAGTAACTTCTCTAGAGTCGTTGCTAGCTGAAGCAGGACTATGGTCTCGAAACTCACTGCCCAGGGAAGACGAGGATATGGAATCTGTTTTGTGGAACTGATTTTCGACTATCTTTAAATGTAATATCGCATTAATAAAATACCTACTATGCTAATTATTAGGCAGGCCTAACTCATTGCCTAAATCAACAAGTAAGAAAAAAACGCCATATTTCAGGTTGCGATTAATTGTTGTTCCACACAAAAGCCGTATGTAGGACAAGGTTGGAAAGGGTAGAATGAGACTGAAAAATTCAGTGCCACAGTCGCAATTTGAACCATGGATCTTCCCGTCTCAGTCCGGCCGCTCTAACCACTGAGCTGCCATTGCCAACGTGTCGATACGACATTTAAGTACGACATTAAGGTACGTTGTCTCACTTGAGTTTGAGATCTCCTTGTGTGGTTTACCGGGAAAAATGTGAATTGGAGAATTTAATGTGTCGGCACGTTGGCCATGGTAGCTCAGTGGTTAGAGTGGCCGGACGGAGACCGGAAGATCCATGGTTCAAATCCCGGCTAGGCATTGAATTTTTCAGTCTCATTCTACCCTTTCCATATTTCAGGTTGTTAAGGTCGCGCTTCATGTCGTCGTCAGACCATGCATGCCTGTTTACATGACTACCTAGCTCAAGGCATCAAGTCTGATACAATTATAACCCGTGAAACGACTTACGTCTGCCTACTACTAACTTGAAATATACGATTTTATAACTGTAAGATCACTTTTAAAAATATACGAAAATATTCTTTATGAAACTCATTCAGTATGATTCTAGTTTGAACGGTTTAAAGATAACCTGATTTCAACTTCACTTTTATAATGTCTAACGCTATTAAGTTTGCTTTATGCTGGAGAGTTCTACGATAAGAGTATGCAAATAAAGGAAATATTGCTCCGCTTCCAGTGCTCCTTCAGAAAGATCTCCTAAGAGCTTCGCTGCAGTCCTCTGAAATCATAAGTATCAAACCAGTAAGGCATTGTGTAACTTTCCTGGACTCTAATTACAGCTCGAGTGGAAGTTATTAAACAAGAACTTGCAGGGTGCAGTGAATTTACATCAATCACGTGTATATTGATTGCAGTCTGCACTACTGCAGCGTCGCTGCACGTGCTACTTCTCCACCTAACACGGAGCTTGAAGCCCCAATCCCATGAGGGACTTTCCTTCTGCAGAGCTTTAAGCTGAGATTAGTGACAGAATTACGACTGCGACAGTTCCCTTGAATGTCTTGTGGTGAAACGAAACAGTGATAGCAACATTGTTGTGCTGTCAAAGTTTAGGAATTAGTTAATTAGGTAAATAATTCTATCCCGCACGGATGCCAGGAGTCTATTATCTTCAGAAATGCTGCTCCGCTATAAAGATATTACCTGCTTACTGTATACTACTGTGCCTTATGTACTGTAGATCTCCGAGAAGAAAACTTCTGTAGGCTATTCTGTTCTCTGTAGTAATGAGGAGGCAGAGTACCACATACGAGCTCATGATGGCATAAATAGATGTACTATCTACTCGTATATTAAATTCATCGCGCAACGATGCTACCCCAGCGTTAGTAGCATAAGAGCGTATATTTTCTAAGAGGTCTAAGCCTTTTTATGCTGAAAATCTTTCTCAAATAACACTAGGGTTGTTCATAACAACACATTCCTTACAGCCACATTCTCGTGAGAGGAATATAATCAGTTCAGTATTGGGGACAACAGGCGAACGGTTAACACTGCCTGTCACCTCGGCTTACCCTATAAGAGTAATATTTCCACTAATATGCAGATCTTGACAAAGTTGTAGCAGTAATTGTACTGTTCAGAGTCAATAAAAGGTATCTAGGTACCCTTTTGGACTAAATGATCCTCTTTTTCATGCACCAGTATCCACCACATTACGCTTCTGTTAGGAGAAGGTTGCCTATTAGGGGCATTTAGGGAATCTCGTACTAGCTTCGATTTTACCTTGTCTGAATAGTGTTTTAAGACCCTTCAACGACTATCTCTGAGGATGAGAATCCGTTTGTAATTGTAAGCTTTCTCAAGCGTCTAAGTAAATCTTGGATGGCAAATATTTCTGTCGGTAAATATCGTGCAATATAAAAGGCTTTATACAACGGGAACGGTTGATAAACCGCACAAGCTGGTCATGCGCTGCACAGGGTCATGATTCGTACAGTTCAGCCCAGTCAAGATCCAAAAGTTGCTTGAACGAGAGGGCGGAACAGTATTCAGAGTTCATTGCATCCGGACTCGCAATCCTACTGGAATATCTAGGACATATAGAATGAAGACATGCCATGTGTTGAACAAATGCTTCACCAATTTTCTGTAGGCAGTAAACATATATCGTTTTCATTTGCAAATATACATCCATAGTGAGGAGATCCAGCAGTATCTCCAGCGCAATGGTTGGTGTATTTCTGAAGGCCCGTGTAATACACAAACGTGTTAATCACCGTAGCTTGACAAGCCTTTAGGATCACATAGCAGAGATTACATGTTTCTCACGCTGAAAAGTGTATAGGGTATACCACAAAGAGGGACACCCCGCACAGTGTGACTTCGGGATAGCTATTATGGCTACCAACCGCGCAAGAGGAAAGGGTGAAGCAAAGGAACAATAGGAGGCTTTAGGCGCAGGTAGACAAGCCATAGAGGTGTGCAAAAGGCTCTTACAATGCCTGGCTCGAAAATCGTCCGATTCATCGCAGAGAGGCGATGAACGACTCGTTCAACGAAGTAGCTCTTTGGGGAATACAAGCATTTGCGCCATGTCTCCGGCACTGACACAGATCACGAAACCTAAAAGTACACCTGAAAGAGAAGAAGGAAACGGAATAAAAGTGAGATAAAGGAAAGAAAATCGTGGTAGATGAGAAACTACCCGAACATTCGCGTATCAACCAGGTAAAACCATGAAAAGCCCAAGATTAGATGGTAGACGGGAGCCGATCCCCGACCTAAAGCGAGTTCACACGTCACCACGGAAACAACTCCGTTCGCTGAAATCGTACACTAATTATTTAATTGGCGGGTCGAGGAGTGTTGTCAGGCCGAGGAAAGCCTGAGGTGTATCATTCGTATACCTACCCTTGTCAGGGCTTAACCACTGATGTGAGGAATGTGGTGTTTGCAGGATGGTAGGTGTAATTGGGGTTGGGGTAGTGACAGGTGGTATCAAGATTTGCTCTTCAACAGCTGCAGGTCAGGGTGCAACTGTTCAAGTATCCAAATATTATTGGGGGGGGGGGGACTTAAAATTTTGTAACCCAGGCATCTCTTGGTAGGATTGTACATGAGTTCAGCTTTAGCTGCTAAAATAATTCAACTTGAAAGTTCAACAAAATTGGAACAACTTACACAGAAAACAGAAGGAATATAGAAACTCTGTACTAAAATATCTGTATGATACGTATTTGACTTCAGGGGAATTTCAGTTGGCAAAGTGGTCATTACAAAGAGTTGTATAACCTGCACTTCACGAACACCTGATTAGAAGCAGTTAATGTACAACGTTGTCCCAAGGTAATACTTAACACAGAAGGTGACTGGCAATTAGCAGATCGTAATGTGCGAGCAAGTAATAAAAACAGCAAACTGCGTCGCCGTAAGTTTGGTGGTTCTGCCGCGAGAGGACTCATCTGGAGAGCAAATTAAACTAATGGACCTTTTAGGGTTCGGTTCCATTTTACAGCAGAAGCTATTAGTTCTCAAAATAATCGTTAATCTTCAGCCATACCTCGTTATTGCACTGCCTGTTTGATAGTTTCCCTTTGCAAGTCCTCATAGGAAAATGTAACATATAGAGGCTTGGAAAGACTTAGGTTACAGAAAAAGAACTAAACTTCGAAAAAGCGCGAAAAAAGTTACAACCTTTGAAAGCTGCAGGAGAAAAGTAAATTTTAATCTTACCCGGTGCATGTTTAATTCCAGAACACTACAAATCATTGCAAATTGGAATCAAGAAGATAAAAAGTCAATGATATAGGTATAAAGAGTAAGTCTTGTCATTGTATATAAGATAATACAACAAGCATGAATCGGGAACAACAAGCAGCAAAAAGGTAAGGAACTGGATCCTGCCTTAGAAACAAAGGTTAAAAAAAATCTGAACTCATAAATGTTTATGCCACGAAAGAACATGCAATGAACTAAGGAGCCCTTTGCATGTCAATTCTGAACTTGCGACGCGTTCGAAAGATTTTCGCATGCAGTTTCTAGGACCTAGATCCCCGAGCCAAATTCTTGCTGAAGTCCACGCCTACGGCCGGATTGCGCATGGTCTTACCTCATGCTTGCACTTATGTTGCGTTATCTTAATGCTATATCTTCACTGTGAAATGGAGTTTAAAGCCTTCTCATTTCATTTGCCGCTAAAATATATAATTATCTAAGAATGAATGGCCACAGGTGATCTTGAAGCCAACGATTGCCCAATGTACTTTCACACATTCATTCCATTCTTTTCCAGTTTCATCTCTTGAGTGCTCTCCAAAGGCCTCAGTGATTTCTGGAGAAAAATGTTAAAGTTTTAGATGAGGCCTAGCACCTTCCAGCTGAACTTCACCTTGTGAATGGGATATCCAGAGCAAAGTGACCTTGCACGTATCTTTACTTAAGCGTATATTTTGATATCACTTTCGTTCAGAACCTCAGCAGGCGGATCTTCCATAATTATAATTTCTTGGTCTGTTTAGACCAAGTTGTTTAGACGCTGGTCTACTGATCCCAAGGTCGCGAGTTCAAATACGGCCCTGACCGATGGGTTTTAAGTGTACTTAAAAACGACAGCTCCATGTCAGTAGATTTACTGACATGTAAAAGAACTCCTGCGGGAGGAAATTCAGGCACAGCAGCGACGCTGATGTGCAATTGACAGCGTCGTTAAACAACAAAATAGCTTTAATTTGAAGCCGATACCTTGCACGCAGCCGTAATTCCTGTTTTTATCACTGACTTTCATGCCTAAATATTCTTTCAGACCTAGCTCTGGTTTCTTTCCCCTCTCTAAATATTGTAGGACATCTGTATATATTGATGTTGATGGCTTTAGATGAAGGTAACACAAAACCTCAGCAATCAGATTGTACTTGGACTGTAAAAAATATTATGGAACAAAAACTGCATATGTCCCCTTTACTACATGTAATGATGCATAGTTAAACAAGAACTGGCACCATTTACAGCGATATTTAGTCTGAGGAAGTTGTTGTGCTTGATTGCTGTTGCATGTGTACCTCTACATGTTTTCATGATTCATCCATCGCTTTTACGAAGAAGGTAATTCAAAGCTACATCCATTCTTGGCTTTACCGCTATGAGAGTTCGATGCAAAAACTCTCTCAGCTCCTTAAAGAGGGAAGGCGTGAAAGCTCAACTAGTGAAGGAGTCAGAAAAACTTTTCGCTTCTAACCGACAGTACAGGAGAAACAAATTCTTGTAAGTCCCAAGAATTCAAAAAAGTCACTTCATATAAGCTGATGTACTGAGAACCTTAAAACGGGAATTACTAGTTTCAAGTCAGTCAATATAGCAAATCTTTTTTCTTTTTTTTTTTTTTGAACAAAACAAGAAAACAAATTGATTAAATCACTTCCCATTGCTAAATATAGCATCGTGCTGTATTTAATGGGAAAGTGTGTCGTAAAAACGATTAAAATAGTAGAACACTTGTACAAACACTAAATAATTCCAGATAAAGCACACGGGGACACAATCAAGAATTATTTGCATTCAGCTCAATAGTACTGTAACATATACCTGAACTGCCAACATAACAGCTAAAATTAACACCATATCTTTATTATATCTGTATTTTAGGAGCAGTTTCTGATCCTGATATCAACTGAACAAACAGAATGCTGCCAACGGTGACAGAGAGCATTATAATTGGATAAATGTCACAGTTGGCTTTTAGTGAGTGCCAAAAGCTTGTGTTTTCTGCAATAGATGCCAAAATGAAACTGAAGAGCCAATGTGTTGCAATCTTGTTTTGCTTTTGTATCAAATATTGCGATGCCCCTTTGACGTCGTCCTCAATCTCGTTCTCCAGTTCATCCGCTCTAGTGATGAACTATTAGATCCTTATTTCAGGATATGCCTGGCCGGTGTGAGATTAAGCTGACAATAAACTTAATGGAGGCTAATAATGACTATTTGAAGTGAGTTGACGACTTTGAGTTTGAAAACTTAAACTGTTTCTGAATTTTATCACTCAAATGCGTAACTACCCAATTATATCTGCTAACTTCAGTTGGACCGATACTTTACGGATAAAGAATAACTGTTTCCGTAATAACAATCCGAAGTGTCGTTGCCGTGAGTTATAAGATGCTCAGCTGAAAACTCCCTGACGGTTAAATTAAAATTAGAACTATTTTGTTGTCAATTGCTGTCAATTGCCAGGATCTTAACAGCGTCGCCAATGTGCCGAAATTTCGTCCCGCAGGAGCTCTTTTACATGCCAGCAAATATACTAACATGGAGCTGTTGTTTTTAAGCACACTTAAAAACCATCGGTCTGGCCCGAATTTGAACTGTGACCTTGGGATCACTAGGACAGATCGAACGACACGTATTCTAGAATATAGACTATTTTCTTAAGTTCCACATTTAAGCTTTACTCCAGTCAATGTTCCTAAATGATGTTGCCAAATCTTAAATCTGCTAATTCGTATCTCAGACACAATGCTCACACTTTGCTCAATCCTAAGAATCGTCATTTTCTTGCTAATTTTTAGAATATATATGAGCTAAGCATTGTCTGTGATAGCTAGGATCACCTTGAAGTAATGATATTCTGGTCGACTGAGTTTCATCGGAACCTTAATTACCTAGCTACACTGGCCTTGCTATGGCAGACGCAAAGTTCAATGGCGGCTGATAGCTGTCCACTTCTTGATCAGATTATTCTCTTTCCTAATGAGCAAATATATTTTGTGGGCGCAAAGGATATTTGTATCACCGGCTTTACAAAGTGATTTCAGAGTGTGTTTAACTATAAATACTGCAAGGTGTGGCAAGCCTCTGATTGGATGCTGTGTTGGCTATTTCCTGCTACCCGTCATTAAATTTGTGTCTGGCATAGTTACCTTTACCTAACCATGAATTGTATCACCAATGACTTCATCCCTTGAAAAAAATCTTACACTGCCTAGTTAAGTACAGTAATTCACCTTATCACATTCTGCATTGCTTTCAACACACGGAAATCATTTATTGCACTTACTTGCCAATATTCCTATCACATCTTTATAATACTGTCTTACCCGTCAATAATTCCGGTATTCATTGATAGATCTGGAAACCTTGACTTAATCTAAACCTGGCCTATCTTCGTCCAATCAGATTAGGTAATATTAATAACTCTTAGAAAGTAATTACGGGCATTTAATTGTGGTGCGTGTTGGGAAACCTAATGCAATGCTGCTTTATGGCAAACTCAACTTGCTGAAACTCATTAGTGGGGGGTAATTTCAGTTCATACTAGTTATTGCTGGTTCACTTCTACCTGAGGTACCTATAAACAACAGAGCACTTTGAATGTCATTTGCTGAAATCACTAGACACAGCAGAGTCATCTTCATGCAATTACACACCTCTATTTGAAGCATTTAATGTGTGATTCAGTTATGATTAGATATGCTCAAAGGAATATTTACTTACCTATTCTCTAAATACGCCAGAAAAGCGAATCTAGCAAGTTGCTTTCTCTACTGATTACCAGAGGAAATTGAATATTGATATTTCATCGGAAATGCAAGTTTGAGATCCTGAAAATAAATAAAAAGTAAAAAAAATCAATTGTGTATCTGGGTTTGTGTGTAAAGTCTGTGAACAGCTTTACTCAAAAACTAAACTCCGTTAAATACCAAACTTAGTAGTTTGATCTTCCAAGGATATTGCACAACGATTTTTTAAAACATCCAATCACTTCAAACTACGCTTTATATGGAAAATATTTTTAAAACATTTAGAAAATGGACTGGAATTCGATTACTACGAGTGAAAAACAAATGACTTCGCATTTAAGAAAAGTGAAATTACTTGCAAAATCAAATAAATTCAATTACAAGGGATATCTCGAAAATGGTTAACTTCACAAAATGAATTTATTTGGCATAAACTGTATGCTTTAAGGAGGTTTGCTTTTCTTTTTACCGATGTGGAAAAACTTGTTTATCTCTTATGGTTTACCAACTATTCAGATCATTCAGAATAAAGAGAACTTTGCCAAAAAAGTCAGGATATAAATTTTATTTCTCGTGCAAATAATTAAACATATATTTTAACCACAATTTTTTTTACAAATATTTATTTAAGGTCGTTTTGACAGCGTGGTCCTTTCACACCAAACATTGTAATACATTGCGAATATTAATTTACAATTATACATATACTAAATTATGTTGATATTTCAGTAAATTAGAAAGTTAACCATAATTGTTAGAGCTATTTCTGAGAAAAGAAAAAATAAACATTTTTCACGTAAAAAGTGGTCAGGTGTGAGGGATTTTCTTTAAAATCTACGTGTCATATCCTAGAACACTGAGTCTAAGCACCAAGTTTGGTATTTGACCTAATTTTCATTTTTGTCACACACACATATGCACGCGCGCCCTTTCCTAAAAAATGGTTTTCTTCAAGGAACTTTTAGGGTTATATTTTAGAGCCCTTCAACTTTATGAATATTATGAAGCACCATTCACTATTGCAGATTATTCAAGCAATTACTTCATCCACTCTTTTATTCTTAATTCTTTTGAAAACTATTCAAGAAATATTTCCACTCATTTTCGGTATCGAATTTTGGGTGAAATGTAATAAAAATTGCTATGTATTACTATAGAACTTTTTAACAGAGGGACCTTTAGGTCTCTTAGGATCAAGATCTGTCATACGTTGTAACTTTAACCTTGTGCAGATGTATATAAAGGAATTCCCCTGTATTTATACATTTTTTCCAGCTTAAGATCGAATTAACAAGCTCCTTATTCACACAGCAGACTTAATAATTTGATCGTCTATATCTAAATAAAGTATTTAAGAAGAAAAATGTATAACACACAACTTATCTCTACGTCTAATTTAAATAGAGATCTTAAAGGATAATTCGTTCTGTTCACAAGTAGTATAAGCTGATTTGTGATTAACAAATAATACTGAAAGTTATTTGAATCGTAGATATAAATATATAATTAATTAGAATGTTGTTATAAAATAGTAGATATATACACGCTTGACAATCTAAATATGCTCTTTCTATAATGTACAGATAAAAAGTAAGCCATGTTACAACATTATGTAATATTTTTGCACAGAAACAGCTGGTTAGCGTACGGTGTCATCAGTTCATATTAAATTTAGTACAGGGAGATTACGAGCTACCTTTCCCTTGTTTTTGCAGTGGAAAGATGCGTACTTCATGTGCAGAAGCTAAGAAATTATCATCATCGGTGATCCCCGATCAACAATACCTTAGACAGCTAACTGGTGGTGCAATTAAGGGAGAAGAAGCTTCCTAGTGTGATGGGATATTTCCGTACCCATCCTCACTAGATACAATATGTTGTTTCACCTAACCGATATATTACCCATAATTCAATTGTTGGGAGTACTTCTGTTTCTATTTAAACTAAAATTAATATTAAACCCGTGACATTACAGTCCATATCGGACCAGGGCCTGCCAACCCAACTGCCGACCTCACGCCCACAAAGGCAAAGGTGGGCGATCATCCAACCAATACGGGGAGGAGATGTGGTCAGCATCTCAACACCCCCAGCCGGAAAGTTGGCTTTCATGATCAGGGCCGCTTACTTATCCCAAGCTCCTCAATTTCCTCGCGATGCTGACTGGGCACCAGGACTTAAAATCCGCACCCCCAGGGGGTGGGATCGAGCCCGGGCCGCATTCCGTAGCAGGGAACCAAGGCATGACGCTCTAGCCCACTACGCTACAGCGCAGGACTTCTGTTTAAACTGGAACATTTAAATTATTATATCCACTAGCCGCATGTTGGTGCGACATTTGTAACATGTCTATTTTACTACATAATGTTCCACTTGTTACTATTAATGATCGGGTGGATGGAAGGGTGGAAGCTTTAGCGTGCCTCTGTTATCCATGGCGTAGTCTCCGCCGGCGAGCCTGGAAATTATTTTAATGATCACTAATCTCAGGGGTGGTACGGGTACATCAGATAGATAATCTATTTCACTTTTAAGAACTTTTTAACGTTTTATTGATGTAAATCATTATTTTTACTTTCTCTGCTACTTACAGGTCTACTACTCAGAGTAGTCCTGTTTACTCTGAATGATTTTTGAATAACTCGTAAACCGTAAGAGATAGACAAAATCTTACTATACAAAAATGTATATCTCAATAAAACACATAATTTATGTCTGAACAAATTTGTTTGTAGAGTGAAGCATTTCGGAGATATTCCTTGTTATGTGTGTCAATTTCGGAAAACTTAAAAGTTTGTGAAATGGAACATCGTTTCAGTTTGTTTCTGCTCTAAAAAAAGTGTGCAAAGATTCTGGAATAAGTGTAGCAGAACATTGTAGCCTTGGTGCATATATATAATCTCGTCATGTAGGCAGTAATCCAACTACACTGATCGTTTGGATAAGATTGCGTATGTACTAGAAGAGCTATTTCATCACAAATATTTTATTTGGGACGTGCGAAGTTAGTGGTTATAAAACATGATGATGCCTCGTTAAATTCGTTGGGACACTTAAGGTTTTTTAAGTGACCTAATTTATATAGTTTTATTTCAAACATATATAATATATCCATAACTAAATGTGCAAAATAAATGTAACCCGAGTGATCACTAGTGTCAGTTACGTGTATTACTACAAATTATGCAATAAATGGGTGCAATATAATGCTATATGTGCGCAATAAGCGAAGTTGAGCGTTTTGTAATTTTAGTTATGCTGTACTAATACAAAATATGGATATGTTGATATAAAAATACTAGATTATGCCAGTGCATTCTGGAACTGATTAAAGTTCCTTTATCTGTGCCTGTGTAGCTAATACTAAGACTGGATTTAATTCTGTTGGTAACCTGAAGTACTCTACGAAATTTTGTCCTTCATCCCATAGGCACCTTCTGAACTACGATTAGCAAACGTGGGATGTCACAGGTTTTCCACAACTTTGCTCATTATCAGTATTACGTGTTAATTCATCGACCAAAATAAACGAAAACATCGCTTTCTCAACCACATTTCAGTCATTTTACCCAATGGTATGGTGTTTTCAGTTCAGTTTTAAGTCTTCAGTCAAATTTCCTAGGAAAGCACAACTGAAAACTGAACTGAAAGAATCTTAACTTTTCGGTTTTCAGACTGGGGGGAAGCAAGACTTAAGAATATGCAGATTCATTGCCGTAAGCCATTTTGGGATTTGGTCATCCCTGAATAAATTTACTGTTTCAATAGACAAGACTGATGCAAAGATGCTAACTGCAACCGCGCCCCGTCCTTCGTCATTCCATATAAGGAAACCGGTTTGTGCACACAGAACTACCCCAATATGTGATTCATCACTCCATCTTCCCTACCTCAAGACCTTCAGGCTAAAGAAAGTGCGAGAAGGGAATCCGCTGCTCAGGCCACTAACCGAGGTTCAGTGTTGGTGTTGCAGAAAGGAAACAATTTCTGCCTTGTTTTAATATTTTCTATACAGCTTAGTAACATCAGTATATATTACAGAAGTATTGTCAGTAATACTTTTTGTTCAACTAACGAATCATCTTATTCATACTGAAGGATTTCCACAACACTTTGTAGTTTTATCATCCTAAAATGTTCTTATATATTTTGACGTTAGAGAAACTGATAATTTATACAAAAAATAACGTTGAAAAAGGTATTCAAAGCGCTAATATACAGAAAACAAGCTTCCTATGCTTGAAAAAAAAAACACATTCTTTGAGTGCACAGAGACTGCTATACTCAACAGTAGTGCCAATTTGTAAAGGAAAGAAAAAAAACTCCACAACTTAAGCCCCGGCACTACAGCCCATAAAGAACCAAGCCTTACCGCCCCACCGCTGCGTCCCCCATCTCGGCCCACTACAAGCGTCATTGGTGGGGTACAGTGCTGGAAGGTGGTACGTGGTCAGCGTTCCGATCCCCTGGCCAGTTATGCGGTCTTCACGATCTGGGGCCGCTACTTTTCCATCAAGTAGCTCCTCAATTGGTCCCTCCGGGACTAACGAGGCTGAGTGCACCCCGTGCCAGACCTCCCAGAGGGGATAAAATCCCCATGCTGGTACCATTTGTAAAGCAAACTTCCCCTAAAATAAAAACTTTAGCTAAATAAATTATTTTCTACTCTAAAGTTTGTAGGAGTTTATTATTATTATTATTATTATTATTATTATTATTATTATTATTATTATTATTATTATTATTATTATTATTATTATTATTATTATTATTATTATTATTATTATTATTATTATCATTGTCATTGTCATTGTCATTGTCATTGTCATTGTCATTGTCATTGTCATTGTCATTGTCATTGTCATTGTCATTGTCATTGTCATTGTCATTGTCATTGTCATTGTCATTGTCATTGTCATTGTCATTGTCATTGTCATTGTCATTGTCATTGTCATTGTCATTGTCATTGTCATTGTCATTGTCATTGTCATTGTCATTGTCATTGTCATTGTCATTGTCATTGTCATTATTATTATTATTATTATTATTATTATTATTATTATTATTATTATTATTATTATTATTATTATTATTATTATTATTATCATCATCATCATCATCATCATCATTTGTGAAATGCATAATGCAAGTACAAAATGGCAGGTGCAATGACATTTTAAGAAGCATATTTAAACATAAGTATTGAGCCTACAGTGATACATATGCAACAAATTAAAGAGAAAATTCCAATTTGTAAGACTGCACAAAAAGTTTAAATTCATTTTTTTGGCCATTTTTGCCTGGTCATCCTTTTTCCAAAATGTTTGCTTAAAGTACAGCGCGTTCGTAGATCGACCGAACCGCCACGCGGTGGCACCGGGCCGGACGAGAACCGCCACACCCTCCGTTAGAGTTATGCGTAAACGACCGGCAAGTCATGGGTATGGAGCAGTAACTAATGTACTAACTTACACCTGTATCACAACAGGTGTTGAAACTGATGACCTTCAAGAGAAATACATTCTCTATATCTCCGAAAACAATTCTGGTTTACTCGCAAAAGGTCATGTTGACTAACTGCCTGTATTTCTCTCGTGGTGTCTGTTATCCTTCAGTTTTGTAACGTGTGCGGATTTTATGTGTACACTTTATTCATAAATCAAAATCCCATGGAGATAGTCAGTGGAACGAATTGCCACAATCCTTGACTAATTATTCTGT
This sequence comes from Tenodera sinensis, assembly GCA_030765045.1. NCBI lineage: Eukaryota > Metazoa > Arthropoda > Insecta > Mantodea > Mantidae > Tenodera > Tenodera sinensis. The sequence continues at coordinate 107,962,171 of CM060966.1, read as the reverse complement.
CAACATGCATACTTTGCAATTCACGCATAGAATTCCCAGTAGTGTGCGCTGTAGATGAATCCTGCTGAAACCAGCCACACAATCTTCCATTTCTTGTTAGTTGCGGAAAACAAAAGATTATTTGAAATAGTATTTACATTAATGTGTGAATCAACTGTTGTACCGTAAAACATGAGACCGTAATTCTCCGCGCACTGAGCACCAAACCCCAAGTTTTGCAGAGTGGTGAAGGACTTCATGAATAATTTGGGGATTTTCGGTAAACCAGAATTCTTTTCGGAGAAATAGGGAATGTGTTCGCGTTTAAGGTCATCAATTTCAACATCTAATGTAAGTTCCATACCCATGACTTGCCGGTATTTTACATGTAACTCTAGCGGAGAGCGCGCCGGTCCTCGTTGGGTTTGGTGCCGCCGCGTGGCGGTCCGGCTGACCTACGAACGCACTGTACGTTATTCAAAGCAAAAAAAAAAAAAAGAAAGAAAAATGTGCTCTAAGGATGTATAAAAGAATGGCCTAGCTAAAATTTTCATTTATATGTATACTTTACGTAGCATTGGGCAGCAGCAGATCATTTTGGCAATACAATGTTGTGCAGTTCTGCCACCTTTATAGGCCAAAGTTGCACATAACTGCTTTGGGATATGTTTATGTAATTCAGGTTCACATTTGTATTGAATCCCAGAAACGAATGAACGATGCTTCTCTGGTAACTTAAAAAATGGCACAACCTTCGCACAGAGACAACATGTGTAAAAGGTTATTATGAAGCAGGCATCAGAAGGCTAAGAATGTTAAGAAACACATGTTGCGCATGAGGACTAACAATATAGCGTGATCTGCGCGTAAATAACAAGGACACGAACTTGCCAGGTGACACCTTGAAGACATTTCCTGCGACGCATTTCCTCCTCCGACAGCACTCTTCACACATTCATCTTCTTTAAATCGCTAAGTACCTCAAACATGTGACGCAATAATATGGAATGTACAATCTCGAGTGTTTGAGTATGACTTTTCCAAATTGTCAACTGTACTTGAGGATTGTTTACACAATGGTCTACTGCTCGCCGCCAAAGAAATTGCATGACGCACGCTTTGAAAATGCTCTCTATTTCAAGGAAGATAACGTCATAATTACTGGGAATCCCCTTCAACATCATGCCGAATTGTTTAACATACGTTAGATATGTCATACTAAATCGATGATCAATTCACAGTATCTGACAACAGAACTTAGTGATATATTCAAATGACTGTGACTGAGCTTCCAAATGCTAGGACCCATCTGTGTGAAAATAAGTTAGTAAAATTTGGATTGGTAAAATCAGACTGAAAAATTACTGGGTTAAATTCTTATAGTGAGAGGTGGAATCTGAAAAACTCAATGCCATAGCCGAGATTTGGAGCACGGGTCTTCCGCTTATCGTGCGGCTGCTCTAACCACTAAACTACCATGGTCAACTTGCCAGTACGCCCCAGCCGATTCGTACTTTCCCAGTTAGATCACAAGGGAATCTCACATCAGAGATAAACAACCCAAGGGCGACATACAATAGTAAATCTTTATGTCCCTGGTTTAAGTAACCTTTAGATGGTAATTATTATTTTATTTATGCCAACAAACTTAATACAACATCCTACTGGCAAGTTGGCCATGTAGCTAAGAGGTTAAAGCAGCAGCTCGATAAGCGGAAGATCCGTAGTTCAAATCCCGGCTATGGCATTGCATTTTTCAGTCCTGATTCCACCTCTTAAACATTGCCCACACAGGGCTGGTGTGTTTAAAAACACCAGCAGTAAGCTTGTTGGCATAAATAAAATAATTATGCTATGGTGAGTTTTATAATGAGTTTTAATTTACTTCATAGCTGCAGCACTGTAAGTATAGTATAATGGCAAAAACAATGGAGAAATATAGTAGCGCTCTACATGTATGTACGTCTATCAGCGAAAAGTTTTACCATCCACACGTAAACGTCTTTCCTCCGTCAAATTGCCACAATTACAAAAATCTGACTCCGACACACGCTCATGCTATTCTGAGCTGAAGTAAATTTCGGAAATAAGAGTTATTCTGAAAGCAAATATCAATAATGCAAGAAGGAACGAAACAGGTTTGCTACAAGTAAATGCAATAAACTTGAATGTGGCCTGAAATAAACTGAAGGTCCAGTGACAGTGTTTGGGTTAAAATATGTATTTTGTTCTTTGTACTGTGTACAACTAAAATGTCTGCTCAGTTCTTCAGAAGACCGCATGAAAAGGACTAGTTCCAGAAAATGTAACATGTGCATTTCATTTGTCATAAAAATATCTTCAAATATGGTATTTTAAGCAAAATGCTAGAGCCATTTTAGAGAAAAATAAAAATTTTTCAAAAGTTTCCCATGTAAGAGGTAGTTTGGGATGGAGTGTTTTCTTGTAAACTTTCTCGTAACCAGGAAGATGCTGAAAACACCAAACTTGGTGTTTTACTTAGATACTTGTGGTTTTGGGGTTATACTGCACACAGAGATACACGGACGAGCACGCGCGTACACACACACACACACACACACACACACACACACACACACACACACACAGAGAGAGAGAGAGAGAGAGAGAGAGAGAGAGAGGCAGGGAGACATTTTTCTAAAAATGCTTTTATCGTGTTAAAGTAGTCTCAAAACATGTATTTCAAGTGAACACGGGTGGAACACAATACTTCCTCTACTTGATGAAAGAACTTAATATTGAAAGTAAAGAACAGTTGGAGTCAGTGGGAGATTTCAAATTATATCCTGTTACTGAAAAAACTCCAAGATTAGACGTCAAATGTAGTAAAGTAAGATTTAACTACGATTAGCTAAGAACAAAACAAAGAAATATTACTGAAAGCGTTGTACGAGAGCAACAAGCACCAATCTCTATGTTAAAACTCGACAATAGCATAAGCCTTTAAAAGTAGTAATGCAACCTTCAATGCTGAAATTTCTTCGCTTTATTTTTGGCTGCTTAAGTTGATGCGAAACAATAAAAATGGTTTATCTATATGTACTTCATAGCTATCAAAACGATATAGAAAAAACAGCACGTTAAATGTATGTCAACAACAGCAGCTAGAACTATATTGCCGTATAATCCTATGGTTCACGTAAAATTAGATGCCATTGGAAAGACCATGGCGGAATCAAACAGGATTCCGGAAGAGACCACGAGTCTTATCGCTAAAGATGATAACCAGAGACCGGAACTTCGGCAGAATGCCTTTTTAAATGTGTCAAATCTAACTTCAATTTGAAAGTGAATCTGTACGAATTATACCTTTGTGATTAAAATGCCACAGTTTTATGTTGCCTTTTTCTGCCTTTTTAAATATAAATACTATTTTACGAAATAAATGTTGTTGCCTTTGTTTCATTATTTACCTGTTATTTATTAATTAATTATTAAAGATATTCTTCAGGTACACTTTATTTCAATAACCGTTAGTCCGTGACAAAATTTACTTCGCCGAATGTGTATGACTTTAAGTTGCAGACAATATTCATTCAATTTATTATGCAGACAGGCAAATTGGAGTGTACCAATGTGGATTTAGATCAGGGAAATCAACTATAAATCAGATACATCGAGACAGATATTACAAAAACTAAACGAGTTTAAAATTTACACTTGCCATCTCTTTATAAATTTTAAAGCAGCGTACGATTGTATTGATAGAGAGTAACTATTTAATGCAATGAGAGAATTTGAAATCCCAAATAAACTGATAAATCTCACAAAAGCAACACTAAGGAATGTGAAATGTAAAGTATGGATACACAACCAATTATCTAACGAATTTGTGACGTATAGAGGACTCCGAAAAGGAGATGCGTTGTTGTGTCTGCTTTTCAATATAGCTCACAAAAAGGTGATTAGAGAATCAGATATAGACACAAGAGGAAATATATTCTTTACATCCACCCAGTTGCTAGTGTACCCCAATGACCTAGACATAATCGGACGATCTGAAAGAGAGGTGACAGAAGTATTTAGTAAGTTAGAAAATGCAGCGAAGAAGAAGGAACTAATGATCAATGAAAACAACACAAAATATTTACAAAGAACATGCAAGGGAATTATGTTTTAATTGATAATTAATTATAAATTTGAAATCGTTACACAGTTTAAATACCTTGGGACTGTTATTATAAGTACTAACAACATTACTAAAGAAATAAACTCAAGGATGAAGATGGCTAATAGATGTTATTATGGGCTAAAGAAACAACTTCAATCCCACATCCTTAGTATAAAAACAAAATGCACGCTGTATAAAACATTGATTAGACCAGTGCTAATATGTGGATCAGAGAGTTGGACCCTAAATAAACAGAACACAGAAAGATTGATGGTATTTGAAAGGAAACTATTAAGAAAGATCTGTAAGCCTGTGAACGAAAATGGGACTTGGCGTATTAGATACAATAGTGAATTATATAACTTGCATAGAGGGTAAAATGTAGTTGAAGAAATTAAGGCCAATAGAGTGAGACGACTAGGATATTTGTATAGGATAATAATCCATGTAAAAAGGCCACTCTCACCGATCCATCATATGCAACCAGAAAAGTTGGAAGATCACCCATCCGATGGCTCGATGATGTGGAAAGAGATCTGAAGGCAATCAACGTAAGCCATTGGAAAAGAGTAGTTTTGGATAGAGTTGGATGAAGGCGGATCACTGGAGCGGTCTTGGCCTAATAAGGGTGTCGAACCAAAGAAGAAGAAGAAGAAGAAGAAGAAGAAGAAGAAGAAGAAGAAGAAGAAGAAGAAGAAGAAGAAGAAGAAGAATCGGGTAAAGATGGTATCGCAATCAAGAAACTTTTGCTGTTATTTACCAGTTGTGAATATTCAGCAGCACAGCCATTCACTCTCTGAACTATAATATTTCTAAAATATTGTGGGCTTAGATAAAAAGCCGGAATAGCACATTCAAAATTATGTGTAGAAAAACACTCTGAAGTACAGGTTAATGATTAGAATTCGGGATTTTAAAACAAGTTTAATAATGCGTGAATCTGCTGTACATCAATATCAAAGCAATTTTACAGAATTAGGGCTTAAGCGTCGGCCATGCGTCCATCACAAATAAAGTTGATATTAATTTGGAATCAACAGTTGCGATATAGGAAGTTGTTTGCACAATTACCGGACACGAACCTTCCCGGAAATATTTGCTGAAAATTGAGCTATTACACGGAAATCCTTTTGTGGTGACTATAACGAGTTTGCACAGTCTGTCTCACCAAAGAGTGAAGCTTTGGCTATATGGTCACATGGATCCAAAAATCCCTTCCCTTTAGGATGTCATTTCTAAATATAAGATAAACACTATGTATGTTTTGAAGACAAGCGTAAAGTTCTTCGGTTCTAAATATAAAATCTGATCAGATGTGTTGCACTCACTTGAGTTTCTCTATTATTGTACTAACTATTCTTAGAAACCCTCTTCTTCATGCTAGTCGAAATAAACATTTGCAGTAATTATCTTACTGCTGATTTTCTTATAGGTGCAAGGAGAATATGGGAATACAATAGGCTTTGAGCGATATTCAAATCTTTTAAAGCTTTGAAATCCCGTTCTCTTTGTATGGCCAAGCAGATAAAAAACTGAATAACGACCTTTCATTTGAGAAAAGTTTAAGTGCACAAAAACTCGCACAAATAACATGGTTCATTCCACAAGAAATGCATTTGGACATACCTTGTGTGTTTTAACGAGATCTACATTTTTTGTACAGTAAAATTTGGTCTATCTCTTACGGTTTACCAGTTAGGCAAGTCATCCAGGGTAACCACGACTACTAAGGCTATAGCTAGAAACTTCAAAATATACATTTCATATGCTATAAAAATATCTTAAACATATGGCATTTTAATCAAAATTGTTAGAGCCATTTTTGAGAAAACCAAAATTTTCTAAAAATGTTGCTTGTAAGGGGTAGTTTAGGGTAGAGGAGTTTTCTTCTTTAAGATATTAAACTTAAATACAAACTTTGATTTTTAACCAACTTTTCGTTTTTGAGCTACACTTGTCATAGACACACACACCTAAGGTCGTTATAAGAATAAATTTACTACCAGTTCTTTTTATCTAACCGCTTTGATAAAAACCGCATTTGATTAAAAACAAGAAATACTTAGCATTCGTGTCTTTAAATTCAAATGTTTCAAGTTTTCGGGTAAATTAACGCAACTGTTGAAGTGTGATAATTACACGTTTACATACATACCCCTTTAAGTCAACAGTTACATTTTGAAAAAGTAGCTTGATATTGAAAGTTGTTCAACATATTTAATTTCTACAAGTTTCAATTTATGTTCTTGTTGCAGCCACACATCCTAAAGTGTGTTAAAATAGTTCCGTGAGTATTGAAACTCTTCCATTTAGTGTATTCTAGAGTTTAACTTCTTGAAAAAATATATTTAATAACCATAAGGGGTATGTGCATTCAGATCTTACAACACAATAAAGAATCCAACTAAGAATGCTAGGAAACGACAGATGTTAGTGAACGGGGGGATAATCTATGATAAAGCGTAGAATTAACATAAAATTTGTCCAGTGAATCAGAGCTTCTGTTTTCAGCAGTGTTATATGAAGGGAATATTTTGCCAAAGTGATTTAATTTATGACCGATGTAGATGCTCACAAGATACAATTATGTGCTCAACCATCCCCTCCAAAATTCTGCTGAACCTTCTGGATCCCAACAGAGTTTTCACCTCCGTTTATTAGCGTTTGGCTCCTCCTAAACCCTCATGTTAATTATCCAATTCCTAAGTAAACTTAGGAAATGACAGCAACGTACAATTAATATCACGAGATTATGAAACAAAATTGCTGTGCTTACATATAAATAAGGTGAACAAGAACCTATCTATTTAAAGATCCATTGGCGCAACCGTAGGAAACGGGAGAGTTTTTTACTTGCCTAGCTACTAATACATAGTTTGAAAGTCAGGAGCGGCAGACGGTTTGCATGAAAAAGAGTTGATACCAAATGAAAATTCATTCTCTTACATCAAAAACTTCTGTATTTAACCGTTACTATGTAAAATGAAAAATGAATGGCTAGCATGTCCAATGGGGATAAACCCAGGGTTGCCAGGTCTACTTATTTTGCAGGAGAGCTGCTAAAAACTGAATGCACTTCAAAATCTCTTGCTTTCTATGTATTTTCCATTTTAAACACTATTTTCCTTAACGTCATATAATTCGCTCTTCCGAAAAAGATGTTCAGGCAAGGCATTTCCCTCACGTATAAAAACAAAAGGTTAATATAATCACCTGTATACATAAACAGTATACCACATCTGTTGTTTCTGCATTGCAAACTATCCTTGACTGCTGCATTAAACACGAACATTTGAATTCCACTGAAATAGATAAAGTTGAATACAGGGATCCAAAAGTATTTCTTGCTGAGGAAAACATATTTTGGTGCCAAAGTTCAAATATCTCTGACAAAATCATCCCTGCCCAACAAATATATATTTTTTTACGTTGAGTCAGTTCGCGAAATACTAAGTCGTTTTTCATTATATGAGCCTCTTCTTACAATGTTGAAAGTGTTAGAACCAGTTAAAACGCAAACAGTTCAGTCAATTGTACCACTTGCTTCTCGGTTTCCTAATTTGGTGAAAGCAGAAGAAATCCAACAAATAGATACATTATGGAAGCTATTGCGCAATACTGACATTACGTGTGGCAGTAACTCTACAGCGCAAGAATTTTGGAGCGAGTAATAATAATAATAATAATAATAATAATAATAATAATAATAATAATAATAATAATAATAATAATAATAATAATAATAATAATAATAATAATAATAATAATAATAATAATAATAATAATAATAATATGTAATAATATATAATAGTAATAATAGTAATAGTAATAAGAATTATAATAATTATTATAATTATATGTAATATATAATAATAATATTTATTATTATTATTATTATTATTATTATTATTATTATTATTATTATTATTATTATTATTATTATTATTATTATTATTATTATTATTATTATTATTATTATTATTATTATTATTATTATTATTATTATTATTATTATTATTAATCATCAGGACTTACAAGTAGATGTCTGTCGGAGCAGACCAACCCTGGATCAGAGTATAGCCAGGATGAGTGATCAGCCCGACGCCTGCTGTGAGAGTGAGGAAGCAAATGATACGAAATGATGGTGAAATGAGTGAAAGGAAAGGTGGGTATGGAGCAGTCGGTGGAAACTGGAGAAAACAGCTTAGACGCCGCTTTGTCCACAACATAAGATTCCCTGGGATCAAACCCTCGGTAAGAGGCGCGCTCTCTGACCACTGGGCCACATCGTCACTCATTTGTTATTTTCCAGAATTCCAAATTTGAATTTGTAGGTATCTGACCAGTAATTCTTCAACATCTATTGTGAAATGTTTATAATTTGCTTTAAATGATTTTGTTTTTCACGTTTCACAATCATTTATAATAAGAATCATTTCACATTACCATTAACAAACTTAACTTTAGTACAAATTGATACAACGTTAGATTTCCAAATTGGTAGAATAAAGCAAACCACCAAATGCTTTCTTTATTCTGTACATAATATCCTCAAGGACTCCACCATTCTTATAAGTTATACTAATTAGATGTTTATATTCCTCTATTACAATTTATTTGTTTACTATTTAGTCTCATTTATTTAATTTCTTTATATTAATTTTCATATGTCTTCTTTATTATTTATATTACTTTGCATATCTTCAAAATTATGGCAGAGCAAGCAAACATCGTCTGCGAAGTCTACGTCTTCCCTGGGTATCATTCAATCCCCAACTTGCACCTCTTCTAACTCTACAACTGAGCTTCCCATAATGCATTCATTATAACAAAAATATAACTGGAGAGAAAATACCAACTGTTTCACTCTACACGGAGTGGCAATATATTTTGCCATACTTCTATGCATAACATTACAATAAAATGCCCATACATAGTTTAAGCAATCTACGGGTATTTCCAATATACGCAACTTTGTTATTGTTCTCCACATATAAAAATATCCTACGTTCAGGTATGTTAAACAGAGCGAGATGGCTACACGGTAACGTGTGCGGCTCGCATTCGGGAGGTCGTGGGTTCGATTCCTGACCCATGGGTTTTTTCGGGGTTTCCCCGGGTCGCCAGGAGAATGCTGGGAAGGATAATTACATCCGCCGAATGTCCTGTCCATCCATTTCGTTTGATTAACCATTTCCTTCATCCTTCATCCCGTTGGTTCTTTCAGGGTCAGTGTCGGCGAAGGCGCTAGGCAGGGATGATATGCGCACAGGAACGGAAAACGGTGAGGCACCTGGGGACGACAGACCCTGCGCCGAGACCCCCTGAGTTGGCCCCGAAAGATCTAAAGACTCCGAGGTATCGCCACCTTGGAAGCCTTAGGGACCTCTGTCAATGTCTGTGCCGTTAGTCTGGATCTGGCCGCCCGGTGTATCCTCTCACCTCATCCTTCCTCCCGTATCTCCCTTATTCCTGTTAGGTATGTTACAGATTGGACTTCAAAACTAAGCGACTTTTCTCGTGGCAGATGACGCCAGAGGACTAATATCAGGTGTTGCTTTAAATCATCACATAAATGATTTACACTATTGCCGCCTTGTGTAAAACGTAATAGGCCTAAATGTGCACTGACTTCTTTCACGTAAGTGAATAAAAGGTAACACATTTTATAGGAGATAACGTCAAACTAAATTTGCTAATTATGCAAGGCAGACTTCCACCAGTCAACAAATATGCTACAAGCGCTATACGATCAGTAGTTGTAAAAACTGAATATGCAGTCAACTAGTGCATATTTTAGTTGGTGGGAAAACAACTTATAAATTTAATAACTATTGCATAGATTCGACACAAAAAATGTGTAATATACACATGACTTCCGAAAAGTCATTTGCACGAAAGAGCAAACAGCAATGGAAACTAATAAAGTTAACCTCACGACGCCTTTTGCGGGTGTTTCAATAGAGGACAGGCTCAGTGTGCGGAAGGTCCACAGACACTCCATGCCTTTCGTGAAAGTTCCTTTGTGGCCCTTCTCGTCTCCTTATCCATCATAACTCTTCTAAACTAGAAGACGCGCAGGTGCTGAAACATTCAAGGTTTGCGACTAAAATTGTCACCTTTTTGAGTTGCTAATTCATGCATTTAAAGGTATTTGTGGTTCAAAATTAAAGAAATGGACGTGTCATTGTGCTCTATAGCGTGAGGCTGAAGGGAATTTTTGAGGGAGGATGGATATGTAGGTTTTACGACCATTGTGTTTGTCTCTTGCTGGAGCCACAGTAGGCTTGACTCTATGACAACTAATGGAGAGGGACTTAGCACCTCGACCGAAAGTCGATCCTTTGTGCCTATGCCCCTGACGGGCACCCTCCGGAATAGATGAGACGAATGCATCCTAAGGGTGGTCGGAACGTTGCCACAGCAGAATACGACGGGTACCTACCTTTTCTCAGCCAGATTCACCCCGGCGGAGACTGGCTCAGCCCATTCCTCTCCCACCCCCGGGTTCTAATCCAAGGGGGGGGGTGCGGGACTCGAAAACCAGCTCCCTTCTCCCTCCCCCCCCCCTTGGCCTTGTACTATCCCATGGGAGGCCCGGAAACCAGTAGCCTAACATCCAATCCGGAGAACGAAATTTCCAGAGAGCATCTCCCCACCCCCCCCTCCCGTGCTGCTGCCACGACGCTCGTCGACGCTTTCAATCCTGGAAGAAACCTAACGGGATATAGAGTGAAATGAAATGATTAATCTAACGAAATCGAGGGACGGGAAATTCGTAGGATATGGAAATCCTCAGCATCAGCCTGGCGACCCGGGGAAACCTCCGAAAGGTCAGGAAGGTCGGACGCAGGGATCGAACTCGCGACCTCTCCAGTCTGGGCCGCAGACACAGTCGGCTACACTACTTCACTATTGTCTCAGTCACAACTATCCATTTTGTATTGCCGCTAGCGAAATCAATGAAATCTTAAAGCAAACTCAGGATGATAGACTTAAAAGATCCATCAACCTATTGCGATTCCGACTTTTAGTATAGGTCAATTTGGAAAATCTCTGTTCGTAAATATATGTAGAGCTATACTCAACCTTATACACACTACTTTTGCACATGTTTATTTCTCTAAACACTGCATTTTAATCCACATAAGTATTTTCAGAAATTATCTTATTGTTAATTTTCTTTTAGGTGCAAGGGAAATACAGTAGACTTTAAAAAATTGTGAAATTTTTTAAAAGCTGGTTACTATGCGAAGCCTATGAAATTTCGTTTTCTTTGCAAGGCCAAGAGATAAAAAAGCGTATAATATACTCCTATTTGATAAAAAAAAATGTAGAAGTATTGGCAAATTCAAACAAATAATAAAGAATATCTCGAAAATGGTTCAGTAAAAAGAAAAACGAAGTACTTCACATAAATTGTGTATTTTAATGAGATTTACATTTTTAGTTTCTCTACTACGTATGGTAAGTACAGGAAGCAGGCATTTTATTCCATCCAAAAATTCGATGTCGATATTTCGCCGCAAATGTCTTGAGACCCCCTGAATAAAAAAATGTATTTTAAGAAAAAGGTCCGTGTGTGTGTGTGTGTGTGTGTGTGTGTGTGTGTGTGTGTGTGTATGTGTGTGTGTGTGTGTGTGTGTGTGTGTTTGCCAATCTGTGGGCAGCATAACTCAAAAACGGAAAGTCGGTTAAAAACCGAAATTGGTATTTAAATTTATCTTTTAAGGATGCGACACGAAGGTTTTGAAGAAAATTCCTCCACCCTAAACTACCCTTTACATGGAAAATTTTTCGAAAACTTTTTTTTCTGGAAAATGGCTCTAATGATTTTGATTAAAATACCATAAGTTTAAGATATTTTATGACAAATGAAATTTATATCTTGAATTTTATAGCTATAGCCCGTGCAGTCCTATTTACTCTGGATGACTTTTGCATAACTGGTAAACCGTAAGAGATAGACCAAATCTTACTGTACAAAAAATGTAGATCTTGCTAAAACACACAATTTATGTCCAGATGCATTTTGTGTAGAGTGAACCATTTCGGAGATATTCCTTGTTATTTGTGTGAGTTTTGGAAAACTTAAAACTGAACATCGATATTCATTTTTTATATGATAGCCGTGCAAAGAGAACGGAATTTGAAAGCTTTAAAATATTTGACTATCTCTCAAAGCCTACTATATTCCGATATTCCCCTTGCACTTACAAGGAAATAAGCTATAAGATAATTTCTGCAAATGTGTACCTCAACCAACACGAAGAAGATATAGAAATAAGGGTTTGTAAGAATGGCAGAGAAAGTTACGTGAGTGTAGCACATCAGATTTTATGTTAACCGTGCAAAGAGAACGGCATTTGAAATCTTTAAAAGATTTGACTATCGCTCAAAGGCTACTGACAAAGAGACATCACGACAACATAGAAGAGGTAAGGATACCGCTTCAAGTTGGCAATATGCTTTGTCCTACAGTTCAACTGTTGATTCTTACTCGTAGAAAGTATACCTATCGAAGATTTTGAGACCTACTGTGATTTGAAAAATATTTAAACTCTGTGTTTCGTGCAAGTTTTGCAGAAAACTATGTGTCTCATTCCGAAATGACTTGAAACACGGTACCAGCTGTAAAATCGCAACAGATAACTTCCAAACTCAGAAAGAGCAGAGAGAATAGCACTTGCAAGGTTTCTTCAATGCTGCAAGACCCAGTTCTCCATTCAAGAGTAACAAATGATAGGAAACCTTGTGAAATGTGTCTCATTCCTTTTCTAACAGATTCGGAAAACTAGACCATGGCTGATGCAGTAGAAATAGTTACAGGTTTCTGTCTGCAATGAGATTACATAATGATGTATATCAGAACTACCCCGAGAAGCAGATACGTACCGTTCCATTTAGGGGTTCTAAATCAGGGGCGGTTCTACCCTTAGGTCACAAGGTCACGTGCCCCTCCAATCATGCTCTGGTGATCTAGACAGAACTGTAATACGTTTTATTCTTTCTTTAAATGAGTTATTTGCATTGATTTTTGTTAGATATTCACGTTTGTAAGCTTTACGAAACTTGGCAACCCTGCGCGGTCACATTCTCCGTCCGGACTTCCAACTGCTTAGCTGCGGGAAGTGACAGGGGGTTATGAGGAATTCGCTTGCATATGGTCACAATAGTGATGAGACCTGACACTATGCGGCGCTGTCACTAAAATTTGTGAATGTTTTCCTTCCTTTACCGGTTTGTTTTGTTTAAAACGTTACAAGCGCCATTATTCAGTTTGCTACAGTAGTGCCCGTTGTAGTGCAGTGTAGATAAAATATTTTTCAGTTTTAACTGTGAATAAAATTGTGTATAACAGTTCTCTTATTCAACTGCTAAGCTTATATAATTTAACATCATTAATGTATAGTGAGCGAAACTATTAAAATGAACCAGGTGAAGTTCTCACAAACTAAAACCTTAAGTTTCGAGGACCGATTGCTAGCAAAGGAATTAGGACCTTCTAGGCCAGATCTTTGCATAGACCAGGCTTTTAAAGATAAAAGCAGAACATACAATAGAAATTTTAATAAATCTGTGTATGAAAAATCTGATGTGTTGCACTCACATGACTTTCTCTACTCTTGTACTAACCATTCTCACAAACTCTTATTCCTATATCTTCTTCGTGTTAGTTAAAATAAACATTTGTAAAACTTATGTTATTGCTTATTTCCTTGTAGGTGCAAGGGGAATGTTAGAATACAGTAGACTTTGTGCGATAGTCAAATCTTTTAAAGCTTTGAGTTTCTGCTGTCTTTGCACACTTAACATGTAAAAAAATGAACAACGATGATCCATTTCACGAAAGTTCTAAGTTTTCCGAAACTCACACACATAATAAGGAATATCTCCGAAATGGTTCACCCTACAAGAAAATTTATTGAGACATAAATTGTGTATTTTAGCAAGATCTACATTTTTTTTTGTATAGTATGATTTGGTCTATCTCTAACCGTTTTCAGTTATGCAAAAGTCGTCCAGAGTAAATACGACTACAGGGGCTATAGCCAGAAAATTCAAGATATACATTTCATTTGTCATAAAAATATGTCAAACATATGACATTTTGATCAAAATCGATAGAGCAATTTTCAAGAAAATCAAAATTTTTGAAAAATCTTCCATGTAAAGGGTAGTCTAGGGTGGGGCTATTTTCTTCAAAATCTTCGTGTCGCATCCTTGAAAGACATTGAAGTGACTGACAGGAGTGCCACTGGTTTAGCAGCAATTATTGTAGAACAGTTACGTGAAATGGGAGTAGAGAAAAATCCAGGGAAACTTATATGCCACACTTATGATGGAGCTTCTGTTATGAGTGGGAAGAAGGGTGGGGTGCAATGTTTGATAAAAGAAAGGTACCCTAATGCAAACTACATTCACTGCTATGCACATCAAGGAAATCTTATCCTTCAGAGTGCAACGTCAGCTTCATCTCACAGCAGAATATTTTTCCAAGACTTACAGGGGATAGGGACATTCTTTTCGAGATCTCCAAAAAGGATGGATTACCTAACTGAATTTATTCAGAAAAAACTTGGCAGTGTCCCACCGACAAGGTGGTATTTTCAGTATCGCACTGTTAATACCGTTTTCGAGCAGAAAGATAATCTACTAAAATGTTTCGAACATATAAGAGACAACGAATTAAATGATAAAAAAGCGAAGCAACAGGATTTGTACGAACATTGAGAGACTCTGAATTCACTTTTTGGCTTGAATTCTATCACAAAATTATCCCTCATGTAGCAGTATTCTTTGACTGTATCCAGAAAAAAGACATCGATGCTGTTAAAGTTAGTGAATTTGTCAAGCACTTAGTTAATGTTATAGTGAAAGTTAGGAAAATGTATGAACACGAAGAAGTGTCTGTATACGAACCCCCAAGTAAGAGGCAATGTGTTGAACACAGCAATAGTAGGAGTAATAGGGTGGCAGCTCTAGAAGTTTGTGACATGATTACAAGCAATACCAGTCATAGGTTTCAGTTCTCAGGTCATTTGAGTGTCTCGAAGCTATTTTTGGTTGACAGTTTTCCCCAATACTGCAATGTATTTCCTGAAGGTGCCTTTCAGACAAGCTTGAAATTATATCCCTCAATCAATGGTCCAAAATTTTGAACTGAATTAGAGGTCCTGTATAGTCGTGAAGATTTGCGAAGAGCGTCCGGTGCCACGCCTCTTCTACAGTTTTTATGTGAAAACAACATGACACGAACCTTCTCTGAGTGTGTGATGGTTTTAAAAATAATCGTTACTCTTCCAATGACGACTGTAGAGACCGAACGATCATTCTCTATACTCAATAGAATAAAGACATTCTTACGAAATTCTATGGGGAATGAGAGACTGAACGCGCTGACGATGCTATCAATAGAGAAGAAGATGATAAACACCATTCCAGACTTCAACAGACGTGTGATTGAGGAATTTTCTACAGCCAAAAATAGGAGGATTGAGCTTATATACAAAAAGAATAACAACTAAGCCTTACATAATAATTTATTGCTTTATTTTCCTTATGTACTACTGCATGTCGATTTTTGTGTGCCCTACCACATTTAAATGTCACGAGCCGCCACTGTTCTAAATGACTAGATAAGTGAGCGCTCTTTTGAAACCAAGATCATAAACACGCATACACGTGAAAGGAGGCGCTCAAGAACTGTATTCAGTAAACTCAGTTTGGCTTATTCCCGGCTTTTCAAGCTTTATCCTCTGATTAACCGTAAATCTTCACTGAAAAGTGCTACAGCTCTTTTACTTTACACCTCCTTACTTCGTCCTCTTCTCACGTATGCTTGTCCTGTCTGGGGTGGCGCAGTTTCTCATAAAATTGCAGCCATGCAGTCCTTTCAGAATAGTTTTACGCCTCACTCTTCGTGCTCCCCGGTTTGTTCGCAACACTCAGCTACACCGTGAACTTGGGAATTCCCTCCATAGCGGATTTCATTCATCAGGCTCATCGCTTTTTTGGTCGCCTTCACCAGGTCCCAGGTGCGGTTTTGTTCTCCTTGGGCCATAGGTCGCATCCGCAGTCGCCTGCCACAAGATCTGTTGCTACCAGCTGACCACCTGTCGGACACCGCAGAAGAAGATTGAGATCTACAACATTCTCACCGTGTGCTTGTTCCTGCGGATCCTGAAGAGGTTGTTCAGACTCATGTTCTTATTTAATAAGTTTTTGTTGTGTTTTTGTATTCAGTTTTATTTCCCTGTAGTTCTCACTTATCTGTATAGCGCTGCAGCGCTGATCGATATCAAAGCCAAAATTAAAAAAAAAAAAAAAAAAAAAAAAAAAAAAAAAAAAAAAAAAAAAAAAA